>OU343219.1:179587931-179787804 GCA_910596185.1 Chrysanthemum makinoi | reverse complement strand
AACTCACACTTAAAGTTTGTAAATTGTTTACAAAAATCATCACACTTAAGAGTGTGAAGAATTAAAAGCTCACACTTAAAAAGTGTGAAGAATTGATTTTAAATCATCACACTTGAAAGTGTGAAGAATTGTTTCAAAATCATCACACTTAAAAGTGTGAACTTTTTATAATTCTTCACATTTAGATGTGTGAAATTATTTGCTACACCCATATGGTTCACACACAAGTTAAGTGTGAACTTTTCAACTCCACACATTTTAAAGTGTGAAAATATGCTTTAAAAAGTGTGAAAATTTAGCTATTTTGTTGTAGTGGAATCGAGAGTTTTGCGTGTGTGAATTCAACTTTTCCACTTGACCTCTAAGCTAACTCTTAAATACGGTAGTATATTTTACCGATCTGATATTAAACAACTGGTAAACAGTTTTCACTTATACAGATAATCACTTCTTTTAAAGCGAACTTTAAAGAAAAATAATTGAAAGACCTAAAATATATGACTAAATTCATGTTTAAATATGTATGGCATAATCTTGTAAGTTTGTGAAAAAGTTTGTCCCTATGCTGCAACCAGGATGATGTCGCTAGTTTATGCATAAATTTAGACATATCTTTAGGCCTTCCAATCAATTCTCAACTTTAAATCTTTCAACGACTTGGAGGCGGATCTATTAGGGTGACTAGTGGGTGCTGAGCCACCCCTAATCAACCCACTTCATTCATTAGTTATTCAGAATACAAGCTGCTTTTCTACTAGTTTTTACATTCATCCCATATTCTATAGACATGTCTACAAAATTTATAAATAAATAATTTAAGGGGTAATTCCCAAAATGGGAAAGCTCCATAGAGTTCACTATTGGGTACAAAATTAACATTTCTTCCCAAATTGGTCATGTGCGAATGTGCGATTCAACTAAAATGTTGACACGTGACCAGACAATAAGTACACTTTCAATCATTGGCAAGTACAATCACTATCAATGCCTTGTTTGACTTTTATATACAAATGTGCGAACGGTGAATGTGCGATTTGAACATAACTTTATTGGGAAAGACCACTTGTAAGGAATAAAATCTTACTTTATGATACAAAATCTTTATTATTTAAATTATAACATAAAGTATTGGGAAAAATATTTTTTTAATTTAAATAAATATTTTAAATTAATAAATATTCTTTATGGCACATTTAAATTAATAAATATTTTAAATTATGTTAAAATATTAATGTTAAATATTTATTTAATTATGTTAAATATTTTAAATTATGTTAAAATCTTAATGTTAAATCTTAATGTTAAATATTTATTTAATATTAAATATTTATTTAATGTTAAATATTTAAAATATTTATTAATAAATATTTTAACTTATGTTAAAGATTTTAAGTTATAACATAAAGTATGGGGAAAAATATTTATTTAACTTAAATAAATATTTTAAATTAATAAATATTCATTTTGGCACATTTAAATTAATAAATATTTTAAATTATGTTATAATTTAAATAAATATTTTAAAGAATTAATAAAGATTTTGTACGATAAATATTCTTTATGGCACATTTAAATTAATATATATTTTTAATAAATATTTTAAATAATGTTAAAATCTTAATGTTAAATATTTATTTAATTATGTTAAATATTTTAAATTATGTTAAAATCTTAATGTTAAATATTTATTTAATGTTAAATATTTAAAATATTTATTAATAATTATTTTAAATTATGTTAAAGATTTTAAATTATAACATAAAGTATTGGGAAAAATATTTATTTATTTCAAATAAATAATTTAAATTAATAAATATTCTTTATGGCACATTTAAATTAATAAATATTTTAAATAAATATTTTAAATTATGTTAAAATTTTAATGTTAAATATTTATTTAATTATGTTAAATATTTTAAATTATGTTAAAATCTTAATGTTAAATATTTATTTAATGTTAAATATTTTAAATTATGTTAAAATCTTAATGTTAAATATTTATTTAATTATGTTAAATATTTTAAATTATGTTAAAATCTTTATGTTAAATCTTAATGTTAAATATTTATTTAATGTTAAATATTTAAAATATTTATTAGTAAATATTTTAAATTATGCTAAAATCTTAATGTTAAATTTTTATTTAATTATGTTAAATATTTTAAATTATGTTAAAATCTTAATGTTAAATATTTATTTAATGTTACATATTTAAAATGTTTATTAATAAATATTTTAAATTATGTTAAAGATTTTAATTATAACAAAAAGTATTGGGAAAAATATTTATTTAATTTAAATAAATATTTTAAATTAATAAATATTCTTTATGGCACATTTAAATTAATAAATATTTTAAATAAATATTTTAAATTATGTTATAATTTAAATAAATATTTTAAAGAATTAATAAAGATTTTGTACCATAAAGTAAGATTTTATTCCTTACAAGTGGTCTTTCCCAATAAAGTTATGTTCAAATCGCACATTCGCACATTCACCGTTCGAACATTTGTATATAAAAGTCAAACAAGACATTGATAGTAATTGTATTTGCCAATGATTGAAAGTGTACTTATTGCAGACAATGCGACATTTTAGTGAAATCGCACATTCACACATTCGCACATGTCCAATTTGGGAAGAGAGGTTAATTTTGTACCCTATAGTGACCTCTATGGAACTTTTTGTTCTCTTTTGGGAATTACCCCATAATTTAAACAATGAAAGACAACACTATAGATTAATTTTTGAAGCGATATTTATCATTATGACTTTGCGTTAAGCAATGTCGGCCTCCTTAATTAAAAATTCTACCTCCGCCCCTATTCAAACGTAATATATTCTCTTGTGAATCACGATAATCAAAGGATGTTCTAGGAGGCACGAGGTGCATGAATCTTGCAAGAACATTGTGCATTATCAGAAGTGGGGATTCTATTTAGAACTAGAAATCTCGCATTAACATGTTAAACATTGATAATAACGAATACATGCACAAGATGCAGTATACAAGCATCAAGATACGTTGACAAATATGAATCGGATACGGATTATAACACTGAAAAAACATATGGCTCAAATATAAAGCCAAAAAGACTTTGCAAGAATCTATTTATATTCAACAACTGATCTAGAAATTTGATTCACAATTCTCGTTAATTACCGACCATGGGATGCAAAGAGTATCACATTCTTTACATATAAGAGAGCACAAGGTGCATGGATCCATTTTTATCCCGAAAGTACGAAATTGGGTACTGAAGAATTGAAAAATGACTAGAATAACATACCGTGAACCATGATGATTAGGGGTGAGCAAACGACCCGAACGGACCGGACCGAACCGGACCGGACCGACCACATTCAGTCCGGTCCTCGGTTACATGCATTTGGAAATTCGGTCCGGTCCGGTCCGGGGCCAAAACCACTTTTCCGCCTTAGTAGACTCCAAACATCCAATCCGACCCGACGGACGGCCGAGACCGGTTGGACCGACCACATTCGGTCTCGGTCTCGGTCTGGTTTTTACCTTAATTCGTCGGTCTTGTCGGTCGGTCGGTCGGTCCGGTCCGTCAGTCGGACCGATGCTCCCTTAATGATGATCACTACAGTATCATTACCAAAAGTTTTAAAATTAGTGTTACAAAGTTGTTTTGCATGCTTCTTTGTACACGACTTTTTACCACATTTATGTGTGCATACCTATTTGTTAATATTAAGTCTATGCCACCCAACTATGGACACGTGCACTTGGATTGACTTCTGCTGGTCAACCTAAGGGCCTTTCCAACCCATGGTAATTATTTCCACTAGTCAGGACATCGGTTATACACGTTCATACTTGGTCGACTTATATCGAGTTAACCTGGTCAGACCTCGGACCCGAGGCATACGATGAGAACTAAACATGCTTTTAACATTATTACTTGATACTAATGCCTTAAACAGTCTCATAAATCTAGGAGTTGCATTATGCAATTAACGCTCGTCGCTTACCGCTTGTCCCATTTTCTATACACTGGTCAGACCTATGGTAATTAATGGGGTTGCAAGTTGGATCTTAGTCTTATTAGTAATTAATTGGGTAGTTAATTCTTTAAGAATGTAATTATCGAAAATACTAATTATTTGAACTTTTCAATTGTAGATGACTACTTCAATCGAACTTGATTCGGTACTGGGAGTTTCTTTGAGAAACAAAACTCACTGGACCTAATTTCATTGATTGGTATCGCCAGACCGCATTATACTATCATGAAGATAAGGAAGCTTATCTAGAGCATCCCATACCGCAACACCTTGCTACTCCACCACCCTGTCCTACGAGGCTCTGCAGCTCACACTACTTGGGTCAAAGGTTCAAAGGACATTGCTGCATTCATGCTCATGACCATGGAGTTAGAGATCCAACGAAATCTAACTCATCTTGGTGCTTATGACATGCTTAAGGAGTTGAAGTCTATGTTCTCTCAACAAGAGAACAAGAGCTTCGCAACTGCACGTGAATTCCACGCTTGCGAGCAGGAAGAGGGTCAATCGGTTAGCTCATATGTTCTCAAGATGAAGAGCTACATTGACAGTTTGGGCGTCTTGGTCACCCATTACTGCACTATGGCATTAGTCGATCTTAATTGGTCTTTCTAAAGAGTACATCTTGTTGTGTGGAACTTTAATATGCACAGACATGGGGAAGACTATAAATGAACCGCATGCTATGCTTAAGCAACATGAGCGAGCGTTTCCAAGAAAGATGCTTTTGCACTCCATTATGTGCATGGTGGTAAGGTCCAGAAAAACCAAAAGAAAAATAAATCGTTCATGGCTGCTAAGGGGAATCTTGGGATTGGAAAAAGCAAACCCAAGTTTGGTTATGATGATAATTCCTATAAATCCAAACCCAAGATTCCTCCACCACCCAAGAAGGATAATCCACAAAGGACGCTACTGTCACCGATTGGTGAGACAGGACATTGGAGAAGGAATTGTCCCCAGTATCTTGCCGAGTTAATGAAAAAGAAAAACAGTCTCTTGCACTAGTTCTTCAGTATCTTCACTATAGAACTCTACTCTTTCCTAAATCATCCTTAGTATATGACACTACGTGATACTCACATATGTAATAATTTCGTGGTCTAAGGGGCATGGGAAGTTGAAGTCGAGAGCTTTAAATCAGCGTGGGCAATGGTCAACGGGCGGTTGAAGCTATTGGAAACTATCATTTATCACTCCCTAGTGGATTAGTTATTGTTTTAAAAGATTGTCATTATGCTCCCTCTATTACTAGGGGATTATTTCAGTTTCTCGTTTGTATGACGATGGTTTTATTAACTATTTTGAATCGAATAATTATATTTCAGTTTCTAAGAATAACGTTGTTTATTTTATGCTATTCCTTGATGGTGTTTATGAAATTGAAATGTCTTATTCAAATACAAATGAAAGTTCTATGTTTGTTGTAAGCAATAAAAGAGCCAAGACTAACTTGGACTCTGCTGTCTTGTGGCATGGTCGTCTTGGACACATTAGCAAGAAACACATGGAGAAGTTGAAACACGATGGACTTCTCAACTCATCTGACATTAAGTCTCTTGGAAAGTGTGTTACTTGTATGTCTGGTAAGATGGCTAGAAAACCTTATTCACATCAAGTGGAAAGGGCTAAATATTTACTTGGACTTACACACTCAGATGTATGTGGCCCATTTAGAATCTCTTCAAGACAAGGAGCAAATTACTTCGTGACTTTCACTGACGACTATAGTCGGTATGGTTATGTTTATTTGCTGAAACATAAAAATGAAGTGTTTGAAACATTCAAACTGTTTCAAAAGGAAGTAGAAAATCAACTCGGATTTTCGATGTATAAAATGTTTGAATGTGACCAGTATATAAAATCTCGAGTTATAAAGTTTGTTTTTCTATTAAGTTTGCAAAATTTGCAGTTTGGTGGAGTAAAATGAGTCGGAAATTTAGTCGTGTATAATCTTATCGAAAGTACTCTATATGATACTGGGCTTGAGCAGCGTGGACGCCTATACTTGGCCGGATGGAGTTTTTGGGTTGTTGGGCTGATAAGGATAAACATGCACCTTCCATCCTTAAGTACATAGGCCCGGCCCGGTTGTAGATGGACTTTAAATAGCCTACTAGAAATTTTGAATGGGTACAATTACTCATCCAAATCCTTACTAGGGGTATACACAAGTATTAAGCTGTTACACATTTGTTTCAAAGTGGGCGATTTAAACATTTGAAACTAAGAGCAAATTGACGAAAAGATGAAATCAACACTGCGACATGACTCGAAACCAAGGTGACACGGACTACTAACACTCCCAAATAGCTAGGATAAAATTTGAATTAAGTTGGGGTGATAAGCTCAGCGAACACCCCTTAGTCCAATTTGAGAATAATGCATGTGACACTAGGACAAATTTTTGAAACACTTATTTTGTCAGCGAGGAGATGGTGAACTAAAGGCTCGATATCGAGGCAGAATGGAGTGAGTGTTTGCTCGAGACTCAAAGCGAAGAAAGTAAGCAGGAAATATGCATCAACAATAATGATTACAAAAACATACGATAACAAGCGTCCATATACGGGGAAAAGCGCCAAGGTAGAGACCAAGTTCAACTCATGTCTTGCTAGTACACTTGACTCGAAGGAAAGGTTTGCTACTAGTTACACTCTTACGGGTTTTGTGTGATGCGAAGATAAGACAACACCCCCGTTATGGGTTTATCTCAGCCGAACAAAAAAAAGACAATAAGCCCTCGAATAAGCCACTTATAATAACAAAATGACAATAAGCACATCCAAATTGAGCCATACTAGTTTTTCAATCACAACAACAAAAATCATAACATATTCCATTTTCAGTAAAAAAAGTTATTATTATTTTCTTGAGTCTCGACAGCCACAACAACAACAACAATTTAACCGAACTTATTAAACCATCAACTTCTTCAATTTTTCATAACCATTCGTAAAAAAAATAATCATAATAACAATTAGATTGACAAATCAGAAATACAAGATTATTATCCTTACAATGATATGGATGTCGGGAATAAGCAAGAATAAGAAATTCCAATTAACTTGAATCCCTTGGAGAAATCTTGAAATTGACACCAGATTCGGACTTTATCCACCTTTAATTTCAAAGCCCTAACCTAATTTCAAAAACCCCTAATTCCTACAAAACCCTAATTTTTGGTTGATTGAAAGTGAATCGGACTCTGAGTAACTTGACCCTTCTATAGATGTGAGAGTGGGAGCTTGATTGTGACACTAGGGTTCTTCAAAACATGTTTCTACCTATTCTTGGCTCTCATCTCTTTCCACCTAACCATGCGTGGCTTCTCTTGTGACTTTCGACCATGGGAAGGAGAGAAGGTAGATAGTGATGGGTCTCGACTTGCTGTAAATGGAGGGGCATTAGGGAGGCGCTGAAGAAAGGAGAGAGGCAGTAATCCCCTTTTATCCAACCAACATTTATGTTTGAACCATTTGTTTTTGATCTTCTGTGTTTGCGTGTGTGGGGAGGAGAAAAAGAAAAGTGAGATGGGAAAAATATATACTTATGGTAGTGGGATGTCGGACTATGTATCTTAATTTCTTATTAGGTAGGTTTTAAGCGTATTCATTACTCAGTCATTTGTCGAATCCTCGAGTAAGCGTACCTTCGGTACCCAAAAATATATAAATTATATTTTTGAAACGCGATTTCTTAAACGTAATAATATGAAATTCTTATTACATTGAAATTTGATTATAACTGTTTGCCGTTATTAATTTGGTGTCGGTATGCGTGCAGTGCCATGACTTTCTAAATTTACGAGATAATCTCTCGTTTTCTTTCTTAGATTATCGATGAATGATAAAAATGCATATTTCACTTATCTAAGTATTTAATTTTTTTATCTTGTATGCTACTGCGCTGCAGTATGCGGAATAACTTCTTGAAACAATGGATTAAGTATATGTATGCTTAAATTTTAACTTGGACAATAATAAATTTCACTCTTATTATAAAAATACTTAGTGGACAAGTATCGCGTGTGCGGTGTCGGGTTTTTATGGAAACGAGATGACCTCTTGTTTTTAAATTTAAATATTGACAACTGTCAGAAAATAACCTATTTGAATTTTCTGACGTAATAAATATTATTCTAATAATCTGAAATTTTACGGGTTTTTATAGTCTACCCACCTTACAGGAGATCCATCTCGGATCTCAGTTTACGTTACTCGATAGGGTGTCGGGAACAAGGTGTTTGTTGTAAGCAATAAAAGAGCCAAGACTAACTTGGACTCTGCTGTCTTGTGGCATGGTCGTCTTGGACACATTAGCAAGAAACACATGGAGAAGTTGAAACACGATGGACTTCCCAACTCATCTGACATTAAGTCTCTTGGAAAGTGTGTTACTTGTATGTCTGGTAAGATGGCTAGAAAACCTTATTCACATCAAGTGGAAAGGGCTAAATATTTACTTGGACTTACACACTCAGATGTATGTGGCCCATTTAGAATCTTCAAGACAAGGGAGCAAATTACTTCGTGACTTTCACCACCTAAATATAGTCGGTATGGTTATGTTTATTTGCTGAAACATAAAAATGAAGTGTTTGAAACATTCAAACTGTTTCAAAAGGAAGTAGAAAATCAACTCGGGTTTTCGATGTATAAAATGTTTGAATGTGACCAGTATATAAAATCTCGAGTTATAAAGTTTGTTTAATATTAAGTTTGCAAAATTTGCAGTTTGGTGGAGTAAAATGAGTCGGAAATTTAGTCATGTATAATCTTATCGAAAGTACTCTATATGATACTGGGCTTGGCTCAGCAGACACACCATGGAACCGGATAGGATTTTTAGGTTGTTGGGCCGATAAGGACAAACATGCACCTCCATCCCTTAAGTACATGGGCTTCGGCCCAGTTGTAAGATGGACTTTCGTAGCCTACTAGGCTGGTCCTGGTACAATTACTCATCCAAATCCTTACTAGGGGTATACACAAGTATTAACTTTTACACATTTTGTTTCTGATGAGTGCTTATTCACTCATCATTTTTACCCATCTAAACCCACAAAAACGTCTAAAAACACGGAAATATAACCAATTATATGTATATCCTGGACTGTTTTTATGTGTTTCAGGTACAAAGGATCGAAAACAGGGCAAAAACGTGTAGAAATGAGCTTGGAATGGAAAAAGTGCTTTGCGGACGGAGCCGGAAGATGATTTTCTATATTTTCAGAGCCCGGGATACATATTTGGAGTGAGAGCGGGGAAAACAAAATCAAAAGCAAACCCTAAACCCAATTTACCCTTTACCCGAACCCAATTTGCCATTTTAGCCTTAAAACGTTTTTCATTAAAAACAACTATTTTTATTTTTATCCATTTTTTATTTACAACAATTATTTTTATTAAAACCCATTTTTATTAAAAATTCTTTTTTTTTCTCTCTCTAAAAAAAACTAATTTACTTAAACCTTACAAAAATACATTTATTCTAAATCTTCAAAATAAATCCTAAATTAGAACCTTTAACCCACAACCCTTTTTAAACCCTTTCACATAAACCCTCTTGAACCACCCAACCATTCCCACCCATAAACGTTTTTCACCCTTTCTTTTTAACCCATTGACTGCCCCTTTAGTCAAAACCCAACAAAAACACAGAAAACACAACTTTGGCGCCAAATCCCTCTCTCACCTCCTGTCTCTTTCTCTCACAGAAGTGTCCAAGGAAGTGTCACATGCCCTCTTTGCCACTGTGGCAATCCACAACCAACAAAGACCAATATATGGCTGTGATGAAGCACTTGGGCACCAAGGCAAGATGGATGGCTGAGATTGATTCAGAGAAACACAAATGGCTCACAAGCTCACTCCTACTCACACCAAGAAACACAGCAGAAAGAGCCAAAGCTTGACAGATTCTAGTTTAGTATAAATAGGACTTATATTATTTTGTAAAAACTTGTCTAGAATTTTTGTTCTAGTCCAGCCTTTATTTTTCCGTCATTTAAATTCATGCACTGTTTTAATTTTAGTGTAATTGCAAATTTAATTTCAATTTCCATTCCAAGTTTTGTAATTTTCTTATGAATATTCAGTTTTATTTAAAATCCGTTGCTTTGTTTTCAGTACCATGGTTTTAGCTTTCTTGAATTAAATTGAGTTTTGTTTTGAAGTTGGAAAGGTTCCTTAAAAGTTTCAAAGTCTAAAAAAAAACAGTTTTTAGCAATTCTGCCCCTAAAGGGGGTGTTTGGAATTGCATGTAAGAGTGGGTCAAAGGCTGTTTTGACCCATTTTGGGTCTTGAATTAGTTTGAAATTAGCTTTAATTAAGTGTAATCAGTAGTTATTTATGAGTATTAATCATTTTAAGTAGTGTATAAGGTTTAAGAGAGTTTCTTAAAATTCAAGTAAAAAAAAAAAAAAAAAAAAATCTTTTTAACAGCCTTTTAGTTTTGATTTTTCATTTCCTTATCAAAAGTCCCTAGGCTCTCTAATTTGGCATGCATGAACCTTGGTTGCTTTCCTACTTGTACCTTATTTTATGATTTTTTTGTGACAGCCTTATTCATAGTTTATTGTGACCTTGAAAGTACCCCCTTGTAACTGTTTTAGCCCACTATCACAGCAGCTTAGACCCCTTTTGGTTTACTGATTTGGCTTAGTTAATTGCTTATTAGGTTCCCTTAGGTGCTTTTTAGATGTTGTAGATTAGTCTTCATAGGATTTAGCTTATTTTCAAGCTTTTGACAGCTTATTGTAGCTTATAGGTGCCCTTAGTTAGTTCCTAAAACCAAACAGCCCCCTTAGTAGCCTAAAACCAACCAGCCCCTTAGCTATTATTTTAGCTTTTGTTGCCTTTTTTTAATTTCTTTCCAGCTTATTGTAGCTTTTCACGAAGTAGCTTTTGTTGCCTTTTTTTAATTTCTTTCCAGCTTATTGTAGCTTTTCACGAAGTAAGTTTTTTATGAATTGCTTATTTTTAGTCCTAAGTTAGTTTGGTAAAAGAAAAGCAAAAAAAAAAAAAAATAAGGAAAAGAGAGGAAGTGGGAATTGAACCCACGACCTTCTGCTCCAAAGAACTACGCACCAGCAACACAACCCCTTAACCATCTATGCCATTAGTTGTTTCTTGTTAGACTTTCCCTAGTTTAATATTTAATACCTTGTTACCATTTATAGCTTATTATCTTATTTATGCTTATTTTGGCTTATTGGTTACCGTTTCCCCCCTCCTCATATTTTTCCTAGATTAGTCTTAGCCTAAATTAATTTCCTGAAAAAGTTTAGAATTTTCCAAAAATATTTACTATTTTTTATTAATTTAATTAGTTAATTTAGTTTTTAATTCGTAATAAATAAAATAAAAGTCGAAAAAATACCCGGCTTTTTCCTAAAATCATTTTTAGTCGTTTAGAATGTAGGAAAATTAATTTTAAGTTTGTAGGGTTAATATTTTTACATTTTTACTTTTTAAAGCGCTGCATGAGACCAAGACGCGTCTGCATTTTAGGTTAATTACGCTTTTAATTAGCTTTAAGTTTCCGTAGTTTCCTTAGTATTTTAGATTAATTTTAGGACTCCCTTAAATTTCCTTAGTGTAGTTTTATTGCTTTCCTTTAAATTCCCGTCATTTAGTTTAAAAATTCTAAAATTTAAATTCCCGCACTATTCAAGCACTTTAATAACAAACCTCAAACGCCACCGCCAATTCACACCTCGTTGGGAAACGCACCGGTAATCACTTGCCCGGTATCACTTATCGAGTATTTGCGGGTTTTGCGTGTCGACCTTTTTCCTAAAACGGTTGATTCGTTGATTCTCGCGTATATCTCGTATTTGATATTTTTATATAATAATTGACTATATCAAATTTTGGCGCCGTTGCCGGGGAGGTTGTGTTGCGACAATATCGTTACGGTTTGACGATTAGTGACTTGAAGATCCTTCCTCGTGAAGTTATTTTCTTTCCAAAAACCCAAAAACCCAAAAATATTTTCCTTTTTCAAAATTTATTTTCCCTTTTATGTTTTTTATTTATCAAAACCCAAAAATATTCTTCTTTATTCCTCTTATTCTTTGATTCTATTTCTCTTACCCTCATTCACCGTTTGATTCTATTCTTCGTATCTCTCATCACTTAATTCTATTTCTTTAACCCTCTACATGTTTAATTCTCATGGCGACGATCGATTATCGCCGTTGTTTCCACTCGCAAAACCGTATGGAAGAGGATCAACTTTATTGTCAAAATCGATTGTTTATGTGTTTATGGAAGGATGGGTGCAAGCAAATATTGCTATTGGTGCGCATTATCCGATAAAAACTCTCTCGATGATTCTCCAAGTTTTTCCGACCATCCGCCACAACCCGATGTTTGTTCTATTGTTTCTGAGCCCAAACCGCCTAGAATTGATCAAAATCTTTCATTTACTTCAAGTTAAGAGAAAAGAGCAAGAACCGGAGACCAAAACGGAAGTGGTGGAAACTCAAGTAGCTCAGAGCACACCACTTGTCCCACCCGAATCTTCAAGACGCTAAGATTTTAGGGACCTGAAATGAACATGATTGATAACTACCTTAATGAACTTCGTCTAAAGTTGACTTCGGGAAGTACCGCTACAAATACCAATGGATGATATTGTTGAGCCCTCATCCCTATTCCCGGAGCCCCAGATATCTTCTTCATCAAGATTATTGCTATGGTTGTGGAGACGGTTACCTAAAGGTTTTCGTTGTTTCAAATGTATGTGCGAGTGGTGTGGAAATTATCTTACTAATGGATTTGTTTGATTGTTTGAGAATTCATTCGCTTATGATTATAATCCAAATCCTTTCAATTATCCTCAAAACGATTTCAACTACTACTGAATTCATACGAACCACAACCGTACTATCAAGATTTCAATGATCCTTCATTTCGTAATTCCTCTCCTCAAATTCCTTATTGTGCAAATTCATGGGCCCTCATTATGATTACCAATGTCAATCATGGAATCAAAATTACTACGGACCTGATCCTTGTTATAACACTCCTTGTTTTGAACATTATTTCAACCTCCACAATTTCCCGTCAATGAACAATTTCCCGTCATTAATCAACATCCTCGTGAGAAAAGTATGCTAGAAGAACTTTGCAAGACCAAACGTCTCGAACGAAAAATTATGCTAGAATTACTTGAAGAAGAGGAACGAGCCGCTAAGATTAAAAAATGTCTTGAAGAAATACGATCGAAGAACGAAGCACTTGCAAGACGCGGCTCGATGGCTCGCGACTTACATTGACGATTTAAGATGATGAGTATTCCATTCAAAATGAAGGAATATTATGAAAGTTTGTCGACCAAATCACACCGGTCGCTAACTCTCTATAAGGGATGAGCATCTTAGCACTATTCTAAACGGAACCGCCTTGTGCCGAGAACCTTGTCCCAAACCCAAGTGAGTGCGAGGGTGTCCCCGATATGATGTGTGATGAGCCTCGTGATGATGATTCTTCTCCTCCCACCCCTAATGATTTTGTTTAAGATGATCTCCGAAGTCTGAAATGACGGCACGCTTGACGATTCTTTATCATATGGAGACATCGATATGTTGAGGAAATTTTCCGAGCTCGTCACCTTTAAAGAAGTGAGAGATTTTGAACCCAAGATCGAGAAATTGACACCGATTTTGATAATACGGACGATGAAGATATTCTTGTTGTGTCCGAGGAACTTTCATATGGCATTCACTAATCCTCTCATTGACTTAGATTCTGAATTTACCCTAGTTTCAGATAACCCAATCTTTGACATTCATAATGAGGATAGTGACCTTTACTTGGAAAACCCCATTACCTCTTTACCCGAGCTCGAGGATTCTACTCCTAAGATAAGAATAGTGGCAATCCCACTTCGACTTCTTTAGACCTTCAGGAGTTCGCCGATGAACTCGCTCTTATTGATCATTCTCCACGGGGAGATGATGATGTGCACTTCGACTTGAAGTCGAATTCCACCGAATTGGAAAATCTTTATACAATAGGTCTTCTCGATAATTCGTCAAGTGACACCTTATAGAAGAGGTCAATTTCTTTCTTCGATGACCTGATACCTACGGGTTTTCTGAAAGGACGATTATGGCTTAGGTCCATCATCCACTCGTCTCACCGCTAAACCGCCGATGATGGAATCTCTAAGCCCGATACGATGTTCTCATTGCTATTAGGTGGATAAGATTGTTGAACATTTCTCTCAATGTTCCTCAATCTAATCTTTTGCCCACCTTAACCCACCCGCTGTCATAAATTTGACAATCTCCTTTCTTATCACGCCTCTTCTCCATATCTTAACTCTACGGGAGTGAAGATACCTATTTGACCCCTCAGATTCTCATTCTTTAGCCTGCATTATCTCATCGAGTGGAATTTCAAACATTCAATGTTTATCCAAACCATTTGAATGAAAGTCCGATGGAGATTTTCTCCACTTGCTCCCCATGGACCAATGAATTCGGTCGAGTCAAGCTAGCGACTGTTAACAAAAAAAAGAGCATTTCATGGGTGTCCACCCATGTTTCTCACTTCTTTCTATTTCTAACACTGAGTGTGGGGAATTCCAATCGTTGTTTGCTTGTTGTGTGTTTGCTCTCTTTTGTAGATTCCCTTGTGATCGATGATTGATGCTCGCTTTCAATCCAGCCCAATATCCGATCTTTTGCTAACATTTATCTAGGGATATCTTTATTAACTTTTGTGAAAAGATTTCGCTTCCACACTTGGCTAGTAGTATTACCTTTTTCTCTGTTCTATAGTTTCGCCACAAATGCATTTGAATATTGAGGGCAATATTCAATTTAAGTGCTGGGAATTCTAGCGAATTTTGATCACATATGTACCTTCTAGTACCCTAGCACCCGCTTTGACCAAAAATTTTAAAAATTTTATCGCTTTAAGTCAAGTATTTATTTTCAAGAAGTGTTTACAAAAATAAGGCATTAATGCTTCGGTATTAATGATAGTTTAGTCTTGATTCTGCTAGAACAGGGAACTCCACCGCTAGAGTGTTGATCTAGCCGCTCTCTTAACATTTAGGCTAAGGTTTTAACGCCAATTGTAAAATGAAAATGCTAAGCGTAGTTGGTTCTCTTTAGAGCTTATATAAGTAATCTATGGCTTTTTTCTCCCATAAGCTAACTAATTGGACTTAAATACGTGCTCGTTGTCAAACTTTTGAACATTCAAAATCGCCTTGTTACATAAAAGTTTTTAAGCAAAATTGATTTAGAGTCCGAAGTTCAACTTTTTATTTAAATTTAAGCATACTTTCTTATAATCTAATAATGTTGCAAAATGAGAGTATCGTGAAAGTTGCTTGAATGATGCAAAAGCAAGTTTAAAGTTCAAAGTCAAAAAAATGATGAAAAAAAAGAAGTTAAAGTGCAGAAAAGTTGAAAATGAAAATAAAAAAAATGAAAATGAAAAATATGAGTTATGGAATAAAAGCATTATGTTGCTTATGAATAAAATGTGCGAACTTGCTTTTTCTAAATTAAATCGGAAGTTGAACTCGCAGATTCGCCAAAGTTGTCTAAAAGTTTGATTCGCATTTGAAATCCTTGACTTCAAAGATCCCGAAAGCTTCGATACTATTCTCGAGGGTGAAAACCTAGCCTCCTTAAAAGGACAAGCTGCGAAGAAAGTCGCTACATGGAGTGATCTCACCTTTGAATCTCGAAATTTTAAATTATCGTCGGTTGTAATCCATTTAGGTTTAGTTTTAACTTAACGTAGTCAGAAATCTTTGGAATCGAATTCCCGCTAATTCCTCGGTACTATTCTCTCAGGAGGTGTCAAAAGTCCGGTCACTTAAAACTAATGTTTTGGGATGTGCCGAGAAGAAAGCCGCTACATGGAAGAGGCCCTTTCATCCTTAGACTTTCATCAAGCTCGTGGGTTAGTAATTTTAGTTAAGTGGATAACAACCATAACAAATGTCGATTTCAATGGTCAAACTTTTGAAAATGAGCACAATCACTTAAATTTTATAAATTATGGAGTAAAAAGTTAAGTCTCGGCTTACATATATTATTGATATAAGTAGTGTTAGCATTTTACAAAAAACGCTTGCACAATAAGCTTGGTTTGGAGAGTATCAAAAGATAGATGACGATTACAATTCCCAGGACCCATTTTGGCGTGAATCCCGTTCTATGATGCCATGTTTTGATAATCAAGCATGTTATTTATTTACGCTCAAGTTTTAAATTCCTAGTATTGAATAAAAAGTCAAACGGGTATTCTTGGTATTTTTGATCCTTTCATTACTTCATATGATCGGATTGCTAGAGACTAGCAATTGATAGTGTGGGGGATTTGATGAGTGCTTATTCACTCATCATTGATGCAAACCAACCTGACCGTGTTTTTATGTGTTTCGTGTACAAAGGATCGAAACAGGCAAAACGTAGAAATGAGCTGAATGGAAAAGTGCTTTGCTGACTTGTTTCCAAGATGATTTTCTATATTTTCTGAGCCCGATACATATTTGGAGTGAGATGTGGGAAAACAAAATCAAAAGCAAACCCTAAACCCAATTTACCCTTTAACCCAACCCAATTTACATTTTTAGCCTTAAAACGCTTTTCATTAAAAACAACTATTTTTATTTTATCCATTTTTATTTACAACAATATTTTATTAAAACCCATTTTTATTAAAAATTCTTTTTTTTCTAAAAAACCAATTTACTTAAACCTTACAAAAATACATTTATCTTAAATCTTCAAAATAAATCCTAAATTAGAACCTTTAACCCACAACCCTTTTTAAACCCTTTCACATAAACCCTCTTGAACCACCCAACCATTCCCACCCATAAATGTTTTTCACCCTTTCTTTTTAACCCATTGATCAGCCTTTAGTCAAAAACCCAACAAAAACACGAAAAACACAACTTGCACCAAATCCCTCTCTCTCACCTCCCCCTCGCCTCTCTCACGTATGTCCAAGGAAGTGTCACATGCCCTCCTTGCCACTGTGGCAATCCACAACCCACAAAGACCAATATATGGTCAGGATGAAGCACTTGGGCACCAAGGCAAGATGGATGGTCGAGATTGATCTCGTAGAAACACAAATGGCTCACAAGCTCATTGGGATATGAAAGGTCAAGATATCAAAGTAATCAAGATATGGAAGTACCGAAAGTGAAAAGAACTGAAGAAGTCAATAGTCAAAGTATCTGCTAAATGACAAAGTCAAAGTACTGCAGTAAGAGGAAGTCAAAGTACTGCTAGAACAAATAAACTGTTATATTCGCTTATGGAAAGTATTGTAGATTACTTGTCGTACAAGGTTATAAATTGTAAACCGACTAGGATATCCTTGAGCCTATAAAAGGACTCCTAGATTGTCATTAGAGATAATTGACTTACGATTTCGAAAAAGAGTTTTAGAGTGTACGAATTAGAGTTTAGAGAAAAGTTCGATTATCTTAGAGTTGTATAAAGTATCTCTGCATAATAAGTGCATTTAGAGTTTGTTAATAAAGTTTTTCTTCTTAGCTTTGTTAAGTAAATTCCGCGACTTAATAAAGAGTGCTCGTTGTTTCTTTGTTAATAACTTAGGATTTATCCGAGGTTATTAAACCCTAACAAGCTAGTTAAGTTAGTTTGATTAAAGTATATCGATCCAATAGTGGTATCGAGCTTGTGTGGAAACTCACTAGGAAGAAACCCTACAATATCCAAGATGTCGATGAAGTTGACCACAACCCTCAATCACCTCACTAAGAATTCCAATTATCAAAAAGGGAGAATATGATCTCTGGTGCATGAAGATGAGGCAATATATTGCCATTACAGACCATGCTCTGTGGAATGTAATTGTGAATGGGAATGAAGTTCCTCCAGAACCCATTCAAGTTGCTGGACAACCTCTAGCACCAAAGGCGCTTACCAGCAGAACTCTAAGGAATCAAGACAAGGCTCTTAACATTCTCTTGTCTGCCATTCCAGATGGTCATCTTCTTAAATTTCATGATGCTAAAGATGCTAAATAGCTTTGGGCTGCTCTCAAGACCGATTTGAGGAATGAAGCCTCTAAGAAGATGCAATGAAACTTGTGAAACAAGTTTGAAACTTTCACAGTTGGAGAAAGAGAGAGTCTTGATGCTGTATATGATAGGTTCCAGAATCTTCTTAACATGTTGGAATTATACAAGGCGTAAGTATTGAGGATGCTAATTTAAAGTTTCTAAGGAGTTTGCCATCTACATGGCATGTGATTGCTACTATGATCAGAGGACAACAGGGATTGGATGTTATGGACTTTGATGATCTTTATCATCAACTGAAGGTGTATGAACATGAGATGAGTGGTCAACCAAATTCCAAATCTCACAGATTGTTTTCTATCATCTGAAGAAGAGCAAGACTTCCACGCTTCTCCTCAAAGTACTGTTTCTCAAAGTCAAGCTGTGCATCACAACATAATCCCCCATCATATACCTGCAGGCCCCACCATCTACCACTTTGAACTCGTGATGAAGTTGTGTGCCTTTCTTTGCACAACAAGCTTTACCGTCACTTATGAAGAGGATCTAGCAGCATTGAAGAAGATGCACTTGAAGAAATTGATATCAGGTGGCAAGTTGCTATGATTAATGCAAGGATCAAAAAGTACATGAAAAAGACAGGCAAAGCTATTGATTTCAAACCCAAACAAGGAATAACTTTTGACAAATCTCAAATTGAATGCTTCAATTGTCAAAAGATTGGTCACTTTGCAAGGGAATGCAGATTTGCTAAGTATCAAGCAAACAGAACATCTGAGAAGCCAAAACTTGAGCTCAAAGAAATACCAATAACTGAGACAAAGGCCTTGGTAGCTCAAGAAAAGTTATCCGAAGTGGACTGGAGTGAAGAGTTCGATGATGAACCATGACTTCACTGATGATAGCAGGGACGATGCGTTAAAGATACAAGAAGCATTGACCTGGAGCACTGCTTTTGATGAAAAATTCAACATGCCGCTGGAATCTCGTGATGGCTTTGGAAGATTTGATTGGAGCAGAAAGTGAAGATGACGCTTCTTCTTGCTATGGTGGCTACTTCACCAACTCATCTCCTATCTCGAGGTATGCTCAAACCGTTATGAGTTTTATCAAAATTGCTTAACGTTATGTGATTGAAAGAGATAATTGTATTAGGCTAGGTCCTGAGGTAGCAAGTTACCAAATCACTTTAGAGTCTATAGAAGCTAAAATCATAACCCATGAAAATAATGAAATGGCTTTACCAAAAGTATGAACAAGGATTACCGTTAAAACTTGTGAATGGAAACTAATCTGTAAAATTGCTGAAATTGAGAAATTAACTAAGGAAAGAGATGATTTGTTAGCTAAGTTTGCTGCCTGGAAAGAGTCTGGTTTGTCCCAAGTTACTTTGTTGAAAAACAGAAGAGAGCTTACAATAGAACGGCTTAGGATTTGGAATGGACTTTAGCAGGTAGATGAAAACCAACCTAGTAATCGATGATGGTGATTTGAGGACATAACCACTAGTGATGCTGAGCTCATTAACTATGTAGATTCATCTAGTAATGATGGCTCAAGAAGTGAACCACCTCCTAATATAAGAAAGACAATGGTTATCATGTCGTTCCTCATCCCATTAGTCATCACCCCTTTAGGCCTGATGTTTCTCATTATGGAGTAGATAGTCTAGAGTTTAGAAAGAAGCTTGTTGCTCAATCTAAGTCTGAGAAACCCAAAGAAACTGTTGAAAACAATGTTCAAAATCCAGCAGTACCTTTAAAACAAAGTATCGCCAACAAGGCACCTATCGCAAAACCTTTCAAAACAAGATCTGCTAAACCTTTTGGGATAATTTTACTCAAAACAAATTTTATCAGTCATCAAGAAGGCAAAACAATTTTGGGCATAGACATAGAAGAAATCACTTTGGTCATATGGGTCAAAACCTGTGTTTTGTGTGTTATAGTCCTACTCACTTAATCAAAGATTGTGACAAACACTCCGAATATCTAAGCAAGTTTCCAAGGAATAAGTCTACAAATCAGAAACCTAGAGAGCACAAACCAGTGGACTAATTCAAATAGGATTAATCACGAAACTTCACACCGATCATAGATACCCACATCGAGAAGACCTTCAGATCTCACAGACTTTCCAAAGTACTCGCCGAGACAAGGTACTGATAACACGCTGAATAGGAATCCTAGGAGATCTCAATATCAACCTAGCATGTCTCACAATTCATATAGATCTAGACAGGAACCACCTGTTAAAACTGAATGGGTAAAAGGGGAAGTACTGCCGAGAGATATACAGACGTTCAACAAAAAGTGAATCAAATGTTTTTGTGACAAAAGAAAATGCTACAACTGGTGAAAGAGATTTATGTTGAAAAACAAGAAAGTTTTGAAAATCCACATGCTAAAACTCAAAAGATAATTTTGGATCACCATTTGAAAGATAGTGGAAATTACATACTCAAGGAATTTGAGTTTGTAACTCCAAAGGGGAAACAAGTCATAATGGCTGGGTTCCTAAGAGTTTCTAACTCTTTTCTTTGTGTGCAGGGCAACCAGAAGAGGAGCTTAAAGATCATCTTATTGTGGATAGTGGTTGCTCTGGAAGTATGACAAAATATAAAGAAATCCTGTTTGATTTTAGAAATATTAGTGGAGGAAAAGTTGCATTTGGGAATGATCCCAATGGAGGAAGGATTACCGAAAAGGAACAATTAAACCTGGAAGAATTGACTTTGAGAATGTCAGATATGTGAAGGAGCTAAAGTTTAACTTGTTGTCGTCTCAAATCTGTGATAAAAGCATCCTGTGCTATTCACTGACAAGAATGTCTTATTCTTCATCTGACTTCAAAACCTGTTGATGATGACTTGGTAGTGCTTAGAGTACCAAGGACAAATGATGTGTATAGTTTAGACATGAAGAGTCTAAATTCTTATGGAAGAGCCACATGTTTGGTGGCTAAAGCAACATCTGAAGAGGCACATCAATGGCATAGAAGATTGGGCCATGTGAATTTCAAGAACATTAACAACCGTCAAAGGCAATTTAGGTAGAGGTTTACCTTCAAAGACTTACAAGAATGATCAATCATGTTTGGCATGCAAGAAGGGTAACAAACACAAAGCCTCGTAAGAAGCTTGAGGAAAGAAATATTAGGAACCATTGGAGCTATTAACATGGATTTATTTGGACCGCTCGTGGCAAGTTTAAATAAGAAGAAGTACTGTTTGGTTGTTATGATGATTGTAGTAGATTCGTTGTTTTCTTTTGGGCTTTAAAGATGATACCGTTGATGCTATTCAGACTCTCATAATAGCACTTGAAAACCAATTAAGACTCAAGGTTAGAGGTATTAGATGTGACAATGGCACTGAATTCAAGAACAAGCTTATGGATAACTTTTGTGCTAATAAAGGTATCAAGAGGGAGTTTAGTATTGCTAGAACACCACAAAGAAATGGTGTTGCAGAGCGGAAGAATAGGACCTTGATTGAAGCTGCAAGGACTATGTTAGCAGATTCACATCTCCCTATTCAATTTTGGGCGTAATGTAGTACTGCATGCTATGTACTCAACAGGTTTCTCACACCAAACCACAAATGAAGAAACCCTATGAATTACTGATGGGCAATAAACCCAACATTCGTTTTATGAAGCCTTTTGGATGTCCTCTTACTATTTTGAATACCATTGATAACTGGGAAAGTTTGATGGCAAGTCCAAGAAGGTTATTTATTGGGATATTGCACTAACAGTAAAGGCTTTAGAGTATACAATAGAGTTACTAAGAGGATTCAAGATTGTCTTCATGTTGAGTTCTTAGAAGATCAAGACAATGAGAAAGGAAAAGGTCCTGATTGGATGTTTGATCTTGAGATTTTATCTCCTTCAATGAACTATGTACCGGTTAGAGAAGAAAATCAACATTTGCACACTGATGAGGATATTCAATATGTTGTTCATGATGTTCATATTAGACCTGATGCACCCCTCGCAAAGTTCCCGAGTCCAAAACAAAGTATGATGTTCCTATGCAAAGTATGATTCTCCAAAAAACACAAGATTGCACCACAAACTCATTATTCTGCCGAGGATCAATCTATTCAAGAGGAACTCAATCAGATGCTTCTTCAAGATGTATTAGCACATTCTTACACTGATGAACAAAGGAGAGCTTATGAAGAGGCAAAGAAGAAGAACAAGACCTAGAGTTCTCTTACAAGACTTTGGACAGTTGAACAAAGTATCTGCCGCACTGACAAGTACTTTAGATGATTTGGTTGAACCTACCATGCCTGGGTTAGAAGATACTGATGATGAGCTTGAAGATGAAGGTATTTTCACAAATTTCAATGAAGGTGCTGATTATACTAACTTGAATGATACATATGCAGTTCCACAGTCACCAATCTTACGAATTCATAAGACTCATCCAGCTGATCAAATCATTGGTCCTTCTACATCTGGAGTTATGACAAGACACAAAGCTAAGGGTTTCACAAAACCTCACAATGCTTTACTTAGCTTTGTGTATAAACAAAACAAAGCTAAATCATAAGGACCATCAAACCTGCTATTTACTTGTTTATCTCTCAAGAGGAACCCAAGAATATTGCTCAAGCTTTGACTAAAGAAAGTTGGGTTGAAGCTATGCAGGAAGAACTTCTACAATTTAAACTTCAAGAGGTTGGGGTTTTATGTGATCTTCCAGATGGGAAGAGAGTTATTGGAACGAGGTGGGTTTTAGAGTTAAAAGGATGAAAGAGGCAATGTTATCAAAACAAGGCAAGATTAGTTGCTCGGGTTATAGACAGAAGAAGGGGTAGATTATGATGAGGTATTTGCTCCTGTGGCAAGGATTGAAGCAATTAGAATTTTTCTTGCTTTTGCTTCTTATATGGGTTTTCGTGTATATCGATGGATGTCAAGAGTGCCTTCTTTATGGTACTATTACGAAGAGGTATGTGAAACAACCTCTAGGTTTTGAAGATCCTAAGCATCCAAACAAAGTCTATAAGGTGGTTAAGGCTTTATATGGTCTTCATCAGGCACCTAGAGCTTGGTATGAGAGGCTCTCTACATTCTTATTACAACATGGATATAGGAGGGGAGCTATAGACAAGACTTTGTTTATCAAGAGAGACAAGAAGGATATCATGTTAGTTCAAGTTTATGTGGATGATATCATCTTTGGGGCTACCAAACAATCCATGGTTAAGGAGTTTGAGCAGCTGATGCAGAAAGAGTTTCAAATGAGTTCAATGGGAGAGTTAACATTCTTTTTAGGACTTCAGGTTAAGGTACCAAGGAAGGCATTTTCATTAGCCAAGACAAGTATGTTGCAGATATACTTAAGAAGTTTAATTTTGATGATATGAAGGCTGTTACTACACCCATTAAATCTATCAATTCATGGGGCAAAGATGAAGATGGACACCCTGTTGAAGTCAAGCTTTATAGATCAATGATTGGCTCTCTTATGTATCTCACTGCATCAAGGCCTGATATCATGTTTGCAAGTTTTCTATGTGCAAGATATCAAGTCTCACCAAAGATCTCACATGAATGCAGAAAGAGAATTTTCTGTTATTTGAAACAACAACCTAAGATGGGGTTGTGGTATCCTAAAGAGTCACCTTTTCACTTAGAAGCTTTTTCAGATAGTGACTATGCGGTGATAACTATGATAGAAGATCCACAACTGGTGGATACCAATATCTTGGAAGAAGGTTAGTCTCCGGCAATGCAAGAAGGACAATTGCAGAACATCATCTACTGAAGCGGAATATGTAGCTGCTGCAAGTTGTTGTGGTCAAGTTTTATGGATGCAGAATCAACTCTTGGATTATGGGTTCAATTTTAAGAATACTCCTATCAATATTGATAATGAGAGTACTATTTGCATTGTGAAGAATCCTGTTTATCATTCCAAGACAAAGCATATTCAGATTAGGCATCACTTTATCAGAGATTGCTATGAGCATAGGCTTATTAATGTGGTTAAAGTTCACATAGATGACAATGTAGCTGATTTACTCACTAAAGGTTTTGATGTGTCACGATTCAATCACTTGGTCGTGAGCATTGGAATGATTAACTACTAAGCTATGTTTAAGGGGAGGACTATAAGGTGTTAAGTATAGTCCTTGTAGTTTTGAGAGGAGGATGTTTGTGTATTACTTAGTTTATATGAAGGTTTTTGGCAAAGTACTGTATTTCCTAAAAGTACTGCTTGGGAAAGTACTGCTTGGGAAAGTACTGCTTATGTGGAAAGTATGTTTGTCGTATAAAGTACTGTTCCAACGGTAATATTGAGAGGGTATTAAAGCCAACGTATTTTATTTTGTGTGATTTTTCAAAATCTTACCTATAAATAACAACTTTCCGATTTTCCCTCTCACATTATTCATTACCTCTTTTCCATACTTATCTCCAATTACCATCTCTTTATTATTCGATATAATCTTTCATTGTGATTACTTTTCAACAATGGCGAATCGTTTAACTGTTTCGAAGCACAATATGGTGGCTAATTTAGATAAGAATGAGGCGAATGTGGCTTTCTATGATATCATTGATTATCTCGTTGGGTCGCCTATTAGTTATGCTATTTTAGTTGAGCCAGATGTTATTGAACCATGGATTCAAGAATTTTGGGCTAATGCTAGAGAGAATATGGAGGAGGATGAATATTATATTAGATCCTCGTTGCTGGAAAGATATCAAGATTACAGAGTTCTCCATTCGTGATGATTTATTATTTGGAGATGAAGAAGGGGCTATTAGATTTGCCAAGCAACTGATTTGGGATACTTTTGAATTTGGGCTATGAAGGGTCTTTGACTGAACAAACTTTTAAGAAGGCATTATTCTGTCCTCAATGGAAGTTTTTGATTCATGTTTTGCTCCATTGCATAAGTTCTAAAAGCACTTCTTGGGAGCAGTTTGGTTCGAATATTGCGCCTCTGCATGGTTGGCTTAGCTACGCAGAGTGTTTAACTTTTCACGACTTATTTTGGATGGCATGTTCTCTCATATATCATCTGGGGCAACTTGGTTGATGTATCCAAGATTTATACAGGTTTTCTTGAACAAGCAATTGGTGATGTTCCAAAACCCACTGCTACTACCCGTCATTGTGCAACAAGCCAAAATCTATACATTCATGGCTAAGAGAAGTAACTTGTTTAGAGGTGGAGATATTCCTTTAACAACATCCATGATGGAAGTTGTACGTGTTCGTGCTGCAGCTGAAGAGGATGAAGAAACTCAAGGTACTGCTTCACAAGGTACGACTGCAGTAATCGCTTCACAAAGTACGTGATCTCATAGCTTCGCTCGAAGATATGCTTCGTTACAAGGTGATGTTTCTTCGTGATCCTGAGGTTCGTCGAGATTGAGCGCACACCTACCCCTCCACAACGTTCGCTTCGAGGTTCAAGGTGTGCTACTACAATTTCTCGTGAAGGTTTAACTATGGATAACTATGCTTTGACAAAGGCGCTTGCTAGGTTAAACAAGACTGTTGAGCGTCAAGCTAAAACAATTAGGAAGTTGAAGCGTAACTATTTCTGGTTGAAAAATTTTGTTAAACCATATATTCAAGGTTTCAACTTATGGGTTAAGGAGGAAAATAAACGTCGTAAAGCTTTTCGTAAGGAATTAAAAGAAAGAAGTTCCTCAATCATCTTCTCAACTTGGGAGGAATTTAGAAAAGGAAAATTTGAAAGAAGATGTATGAAGAAGAAAGAGTCTAAGAAAATATTACACAGAGGAAAGAACTTGGTTCGATTCTGAGGAACAAGAAGAAGTACAGTTCAAAGTACTGTTCAAAGTACTGGTGTTCAAGGTACTGAACATCAAAGTACTGATATACATGATACATCAAGGGAAGATGTAATAACACCAATAACTCCAAAGGTATTAAAATTTGATGAAGAAGCTGGTCCTTCTACATTTGTTAGAAAAGAAGAGGAGGAAGCTACTTACATACCTATTCATTCAGCTAGTGATGATGAATTAATTGCTACATTATTTGATTTGTCACAACCAAGAGGAGGAGTTACTATTAGAGAAGCACAAGAAGAAGAACAACCAAGAACTGATCAACCTGCAATTGATCCAAAAGACAAAGGAAAAGGTGTTATGGTTGAGACTAAGAAAAAGAAGCTCACTTTGGCAAAACTTAGAGCATTTGAAGTGGCTAGGAATGAAGCTGCTGCTAGAAAAGTTCAAGAAGAATTAGATGCTAAAGACAGAGAAGAAAAGCAAGCTCAAGAAGCTAAAGACAGAGAAGCAGCTCAAAAGGTGCAAGATGAGTTAGATGTGAAACTATGAACCTTTACAGTCTCCAACACCTGGTAGATTCATGTCAAGAAGACCTAATTTAGCTAAAGAAAGGAATGCAATGATGGCATATTTAAAAGGCAGAGGATTTAAAGGATTGCAAAAGCTAAATTATGTGGATATGAAGAGATTATATGATGCTGAGAGAGAGGCTTATAAGAAAGATGTTGCAGGCATTAAAGACTTTAGAGAAGAAACCTTTGACTAAGCTGAAAGGAAGAAAAGCTTAAAGAGGAAAAAGAAAACTGATGTTACAGATGTTCAATGTTCAAAGAAAGAGAAGGTTGAATTAAGATCTGAGACTAGTGATGAATTGAAGAATTATCTCAGAGTGGTAGATTTTGATTATACCAAGGAAGATGATGATTTAAAGATGAAAGATCAAAGATCTATTTTAAAGTTGTGAAACCCAAGAATGAAGAGTACATGGTTTTTCATAAGGAAGATAAAAGTTTTAAGGTTTTCAAAAGGTTATGGGATTTGTTGCATGTTATTGATAGAGTAGATCTATTCTACTTATATCAAGTTATAAAGGCATATTTTGAAGATCATCCATTAGAAGGTATTGGATTGGTTTTAAATGGGGATCTTGTAACTATGTGGGAAACTGATGAAGAAAGCACTGATAATATTTGGAATGATCAAGAAAACTGGGAAATAGTTTGTTGGAGATTCTTTGAAGAATCTGGAGTTCATGTTCTGGAGCTAGAAAATGGAACAATGATTCACATGTTTGCAGAAAGAAGATATCCTCTTACAGTTGATCTAATGAGAAGAATGCTTGAACATGGTTTGGAAGTAGAAGAGGATGATGAAACTGCTTGCATGGTGATTAATTTGTTTATAAACTGGACTACCATTTAAAATGATCTTTAACTGTATGAATTTTATTTGAATAAATGCTTTTGATATATCAAGACTTTTATTCAAAGTACCGATCGACAAGTATTTCATCAAAGTACTGTTTGATGATCTAATACAGTTAAATGATTTTTAGAAGAAACCTTTTTTGCTTAATAATAAATATTTTTGAAATAAAGGTTGAATAAATGGTTTTTGTGATGATAACATCAATAGGTTATCAATCCACCATGGTTACAAAAGGATTGACTAATCCATGAGCAAACGGCTCGGGTAAAGATATATCAAATCCGTTTTTAGTTGTCAACTTGCTAATAAGTTGAATGGTCATCAACTCACCATATCAGTAAATGTGAAGAGTTGGCTAGCCCACAAGAAATGGCTTGTGGTAAAGGCAGGGGAAAAACCATTATTGGTAATTAGTTCACCATTAGATAAAAGAACTAACTAGTCCGAAGGGTACGCTTTTGGTAAAGACTAAACAAATCTGTTGATAGCGGGTGATTTGCTAAAAATCATATGGTTATCAATGTACCATGGTCTTACACACCAAAACATTTGGCTACTCCAAAGATAATGGCTTTGGTAAAGAGTTCTAAATCCATTGAATTTTCAATGATTCACTTTGAAAGTGATGAGAATAGTATGCAACTTAAATTGAATCACTGTACAAATTGTCATATGTTGCTGGTTGTGAAAAGATGGAGATTGCTGATGCTGCGTGAAGAAAACATTTAAAGAGATACTTTGAAAAAGCACAGATTCTACAGAGATATAATCTAAAGACTGAAGAACAATCCGTTTTAAAGATGAAGTAAAGAAACTTGAAGTCAAGCAAGTAGAATTCAAGTTAGGGGAGGATTGTTGGGATATGAAAGTGCTGAAGATATCAAAGTATGAAGATATGGAAGTACTAAAGCTGAAAAGAACCGAAGAAGTCAAATAGTCAAAGTACTGCTAAATGACAAAGTCAAAGTACTGCAAGAGGAAGTCAAAGTACTGCTAGAACAAATAAACTGTTATATTCGTTTATGGAAAGTATTGTAGATTACTTGTCGTACAAGGTTATAAATTGTAAACCCACTAGGATATCCTTGAGCCTATAAAAGGACTCCTAGATTGGCATTAGAGATAACAATTTACGATTTCAAAAAAAAAAAAGTTTTAGAGTTTACGAATTAGAGTTTAGAGAAAAGTTCGATTATCTTAGAGTTGTATTAAAGTATCTGCATAATAAGCAGATTTAGAGTTTGTTAATAAAGTTTTTCTTCTTAGCTTTGTTAAGTAAATTCCGCGTACTTAATAAAGAGTGCTCAGTGTTTCTTTGTTAATAACTTAGGATTTATCCGAGGTTATTAAACCTTAACAAGCTAGTTAAGTTAGTTTGATTAAAGTATATCGATCCAACAAGCTCACTCCTACTCACACCAAGAAACACAGCAGAAAGAGCCAAAGCTTGACAGATTCTAGTTTAGTATAAATAGGACTTATATTATTTTGTAAAAACTTGTCTAGAATTTTTGTTATAGTCCAGCCTTTATTTTTCCGTCATTTAAATTCATGCACTGTTTTAATTTTAGTGTAATTGCAAATTTAATTTCAATTTCCATTCCAAGTTTTGTAATTTTCTTATGAATATTCAGCTTATTTAAACTGCTGTTTTGTTTTCAAGCATTCATGGTTTTAGCTTTCTTGAAATAAATTGAGTTTTGTTTTAGTTGGAAAGGTTCCTAAAAGTTTCAAAAATCAGCTTTTTAGCAATTCTGCCCCTAAAGGGGGTGTTTGGAATTGCATGTAAGAGTGGGTCAAAGGCTGTTTTGACCCATTTTGGGTCTTGAATTAGTTTGAAATTAGCTTTAATTAAGTGTAATCAGTAGTTATTTATGAGTATTAATCATTTTAAGTAGTGTATAAGGTTTAAGAGAGTTTCTTAAAATTCAAGTAAAAAAAAAAAAAAAAAAAAAAAAAAAAATCTTTTTAACAGCCTTTTAGTTTTGATTTTTCATTTCCTTATCAAAAGTCCCTAGGCTCTCTAATTTGGCATGCATGAACCTTGGTTGCTTTCCTACTTGTACCTTATTTTTATGATTTTTTGTGACAGCTTATTCATAGTTTATTGTGACCTTGAAAGTACCCCCTTGTAACTGTTTTAGCCCACTATCACAGCAGCTTAGACCCCTTTTGGTTTACTGATTTGGCTTAGTTAATTGCTTATTAGGTTCCCTTAGGTGCTTTTTAGATGTTGTAGATTAGTCTTCATAGGATTTAGCTTATTTTCAAGCTTTTGACAGCTTATTGTAGCTTATAGGTGCCCTTAGTTAGTCCCTAAAACCAAACAACCCCCTTAGTAGCCTAAAACCAACCAAATTTCTTAGCTATTATTTTAGCTTTTGTTGCCTTTTTTTAATTTCTTTCCAGCTTATTGTAGCTTTGCACGAAGTAGCTTTTGTTGCCTTTTTTTAATTTCTTTCCAGCTTATTGTAGCTTTTCACGAAGTAAGTTTTTTATGAATTGCTTATTTTTAGTCCTAAGTTAGTTTGGTAAAAGAAAAGCAAAAAAAAATAAATAAATAAGGAAAAGAGAGGAAGTGGAATTGAACCCACTAATTCTCGCTCCAAAGAACTACGCACCAAAGAACACAACCCCTTAACCATCTATGCCATTAGTTGTTTCTTGTTAGACTTTCCCTAGTTTAATATTTAATACCTTGTTACCATTTATAGCTTATTATCTTATTTATGCTTATTTTGGCTTATTGGTTACAAGCTTCCCTCCTCATATTTTTCCTAGATTAGTCTTAGCCTAAATTAATTTCCTGAAAAAGTTTAGAATTTTCCAAAAATATTTACTATTTTTTATTAATTTAATTAGTTAATTTAGTTTTTAATTGCATAAAAAAAAAAAGTCAAAATACCCCGGCTTTTCCTAAAATTATTTTTAGTCGTTTAGAATGTAGGAAAATTAATTTTAAGTTTGTAGGGTTAATATTTTTACATTTTTATTTTTAAAGCGCTGCAAGACCTGACGTGTCTCATTTTAGGTTAATTACGCTTTTAATTAGCTTTAAGTTTCCGTAGTTTCCTTAGTATTTTAGATTAATTTTAGGACTCCCTTACATTTCCTTAGTGTAGTTTTATTGCTTTCCTTTAAATTCCCGTCATTTAGTTTAAAATTCTAAAATTTAAATTCCCGTACCATTCAAGAACTTTAATAACAAACCTCAAACGTCACCGTCAATTCACACCTCGTTGGGAAACGACCCGGGTAATCACTTGCCCGGTATCACTTATCGAGTATTTGCGGGTTTTGCGTGTCGACCTTTTTCCTAAAACGGTTGATTCGTTGATTCTCGCGTATATCTCGTATTTGATATTTTTATATAATAATTGACTATATCAGTTTCCAAGGTGGACGATTTAAACATTTGAAACTAGAGCTCGAGTGACCAAGAAAGATGAAATCCAACACTCGCGACATGACTCAAACCAAGGTGACATGGACTACTAACACTCCCAAATAGCTAGGAATAAAATTTTGAATTAAGTTGGGGTGATAAGCTCAAGCGAACACCCCTTAGTCCAAATTTGAGAATAATGCATGTGACACTAGGACAAATTTTTGAAACCTGTATTTTGTCACGAGGAGATGGTGAACTAAAGGCTCGATATCGAGCCCGAGAATGGAGTGAGTGTTTATCGAGACTCAAAACAGAAGAAAGTAAACCGGACATATGCATCAACAATAATGATTACAAAAACTTATGCCAGTAACAATGTCCATGTATACTGAAAAAGGCGCTAAAGAGACCAAGTTCAACTCATGTCTTGCTAGTACACTTGACTCGAAGGAAAGGTTTGCTACTAGTTACACTCTTACGGGTTTTGTGACGGTACGAAGATAAGACAACACCCCTCAAGTATGGGTTTATCTCAGCCGAACAAAAAGACAATAAGCCCCTAATAAGCCACTTATAATAACAAAATGACAATAAGCACATCCAAATTGAGCCATACTAGTTTTTCAATCACAACAACAAAAATCATAACATATTCCATTTTCAGTAAAAAAAGTTATTATTATTTTCTTGAGTCTCGACAACAACAAACAACAATTTAACCAAACTTATTAAACCATCAACTTCTTCAATTTTTCATAACCATTCGTAAAAAAAATAATCATAATAACAATTAGATTGACAAATCAGAAATACAAGATTATTATCCTTACAATGATATGGATGTCGGGAATAAGCAAGAATAAGAAATTCCAATTAACTTGAATCCCTTGGAGAAATCTTGAAATTGACACCAGATTCGGACTTTACCCACCTTTAATTTCCCCCTCTAATTTCAAAAAACTCCTTCCTACAAAACCCTAATTTTTCTGGATTTGATTGAAAGTGAATGCACTCTTGAGTAACTTGACCTTCTATAGATGTGAGAGTGGGAGTTGATTGTGACACTCGTGTTCTTCAAAACATGTTTCTACCTATTCTTGGCTCTCATCTCTTTCCACCTAACCATGCGTGGCTTCTCTTGTGACTTTCGACCATGGGAAGGAGAGAAGGTATAGTGATGGGTCTCACTTGTCAGAAATGGAGGGCATTAGGGAGGCTACCAAGAAAGGAGAGAGAGGCAAGAATCCCTTTATCCAACCAACATTTATGTTTGAACCATTTGTTTTTGATCTTCTGTGTTTTGCAGTAGGCGTAGGAGGAGAAAAAGAAAAGTGAGATGGGAAAAATATTATACTTATGGTAGTGGGATGTCAGACTATGTATCTTAATTTCTTATTTGGTAGGTTTTAATCGTATTTAATGGCCATTTGTCGAATCCTCGAGTAAACGTCTTCTGCACCCTAAAAAATATATAAATTATATTTTGGAACGATTTCTAAACGTAATAATATGAAATTCTTATTACATTGAAATTTGGTTATAACCGCTGCCGCTATTAATTTGGTGTCGTATGCAGCAAAGGCCATGACTTTCTAAATTTATGAGATAATCTCGCTTTTCTTTCTTAGATTATCGATGAATGATAAAAATGCATATTTCACTTATCTAAGTATTTAATATTTTTATCTTGTATGCTACTGCTACCGCAAAGATGGAATAACTTCTTGAAACAATGGATTAAGCTTATGTATGCTTAAATTTTAACTTGGACAATAATAAATTTCACTCTTATTATACAAATACTTAGTGGACAAGTATCGCGTGTGCGGTGTCGGGTTTTTATGGAAACGAGATGACCTCTTGTTTTTAAATTTAAATATTGACAACTGTCAGAAAATAACCTATTTGAATTTTCTGACGTAATAAATATTATTCTAATAATCTGAAATTTTACGGGTTGTTATAGGTTACCCACCTTACAGGAGATCCATCTCGGATCTCAGTTTACGTTACTCGATAGGGTGTCGGGAACAAGGTGATGGTATTGGAACAAGTTTTGAATTTTCCCTAGGTTGTTCTAGGGTTTCCTCTTTGGGTATGGGTATCTAGGTGTTATGCCAGCAGCACATCCTCTATCTGAGGAGTCATGATTTTTCTAGGGTAGGTTCATTGAGTGAAAGTTCTAATTATTGATGTTATGAGGTTTCACTATTTTGTTAATGTGAGAATCTCTAACTTTCCATGGTAGAACGTACCCATTTCTGGGATTTAATGATTCAAAAGTATAGTGGTAAATTCTTAAGGTTTGCTACGGGTTTGTGTGTTTTCTTCTTTAAGGGATGGGGAAACATTTGTTTTTGAATTTTTCTTTCGAATAAATGTTTACACAAGTTTGACTAAGACAGATTTCAAATTCAATAATGTGTAAAGATGACACATTTTCACATGATTGTAAAACTGGTTCTTAATTATGGTATGTATAAGGGAAATTTTGCGAAGCTTTTAGTGTTTCGGCATTCCGTCTCATTTTAATGAGGAATTTGAAAAGTATTATTGTTGGATCTTAAAGGGGAATCCTCCAATTTGGAAACTATATTGTAGTAAGGATGTGTAGCATGATATAACGTTTACCCATAGCTACGAGTAGAGTTTAATTGTCTAAGTTGGGTAAGGTTAGGGATTTAATAGTTGATGAACCTCATGGTTATCTATGGTTTTAGGTAGAGATGTAGGATACATCCTAAGTTCAGGCTTAGCTACCGAGGGGAACATTGGTCATTTCTGTTCATGAGGTATTAACTTAAAACGCTTTATTTTGGTAAGGTATGGGTAGAATTGTAGTTTACTTTACGGTGTAATGGTAAGGTGGCAACTTGGTTTGTAGAATAATTCATGAATTATTTTGATTATAATGGTCTATGGGATAATCGGAAATAGTTTGTATGGCAACTCTTTTGTTTATAGGAGGGTAACAAGGTAGGCACTGTTAATCTTAAAAGGTGGGTGGAGTTTCTAGGTATTCACTTCTCAAGGTAGGGCGTCAATTTTTCAAGTTACTGTGGGATTATTGGTCCTTTATCATGCCTTTCTAGATTTTGCCAAAGGTTTATTGTATCTTTCCCATAGGTGCTATTGGAAGGTTGCTCCTAAAATGGTTTGATTCGTCCACGGAATGTAAGGTTTAGAGTAGGAGTGACTATAACATAACCCGATTGTGACATGGAAATATTCTATATAGGGAAATAATAATGTGATGCCAGTGAGTGGCCTACGATTAAGGAATGCCAGTGAATGGCTTATGATTAAGGAATGCCAGTGAGTGGCTCGGTACAGCGGAAGACTTAATCAAGTTTTCAGGACGTTACTATTAGATTGGTATCGCACACAAGTATAGCAAAAAGATAGTCATTTAACATTCAAAACCAATCTCGAATTTAGTTATTCAAAACATTTAAGCCAAAGGTGTAAATATTAGGCCCACAACATGATTTAATAAAATAGGTCCCCAAAGTTTATCAGTCAGAAATGATCCTTGAACCCCGCCTTCTTGCCAAGCTTCCACCGATCACTTATTCCAAACATCTCTCAAACAACTGAGAAATCATGCTAAAAGGTCAACTTACGCTGGTGAGTTCATAAGTTTAAGTTCAACAAAATCATAGTGGACCAATAGAAGTTGATTTGCTATGCAAGACCTAAGATAGATAAATACCGTTTGCACACACCGATCCTACCCTGATCTCCAATCATATCCCGCACTAGGGGATTACTTTCGGGCCCCGCGACTCTAGTCCAGCACCGCATGTGGCAAAATCTAGACCAATTGCCAACCCCGGACTAGGTCGAGGTAGAAGTCTATTCTTAGTTAGGCACGGTTAAACATAAACTAAGGCAACAACTACCGCACATCTATCTAAACAGTCAGGCATATAAGCAAATCCAAATAGTTTTAACGGTCCAAAAACATCAGCATGATTCTCACCCCAAAATAGTTCAAAACATGGTTAAAACGTAGATAAAAGTAGGGCTATGAAACTCACCTTAGCCACAGCAATGCACGAATAAACACTAGCAGAAGATAACAGGTAATCACGACACAGCAATGCACTATTCACGATTGACAGGACTGGCATCTAAGGTGAATCTCCATGGCATCCAAAAGATTGTACGAGGAGTGCAATAGAATAGTTGTGACGCAACCTAAATAATGCATTATCGATATTCTTAGAATACGTACGATAAAGAAATCAATAGAAAGTAATGTGTTGTAGTTTTCGTGGATCATTCGTGTCGTTACTTTCAAAAGTACATTATCGTTCCCAAAAGTTCATAATTAATATCTCAAAAGTTTAGTTTTAACGTTTCGTGTGGTGGTAAGAAACATAGACGCGACGTACAACTCACGCGAAGGGAAGAAGACATCGACTTGATCGAGACATACAGACCATAACTCACGCCAAACAGGAAAAGACATCGACCAAATTAAGAAATAGTGACAATACTCAAGCTAGTCAAAGACTAGGAAGCGACGACAACTATTTATGTAACATAAATAGGTTAATCGATAATGTTCGGCAATTTACCCAGTAATACCCAAACGTACATGTTTAATAACAAAAGACAAGTTTCCATTTATCACTCAATTAGTAAAGGTTTCTCAATCGCTATTCATAATTATACAAGTTTACCTGAAAGTACTTCACATAAGGTATAGTAAATAGTGTACTATAAATGATACGTTCGTTTATTCCAACGTTTCCAAATCAATATGACTTCAATAAGTTATATTATCAAAATAATATTTCCAAACAAGTTTATAAAAGCTAACAGGCGTTATAAAACACGAGTTACCATCGTATTTAATAAAAGTTCATAATAGATTAACCCATATCCGTCCATAATATATATATAGTTATATAATTCAGTAGTAGCTCGAATGTGAAAACAGAATATTTAGCTTTATCGCAAAAACCACTATACTAAACTTATTTAAACCAGAACATTTAATAGAGTACAACACTCTAATTAATATAAATGCTATCAACGAGTTTATAAAAAGGTATTTTATATTTATAAAACATGTTTTATTATCGTAGTTCATAAAGGGTTTATAATAATTAAAACCATGTTTATTGACAATATTTATCTGAACATCTCGCTATTAGTTAAAATGTGAAAATATAATACTTGGGCATTTCGCGTAATAAACATATCAGACTCATTTCCGAGTCTTAACATGCTACACTCGTTTAAGCCAAAACGTTTAACAAAGTATAATTCAATACCAATATAATTCGCATAATAAACGTTATTCCAAATTTATAAACCGTATTAAATCTTACCACGTATTAGGGGTGAGCATGGGGCGGGGTGGGACGGTTTTAGGGTAAAACCAAAAATTGAACCGTATATTCGGTTTTTGGAAACTACAAACCGTTTGGTTTCGGTTTTTTCTGTTTCGGTTTTTCGGTTTTTGACATTGAATCGGTTCGGTTTCGGTTTTTATTTGGTTTTTTCTTACTTGAAAACAAGCAAGTTTTAATCTTATACGAAGTTTACAATTCTAAGTTTTCAAGCAAAAATATTTAAACAAATATCAATAATAGCATATTATCTAGCATTCCAAAGCGTTGAAAAAACGTACAAAACAACCAAACATCAATTTAAAATATAAAATGCACGTCTTTGTGGCTTTGCACTTTTCGTTCACTTACGAGAATTGTAGGGGAAATTTTTAAAGAACACTATTGTTTTAAAATAAAGATATAATATCTATAAATAAAACAAAGTTTAATGTATAGATAGTAAACAACACATTTTTTTAATAGATAAAGTTTTATACTTAAATCTTTAAAATTAAATAGTAAATCTTTTTATACAGATAAAATTATATAAAAACATATAAAAAGGTGGGGCGGGGCGGTTTTCTCGGTTCGTTTTTTCTTATGAAACCAAAAACCGCCCCAAACATTCGGTTTTTATAAAATTCAAAACCACCGCCATCGGTTTGTCAAATGGGCCGGTTTTTTCGGTTTGGCTTTTTCGGTTTCTTCGGTTTCGATTCGGTTTTTCGATTTTTGTGCTCACCCCTACCACGTATACGTAATATCCGTTACCAATTATATAAGACGAGTAGTTATCTCTTAACGTTTATCACCTCGTTTTGTAGTTATTTATTCGATATTTACTATCATTACATTCTTAACTTAATGTTAATAAACGCTTATCATGTGCAACCTCCATTATTATGTTTTGCATTTACCCAACCAACTCGAGATATTACTTGTTTTGTACTTATTTAACAACCGTTATCTCTAATATGTCCAATATAATGTATAATTCCGTATTCAATTCCAAATAGCAATCCCCATATCATCCGAATATACTAGTTCGTGATTAAACAAATGAGCCCATGTTGATTCGTTAACAAATTTTACAAGTCTTAATATTTCACGTTTCAATAATATTTACCACTCATCGACTACGTTTACCAAGTCTTACTTGAATTGAACCCCATAACCTATACAACTCATATCATATTTCCAAATTATATCCAAGGCAAAACAATCACCAAGTTATTATCCGGGTCAAACGTGACCCAAGCGCAACGCACAACATCCTAACGTGACCAAGCCATGGTTCGTAACCGACTCAACTAACTCGTCCCACAAGGTTGACCCGACCCTCGACTAGACCAACCCAACAGTTTTCAAAATAATAAAACATGTTAATTAAGAAAATATAAAACCTGGACAATTTTTATCAATCCTCTAGGCCAACCCAAGAACCAAGTTAGCAATCAACCCCACGAGTTGACTCGACTCACTGAGTCAACTCGACTTAGTGGGTCACTCGTACTCAACCTGTCACCACAACAAGAATACCAACCACATGACACCCCTTTCAGTTCCGTTTTATACTCACCACACGAGTCTATGTTAAAACACGATTATTTCATTTTTATCCACGCAAAAAAATGTAACGCCCTCTCATTATATCCACGAAAAAGTAAACACAACCAATATATGTATCTATTAAAAACAGAAAAATAGAATAATATTGGGTGTGTAGGTTTACCGAGAGAAAAAGAAGAGACGAGAGGAGGTTGATGGCGTCCTTACGAGTACTACTCGTAACCAAGAACAAGTAAAACCCTTTTTAAAACGTTTTTATCTTGAAACCCTAACAATCCGAGACTAAAATCTGAGATGTGGAGCGCGTGAAAGGGATTCAAGGTGTTTATGTTGCATAAATGAGGTCACAAGGACCCGGTCTATCATTTACAAGTGGCGGTGTAATATTTGGAGGTCGCCAGAATTTCGGCCGGAAAGTATGACTGCGCCGGAACCCTAGGAGCAGGGTGGCCGGATTTTATCTTAGAGAGAGAGAGAATATTGTGTGTGTATTTTGTAGTGAGAGAAAGAATGAGGTGAAAATGAGAAAGTGGGGAGAGTGGTGAGAATATATACTCCAAGGGAGGTCTAATCTTGTACTAGTGAAACCATAGGGGCGAAATGAAACATTCAAAAGAACCCTAGATGAAACTTCATGAAATTTCCTATATATTCGGTTCGGGGCTCGTTTTGATTAGCAATCGAAAGATTCATAACCCGGGAGTTACGTCATTGTTTTTAAAATATTAATTCCAATAAAAATGATATAAAATACGACTCGTATCTCAATTTAAATCAAACGATCGCTCAAATCGACGTTTCTCCAATTACGACGCATCGAGGAATTTACGAGTTGTCACAGCCTCACCTCCTTAAAAGGAATCGCGTCCTCGCGATTTAATCCAAATTACCCCGTTAAAGTCTAGAAGGGGTGAGTGCAACAGCACGAGGGCTTATCTTCACGTTCCCTACGTGAATCAAGGATCTTACTGCGAGTTTCTATGAGCTTTCGAAGACAGAGAGGAAACTTTACTAAAGTTGTCAGGTCTCATCATCTATGGTTTCGATAGGTCAACGAAGTTTTAAACGTCCAAAAATTAGGATTTTCCAAAGGGATTACAATTGCCTTATCGGCGAGTCTTATCTTCTATTTATGCACGAGATGTTGGGAATTCTACTGAGTCCTGAGGATAACTCAAGACTCTAAGCTACTGATCTCAATCTAGCAAGGATTTTCCGAACGAATGACTTAGCGGGGATTAAGTTTTCACATTTACTACTCATTTCACAAAATTTCATGGTTGATCCGAAAGCTAAATTCTAGGCTACCTCGGAGGGTTCAAGAGATTTACGTTGTCTATGTCTCCAAATGGTTTATGTGTAACTTACACATCCATCTCAACTTAAAACGGTTTCCTCGGTATCTTCTTAAATAGGTTAAGAGTTGGTAGGTTGGGTATTTCCATTTCTACCTAGCCATCAGGATCGGCACTTACGACCATAAAGAATCTCTTTCGGTGCCCTGGGAGGTACTAAAGTGATAGGTACTAGCGTAATGTAAGGTGTCTATCCCATCCTTTTCCATACTTGATAGGTACACTACGTATTCTAATTGGGTTCGAATGGTTTCTCTACTTCAGCCATTAGTCTGGAGATGAAACACTCCAAGCATATCCAGATCGATTTTCTTGGCTCTAGGATGTGATAGATGAAAAATGGGTGTGTGGCGGTTGCCATAATCCGGAAAGGATAGAAATCAACATTTCCCAAAGCACACGGTCTCCTTTGCATTCGAAGAAGTCCATTTGTATAACTTAGGTTTTCCAATCAGGTGTGTACTAACCAATATAGATAAAGTGGATCAAGGGGAATTTCCTTTTTTTAATCGAAGTTCCATAATTGAAAGAAAGTAGGGAGCTAAGGTTCGAAAGTGAGGTCTAGCTTATTGGAGCAAGTCACTTTACCGGAGGGAGAGTATTGGGTACCCTCTCACCTCCTTAAAAGAAGTTAGCAGGGTTCCCTAGTGTTGCTATAACTATATGAGGAGAGACGAGCATTGTCTTCCATACTTTTCCTTTTTACTAATTCGCGGGAGGTAAATGGGTTAGTAAGACTACTAACAACCACTTAGGTAAAGGCGGGAATCTACTTCCAAGGTTTCATTTATGGTGTAGCTTATCGTTTGGTGAGAGATCCAAAAGGTTAGCAGGTGCTCCTCGAAGGATGAGAGAAAGATTATGTGATTATCCTAGAGAACGTGGTTCAGGTTTCTTCTTAGGATTTCAAGATTTTTGCTGAGTACGGAATCTCTACTAGATGAAAAGTCTAGGAAGTTCAGAGTATGTCTCTATTAGAAAGCGTTGATTACTACCATCAATCGGTCGGTTGACTTAGCATGATATCTAGGTTAGAGACGAAAGTACTACTCCTAAAAGATAGTATTGGTTACTAACCACAGTCTGTCGATTGACTCATTGGTGCACTTAACACTTAACGCAAAAGGGTTCAAGGTTCAACTCCAAAATCATAATCTACAAAAGAAGTTCAACCACCAATCGATATCCAAATCGTTTCCTACATACGAGTGAACGTCAACGGCTTCTAAGTAGGTATGCTAGAGAATTTCTCATCTGTGGTGTATAAGGTACCATATTGATAAAATAGGGTAGGTATTACCATTACCGGTGGTGTGACGTAGCAGACTATTGCTGACAAACAATGTTGAGGGTTCAATGTTGCTAGAGTCAACATCGACGAAACAATATCTAAGGAAAATCCTTGGTGAACAACTTTTCCAAAACAAGTCATTAGATCGTTATCGATAAGGGTACCTAAATAGAGGATAAGGTACCACATCAACAGCACGTAAGGTACCACCTTACTGAAAGCTGTTGGCAAAGCAACGTCGACCAAATGACGTCGTTAAAATCAACATCGAATGAATGGTAAGGTTTCAGAAGTTTTCTCAACAATCAGTTCAAGACTAGGCTTGAGGTATAAGTGTCGGTAACAGGGTTACCAACGAAATGAGGCTCGATGACAAACCCACGATGTTACTACCGAAACGATGTGGAATGAAGATTCCAACAAGGTTACTATCGAAATACGGCGGAATGATAATTCCAATACTGTTACTATCGTAATGCGACCGGATGACGTTTCGAAATCGAATACCGACTAAAGGTCGAAAGATGATTTTAACAAAGTTATCAACGAAACGGAGCCGAATAATAATTCGAGGCCAAACGATGACTCGAAGTCATATTACGAGTTAAAACTCGGAACGAGATCAAAATCTCGAATTCGAAAACCCAAAGACCAAAATCCAAAACCGAATCCAAAATAGTGAAGACCCAATCCAAAACAGATCAAAACAGTTTCAAATGCTCGGATAAGATCAACGAGTCTTACATCGAAAAACAATTCGGATAAAAACAATGCCAATCGGGTCTCACCCGATTTATGGCGTAGTACGCTCAAGTGCAACAACCAAGAATTTCACATAAACGGAGATGTATAGTGATGCCAGAAGTGTTACGATTCAAGAGGTGTTACGATGCCAGTGTCTCGTGTGTGAGTGCGGGCTTTCGTGATGTTTAGCGAGTGTGAGTGTGCGAGTCCACCTTAAGTTCATCGTTCCTAAAACCAATATCAAATCCGAACATAATTTTGTTATAACAATTCCCAGTATTTGTAAAATTCACCTCTGAGACGTACATAGGTGATCAGTCCACGTCCTGCTGTCTCTGGCTGAATATAGGTGATCAGTCTATATTCAATCGAGGTTCGATAAATTTTATTAAGCAAGGCATAACCAGTTTATAACCAATTCTAAATATATATTCCCAACTTCAATGTTATATGCCCAAAATGTATTCATTTCCTCATCTCAAAATATCTCGTTGTTCCCTTTAGTTATTAGCGTTAGGAATCATCGTGTGTGTGTGTGGTATCGACTCGACAAGCACCATGAATGCACTCAAATAACCACAATGCGACTCATAATGACACAATGGGACGTCTAAATGATAAACTTTAATAAGTTTTGGAATAAATAGTTTGATCTTTTCGAATTCGTCAATTCGATAAACTCAACCATTTATTCAGCTTATTATCCCAAAACCAAACACATCCTAATGAGTCATAAGGATAATTCACCCATTAATAACGTTATCCTACGTACATAGCGGGCGCCTATTAGGTTCGTCAACCTAATAAGTCAGTTATCCACGTGGATCGATGCTATTAATGTTAGGTCATCCGTAACCCATGCACAACACATAAATGACATTAAATATTCATAATGACACCCTTCGATAAACGTACCCTCGAAACATTTAATGACTCCTTTATTACAAAACATTTCTATTTTCAAACGTTGGTTCCCCTCTTACAATGTTGGATAACAAGGCGAGCCTTGTTATCGAATGCTTAGTATAAAACCATTTATCATTCATATAATCTAGTACGATTTACTAGTATATATTTCAATAAAAATTTCAATATAAATTTCAATGAAAATTTCAATAAAATTTTCGATAAAAAGTTCAATGTAAATTTCGATAAAAACTTCAATATAAATTTTGAGTCGTCATTCGTTTCGAGTTCCCAAGTCCGAGTCATGACTCTCGGCTTTTACATAATCACATTGCCAAAATAAATACTAAAGACCACGTTACGGCGTTGCCAGGGTAGTCGAGACTAGAAAGTCACGATAACACCTGACGTAGCGCAAAGTTGACATATATACCATTGAATCCAAAATAAACAATTTTCACAATTTTAATTAATCTCCCAAGCAATCTCATATCAATCTCGCCATCTAGACAGAAAATCAAACATACCCAACACCATTAAACACTTCCAATCGACTCTTTCAAATTCCCAAACACAACCGATTAATGGGTACCAAATCTAATGTTTGTCAATAACTTACCAATTACCCAAAACACCACAATTCATTTGTTATTCAATTAAGGCTGTTAATTGAAATGTCATTCGATTCCAAAAATCTAATTCATACCAATGATTCAACGTTAACCAAATAATCACACGTTAGTCCAATTTATTATCTGAAAACACTTACTGGTTTCACATATCATTATAAAAGTTACGGACATGAACTCATTATTAATAATCAAAACCAATTACCACTTATTTGACAATTCTAAAGAATATAACAACGGTTTACGAAAGTTTCGACTCAAAATCGTGACACGAGACCATCACCAATTGACATCATCAAAATCATTATAATCCATCATCTAGTTATGATCAAGGGCACATAAACATGATAAGATGCAAAACACGTGAACATGACACAACACACGATACCAACACACCAGTTTACACATTTTATTGGTTTTAAACGCATTTTAGACTCGTGTTCATCAAAACTGAACTGTGGAACTCACGTTCACGAGACAAAATGTCTCGCTCGTGACCCCCTGACTTAGTTATAATAGTACCATTTCCTTTATATTCCCAAATAATTTCCACGACCACTACTAATTTGCAAGTTTTAAATCAAGTGGTGAGATTACGCAAGGAAATTGCGTAACCATGATACTTTGAGAGTATCCGCATTATTGATAAATAATGTTGAATTATTGGTTATCACTTTCTATGTTCATTTGTTCACTTTAATCTTCCAAATACATTCCAATAGATCCCACGTATTTGTGTACATTCATACAAAGTTTTCTCTTTATTGTTTTGGGATATACCCAAGGCAACTACTTAATATAAGTTTAGTGTTATAGATTTAAGGTTTGGGACTCCACACTCTGTGAAAGGTATAGCGCGTACGAAAGCATGAGGACATGCTTTTTGTACATGTATAAGCATGAGGACATGCTTATAGGGCGTGCATAAGCATATAGAAATGCTTATGGGGTATGCGTAAGCATGAGGACATGCTTACTGTGTGTATAAGCATGTGAAATTCTTATAGTGAACTACTAAGATCGGCAGACTTAAATCGTCTACTAACAGGGCACACGCTCAATCAAGTGTTCAATCAAACCGTATACGTAATATCCGTTACCAATTATATAAGACGAGTTGTTATCTCCTAACGTTTATCACCTCGTTTTGTAGTTATTTATTCGATATTTACTATCATTATATTCTTAACTTAATGTTAATAAACGCTTATCATGTGCAACCTCCATTATTATGTTTTGCATTTACCCAAACAACTCGAGATATTACTTGTTTTGTACTTATTTAACAACCGTTATCTCTAATATGTCCAATATAATGTATAATTCCGTATTCAATTCCAAATAGCAATCCCCATATCATCTGAATATACTAGTTCGTGATTAAACAAATGAGCCCATGTTGATTCGTTAACAAATTTTACTAGTCTTAATATTTCACGTTTCAATAATATTTACCACTCATCGAGTACGTTTACCAAGTCTTACTTGAATTGAACCCGCAACCTATACAACTCATATCATATTTCCGAATTATATCCAAGGCAAAACAATCACCAAGATATTATCCGGGTCAAACATGACCCAAGCCCAACGCACAACATCCTAACGTGACCAAGCCATGGTTCGTACCCGACTCAACTGACTCGTCCCACAAGGTTGACCCGACCCTCGACTAGACCAACCCAACAGTTTTCAAAATAATCAAACATGTTAATTAAGCAAATCTGAAACATGGATAATTTTTATCAATCCTCTAGGCCAACCCAATAACCAAGTTAGCAATCAACCCCACGAGTTGACTCGACTCACTGAGTCAACTCGACTCAGTGGGTCACTCGTACTCTACCTGTCACCACAACAAGAATACCAACCACACGACACCCCTTTCAGTTCCGTTTTATATTTACCAGACGAGTCCATGTTAAAACACGATTATTTCATTTTTATCCACGCAAAATAATGTCACGCCCTCTCATTTATATCCATGAAAAAGTAAACACAACCAATATATGTATCAATTAAAAACAGAAAAATAGAATAATATTGGGTGTGTAGGTTTACTGAGAGAAAAAGAAGAGACGAGAGGAGGTCGATGGCGTCCTTACGAGTACTACTTGTAACCAAGAACAAGTAAAACCCTTTTTAAAACGTTTTTATCTTGAAACCCTAACAATCCGAGATTAAAATCTGAGATGTGGAGCGCGTGAAAGGGATTCAAGGTGTTTATGTTGCATAAATGAGGTCATAAGGACCCGATCTATCATTTACAAGAGGCGGTGTAATATTTGGAGGTCGCGGGAATTTTGGCCAGAAAGTATGACGGCGCCGGAACCCTAGGAGGAGGGTGGCCGGATTTTATCTTAGAGAGAGAGAATATTGTGTGTGTGTGTTTTGTAGTGAGAGAAAGAATGAGGTGAAAATGAGAAAGTGGGGAGTATATATACTCCAATGGAGGTCTAATCTTGTACTAGTGAAACCATAGGGGCGAAAATGAAACATTCAAAAGGACCCTAGATGAAACTTCATGAAATTTCCTATATATCCGGTTCGGGGCTCGTTTTTACTAGCAATCGAAAGATTCATAACCCGGGAGTTACGTCATTGTTTTTAAAATATTAATTCCAATAAAAAAGATATAGAATACGACTCGTATCTCAATTTAAATCAAACGATCGCTCAAATCGACGTTTCTCCAATTACGACGCATCGAGGAATTTACGAGTTGTCACAGGAATGCTGGTGAGTGGCTTGTTACATGTTTATCAAAAAATTAACATTAATCAAATTTTACTGGACATAACGCTATTATAACTATCCTAAGTATTGCAAAATTCACCTCTGAGTCGGACATAGGTGATCAGGCTATGTCCCACTGTCCCTAGTTGAATATAGGTGATCAATCTATATTCAACCGAGGTTCAATGAATTTTGAAATACTTAGCTTAGTTACGCTAGTAATATGTCCTACTTTTAAAGGTTGTCTTAAAGAATTAGAACAATTATTCCATTTATGTGAGGGAAAAGGTGCAAGTGTTGTGATACGTAAATATACGTATAGGGAAATAATTATAACCTATAATGAATTTAGGTGAGCAGTGATAAAACATGTATTTTATCAAGTATGATCTCAACAGGATCATAAGTGAGGCATCAGCTCGGCAGACAGGCACATGTCGGTCATAGGGTTAAGTTTTTGTAAAAGTGGTTATAGTCTAGGTTTTAAAAAAAATACCCAGTTCTCTATAACTGTGGAGTTTGTTAGGACTCCTTGAGATCGTTTTGAGCCTTATGGTTAAACAATAACATAGATAAAGAATCATGCACAGCGGAATATATAAACAACTATGTTATTGACACAAGGTTTCATTCACCATCACCTCCAATTATATTAATAACGTGTTACCTAAATGTAACAGGGATCAAAGACTTCTTTGATCTTGGGGGTTAACTAAACAAACACTAACCTAGGCGTTTATAAAGAACTACACGCCTAGGACACACACACCTTTACAAGACGTCTACATTATGGAAGACTTATATATAAAACCTACACCCCATGTCCTCTTTATATACTAGAGGATTAGGGTTTACAAAATACTACGAAGGACTAAATAATAAATATTCTTTTGCAAGCAAGTCCTTCCATCTTTTTGTAGATTTCTTCTTTGTCACTTTAAGTCCCTTTGTTTCATTCTTGTATTTATTTTGTCTCATCAAATCCAAGGAACCTAAAACCCAACAATAACCTAGGCTCTAATGCCAATTTGTAACACCCCCAAAATGGCTCAGCGGAAGCATACAAGTATTGGGGTGCTACTAAATTGATATCACAACATAAGCATAGAACAACTGATTTTCACAAAGAAAATTTTATTCATTTCTTAAAACCATGTTTACATTATTGATTTGTGCGGTAAAATAGCCCATTATAAAAAGGTGGTCCCAATACATAAATCAAAGTCGTCTATGACCATGCCATGCCTTTGCCTTGCGCAACTAACGATAAGCTATCACTTCAAAACCTGAAGATACATGCTAAAAGGGGTCAGCTTACGCTGGTGAGTTCATAGGTTTATTTAAAAGGCACTTCAGTATACTAATTCACATTTGGTTTTTGATGATCATTACGTCTTGCATAATGTCATAAAATTTATGATTACATTGCATAAAATAATTTCATTAGTGGACCATAAGCAGGGTATATGCACATTACAGCGAATATAATGCCATATATTATAAATCTATTACGCCAGCACTAAGTTCATGCAACCGAAGCTACGACAGTTTCTGTATGAAAAAAGAAGTCATACAAATAAGGAGCCCATGGCGAGTGTTTATCCCAATACACTCGGTCCCGACATGCTATATGTTTCGCCTTGACCCATGCAGGGTCAACCGAACAGGGGAGTCACCCCCAATAGATCTATTTCTAATATTCGCGCTTCCCATCAGGAATTGACGGTTCATGAAGAGGGCAATTTGGGATCTAAGGACTTAGGCTAAGCTGCGTAATATTCTAAATAAAGCATTTTGGTATGGTCCATAAAAGATCTATGTATGATGTAACTTTAAACATATCAAACAAAAGGCATAGTATGCATGGAAATGCACCATTAAAATCATTTAAGTAAAATGAGCATGTATCTTCCCCCAAAACAAGTATAAAACATATTAAAAGTAGGGGCTATGAAACTCACCTTGGCAATGTGCAATATGAAGTCTAAAGGGAATTAAATCAAGGAGTGATAGTGCACGGCTCCGACACGCAACCTAATTAATACGGCAATTTAGTCTTTACTCATGTTTAAGACCCGCTAAAGTTTAACTATCTTTATAGTTTTTTACATGTTGTTGTTGTTGCTTGTGTGGCAGCATTTAAGTTTAGAATAGTTTTCCAATAGTTTTTAAGTATTGGCTCTTGGATATGCTTAAGTAGGGAATAGAAAGATGCCAAAGACGAATGAGTCCTTGGTTTCATGACAAGATGATGTACGAAGGAAGTACGTAGGATGAGATATTTTCGGTGAGAACGAAGAAAATATATATATATTTATATTAAGTGTATATATATTATATATATATACTCATGACGTCAAGTCTTTAAAATAAATGTGTTTATTTTAAGGAAAGTTTAATCTCAACTAAATCTTTATATACAATTTATAAAATATAACGTGGTTACATTTTAAAATGATAACTATGTTTCGGCAAGTTTTAAATAAACTTTTACTAGAAGAATTCCCAATACTCATTTTCAAGAAGTAAGTTTTATTTGAATTAGTAGAATAGTTTAGGTGATTGTGTAGGATCCGGCAAAACCCGAGTGTATATTTTATTTATCCTAGTTGTTATTGAAGTTATGATATGCTACAAAATATATTTGTCAAAAATCGGGCATGACCCGTGTATTTGCTTTGGTTTCTTGTGGCAATTATAAATCACAAGGTATTATTTTAGGTAAATAGCCGTTTAATAATTATAAGACTCATACAAGTTTTTCACAAAATATATCAAGTTTATATGAGTTGAATAGGTGATAAAATTTTAGTTTTTACTAGTCTTTATAAGTTTTCAATGTATAAAATGTTTGAATGTCACCAGTATATAAAATCTCGAGTTATAAAGTTTGTTTTTCTATTAAGTTTGCAAAATTTGTAGTCTGGTGGAGTAAAATGAGTCAGAAATTTAGTCGTGTATAATCTTATCGAAAGTACTCAATATGATCTTTGGGCTTGACCCAGCGGACACACCATGGAACCGGATAGGATTTTTAGGTTGTTGGGCCGATAATGACAAACATGCACCTTTTTGGAATCACTCCTAAACTATAATTCAAGTGTTAGCAATTAATATGTAATAGTTAGCTTAATTATGGCTTTTATGTTAGTTATCATGCTAAGGCTTATGTAGAAAGCCCATGAGCCTTGGCCTAAGCCCATAAGAAGGGAAGGATGCTAGTTGTGTTGCCCTAGCTCCTTTCCCTATAAATAATCCTTGTAAACCCTCACTTGATGGTTGGTTGTTCATTTTATTCATTTCACTTTACACATAACCATTCTCAATATCATACGTTTGTGTGTTTAACGTGTTCAACCGATCACCTTGTCTATATTTCTTCTGTTGATGCTTGTGTTACAAACATGGTTACCTAACAGTGGTATCAATCGCCAAATAGTTGGGTGAAAAGGTTTTTGTTTTTTAATTTTTTTTTGGTTTTACGCGTAAGTTACGGTTTACAAACTTTTTCACGCATAAAAACTCGTTTTTTACACTTTCCAATTCAAGATTCTTGTACTTTCAAGGTTTTTAGGTGTTAAAATTTCAGGTTTTGACAAAAAGTTTCAAACTTTACGTGTATTTCATTGGTTTTAAGCTTGATTTCAAACATGTGTTCATCTCTACGCATAACGTGTTTATAAGCTTTGGATCATCAAGTTTCACACTTTTGTGTTATTTTGGTGATATTGAAGCTGTTTCATCACAAAAATTTGGTTTAGAATCACTTTGGGCAAAAGATTCGTTTTGGTTAAGTTTTACGCGTAACAAAACCCTAGAGTTACGCGTAAGAAATCCGTGGCTTGATCTTCTGTTTTCTTGGTTTACTCAGTGTTTTCTTGCTTGGATAAGCCTGAAAACACTTCGACTTTGGATATCATTTACACTGTGATAGTGTAAAATATTTTTTGGGCAAAACCCTAATTTTACGCATAAGCTTAAACTTACGCATAGAACTCTTTACGCCTAAGATTTTTCTTACGCCTAAGCCTTGTCTTACGCATAAGCTAATCCTACGCATAAGTTTTCTACGTCTAACTTTCAGTTTACGCCTAATCTTAGTGTTTCTCAATTCTTACGCGTAAGCTAATCCTACGCGTAACTATTGCTTTTACGCGTAAGTTTGGTGTTTTTACGTCTAAGCATTACTTTGCCTAAAGCTTGGTTTCTACGCCTAAGGATACTTCATCAAAAACGTTTCATTCGACTACAAAGATCCATTTTACAACAAAAGTTTTCAACATGTCTCAACCTCCATACTCTAACTACTTTCCTTATACGTATACTCAACAACAACAACAACAACTTAGTCCACAACATCAACAATTCAATCAACAACAACAAATTTATCAACAACAATTTAATCAACAACATTATCCACAACAAGGAGCAACTCCACCTTAAATGGTTCAACCACCACCTAGTCTTCAAGTACAACCTTACACAAACGTTTACAATCAACATCCATCAAGGAATACTATGAAGGAACCGACTTGGTTTGCAAAGATGTGTGAAGCTTTAAGTAGCCAACAATCCATTCATGAGGCTGGATCACTTGATAGACCTCCAATGCTCACTCCCGGAAACTATGATCAATGGGTGATTAGCTCTTTAGGTTTTATGATCTAAAGAAGCCACATGGAAAGTTCTTAAAGAAAGTCATCTTGGAAGGTCTATTTCAGATGCCTATTGTCGTTACACCCGGAGATCCAAATGCTATTCCACCAAGAGATGATCTCACAAACATTGCAACTGTTGCTGACCTTTCTGGTGATGAACTTCTACATTTCGAAGCTAATGAGCTAGCAATGCAATATATCCTTTTAGGATTACCCAATCCAATCCTTTGAAGTGTTGATGCTCAAAAGACTGCAAAAGCAATGTGGGAACATATTCATCTTCTCATGGAAGGCACTGAACTCAATCAAGAGGATATGGAATCCAAAATTTACTTGACCTATGAACACTTCATGATTGAACCAGGAGAGACATTAGAGTCTTATCATCATCGATTCTCAGACATTATCAATGATTTGGAAAAACAAAACATCCCCATGCCAAGAATTGCCGTCAACACTAAGTTCCTAAGTAGTCTTGGTCCTGATTGGGAGAACTATGTCATTTTCATCTGTCAAGCTAAGAATCTTCATCATGCTACATACGGATTGTTGTACGACTATTTGAAGCCTCATCACTTCCGGACAATCAACAACTTGCTTTGTGGGCTCAAACTAGTTATCCTCCTCAACCCGCTCCTCAACCAACTGCAACAATTACACCATATGATCCGTCACAGCAACAATCTCAACAAACTCAATTGGTTCCATACAACAACAACAATGATCAAGCACTTTACAGTGAAGCTAATGAGGACTCCGATGCTTTCGATGCATTGCAACAAGGATTTGTTATGATTGCTAAAGCCTTCGGCCGGTATACAAATAAATCAAACAATCGCATTCGTTCCTCATCAAACACAAGGAATCAAGATATTGTAAACAATGGACGCGTTGAAGTTCAGAATCGTGGTTATGGTCGTCAGATGGGAGGTGGTCAAGGGTTTAATGCTATGGGAAGGAATAACATGGTTGCTCCACAACAACAGAGAGCTCAAGTGGGTGAACAGGGGAATGATCATAATGGGATAAATGGTCTTCATTGCTACAACTGTAATTAGAAGGGTCACCTGGCTAATGCATGCCCAAAGCCGAGGACTAGAGGCAGTGCTTATCACAAGGAGGCTTTACTTTTGGCACTTAAGGATGAAGCTAGTGGAACCCTTACAACCAAAGAACAAAGCTTTATAGCATATGTAGACTCAGATGATGATATGGAGGACTTGCAGGCTCATGCAGCAGTGATGTTGATGGCACAAATGCAAGCTCTCCACATGAGTGACACAGGCCCAGTGTATGACACTGATGGCTTGTCTCAGGAACCTGAACAAACCATATTCATCACTGATCTAATATCTCAGCCAACATCTGAATCCGACGAGGCTCAGAATGTTCGACATGAGCCGTCCACATATCATTCTGACGATTCTCAACTAGACCCCGTCGTTACATTTGATGATCAAGATGACCTTATGGTTACCTTTGATACTCAAATTGACTCCGTGGTCATACTTGAGGATCTGAATAGTGATCATGTCGTGACTCACGTTGAACACGCTGAACCTTTGCCTAATCCAGATGTTGATCTTTTACTTAAAGACCAACAATCCCGAATGGAAGAATTTTGTGCACTAAATCAACAATTACACAGTAAAAATGCACAGTTAACCAGGGATATTGAATGCTTAAAAAGGCAACTCAATTTTTTCAAAACTCAAGAAAAACATGAACAAGGTTTTGAAGCCGCTTTTGCTAAATCACACCAAAACGAAAAATCATTAGAACGACAGATACGTGATCTAGCCGCATCGAAGAATGCTTTGTTGTCTCAAATAGAACAACTGAAAAATGAACATAAAAAACAACTTAACGCTCTTACTTTGGAAACTCAAAAAGCCAAGGCTAAGTTGTGAACTTGTCAAAAACAGTTCTCTGCATACAAAAAGCATTCAACGAAACGAATAGATGACTATCTTGAAGAAATTGTTGGCTTACAAAACAAACTCAAAGAGTTTCGAAATGTTGTTTATAAACATGGTGAGTCAATCACAACTATTCAAAAGTTTACTTTAAAACCTAATCCAAATGGATATGGACCGAATCTTGCTGATTACAAACCAAAGCTTTTAAACAAAGCATTCAAACCAAATCCTGAAGTCTCCAGTGCAGAATACAAAATTGATGATTCTATTATGAGTGTTGTTGAATATCATCGTCAAGAGGAATTATATGCAGAAGAGGAGAGTCGATCAAAATTAGAAAATGTTGTTTATAACAAACCATTTAACTATTCAAAAGCCGTCACTTTCGTCACACAAAAGGATTCTTCTAACACACCTAGGATTATCACATCTATGTCTGAGTCTTCTAATGTTGCTTCCCATCCAAATTATGCAGAAATTTATGGTCCTTTACCTTCACTCAGTGAAGTAAAATCAACACCCAAAAATCGTCAAATTCTTATATATTTTGACATTTTCACTTCTGACATCAAACTTTTAGAACGTGAGATTGAATTTCATTCTGAAATAAAAGTTGTACATTTTCAATCGCCTCAGACGCGAGAACAAAGAGATATTTTTCAGAAAAGAATTTTACCTTATGTTAAAAATTTGAAAAATTGTGCATTGTATTAGGAACGGGAGTTTCATAAGGAACTTGGACTGATGAAAATAGTTTTTGAGAAAACAGAAACATCTATTTCAAATACAAAACGTAAAAAGAAAATGTTGAGAAAAGATGTTGATCGACTCTTGGAAGATGTTATCTGTGCTGATATCCATAATGTTGTGTTACTTCATTCTTTTGCACATGCATTTGATTATATCTCTGCTAATTCTGTTGATACTGTTGCAAATGTTAAGAATACTGATTTTGTGTCACAAATAAAGTCTTTAAAAGTTGAAAATGAACGAGTGATAAACGAGCTTTCAAATGCAAAACGTCGTCTTCAATGGTGTCAAAAAGATTGTCATACTCGTGAACTCGCTTGGCAAAACAAAATCACTCAGTTGCAAGCAAAAACCTTTCATTCAAAACCTGAGCAACTGGATGATGAAAACGCGTCTTTAAAGTGTCAAATCATAAAATATGAACAAGAAATTTCAAAAATTAAAAAGAACCATACTGTCATATCTGATTTACTCAAAAAGACTCGTGCTAAAGCGTCAAAAGACCTTGATGATCATCTTGCATACATGAAAGATGTCTTACGACGAGATGGTCTCACTCGTACTAAAAAGCTTAATTTGTTACACACTATCCATGATCTTAAAGCAGAGGTGGTGAAACTTAAGAAAGATAAGGTTAGTAACACTGCTGCAACTGCACCCAAAAAGATTCAAAATGACTTTAGAACATCTAATGACAAACCACAAGAAACTAATGTGCTTCCCTCTACTGCAACAGGAATAGTTGCCTCTTTTCCCAACGCCTGCACTTCACAGCCTAGGAGCAATACAAGGAAGAATAGGAAGTTGCAATGTAAGAAAAGAACAATAAAGAATGCTGAAGTAGAAGAACACCCTAGGACTTTGAATAAAACTCAAGTTGCACCCACTTTAGATATTGCGTCTGACAAATGTAATGGAAAAAGTGATGTAACGAATGCTGAACCTTTAAGTACTTTTGATGTTAAGTCTGAAGCTTCTTGTGTTATATGTCGTAAAAGTATGCTTTCTGATTGTCATGATAAATGTGTTGCTAAAACTATCTTGTCTCGTTTATGGAATCCTAAGCAACGGAATACCACTAGGCCCACTAATGCTTCTAAGTCTGTGCTTGGTAAACCGCCCTCTTTAGATTCTAAGAATAGCATTGATGTCCCTATAGCTCCATTATCACCTCCAAGGAACGTAGTACCACCTAGTTCATTCACCAAGACTAAAGCAAAGACTAGTTGGAGATGGCAGAAATGGTTACATAATACACTAGGTTTTAAATGGATACCTAAAATCATTGATATGTGTGTTTCTAATATAACTGCTCCGGAACCCTCTAACTCTTCGGGTTCCACATCTACTTCTATTCCATTTGTGTCATCTGTGTGTAATGCAGGTGATCTGAGATCATCCTTTGGATTGTTGATAGCGGATGTTCCCGACACATGACAGGTAATCTCAAACTGTTATCAAACTTTACTGCAAAATTCATTGGCACTGTCAGATTCGGGAATGATCACTTCGCAGCTATCATGGGCTACGGAGATTACATTAATGGTAACATCAAAATTGGCAGGGTTTATTATGTGGAAGGTCTCGGTCACAATCTATTCTCAGTAGGTCAGTTCTGTGATGGAGATTTGGAAGTTGCTTTTCGGGAGAATACTTGTTTCATTCGTGATCTACAAGGAAACGATCTTATGTCTGGCACCCGCAACTCAAGCTTATACACAATCTCAATGCAAGACATGATTGCTTCATCTCCCATATGTCTCCTTTCAAAGGAAACATCTACAAAATCTTGGATATGGCAAGCGTCTCTCACATTTAAACTTTCAAACCATAACCAACCTTGCTCGATATAAACTTGTTGAAGGTCTCCCAAGATTCCGGTATTCTAAAGATCACCTATGTTCATCTTGTGAACTAGGAAAAAGCACTCGTGCTCATTTTCCTTCAAAGGTGGAACACAACTCTCAGCATATGCTTCATCTTCTTCACATGGATTTGTGTGGCCCGATGCGCGTGCAAACGATTAATGGCAAACGCTACATCTTGGTAATTGTAGATGACTACTCCAGATGGACTTGGGTTTATTTTCTTCGAAGTAAAGATCAAGCTCCTCAGATTATCATCACCTTCCTCACAAAAATTCAAGTTCAGCTCCGGAACACCGTCAGAAAAATTCGAACAGACAAAGGAACTGAATTTGTGAATCAAACTCTTCGTGAATATTATGAGAAAGTGGGAATTGAGCATCAAACATCAATTTCATGTACCCTAGAACAAAACGGAGTTGTTGAAAGACGAAACCGTACGTTAGTGGAAGCTGCCAGAACGATGTTAATCAATGCTAAACTTCCAGATTACTTGTGGGCTGAAGCTGTCTCAACTGCATGCTACACTCAGAATTGCTCAATGATTACAAAACGCCACAACAAAACACCTTTTGAGCTTATCCACAACCGAAAACCGAATCTCAAACACTTTCATGTATTTGGATCCCTTTGCTACCCGAATAATGATCGTGATGACTTTGGAAAGCTCAAAGCCAAAGCTGTCATTGGAGTCTTTATTGGATACTGTGACAATTCTAAAGGTTACCGGATCTAGAATCGTCATACAAAACAGGTTATGGAAACGATTCATGCACATTTCGATGAGCTTACTGAAATGGCTTCTGAGCATAACAGCTTGGAACCCGGTCATAACCATTTAAACTTCCCTCAAACACCATCATCAGCTGACACAAGCTCCTAGATTACTCGTCAACAAACGGAAAAGCTATTTGATCCTTTGTTTAGTGATGATATTGATGAACGCGCTCCAATTGTATCCAATTTTTCCGCTGCTCAACCTGATCATATTCCAATACCTGATACACCTACTACAACAACTACTGTTGAAGAAGCACCACCAGTTGAATCTACAACAACAGTTGAACAAACTCCTTCCAACGACGCTGAACCAGCTGATGATGTTCTGAGCAATGAAGTACCCCCACCTGCAGATTTTGATCCAAATGCGTTCTTCAACCCGTTTGCTAATGAAACTGCTACACCAGATGTTGCGGAATCATCTACAAGCCATTTGAATCCTCCCAATCTGCAGAATGTATATCAACATCAACCTTCTACATATCGTTGGATGAAAGACCATCCTCTTGAGAACATTATTGGTATCCCGAATCAACCAGTCGTAACGAGACAACGTCTTCACACAGACGGTGAACATTGCATTTATGCACTCACTGTCTGCCAATCTTAACCTAAAAACATTAAAGATGCAATGACCAAAGACAACTAGATTGAATCCATGCAAGAAGAACTCAATCATTTTAAACGTCTTGAAGTATGGGAATTGGTTGAAAGACCCACAGGGGTCTTCGTCATTGGTCTCAAATGGATTTTGAAAAACAAATTGGATGCTGAAGGAACCGTAATCAGAAACAAGTCACGTCTGGTGGCTAAGGGTTATAGACAGGAAGCAGGTATTGACTTTGAAGAATCATTCGCTCCGGTTGCTCGTCTTGAGGCAGTTCGGATATTTCTCACGTTCGTGGCTCATATGAATATAACGGTCTTTCAGATTGATAAGATCGTTTATAAGCTCAGCTAGGGATCAATAACAAAGACTAATAACATGCACAGCGGAATAAACTAATCGATACTTTGTTATTGAACAAGGTTTTTCATTCACTAACACTAACTAATACTCTAATATAGACGTTTATAGGAACACGTCTACTAACTAAACTAATAACCTAGGCGTTTACATGAACATACGCCTAGGACACACTAATCTAAAACCCTAGACGTTTTTCCCTAACGTCTAGGCTAAACACACACACTCCTTTAGTCGACTACATTATTGGAAGACTTAATTAAAAACCTACACCTATGTCCTCTTTATATACTAGAGGATAAGGACTAATAAATAAAACTTCTTTTGCAAGCAAGTCCTTCCATCTTTTAGTAGGTTTCCTTCTTGTCATATTAAGTCCCTCTTGTTTCATTCTTTTTGTCTTTATCAACTCAAACGTATAATTCCCAACAATCTTCCCCTAGTTGATAATGACAAAACCATTCTTGAACGAACTTCCCTAGACGAAGTAGAGAAATTGAGATCAGGAATCTCACCATGAATGAAACAAGTATGTCTTCCTTTGTCTTCCCCTTAATCCATGCCATGTCACTCAAACATCTCTTCCCCTTTTTGTTATTATCCAAATAGGGAACATATGCAAATAATGATCTTGACCACCACGAACCAATATTATACTTCCAATCTAAGCCGTCCAATGCTTCAAATCGCCCACCATTACGCATCATAAGAAAAATGAATCCAAAACAGTAGAAAACTCCAACTAGTAGTAGTAATAATGATCAACAGTAGTAAAAATCAAACACTTCCCCTTGAGTGATGCATGTAGATGGTTAAACATTTAACAATAAGCTTCCCCTGAAACCCATATGTTAACCATCTTCTTGATTCTTCAAATCTGTAGGCTCCTTGTAATGATCACTTGTGAAGAAAACCAAATATAACAAATTTGATGAAAAAGTAAAATGTCCCAAACTTGTGTCTTAAATCGTTACTATCCACGGAACTCCATACTTATACGAAGCGAATATAAGTAGACCGCAATCCCTTGACAAGAATCCTCAACTATATGAGACACTGAGCACTACAATGTAACTCCTTCAAGTGATAGCCAATGTGTGCATAGAGCATCATAAGAAAAATCACACATTGCTAGATTCATCAAGCTAGATGATAAGAACACAAACCAAGTAATTTCACTTCACCTTCAAATAAGTGATAAATAATCCTCTTCGTAATCAATTCTTCAATAAATCTCCATAACGAGCCTTTTTAAATCCTTTTAAGAACAAAAATTTCTTCCTGTGTGTGTGAACCATAACCTCTGTGTGTGTCATCCAAAAATCATGCTCTACTTCCCCTTAAATCAAAAATCTTCTCGTAATAAACCATGAACAGTATGTTGGGAAGGAGCAGTACTTTCATAAAAATCTGCAGTACTTTCATATAAACTGCAGTACCTTACACCAGTACGTTAATATAAGCAGTACCTTGAAGCAGTACTTTGCATTCAAGCAGTACTTTAAGTCGATGAGCAGCAGCAGTACTTTAAAAAATTACCAGTACTTTCGAAAAATTTCCAACAGTACTTTCAAATTCAATCATCAGTACTTTCATTGAAGTGCAGTACTTTAAAATTTTAGCGTGAACAGTACTTTGAAAAACAATATGCAGCAGTACTTTAATAAAAACTCGAACAGTACTTTTTAAAAAATCTTCGAGCAGCATCAGTACCTTTAAAAATTTGCAGAGCAGTACGTGAACCATAACTGATCCAAACAAGCTTCCACGTGAACCATGCAATTTATAGCCAATAAAAACCTATCAATACATGTATACTGTTGCCATCAATTCGGATTATAAATCCACGTGAGTATCAACAAATCCCTCATTCACATGGACCAATCATACAAACCTACGTGATCATCTAATCCAATAAATAAATCCGATCGTGGCCCACATATAAACCTTCGTGACCAATCAAAACGATTATATTACTTGCGTACATGTGAAAGCAGCACATCTCCACGTGAATACAACTGACATTCATATATAATAGGTGTGCGATGTAGAGGATTAAAACCTAAAATCAAATATCTACCGTCCGATCACCACAAAATCTCACGGGACATAAATCGTTATATCAAACGAGTGGGGCCAGTACGTGTCGGCCAATAGATACGCATAACCAGCCAATGAAACTCTAAATTATACCACATGATCTCCAATTCATCGACCATTAAGTATTTGTCGAATCTGCTTTACGATCTGCTAGCTTCTTCGACAATCAAAACCTTGTGATTCCCTATATCAAGAGCTCCCCGCTCTGATACCAATTGATAAGATCGTTTAAAGCTCAGCTAGGGATCAATAACAAAGATAACAAACATAATAAGCAGCGGAATAATCAAAACAATACTTTGTTATTGAACAAGGTTTTTCTTCACCATTAACTAATATTAGACGTTTATAGGAACACGTCTACTAACTAAACTAATAACCTAGGCGTTTACAAGACTATACGCCTAGGACACACTAATCTAAATCTAATACCCTAGACGTTCTCCCCTAACGTCTAGGCTAAACACACACCTTTTAGTCGACTACATTATCGGAAGACTTAATTAAAAACCTACACCTATGTCCTCTTTATATACTAGAGGATAAGGACTAATAAATAAAACTTCTTTTGCAAGCAAGTCCTTCCATCTTTTAGTAGGTTTCCTTCTTGTCATATTAAGTCCCTCTTGTTTCATTCTTTTTGTCTTTATCAACTCAAACGTATAATTCCCAACACAGATGGACGTCAAAACTGCTTTTCTAAATGGTCAACTGAAAGAAACAGTCTATGTCAGCCAGCCAGAAGGATTCGTTTATCCAGAGTTCCCGAATCACGTTTACAAACTGAACAAAGTTCTCTACGGAAATAAACAAGCTCCTCGGGCGTGGTACGATAAGTTATCATCCTTCCTCATTGCCAATAATTTCACCAAAGGTTCGGTCGACCCTACACTTTTCATACAATATCACGGGGCTCACATTTTAATCTTTCAAATCTATGTGGATGACATCATTTTTGGGTCAACACATTTAAAATACTCAAATGCTTTTGCAAAACTAATGACAAAACATTTTGAAATGTCAATGATGGGTGAACTCACATTCTTTCTTGGAATGCAAGTTCATCAATCATCCCGTGGTATTTTCTTAAGTCAGTCCAAATATGCCCTTGAACTTTTAACCAAATTTGGAATGCAAACATGTGACACCTATGCCACACCAATGGCACATACCAAGAAACTAGGCAGATCTACATGGGAAATTGGTGGACCCTACCAAATACCGTAGTATCATTGGGTCTCTCATGTATCTAACAGCTAGCGAGGCTGATATTGTTTTGCCGTACATCTTTGCTCCGTTATCGATTCGAGACCAACTGAAACTCACCTCTCGAGGAGGCTAAAAGAATCCTCTGATACATCAAGGGAACCATTAACTTGGGGATCTGGTATCCAAGGATTCGGTTTTGAACTAATAGCTTTTGAGCAGTGATCACGCGCGGGGAGGATGCTTAGATTCATGGAAAAGTACTTCAGGAGCATTACAATTTCTTGGTGATGAACTGGTGTCATGGCAATCGAAGAAGCAGGATTGTACATCGCTGTCCTCACAGAAGAGAATATGTAGCCATGTCGGCGTGTTGTGCTCAAGTCATTTGGATGAGAACACAACTCAAGACTATGGTTACATATTTGACAAAATCCCGATGTACTGCGACAATCGAAGTGCTATTGCGATCTCGTGCAACTCGGTTCAACACTCAAAATCAAAGCACATCGATCTTCGATATCATTTCATCAAGGAGCACGTGGAAAAGGGTACTGTTGAATTATACTTTGTGGGTACTGAATACCAATTGGCAGATCTCCTCACCAAAGCCTTAGCTCCTGCCAGGTTTAATGAGTTGGTCCACCGGATTGGTATGCGGTGTTTGACTCCAGAGGAACTGGATGAACTGTTAAAACATTCTTAAAACCAGTCAAACACCAAAACCTCTTTTGTAAATATTTTTCAAAAACAAAATACAAAAATATAAAATCTGATAAAACAACAAAAATATTTTTCTATCTTTATTTATTTTAACATGGCGAGTATAAATCTTTCGTCAACACTCTAATCTTTCAAAATTCAGTATTTTCTCGATCAAGTGTTGAGGGGGAGTAAGCAAATATTTTTCGGTTTCATAAAACCTTGTACTTGCATGTTACCTCATCCCGGTTGTTTCTTTAACAATGGTGGTCACATTTCTGGTTTACTGACACTCCTCGGACTCAAATTTATAAAATTTCTTTATTTCTTAAGTCGAGGGGGAGTGTCGTCATGTTTCTTTCCAAATATCTTTCGTTTGGTAACAAAATTGGAAGTTATGGGCGTTGGATGAAAAAGGTTAAGGTGGAGGGACTAAAATTGTCAAAAGCTCAAACTATTTTAAACAAAAACACCTCCACCAAACTAATACTTCACATTTATTACAATACTTATTATTTCACCAACTCTCATCCATGATCCTAATTCATTACACAAATATGTGTTTTTGATCGACAAACTGTAAGTGTTTTTATGATCTTTGTGGCTTTCTAAACATTGGTTTTGAATTTTAAACAAATCCAATGGTTAAAACTTAAGTTTTAGTGATTGTTGTGTTCTACACGTAAGCCATGAACACAACTTCTTCATTTGTGTGATTGTGGTAATGAAAATGGTGTTATTATGCTTAAATCTTCATACATTAACTGATTTCACCAAACAAATTCACCCAAAAACATGATTTGAATGATTTTGAAAGTTAGGGTTTATGCGTAACTTTGGGTGTTTTCAAATGTGTGTGTTTCTGGTTAAAAAGATAGTTATTTGATGTTGTTTACATTTTGGATTAACCAAATCCAGGCTTAGAAATTACCCAAAAACACTAATTGCGTTAAAATTGAATACTAGGGTTTATGTTCATAGAATTTGGGTATTTTTGATCCACTTAGGTTTTGATGTTAAAACTTGCATAAAACAACTCACTAGCCTTCTTAGACATCCCATAAATAGTTTGGTGTTAATCCTATGGTTAGTTATCTTACTCGTAGAAATTGAACTTTAGGGTTTAAAGTCTACGCGTAAACCATTTCCTACGCATAACTGCTTAAAAGTGTATTCATGATTAGAACTGAAAAGGATTGAATGTAGATGTTAATATTGGTGATATGGTGACTTTATTTCAGGTTTCTACGCGTGAATAATTCAGAATCAAGGTTACTTGAACATCTACGCATAAGGATCACCTTACGCGTAGAATGTTATGTGTAAGAGAAATCTTACGCGTAACCTTTACGCGTAAGGTTCTACAATGGGGACTACGTGTATCCTCTGAAGGATATGCGTAACCAGTAACCTCTATGCATAAGGTTCACTCTTACGAGTAAGCCTTACGTTTAAGGTTCCATATACGCTTACGCATAAGCTTTACGCCTAAGGCCCTCTTTTCCTACGCGTAATATTTCTTACGCGTAAGTCAAGAACCTACGTATAAGCTTATGCTTACACGTATAACCTTTCTGTTTACGCATAAACTTAGAACCTACGCCTAAGCCTAGTTTTAACCTAAATTGTGAATTGTTACGCGTGCAAACTTGTAAATAAATAAATCATAACACCACGAAACCAAAAAATGTCACTAATAAGCTTAAATGTTTAATAAGTTGTGAAGAATATGTGAAAACTTGGACTTTAAAACTCAAAGTTAATCAACTCACAAAACTTATCACGACGTCTTTGGACTATTAGACTAACATGTGACATTGGACTCGTAACAATCATCGACATATCACATTCAATAAATAGACAATAAAATCAACTGTTGACTAACGTAATGTCTTTCGATATGTTGGTTCTTTTGGCTAAATATCTTTCAGATCACGACATGGACGTTCAAATGCAAAATGTGGATGCTCCAAATGTTCTCACTATTGAAGATATCTTCCCTTATGGTTACCCTATGAAGATCGGAAAGAACAACCTCAAAGTTGATTTTGATACCTTCTTTTGTTCTGAGTCTTCATGCCATTCTTCTGCAGATATTCGAAGACTCATCCTTATCGAGAACATGCTCACAAACTCTGCCAGTACGGAGATCTACATTCACCAATTCGGCATACAATGCAAAAGGTCAAAGGTCAAAATCTTTGTGACGGTGACGCTTAACAACAAACAAGTCACCATCACACCAGCAGATTTGAGGGCCATTCTTCTCATTCCTGTCATCAAACCTACTCAATTCAATGCCACTCCAACTGAAGAGGTCGTTCTCCAATTCATGGTCGACATCGGCCATGATGAAGCTACCGGGGTTATCACAAAGCACTCATCTGTTGATCTCAAGAACATTCCACAACCATGGAGAAACCTCTACATAATGATTGCAAAAATCGTTTTACTGGACTGATAGTGGTCATGAGCATCCCAAGCTCATGGAACTACAAATATTTTGGGCTTTGGTCAACAAGGAAGGCATTGAAGTTGAAGCTCTGATATGGGACGACATGATGACTTTCCTTAAAAAGCTTGGCACCAAGATCCCATATATCAGATACACCAAACTATTGATCCAAAGAGCTCTAGAGTATAACCCTGATATTCCCTTGAGACTCGATGACCCCAAACAACACTCCGTGTTGTATGAGCCCACACTCACTGTCAGATTTAAGGACTCTACAACAAAGAAACAAGGTGCAGTGCTGCCAGATTATCTTATTACTGATGATATCAAACAACGTATTAGTACAAAGCGATATCACGGTAGCCAAGTTGAAGCAAGCAAAGTAGGTTTCCTTGATGAAAAGTCCGCTGGTACACCTACTAGGAAAACCAGGAGAGGTAGTGCAGGAAGTATCTCGAGTACTGAGAGTACGAGGAAGTATCCTAAGAGGACTCATGTTCTTAAAAGGAAAATTCCCTCTAAGGAAGCCATCCCTATTCCCAAACCTGAACCGCAACAAAAGCTATTAGACGAGGACTCAGAGGACACTGATATGGATAAAGAGGTCTTCTACTCTGAAACTCCAATCGATGACACTCAAACAGTTACAAAACCTCCTAGTCCAAAAGCAGATAAAGGCAAAGGGAAAACTCCAGGTGCTGAGCAAGAAGAAGAAAGTTTAGAAGAAGAGAAGCTAGACAAAGACTACAGGAAAAAGGTGAAGAATATCAGACTCCAACACGTTGCAAAAGAGTTCGTAAAAGAACAAACTCGTGGTTCCGGAGGGTCAAGTGGTGGTGCTCTATCCTCACCAGTTCTTGATGCGGTTAATCAACCTGATAAGGGAACTGGTACCACCACCCACGAACAACAAAAATGGCAACTGGAGGACACTATCACCTATGAATTTGAGGAACCAGAAAAGGAGAAGTCTGAGAAAGAAAAAGCTAATGAAGATGTTGAAGCTGCAACTAAGTCAAAAGCAGAAATGGAAGCTCAAGATAAAGCTGATGAGGAAGCCAAGATTAAAGGCGAGAAGAATTGGCCAAGTCTGGAAAAGATGTCGAAGTTAATTATGATGATTTTCTTCTAGATAGTCCAGCCGCTCAAAGAAGAAACTGAACCACCAAAGGATCCCCGAGTCTCCTCAAGTATCATCATCATCAGACTCGTCTTCTCACTCTTCACCTCTACCATCCAAAGGCACAACGGATCCACATCCAAGTCAGTGATGAAACCAACCAACTCTTGGATATCCCGAGCTAAGACAAAGATTGTCAATACTGTCAAGCAGTCGGAAGAAAGACGTGACCAACAAAAAGCTGAATTAACTCGCTGACAGAATCAACTTTCTTCAAAACGGGATAAACGAGTTGTTGAAAGAAAGGGAGCATATCCAGAAGTTTATCAAAGGAGATTTCCAAAAAAGGAAATGGGCAGACGGCAAGAATATACTCACAAGTTTCTTCTCGACCTGTTCCTGGAATTACAATGGAGATGTTCACCAGGATAACTCTATCCAAATCTCATGAAATTGGTCAAGCAAACAATGCAAAGCACCCGGTAACAATGACGATCAATCCAATTGAGCCTGCAGTTCTCTCTGATGCAGAGTTGATTTCCAATTTGGTGCTACAATTGTCTCAACGATCTGCAACTTTCACCTCTGACGAAAGTAAACTACTTGAGGCATTACTGGAATATCAACTCAAGATTTCATGCAAGGAGCAAGCTGAAAGGCCTAAGCGTCCAAGAGACGATGATGATAAGGATAAGGACAAAGAAACAGAGCCTAAACGTCCAAAGAAATCTGGTGAATCATCCTCCATGCAACCTCCACCCCAAAGGACTCCAACTGATAGACGCTCTTGTTAGCCATAACATTTTTATTAGAAGTGATGGTCATTCACGTTTAGGAACTTTGTAACGTGTGTTAGATATCGTGATAGAATAGTCAACGGGCTCATGGATTGGGCTAAGCTAAATGGTTAGTAGTTAAGTTAAGCTAGCCTTATTAAAGTTGTAATCCAATCCAACCCAATCCAAGCCCATGCCAAGCCCATTAGGGTGTCTTGTATGTAAGTATATAAACACCTCAAATGAGTCATTTGAGGTGTGTGCTTGAGTGTGTGTGTGTGTGTTTTCTTTGGAATTGTTAGCCTTAATAATTTTTATTAGAAGTGATGGTCATTCACACTTAGGAACTTTGTAACGTGTGTTAGATATCGTGATAGAATATTTGGTGCTAAAAATTCAAGATTCTTATGGTTTAAGGTTTATTTGGTGCTAAAGTTTCAGTTTTTTGCAAAAAGTTCGAAGCTTTACGTGTTTTTCTTCATTTTTAAGCTCGTATTTGGTTCATTGGTCATTTCTACTCGTAAGCTTTCTAAGCACTTTGGGTGAAATAGGTCAACAGTTTTGTGTTATTCGAGTGTTTTTAAGGCTATCTGTGCAAGAGAAATCGTTTGAATCACTGGAAATTTTTTACGCGTAGGTCAAAACCCTAGTTCTACGCGTAAGAAAAGTCAACGTCCTCTGTCTACGCATAACTTCCTACGCATAACTTTTTGGCTAAGAATCTTCGAGCATCAAAGTTTACTCAGTGCTTCCCTCACTTGGATAAGTGTGTGGAACACTTCGACTTGTGGATATCTTTTACGCTGTGACAATGTAAAGGATTTTTGGTTCTAAACCTACGTTTACGCATAAGCCTAAACGCCTACGCGTAACAATCTACCCATAAGTTCCACTTACGCATAAGATTTCTACGCCTAAGCATTTTTGTTTACGCCTAAGCCTTAAGTTTACGCGTAAGATACTGGTCTACACATAAGGAATCCTACGCCTAAGCACAATCTCTACGCCTAAGCATCCTACTCGTAACTTCTTTGGTCTACGCCTAAACTCTTTCTACGAGTAAAATTTAAATTTTTGAGGAGACTAAACGTTCAATTTTTACGCGAGATTCAAATTTTGGTTTAACTGTGCAAATTTTGGTCAAAAATTCAAATTTTTAGACCCAAATTCAAATTTTTTAGGTCAAATTTGGCGTCAAAATTGTCATAACTCAAATTTTTCATACGACCTTAGAATTGATTCTTATAGTGAATTTCAAATTTTGGGATAAATTTTTTTAGGCCGAACCAAGTTTACGAGTACGACTTTCAGAAAAACTTCAAACGGCAATATCTTCTTCAAACACAACTCCTTTATCGTTGAATCGATCCTACATCAACTTTATCATACATACCTTCCTCAATGGCAACTCTGGCAGATCGTCTCAAAACTGCTTTCTTTGATTCATTCTTCAATGACCTAAACATTAGTCCAACTACACCAAATAACAACCAATGGATTTCATCGTATAATCCGCAATTTGCTCAACCAAGTATGAATATGGGTCAAGGAGGACAAATGGTTGATGTTATTGGGAATCATAATGGATTTGCTACGGGTATACAAATGGGGAATCAGATGCAATATGCAGGATAGTTTGATGGACATCAAGGGTCGATTGTGAATCAGAATATGGGATATCAAAATGGGAATACGCGGCGTTTATGACTTCGGTTCAGCAAGTTACCTCTAACAATCACAACAAAGATTCAGGGTATTTTGATCCGAATGCGCGTGTCAAACGGTGACGAAGCTTGAAATGATCCAGTACATGTTGATGTTAGCACAGAAAGAAGAATCGGGAATTGAATTGACTGATGCGAATCACGAATTCATGAATCCAAGACGGCGCATAAAGCAATCAATACTGCAAACTCCAGTCATACAATCAATCAGTAGGACTCAACATCAAGCGGTACTTTTGATACACCTCCAGTCTATGACACAGATTCACTCAATGAGGTACCAAATTATAGTAATGTTGCTAATCAGTTTACTCATGATGAACACCGATGCACGTGACATCAGCACCTACTTATGATACATACCAGGACAATCCGAGTTGTAGCAATACGAACTCTGAAACTCCAGATGTGGATCCTAATGGCGGCTGTGTGGCACAAAATACTGAGACTGATGAGGAAACCCGTGCTTTTTTTGAATCATTAATCAATAATTGTGGTATTGAGATTGAGAAAGTGAGTAAGGTAAATCACGAGGTTAAGGCCGCGAATCAGAAATTGACCGCTGAGCTTGAGAGTTACAAAGAGAATGCAAGAGCCTATGAATTTCATACAAACAAAATATCAGAATTAGAAATTGGTTATCGAGATTCTGTTTTAAGAGAAAACAATTGCAACTCAAGTATGATACACTTGATGTGAATCTGAACTTGAAAATAAAATCTTTAAACAAGGAAATTTCTGAACTAAATGACCAACTTTCTAAACAAAAAGCACTGTTTTCTGATCTTGAAAAAGAGAAGAAACAGTTGATTGCTGATTTTTCAAAACGAGAAGATTCTCTTCTAGATGAAATTCTGGACAAAAATGAAACAATAAAAAAATTGGATAATTTGCTTCTTACAACGGGTCATTCCGCTAAGACAAACAAGATGCTTTCTAATCAAGTAAATCCGATTTTTCATACTTCTCATAAAATGGCTCTTGGTAACTCACCTCCTTGTTTTCTCAAGAAAGCTCAGAAATCTCAGAATGTGTTGAACAATGGAAAACCTTTGCATGAACCCATAATTTTGCATGATTCTCTTGAAACGTTGGAACTATCTGAGGAGAGTAGATCAAAAATGAAACAAAAGAATTCTGAAATCAAACCGATTGATTATAACAAATGGAACAAAATTAATGGAATCACTTTTGTGTCTCAAAATGAAAAGTCAAAGTTTTCCATCACACCAAGTGTTTCAAACAAAGTGTCAACACCAGTTTCAAAATCAGTTTCAAAACCAGTTGTAGTTTCCAAGTCTCTTTCGAAAATCGAACAAATGTCTTCAAACAATCCTTTTAACACAAGTGATACTAGAAGCATTTTAGACGATGTTAAAACTAGAATTGGGAGACTTCAAGAGACTGTTAAAACTAAAACTCATATTACAACAAACATCTGGTTCAATAGTTTTGATAATGAACAGAAAAAGTTTTTTGAAACTGAAATTGCCCCTCAGCTGAATAACATCAACTCAAGGGTAATTTATTTTGAACAAGCCTTTTTGAAAGAAACAACTGACTTTGTCAAGGACCATAAATCCCTGGTAAAGCAAGCTAATGAATGTTTTGAACACATCAAAGTTTTGGAAAATTTGAATGATTCTCTCTTCGAAGATGTGATGACTACCGATATCATGTCCATTATTTTACAAACATATTCTGTTGAAGATCATGAAAGACTCCAGTCTGAGACCTCCGCAATTGTTTCAAAATATGAAAAAGCTCTTGAAAAACTTGAAAAAGAAAACGTGTCCTATTTTAAACAGCTTGATCGAAAAACCGAGGAATGCAAGTATGACAAACTGTCGTATGAGCGTGCCTACACGGACATGCAAGAGCAAAATGATCTTTTGAGAGTTCAGCTGGAAAGTCAAAAAGGAAAGGCTGTGGATACTAAGTCTGCAAAACCATTGACTGAGGAGAAAACAAATGTTCCCAAACCGGTTTTCAAACCAAAAATGTCTATTTCTCAGTTTCCTCCAAAAGTCAATGAGAAAAATGATTTTTCAAAAACAGTCACTCCACAGACTTTGCCTATTAAAAAGAGAATTATCAACGGTTTTGAAAAAGGAAAAGCTGTTGCTGAAAAACCAAATGTGATTACACCTGGCATTTCTAAGAATAGTACCCGGAATGTGACCAAAAATCCAATTAAAGAATCTTTCGGTTCTAACGACATGGTCAACAATCACTATCTAGCAGAAGCTAGGAAGAAGGCACAGACTCGAAAAGACGGAATTTTAGGTGCAACATCTAGGGTGATGAATTCTACAAGATTTCAAGGCACTGCTAGTAGTAGTAACCCATTACCTAGGAACACTCTACAAAAGACTAGGGATTGGCTTGCATCTAAGAGTAGTTGCGCAAAAGAAAATGCTATGCCCTTAGAAAACAACACTAGGAATTCTAAGTCTTTTTCGAACAAGAATCAATTTCCAAAAGACTGTAGTGACAAAGTTAAAGCTGCTGTTTTAAACAAGAATATTGAATTTGTCTGTACTACATGTAAAAAATGTGTCTTTTCAGCTAATCATGATGCATGTGTCTCACAATATCTTAAGAAAGATAATTCTCGTGCCAAGGCACAATCCACTAAGACACCAAATAGAAACAAGCCCGTTGATAAAAAGACAAACAAAAAGACACCTAATAGGACGATCTCTTCAGGAAGTAGTTTTTCTAAAAATGAGTCTTCCGCTGCATCTGATAAGAAAACAACTCCTAGATCTTACCTTAGGTGGATTCCCACGGGCATAGTTTTCAATAAAGTTGGTCTTAGATGGATTCCCACAGGAAAGATTTTTGATACTCGCACCAACACAGATAATAGTGCCAATCATCAGGATAAGGAAGTAGAAACCACTACAACCGTTGATAGTGATCACCCTCGCCGTGAGGAAACATCTACTTCTAACACTGTTATTTGTGAAAATTCTTCTTCTGTGGATGCAGGTACTTGTAAAAGTGTTGAAGGTTCATATACCCCGTGTGGTAAAGAAGAACTTTATGCCAAATTCGCATGTGGAAATCCTTTTCTAGTTCCACTCTTATCTCCACTTTTACTTGTCCCAACTTAATTTCTCTTTCTTCAAATCTTCTTTGTAAATATTTTTTGAAAAACAAAATACAAAATTTGAAAAACCAACAAAAGCAAAATATAAAAATATAAAACTTTCAAAAAATACAAAAACATTATAAAATCAAAAATCCAAAAATATTCTTCTCACGACATGTCTCTCGTATAATCGATATTATGTACGTTTCTAGAAATGTCATTCAACAATGATACGGGTATGTACAGATGCTTGAGCGAGAGTTCTTTAATGTTTTCCAAAACATGTCGTTTCTCAAAAATTCTTATTAATGGCTTTCGTATACTTCAGTACGAAACCCGTACTTCAAATTAATGGCTTCTGAACACATCAGTTCAGGACCCGCGCTTCAAAGAAAGGAAAGTGCTTATCAAAATCAAAGGTTTTAAATATTCCTCAAGCACTATACCTAAAAACATAATGGCTTGCAGTTACTTCAGACTGTAACCCGATCTTTAAAGAAAGGAAAGTGCTACGCAAAATCGATTTTCATAAATATCGAGCACTTATCCTAAAACAAATGAAGATAATTTTTTCTCTAATATCTTCAAAAGATTTTCAAAATCTTCTCCACATCTTGCGTACCATTGATTCGAAATTTTTCAAAAAGATTTTTCAAAATCTCTCACATTTGGTACCAAGATAACTCCCTCTAAACCCTTAATTGATTCTAAATTTTTTGTAAGAAAAATATGCTTTAGTTAAGGGGGAGTATAAAACCAAAATTGTTCCAAAATTCATGCTAAATCAGTTTCTCTCCAAATGCTTTTCGAAAAACATATCTTTTAATCATTGTGTTTCAAAAAAATCATAGATATGCTATTTTTGAGGGGGAGAAACGTGATTAAAATGTGATCAAAATGTTTAATGATCGTTGTTTGAATCTCAAAAGAGCTCGACTCAGTCGAAACCAACGAATTGACGAGTAATCAAAGTCAGTAAATGTACCATTTCGAGAAACTTGTGATAGACATGCACTTACATGGGTCTAACCTTCTTTTCAAGAAGTGTTTACAACTTCAAGTTAGTTATTAGAGCTAGTTGTCACCTAAAAACTGACAATGGAACTCTTTAACTGAGCAACGTAACCGTGTCTCGTGGGGAATTGTCTATCATGAGCAGATCAATTCAAAATGTGCGAACTCTACCCTCTATGTGCAGATTTCTGTCAAAACAATATAAGCACATGTGAAGGGGGAGTGTTTCTGAAAATATAAAACTCTCAGAGTGTTCCAAACATGTTTTCTATCATAAACACTTTGAGAGATTTTCAAGAAAAATGGGTTTATGGCAACAATAGGACAGTCATGGAGTTATAAGGTGACCAAGGATAGGAAAGTCCGTCCTATGATCCGCCAGAGCCGGAGGGATCTACCCAAGGACAATACCAATAGTTAGTATTAGAAGTCCTTAGGTATGATTGAAAAAAGGAGTGATGTGAGAAAGGAGAAAGAAGGGGTTGAAGAATTAAAAAGGAAATGCAATAAAAGGGTGAAAAGAAATAGCCATCCATATTCAACCTTAGGGCAGAAAGCGGGTTCAATTCATCTGCTACTGGTTGTCACTAAGATGACACTGGTATTGAAGATGAAGACGTCATGGACCTAGTGACGCACTGCACTAAACCTTCTAGCCACTCAATTCCTCTCAAAAGGGATTTGTTTCATTCTCACAGGGAACCCTACGTAAACTATCGACTTTATCTTAGAGATCGTTGGTATTGAAAAAGGAGACCATCCCCCTAGTCTCCGCTTAGAAAACCAAAATGCACTATTGAGTCTAGAACCACGAGATTCATCAAAAGATCTCATAGGAACACATGACATTTCATCGCTTATTGTTCATCAATAAGGACACAAGTGATACATTCTAGAGTCCTACGCAGATCTTAGCAATCTGCCAGAACATTTATGAGAAGTTTCACATCTGTGATCTTTAATGATTGAATGGAAACTCCTGCCAGGGTCAACATCAAGCAGCCCTGACAGCATGTCACTTCGGTAACTCCTCGTGGATTACGCTTAGTGTGTCTCAAACGGTCTACAGTCGTGAGGTGATGCTTCGGTGTACCTCAGCGACTCATCTGAACTGTAGATGTACTTCGGTATATCGCGTTATCTCACTTGTGGGACTCCAGTTCAGGAACGGCCTTTGTGAGAATTAGAGACGTGTTTTCACACTATGCTGTTAACACCCTCGAAATTCAAACTTGTAAGTGCCGGAATCCGCTTATTACTAACCTGTTTTTATGTTTTCTTCTTATGAAAGCTCCGGAGCGGATTGATCGTGCAGACTCTCCACATGCTCATACCAACAACACATGAAAGTTCTCATCAAAATCAAAGGCTACTCAAAGTTAAAGATGATTCTTCGTCAATGTCAAAGAATCTACAAAGTTTAAAGACTCAAGAACCACATCATTGGTAACCAAAAGACAAATAGAAGTGTGAGCATGGTGGAGAAAGACGTGGAGACACCTAACCAATGAAGTTGACAACGGCAGACAACCACATTAACTGATCACAAAAGCATGAAGGAACAAAGAAACAAGACTATTCTATATCTATACACAAAGTTCAAGCTCGAGAAAAGTAAAGACCTATTCAAGTGGGCTAAGCTAAATGGCTATAAGTTAAGATAAGCTAGCCTTATATCAAATCCAAGTCCAATCCAATCCCACGAAGCCCACATACGGCCCATGGCCAAGCCTTAGGGCATCCTTTGTATTTGTACTATAAATACACCTCAAATGAGTCATTTGAGGTGTGTGCTTGAAAGTGTGTGTGTGTGTTTTTCCTTTGGAATATACAACTTATTGTGTTTATCTTTTCTCTCCACATACACGGTTTGTATAAACATCAAGTCACCAACATGTTAATCTTTCCTTCTTTATTTACGCATAGGTTTGTGTTTGTGTTGAACGTGTTCTACGCGTAGCGTGGTTTCACGTGGTGATACTTGTGTTTGTTAAGTGGGTTTGTGATAAGGTTGATAGATTTAAGGTCTTACAGGAATATACAACATATTGTTTTCATCTTTCTCTTCTCACATACACGGTTTCATATATTCAAGTCACCATCATCTTAATCTTTCCTTCTTTATTTACGCATATGTTTGTGTTTGTGTTGTTCGTGTTCTACGCATAACGTGTTGGGTTTGTGATAAGGTTGATATATCTAAGGTCCTACAATTGGTATCTAAGGTTGATATATCTAAGATTCTACGTTTAAGTTTTTAGTCTACGCATAACTCTATTGTTACGCGTAAGTTGGGTATTACGCATAAGCTCTTCCTACGCCTAAGCACAATCTCTACACCTAAGCATCCTACTCGTAACTTCTTTGGTCTACGCCTAAGCTCTTCAAAAAATAAAAAAATAAAAAAAAATAAAAAAAAAATTTGGAAAATTTTATAGATAAGGGGAAAACTTAAGTAAAATTTAAATTTTTAAGGAGACTAAACGTTCAATTTTTACGTGAAATTCAAATTTTGGTATAACTTGGAAAATTTTGGACCCAAATTCAAATTTTTTCGCTCAAATTTGGCGTCAAAATTGTCATAACTCAAATTTTTCATACGACCTTAGAATTGATTTTCATAGTGAATCTCAAATTTTGGAGAATATTTTTTTTACGCCTAAGAACCAAGTTCACGAGTACGACTTTCAGAAAAACTTCAAACGGCAATATCCTTTTAAACACAACTCCTTTATTGTTGAATCGATCCTTGATATGCTCGATGTAGGCTTAGGGGTATGTGTGTATGGATAAAACCACAATATCGATATCAAAAATAATCCACAAGGAATGACTTAAAATCCCTTTAGGAAAAAGGATAGTGAATCAAATCCCGTGAGTGAAAGTGATACGGATTAGGAAATCCGAGTCGTGTCCCAACGAGGTGTGAATGGGCAACGTCTTTTAAGGTTCGTTATTAAAATGCTCGATGTTTTGGATTGATGATTTTGTTCTAAACTACGGGAAATGGAAAAGCATAAAAGGGAAATTACACTACGGGGAATCCTAAATACGCGAATTAAACTAAAATGAAACGAAAATAAAATGCAACTACGTCTAAACTAAGTCCTAAAAATGATCTAAAATTACTTTAAAACTAAAAATGATATTTAAAACTTAATTATGATTTAAAACTAATTTTTATGGTTTTTCTCGAATTTATTTGAATTAAAAACTAATAAAAACTAATTAAATTGCTAAAAATTATAATTTGAACTAGGAAAATTATGGAAAAATATTTTTTTGGATTTCTATATTTATCTTAATCTATGAAAATTGAAAACTTATTTTTTTGAAGCTTTTCTGAATTAATTGTATAAAAAGCTATTAAAAAAAAGTCCTAAAAACTGATTTAAATTAAGAAAAATATCAAACAGTACTGAAAAAAATCTGAAAAATTCAGGTTAATTCTAAAATTATATTCTAAACTTATGAAAATTATAAAAACCTATGCTAGTATGCAAGATTATGAAGCTGTAGTGAAAAGTGCTTTGAGAATAAGCACTTAGAAAAAAACTAAAAAGCACTAGAATGCACCAAATGATTACAGCAGTTAAATTGTGCTAACACTACCTAAAAACAACTTAAACAAGCTAATCTTAACCTCTGAAAAGCAATCTATAATGATTTGGCTTAATGACTTGCTAAGAAACCAAACAGCCTTGACTACCTATAATAAGCTAGTGCAACAGCTTTTCTAATAAGCTAATCAGAAAACTAGAAATGTGGAATTCAAGGCAACCAAGCAAACTACAATTAAACCAAATTACAGCTCCTAACTATCTAATTTTACCTTAGTGTAAATTCTGAAAGAAACCAGGTTCACAACTCAGTATTAGCTGAGTGTGAACAGGGCAATTCAGCTGATTTGGACAGCTTTTTTATAGCTTAATAGTACTTCCAAAAATTTCACAAAAATCAATTTAAGAAACTTGACCAACTGAACTTGAATTAACCAAAATTTCAATCACTCTTACTCAAAAATGAATCAAGGATAAATTCACAAAGTTTGATGAAAACTGGTTTTAACAACTTTTGACTATTACTCAGAAATGAAATTTTGACTTTAATGAGATTTTAGTGACTCAAATTTGATCTGAATTATGAAATAAGCTACAATAAGACTTGATTAAACTAGTGTGATGATATCTAAGCCTAGTGCTAACCTATTTTTCTACTATACTTATCTGATAAATTCACAAGATCTGATTAAAGTCTATTTTGACTATAAGCAATTATAAGAGCAAATTAATGACCAATCTAAGTCAAGTGGACCTAATTGAGACTAAGTTGACAGATTTAAACCACAAACCAAGCCTAAAGCTCAATATAACCACTGATCCAAACACTATTTTAAAACTGCTTATGCAAAACTACAACCTGAATATCAACTATGATCATAGCAAGTAATATAAGCTACAACTAGACTATAATAAACAAATCAAACAGTAGTAATCTAAATCTAACAGGTCTAAACTAATAACTAATTAAATTGCAAAATTAAGCTAAAAATAGGAATCAAAACTCACTTTCAACCTCAGCTGAACAGAGGTTAACCAAATAAATAGCAGCTACAAGCTCCTAGCTTATAAATAAGCTAGGTAAAAGTCCCTCTGACCCCATCCATTGCAGGTCACTTCCAAAAGCTCTCCAACTGAATTGCTAAGGTATATGAACTGATTTGATTTGATTTGTTTGCAGAACTGAGTAGAGAGTGAAATAAGCACTCAAATAGCTATAAATTAGCTTATAAGAGCTTATGGAAACATAAACACAAGCTGATTGCAGCTTAACAACATATTTAAGATATTTTTTTATTTTTGAAGTATTTTTCTTATTTTTTTGTGATTTTTGTTTGAAAGAGTAAATAAGCTGAAATTGAATTTAGATAAGCTAAGATGATTAACTGAAACACTATTAAGCTACTGAAATCAATGAAACAGTAATTGAGATTAATTGAAAACAAAAGCTAAAATTACTTGAATTAATAAAATTTGAGATTACAATAGAACTTGAAATTTAAAAATACAGAAATGAAATTTAAACATAAAACATTAATAAGCTACTAATTTCTACTCAAATTCTACATGAAATACAAATGAGAAATGAAAGGGTATATATAGCCTAGCTTATGCCTTGGAAGGATCTGGAATGTATCCATCTGTGCTTCTTTGAGTGCATTTAGAGCCCTTGGATCAATCTCCACCTCATCCCAGCAATCTCAGCCTTTGGATTGCACATGCCACGCCCTTTCCTCCAATCAGAGAGCAGTATTTGAGATGTGACACACGGATCAGTGACCTGGCAGTCACATATGTCAGTGTGTGTCAGTGATTGTACGGTTTTGCCCTTAATTGGGGTGAATTGGCTTAATTAGCCGCGGGGCAAATTAGGGTTCTTATGAGTTGGGGATTTGGGGGTGGATTTTGGCGCGTGGGTTTTTTTATATTTATTTGATTTTGTTGACTAGTTGACCGGGTAAAATGGTGGACCGGGTATAATATTAGGTTGGTTGGGCTTTTGGATATTTGGGCCTCAAGGTGTAAGAGTTATAGATTTTGGACATGAAATGGATCCATTAAGTGATATAAGGACCAAAAATGTATAAACTGAAAATCCAAGGACTAGATGTGTAATTCTGAAAATATCTTTGAAGAATCATTCTTGTCATTCTCAAATAAACCAAGGACCACTTTTGCCATCTTTGAAAATTCCAAGGACCAAACATGTCAGTTCTGAATCTTCAGGGACTAAAACTGCCATTTTGAGAATTGATTGTCCAAACTTGCAAATTCCTTTCCCAGCCTCGGCTTTTTGCATTCTTCTTTCTCTCGTGCTCGGTTTTCTTCGGTTTTGGCTTTCTTTTGTCTGTTTTGTCATATCCGTACCTGCACATGCAAAAACTCAAGAAACACGCAAATATTATCAATAAACGGCTCTTTCTTGGTTATTTTGGGTCAGTTTTGATAAAGAAAAGATGTGTTTAAGCACATATCAAAATACCCCAGACGAGACCATTGTCGTGTCCCCACGCAATGCAATCAACTCACGCTTCTAAAACCAAGGATTTCAATCTCTTTCTACTAAACCTATGAAGAAGTAGCAAAGATTCCTCAAAAGAGATTAAGAACCCTTAATTCTAAAAATGCCCCGTTTACCTTTTTATTTTACATATAGATATTACGATTAAGCACATTCTGATTATGAGTGACGGTTTGTTGAACTTTCATGTCGATCAATAACTCCAACATTTTTCAAACGACACGTTAGGATCACGGAATAGGAAACACAACACAGCGTGAAGTGACCATACAGATAGAATACATAGTCCCTGATTTTTCACAAGTCCCCAAACTAAGCGTAAAATTGAAATCATTGTTAAATATGATTTTAGATGCTAACACTACCCATAGAAGTTACTTGTGTAATTACCTTTTGCTCCCATTTTCCTATTTTCCTCTAGATTTTTTTTATTTTTGTGAGAAATGAATTTCTTCAAGTCCTCGTTTCGATACTTTTATTCCGATAAAGATATAAATCTAAGTCGCTAATTAGTTATCCACCTTCCCTCGAAAACCATTGCACACAAGAATGAGATCCACATCAAGGTCCTAATTTAACATGATTTAGGAAGATATCTCCCGGATTCAAAGTTTGGCTTAACACTTATTTCAGCACATTTGCATTTTTGCAATTTAGGCCCTTGGTCTTTTCAACCACTAACTCAACGGGATTACCGTTTTATCAGAAGTCTTATTATGACTTTGGATTTTCCTCTGCCTTTTTGGAAGTCTATGACAACTTTTATGGCTTTGGATTTTTCAACTTTAATACATTTGGGCTTTATTTCATGTTAATTTTTGTTCCAAACTCCGAATCCTACAGCTTTTATAACAATAGAAACAATAGCAGCAAACTATCAGGAATCAGTTGTCTATTACACCGCAACACTGACAGTACCTTGATGTGTACCCAACTCTCATGGGCAAAGATTCTCTAAAGAAGAATAAAGAACTAACTATCGCCAAAAACCTAACATCTTTAATTATTATTTTGTGAAACAAAAAGCCATAAGTACCTTCGATGGGCTCTAAAGAGAACCAACTACTCCACGCTTAGCATCGAAACTCATAAGTAACTCTATCATTCCTCGATCTCCGCAAATTTAAAATCCCAAATGATGAGATCCGCGGATGCTTAGCCGATAATTTTTAGATTACCAATGGTTAAGGGAACAAGCTAGGGCTCAACACGCCCGGTCAAGTCAGAATTCCATTCCTACTCTCACCAGCGGAAAGTCAACAAGGTGTCAAAACATATATTAACTTAGCAAATGTTTCGTCAAATAATCTCAAGTCTCGCATTTTTAAAGTCACTTATTAGAAACTAGCAAATCTTTCAAAGCTTCGCATATTTAAAATCACATAGGGAGACTTGCAAATTCATGGCCTTGTGAGCTAGAATCGCATTTTATAGCCTCTTGTCTAAGTAATTAGCAAAGACTATTTCAAGAAAAACGCATATTTAAAGAGACTTCTAAGAAACTCGCAAGAACTTTTCGATCATAAAACTAGCAAAAGCTTACAAAAAATTTTAAAATTTTCTCATTTTTGCACAAAATTTTCATTTTCTAAGGAAAAACGGGGTTGCGAGAGTACACGACAAAAAACAAGCAAGTGCGGTCAAATCAAATCGAATATTACCCTACCCCAGACTAGAACGAAACATTGTCCTCAATGTTTAAAAGCAAGGGTATCAACGAAAATCTAAAAGCCGTTTATTAAATATGCTAGAAGATAAACGTTAGTCGATAAGATTAGGATATCGGATTTCCATCAGCATCGATCATGAAACTCGAGTGGAGAAAAGACAAACTTCGAGCACGAGAGTCTTCATATCGGCGAAATCCTAAACACAACATCACAAACAACCAAACACGAGAAATCGAAAAGGCTAACCCCTTCACGTCACTTATTAGAGAAAATAGAAAGAAGATAGAGATAAGCATGGGGTGCCTCCCACGAAGCGCTACTGTTTTTGGTCACCGAGTCGCTAGCTTGACTCGATCCCCAAATTTAATTGTCCTTAGGGAAAGTTTAGAGATCCGGGACGACCATAGACGCGATGTCCCCTCCAAAATAATGTTTAACACGATGACCATTCACCTTGAAATTTGGGCCATCGGGCTGAGAAAGCTGTACCGTTCCATAAGGGAAAACCTAAGCAACGGTGAATGGTCCGGACCAACGGGTTTTGAGTTTGCCCGAGAATATCTTCAATCGAGAGTTAAAGAGGAGAACTTGATCACCAACGTTGAAAACGCGGTTTTTGATTTTAGCATCATGAATCCTCTTAGTCTTCTCTTTGAAAATCAAAGAATTCTCGTAAGCCTGATCCCTAATGTTGGGAATTATGTGAAGTTTGGATTATGCTGAGATTACTGCCGAAATGATTCTGCTGAAGACATAGTGGATTCTGCTGAAGACATAATCTACTGAAGAATAATAGTTATTAGTCTGTTTCTGCGGAAGTGTTTATTCCGTGTTTAGTATATTTAGTTTGGATATACATGAGCTTTATTAGGAAGTGATTGTGTATATCTTATTTAGTTTTAAGTTTATACGTTTCTTGGGAAACGGTTTAGCGATATTGTTTAGGGTTCCTTGTCTATAAAAGGAACACATTAGAAAGAGTTATGTACCGATTGAAAAACTCAGTTTTAGTTAATATAAAGATCCATAGAGGATCAAGAAGTTCTTAGTTATTACTTGTGTTTATATTCCGCTGCTGAACATAAGTTGTAGAGATTATCTTTTATTGTGCTTGTGATTACATAGGCATACATAACGATCCACGAGCTCAAGATCTATCAAGGTCTGTTTAGTTTCAACAAGTGGTATCAGAGACAGGTTAGAGTCTCTACGATACTAAGGACAAGCTTTTTCTAAACACCCATACAACCATAACAAAATCATCATGCCTGGTTCAGATGTTGATACTGAACTCACCAACAACCAAAACTCCACCCATCTGCAACAACTAAGTCTCTCTAATAGCAATGCTAAGTTTCCTTACCTTAAAAGGGAGGAATATGATCTTTGGGCGATGAAGATGCAGAACTGGATCTCCAACATTGATTGGAATCTATGGCAGATAATTCTGAAGGGGAACAGTTTAAAGAGAACTACCACGGATGCTGCTGGTAATATGATGAATGTTCCTCCCAAAACTGCTGAAGAGTTGCTGGCAGTTCAGAGAGAAACCAAGGTCAGAACTATTCTTCTGCAAGCTATTCCTGAGGATCACTTAAGTGATTTTCACTTCATGCAAGATGCTAAGGATATATGGTTAGCAATTAAGGCTAAGTTCGGTGGGAATGAGGAGTCTAGGAGACTGAAGAAGTCCATGCTAAGACAACAGTTTCAGGACTTTCAAATCTCTGAAGAGGAAGGAATTCACAAGGGCTATGATAAGTTTCACAAGATCTTAAGTCAGTTGAATCAGCTACAGGCAAAGCCGGATAATGATGACTGTAACTCTAAGTTTCTGAGGTCATTACCTCCATCCTGGCTACATGTAAGCATAGCTTTAAAAGCTAAAGGTGGTTTGGACATGATGACCTTTGATGAGCTGTATAACAAACTTAAAGCTCTTGAACATGATGTAAGAAGTCCTTTTCGGTCATCCTCTACTGCTAGTCATACTGCCTTTGTTGGAGCCTCTACTCCAAAGTCTAGCTATGGTCCAAGCCCATATCCATCATCATCTAATGCTGCTCCTTTATCAAGTTCTCACTCTAAATCAAGCAACATTATGGAAGATGTACTTGGATCCTTCTTTGCTGATTATGATCCTCAGCAGGAACTGGCTTATGAGGATTTTGATCAGGTGGACCCGCTTGAGATGGAAGAGATGAAGTTGAGGTGGCAAGTGGCCATGCTTTCCATGGATATCAAGAGTTTTGAAAGAAGAGCTGGAAGAAGGTTTGGATTCAAAGGACGTGATCCAGCAAGGTTTGACAAGAGGAAGGTTAAATGCTTCACATGCCAACAGATGGGTCACTTTTTTAGAGAATGCAAAGACAGGAAAGCTGGTGATGAGACAAGATACACTTCTTATCAGCAGTATCAGAAGGAGGCAGGAACGTCAAAGGGATCAACTGCTTTGGTCACTCTGGATAGCAATGTAGACTGGAAGCAACATGAGGAGTCTGATAATGATGGTCCTGATAATGTTGGGTTGATTGCAAGCTGTACTTCAGAGGATAGGCATGATCAGATTGCCTTGATGGGCATCTCTCAGGTACAAAACTGTGTGTTTGGTTGTAGTGAGCGTTATAATGAACTTAAGCAAGCTTATGATATTTTGGAACCTAAATATAATGAATACTATGTGGAAGTTGAAGCTTATAAACAGGCTTTAAAAACTCTAGAAAGACAAAAGGTTTGGTTTCAGAAGAATGAAATAGCTTAGGATGAGAAAATAGGTGTTTTAGAAAGAGATCTCGAATGTGCTACAAATGAATTAAAATGGTCTGAGAAGTTAAGAGCAGATGTAGTGTCAGAAAATCTAGAGCTTAAGGAGAAAGTTAAGGAGGAAATTGCTAGGAATAATGAATGGATGATGAATGGTAATAAGTTGGCTAGTCTCATTTATAGTAGTCAAGCTCCCAATTCTACAGTGGCTTTAGGTTTTAAGAAATATGTAGGCTTAGAAGCTAGGGATGACACACGTAAATCTACACCAGCAGGCCTAGCTAATTTTGTGAAAGAAGGTGACCTACATGCTGTTCGTGGACCAATTAGAGGTGAGCACATGCCCATTGACCTGTCCACTCTTAATGACTTTGATGGATCACACCATCTGTATGGCAAAAAGTCAAGAGACTTGCCAGACCCTAATACTTCTACTAATGACTTTGTCTCTTGTGTTAACAGTGACAAGTCCTCCAAGCAAGGGTCTACAGAGTGTGATTCAAATGACAAGTCTGACCTTCCCAAGTCTGCCCTTCCCAAGTCTTCACCCCTGCCTGCACTCAAGACTACCAATAAGCATGCCAGAGTTGCTGCCAAGGAATCCACTTCCAAGACAGTTGCCTCTGAAGACTTGCTTTTTAATTCTTTGCATAATAGTACTGTTAAAAACAATTCTTTTCATGGTTTTGGTTTGAATACTTCTGCTTGTAAGAATACTTCTTTTGGTTTGAATAAATCTTCTCTTCAGAAGAAATGTTTTGTGTGTGGAAGTAAATCTCATTTAATTAAGGATTGTGATTATCATGAGCAAAGAATGAGGAGGTGTGGTGACTCTAGGCATAATAGACCTATGTGGACCAATGTTAATGATATACCACCTTATGTTCCACAAGCTACTAATTATAATACTTCTTTTCCTTGGAGAAGATCAATTGGAAAACCATATGTTAAACCAACCAGTGAATATTTTAAAAATGGTTTTTGGCCTAGATATGTTAACCCTATGACTAATGGGAAAGGGTACCGGGATACTGCTGTCAAGACCTCAGCAGGTTGTTCTTGGAATATACAGAGACCTAAGTTTCATTGGAAACCCAAGAACAATAGTGGATCTTATACTTCTACATGGCACAACTCATATGATCCACAAGGCAGGTTCAAGTCAGCAATGACTTGAGCCTCCATAGTGTACTAATTCTCTGTAAATTTTGTTGTTGTTGTAGGATCATCCCCTTAAGCATAAAGATGTTGGAATTGTTGACAGTGGTTGTTCTAGAAGTATGTCAGGAAACAGGGACATGATGCATAACTTTGTGCCCATTAAAGGAGGAGGCAATGTAACCTTTGGAGGAAGTGATGGACGAATTACTGGAAAAGGGACCATCAAAACACCTCAGCTGGATTTTGAGAATGTTTATTATGTCAAGGAACTTCAACATTTCAATTTGTTTTCAGTCTCACAAATCTGTGACACTAAGAACAAAGTACTCTTCACCGAGGATGAATGTCTTGTGCTATCTAAAGACTTCAACCTCCCAGAAGAAACTTCAATTCTGCTAAAGGTTCCTCGCAGTCACAATCTTTATACATTCAACTTAACTAATTTCCAACCAGCAGGTGACTTAACATGTTTGGTGGCTAAAGCATCTGTGGATGAGTCCACCAAATGGCACAGAAGGATGGCCCATGTCAATTTCAAGACCATTAACCAGCTCTCTAAACTGGGCCTGGTTCAAGGACTTCCTGCCAAACTATTCACCAATGATCATAACTGTGTTGCATGCAACAAAGGAAAGCAGCACAGAGCCTCCTACAAAGGTGTTCCTGTTACAGCAGTAAGCATTATTTCTGAACCTCTTCAGCTACTTCATATGGATCTGTTTGGTCCAACTAAAGTGAGAAGCATGGATCATAAATATTTTTGTCTAGTGATCACTGATGGTTATAGCAAATTTTGTTGGGTATTCTTTCTAAGGACCAAAGATGAAACATCTGAAGTATTGAAAGACTTCATTACCCTTATTGAGAATCAGTTGAATAAAAAGGTGAAAGGAATTAGGTGTGATAATGGTACAGAGTTCAAAAATGCAATTCTGATAGAACTCTGCAGGAACAAGGGAATCAAAAGGGACTATAGCACTCCAAGAACCCCTCAACAAAATGGGGTGGCAGAAAGAAAAAATAGAACCTTAATAGAGGCTGCAAGATCAATGCTAGCAGACTCTAAACTTCCTACCATGTTCTGGACTGAGGCTGTTGGTACAGCTTGCTATGTACTCAATAGAGTGTCCATTACTAGACCACACCTTAAAACACCATATGAACTTCTTTTTGGGAAAGTTCCTGTTATTCATTACCTTAAACCGTTTGGCTGCCAAGTGACAATTTTGAATACCAGTGATCCTTTGGGCAAGTTTGATGAGAAAGCTGATGATGGTTACATTGTGGGGTATTCTGCTCATAGTAAGGCATACAGAGTTTACAATGTATCTGCAAAGAAAATTGAGGAGACATTGAATCTGAGGTATCTTGAAGACAAGCCTAATGTTCAAGGACAGGGTCATGTTTGGTCATTTGACCTTGATTACTTGACTGATTACTTGGGCTATGCTAGACATGTGGCTAACCAAAATACAGATTCTGAAGCATCTCCAACTTCTAGTGCAGAAACTTTGGAAGCTCATTCTAAAAGTGGGTCTGATGATGATGAACAACCCATTGTAGTGCCTTCTTTCTCTCCTAACAATTTTGTAGGTGACACTTCTAAAGATAATACTGATGTGGGTGAAGATGCATTCTATTATGCTGAGGACCTTGCCAGACTGAAGAAACAAGAGTATGCAGCCAATTTAGATGCTGAGAGGAATGTTGCAGAAAGTTCAAATGAAGCACTCGGCAGAAACTCCAATTCTGCTGAAAGGGAATCTGTTTCTCCTCACCTCTCCAATTCGGCTGAAAGACATGTTGACTCTACTCCTATGTCTACTAAAGTGTCAACAGACCTTGGAGAACCTTATACAAGGTTTCCAAAACCTTCAGATCTTGGTCATCATCAACCTAAAGCAGGCATCTTCAACAGACCTTCCTATGATACTGACTTTGAACCTACTGTGACTAATCTTGATTCTTCCATTGATGTCAACACCACCACTACAACTAGGATCAACAATGTTCATCCACAGTCTAATATTATTGGTGATCCTAATGCACCTGTTAGAACAAGAGGTACTGTGGCGCGTTCTAAATATGGACAAGTGGCTTTTGTCTCTTATGTCTCAAATCAGCAGAGAGACAATCACACAGACTATCAACATTGTCTGTTTGCTTGTTATCTCTCACAAGTGGAACCAACCAGTGTTACTCAGGCTCTTGAAGATTCAAGTTGGCTTGAAGCTATGCAGGATGAGATGCAACAATTTCAAAATCAGCAGGTTTGGATATTGGTACCACTACCTGATGGTAAGTATGCTATTGGGACAAAATGGATTCTGAAGAATAAGAGAGATGCTCGAGGTGTTGTCATTAAAAACAAAGCCAGATTAGTTGCCTAGGGTTATAGACAAGAGGAGGGGATCGATTATGATGAAGTGTTTGCACCAGTGGCAAGAGTTGAGGCTATAAGGATTTTCTTAGCTTATGCATCCTATATGGGTTTTATGGTCTATCAAATGGATGTTAAAGGAGCCTTCTTGTATGGTTAAATTGAAGAGGAGGTGTATGTCACTCAACCTAAAGGATTTGAAGATCCAGATCATCCTAACTATGTGTATAAGGTAGTCAAAGCTCTCTATGGACTACATCAGGCACCCAGAGCCTGGTATGCTAGGCTCTCTACATTTCTGCTGAAGCATGGTTACAGAAGAGGTGCAATTGATAAGACTCTTTTCCTTAAGAAGAATTCCACTGACATAATTCTTGTGCAAGTATATGTGGATGACATTATTTTTGGATTCACAAAGGAAGCTTGGTGCAGGGAGTTTGAGGAGCTTATGAAGGGAGAGTTTCAGATGAGTGCAATGGGAGAGATGACTTTCTTTTTGGGTCTTCAAGTTCAGCAGAAACCTGATGGTATCTTTATCAGTCAGGACAAATATGTGAGGGACATCTTGAAGAAGTTTGGTATGGAGGGTGTAAGGACTGCCACTACACCTTATGAAGCTCCAAAGACAAAGACCAACAATGAAGCTGATCCACCTGTGAATGTTCATTTGTACAGATCTATGATTGGGTCTTTGATGTATTTAACAGCTTCCAGGCCTGATATTACTTTTGCTGTGAGTGTTTGTTCGCGACATCAAGTTACTCCACTGACTTCTCATCTCAATGCTGTTAAGAAGATCTTTAAGTACCTTAAAGGCCAACCTCTTCTAGGTCTTTGGTACCCAAAAGAGTCTCCTTTTAAGTTGGAAGCATATAGTGATAGTGACTATGCTGGTGCTAATCTGGATAGGAGGTCCACCACTGGAGGTTGCCAATTCCTTGGAAAGAGATTGATTTCTTGGCAATGCAAGAAACAAACTATTGTGGCTACCTCATCTACTGAAGCAGAGTATGTGGCTGCTGCTAATTGCTGTGGACAGGTTCTTTGGATTCAAAATCAGTTGTTGGATTATGGGTATAATTTCATGAACACAACAATTTTTATTGATAATCAAAGTACCATATGCATTGTTAAAAATCCAGTTTTTCATAGTCGAACAAAACATATTGAAATCAGGCATCACTTTATAAGAGATGCATATGATAAAAATTTGATTAAAGTGGTCAAAATACATACTGATGATAATGTGGCAGATTTGTTAACAAAGGCTTTTGATGGACCAAGGTTTCAACACCTTGTGGTCCATATTGGCATGCTTAACCCTTAACTGCAAAGTTTAAGGGGAGGCATAGGCCTCAGGGGAGGCATATGCCTCAGGGGAGGATTTGTGTATAACTTTGCTTTTTACTATGTAAATTTGTATATTTGGTTGATTTTAACTAACTCTAACCTGCTAATGTTATCTTAGTGTGTTTCTTTGTTGGTTTGTGTGTTTCTCTGTGTTTGTGTTGTTTTGCAGAGTGTCTGTACTGTTCAGTTGAGAATTGGTCAGAAGTATTAGAGCATGTTCCTACTAAGTTCAAAGAGCTGAAGTGCTGAAGTGAGTTAATTGTTTCTTCTGAAGTTATATGAATCATACAAAAGAAGTACTGAAGCAAATTGATTATTCATTCATTCCAAAAACAGTTTACAGCTTACAGTGTACAGAGTACTAGCAACATCAAATGCATCTACATGATCTACTAATCCTAATCTATTATATATCATCCGTTCTTCTGAAAGAAGTACTGTAGCTACTCTTTCTTCTGATGTGGTTGTTGCTGCTGAATCCACTTTGGTTTCTTCTGAAATGTTGTCTAGTGTGGATTTAAGTGATTCTCTGATTCAGGGAAATGATCTACAGCTTGATACTGATAACATTCTTGGTACGGGGCAACAGAGCTTGGTTACAAGGAGTTCTGACAGGTTGGCTAAGAAACATTCTTCTGGGAATACTACTTTAGATCTCAAGGCTGATGAATCTACCTTTATTGAAGTTGGATCTGTGGAAGTTTTTCTTGAAGGAACTCATGTGGTCTTGGTTGATTGGAAAGCTGGAAAGCTTAACACTTTTATAGGCTGGATAATACTGTTCTTGAGTTTAATTTCTTGAAGGAAATTCTTCATTTGGTGACCAGACATGATTTGAAGATGCTGTATGATCATGTCATTCAGTATTATAAGTTTCATTCAGCAACAGGTTCTGGTTTATATTTGTTGGGAGATCTTCAGGTTATGTTTGATTCTCATTCTCCAAATGGTCAAGGGTATTCTATTTGGAAGCATTCTCATAAGTGGGAGATTGAGAGTTGGAGATTTTATCCGTTGCCTTGTGTTCATGTGGTTCAAACTACATGTGGAATGATTTTGTGTATGCTCTCAGATAAGCTTTATCCGTTATCGGTTAATTTTATGGAAATGTTGCTGAGACACAAGTTGGAAGTGCCTCCGAATCCTGTTGGAAATGATGAACTTCATGCTACTCAATGTGTTGGTTTGATTAAAAATCAGCTTCTATCACATAAAGGTTCATCTTGATTGTACCATTTTGTAATATTTGTTTTCTTAATTTTTAGTTAAAAAAAAAAAAAAAAAAAAAAAAAAAAAAAATGTTTTTGGTTTTCTCTAACTCTTCTTGCAGGCTTGTTGTATATTTCTCTTGGTTATTGACTCACCAGATATACCTTGTGTATATTAAAGAGTTAGCTAGTCCAAAGGGTACAGCTTTGGTAAAGACACATCAAATCTGTTGATAGCTGTAATGATTTGCTAAAAATCATAGGGTATGCAACCACCCCTGCTTAATTGCTGAGTGTTGTATGGTTTTCAATTCACCATGGTTTATTCCATTTTGGAATCCAAGAATTGACTAGCCCACATGTATATGGCTTGTGGTAAAGGCAGTGGCATTTCATATTTGGTTCTCAATTCACCAATTCTAAGAATTGACTAGTCCTGAGCAAACGGATACAGGTAAAGACATATCAAATCCGTTTATATGGTTGCTGGTTTGCCAATAAATCAGATGGTTCTCAGTGTACCATAGTTTACGAACTTAAACATATGGCTACTCCAGTAGTTATGGCTATTGGTAAAGAGACATCAAATCCATTATTTTCAATGATTCACCTCTCACAGGAGTTAACACACTTGGATGTGATGAGAATAGTCTGAAACTAATTTGTTTTGATGTACCTCTTGTCATGTGTTGCTGCAAAGATCTGGTGTTTTCAGAGTTTCTACATTATTGAGATGGTTTTCTTTAGATTCTTTGCTGCTGATGTTGTTCGTGCCCAATCCTCTGGTGCTGTAAGATCTATTCAGAAACTGGAACTTAACCGAGTCAAATTCCAGTTTAGGGGAGGATTGTTGGGAATTATGTGAAGTTTGGATTATGCTGATATTACTGCCGAAATGATTCTGCTGAAGACATAGTGGATTCTGCTGAAGACATAATCTACTGAAGAATAATAGTTATTAGTCTGTTTCTGCGGAAGTGTTTATTCCGTGTTTAGTATATTTAGTTTGGATATACATGAGCTTTATTAGGAAGTGATTGTGTATATCTTATTTAGTTTTAAGTTTATACGTTTCTTGGGAAACGGTTTAGCGATATTGTTTAGGGTTCCTTGTCTATAAAAGGAACACATTAGAAAGAGTTATGTACCGATTGAAAAACTCAGTTTTAGTTAATATAAAGATCCATAGAGGATCAAGAAGTTCTTAGTTATTACTTGTGTTTATATTCCGCTGCTGAACATAAGTTGTAGAGATTATCTTTTATTGTGCTTGTGATTACATAGGCATACATAACGATCCACGAGCTCAAGATCTATCAAGGTCTGTTTAGTTTCAACACCTAAGCTCATTTAATTCATTCAATTGAACTTTTCGATGATCACCCACGGTCTTAAGATCAAAGTTTGCATGTTTCAAGGCCCAGAATGCCTTATGCTCGAGCTCGATGGGCAAGTGACAAGCTTTTCCATACACCAACTTAAATGGGGTGCACCCAATGGGTGTCTTGTATGCGGTGCGGAAAGCCCATAATGCATCATCTAACTTATCAGCCCATGAAGCTCGATTTTCTCCTACGGTCCTTTCTAAAATCCTTTTCAAACCACGATTCGAGACCTCAACTTGTCCGCTCGTTTGCGGGTGATATGCGGTAGAAAGACGGTGAGTAACTCCATATTTAGCCATAACTTTAGCGAATTGTTCATTACATAAATGGGTACCACGATCACTGATGATAGCACGAGGTGCTCCGAATCGGGAAAACAAATTCTTCAGAAATTTAACAACTACTCGGGCGTCATTGGTGGGGAGCGCCTTCGCTTCAACCCATTTAGACAAGTAGTCGACGGCTACGAGGATATACTTATTACCCTTAGATGATGGAAATGGCCCCATAAAATCGATGCCCCACACGTCAAAAATCTCGCAAACTTGAATAGCATTTTGTGGCATTTCATCCTTTTGCGAAATTTTCCCTTGACGTTGGCAAGAATCACAAGACATAACTAAATCATGAGCAACTCGATATATGGTAAGCCAATAAAACCCGGAGTCAAAAATCTTCTTAGCGGTGTAGGTTGCACCATGATGGCCACCAGTGGGTCCATTATGGCAAGCATTAAGAATATCAAGAGCCTCTTGGCCATGAACACACCGCCGGATTACTTGATCCGCACAAATCTTAAACAAGTAGGGGTCGTCCCAGAAATAATGCTTAACATCTTTGAAAAACTTTTTCTTTTGTTGGGACGACATCCCTTTCACGATGAAATTGCCCGCATGGTAATTTGCAAAGTCGGCAAACCATGGGGTGTTCGGGTCTTTCTTAGAAACCATCCCAAGTGTCTCAAGAGGAAATGTTTCCGTGATCTCTTTTTTCTCGAGCACACTTTGATGGGGATTCTCAAGTCTAGAAAGGTGATCGGCAGCAAGGTTCTCCGCTCCTTTTTTGTCAAGAATAGTAACATAAAACTCTTGAAGGAGGAGAACCCACCGAAGTAATCGTGGCTTAGCATCTTGCTTTGCCAAAAGATACTTAAGGGCAGAATGGTCGGTGTACACTATGGTCTTCGATAAGACAAGGTAGGGTCTTAATTTCTCGAAAGCATAAACAACGGCCAATAATTCCTTTTCAATAGTCGTATAATTGTGTTGGGCCTCAGACAATGTCTTACTCGCATAGTGTATGGGTTGAAAATGTTTCGATTTACGTTGCCCCAAGACTGCCCCAATTGCGTAATCACTTGCATCACACATGAGCTTAAAGGGCAAATCCCAGTCGGGGGCAACTAAGATCGTAGCTTCAGTTAATTTCTTTTTAAGAATATTAAACGCTTCAATGCATTCATTTGTGAAGATAAACGGAGCATCCTTTTCAAGGAGATGGGTCAGAGGGCGGGCTATTTTAGAGAAATCTTGAATGAAACGGCGATAGAAACCGGCATGACCCAAAAAACTCCGAATACCTTTGACAGTAGTAGGATGAGGTAATTTAGCTATGACGTCGACTTTAGCTCGGTCGACCTCAATCCCAGATTTTGAAATTTTATGGCCGAGGACAATGCCCTCTCGAACCATGAAATGGCACTTCTCCCAATTCAAGACCAAATTGGTGTCTTCACACCGTTTGAGCATGTGGTCTAGATGAGAGAGGCAAGACGTGAAAGAATCTCCATAAACCGAGAAATCGTCCATAAAAACTTCCATAGACTTTTCGATCATGTCGTGAAAAATAGCCATCATGCACCTTTGGAACGTTCTGGGAGCATTGCATAAACCAAATGGCATTCGTCGGTAAGCAAATGTTCCATAAGGGCATGTGAAAGTCGTTTTCTCTTGATCCTGCGGATCGATCAGAATTTGAAAGTAACCGGAAAAACCATCGAGAAAGCAATAGAACTCATTCCCCGCTAAACGTTCGAGCATCTGATCCATAAAAGGTAGCGGGAAATGGTCCTTACGAGTCGCATCATTCAATTTTCGGTAATCGATACACACCCTCCATCCGGTGATGAGGCGTGTGGAAATCAATTCATTATCTTCGTTCATAACTACGGTCATTCCACCTTTCTTTGGAACACAATGGATAGGGCTAACCCATGAGCTATCGGAGATTGGATAAATGATTCCGGCGTCAAGGAGTTTAAGAACTTCCTTTTTGATAACCTCATGAATTTTCGGATTAACCCTACGTTGTTGTTGAATAACGGGTTTACAATCGTCTTCCATTAAGATCTTGTGAGTACAAAAACGAGGGTTTATGCCTTTGATATCGGAAATTTGCCAAGCGATGGCACTCTTATGTTTTTGAATAATATCCAAAAGTACGGTTTTCTCCTCATCTTTTAGGTTTTTAGCAATGATGACAGGAAATTTGTTCGGTTCTTCAAGAAAAGCGTATTCAAGATGAGGAGGTAAATCCTTGAGTTCGGGCTCTGGAGGTTTTTCGTTCGACGTTTGTACTTCTTTAATTTCTTCAAGCGTAATCTCTTTCGGAGGGAGTGACGGTGATGAATCTTCATTTAGCAATTGTTCAAGATAAAGGATATCTCCCTCAGAATCATAAACACCATCATCAATTCCCGGTGGAATCGATTCATCATTAGCAAGAAACTCATCGATCTCTTCCAAAAGGAAGTCACCTCCCTCAAACGGAGTGAGAGAGGGGGAAGAGTCGGCAATGATTGGTTCAGAAGGTGGTTCAGAATCTAGAGAAGAAGGTGAATCAGAAGAAGTAGTATTGTTAGCAAAACCGAGAACTTCTTGAGCGTACTCCTCACAAGAAACATCAATAACGTCGATTCGATTGATGGAAGCATCGTCGAAATTTGAGGAGTACCTCGTCGTTTGATTAATGTTGAATGTGACGGCTTCTTGATTAACTCGCAACGTAATCTCTCCTTCGAACACATCAATTAAGGCATGACCGGTCCTTAAGAAACATCTCCCAAGAATAATGGGTACTCGAGGGTCGGCATCGAAATCTACCACAACAAAATCCGCGGGAAAATAGAACTCCCCCACTTTGACAAAGACATCCTCGGCTATACCCTTTGGACAGGTCGTAGAACGATCGGCTAGCCCGAGGGTCATACATGTTGGGGTAAGTGGGGGTAACGAAAGCTTCTCGTAGATTGATTTTGGCATCAAATTTATACTCGCGCCAAGATCGGCCAAGGAGGAGCATTGAACAATTCCTTGGAAATCACACGGAATGAGGAACTTGCCGGGGTCACGTAACTTTTCGGGAAGTTTCTTGAGGATAACCGCCGAAGAATTCTCATTCAGAGATGTCGTAGCAAGCTCATATAGTTTCTCCTTGTTTGTAAGAAATCCCTTAATCGTAGAAGCAAGTTTAGGCATCAAGAGAAGGGCATCCGCAAAAATGATCTCCACATTCAAGTCTTTGAAGATTTGGAAGAATGTTTCCATTTGATGATTAGACTTTTCACGAAGCGTTTGATCTTTAAGACGAGACGGATATGGGATAGACGGTTTCGGATTAGCTTTCTTCACATTCACGGGAGCATCTTCGGGCTCAGAATCTTGGACAATCGTGGGTTGGATATTCACAGTACTTCCCTTATTCGTAGGAAGCACCGGGTCCTTTGTCACCCCGGTCTCACGGTCTACCACACGAGATGGAGAAGAAGTGGTAGGAACCGTGGGTCCATCGTAAGCAACACCACTTTGGGTATTGATCGCTTTCATGTCACCTCTCGGGTTTGGAATCGTATTGCTCGGAAAAGAACCGGAACCCGAGGTTTGAGAATAAGAAGTAGACGGTTGATTGGCTTGAAAGAAACTAGCCATCATATTCCTCATTTCAGTCATCTGTTTGTTACTTGTAGCTTCCATTTCCTTTTTGAAATCTGTCCTCATGCCGTTAATTTGATTTTGCAAACATTTAATGGTGTAATCGGAGTTCTTCATGTAAGTTAGAAAATCGTTATTCGGAGCAACTTGAGGAGGTGCTTGATAAGGTTGTTGAGGAGGAGGTGGTTGATATTGATGTTGAGGAGGAGGTGGTTGTTGGTAAACTTGAGGTGGAGGAGCTTGGTATTGTTGATTACCATGATTAACATTAGCTCCTCGGTTCTGATTAACATTGTGGTTACCATTGAAACGATTTTGATTATGATTCTGGTGTTGAGGTTGGTTGAAACCGGGAGGTCCGAGATAATTGTTTGAACGGTAGCTAAGAAGATTTCGATCTCCTTGCGGTTGATTGTAGTTTCCCGTAGCAGCATAAACATTCTCATGTGCGTAGCCACCGACGGCTGGGCACTCGGAATAAGAATGTGGACCTCCACAAGTCTCACAAGTCGGGTGTACCGCTTTCACTTGTTGATTCTGATTCTGATTATTCATTTGATGTATCCTTAAGATATCGTCCATCTTTTTGTTCAGAGTGGCTATTTCGAGAGAAGAAGACGTATTTGATCGAGATGATTCACCCCTTTCGGCAGTAGAATCCCAATAATTGTAATGAGCGGTCATGTTCTCAATAAGATCGTAGCATTCCTCGGGACGTCTCTTCATAAAAGTTCCACCGGCAGCAGCATTGATTGTCTCACGGTGTCGTAACGTCAAACCATTATAAAACGTATCAATTTGAGTGACAAGCAACATGTTATGATTCGGACATCGATCAATCGCAAGCTTATAACGTTCCCATGCTTCAAACAAAGATTCGTCGGGATATTGTCGGAAATTACTGATATCGTTCCTCAACTTCGTCACCATTGATGGTGGAAAGTACTTTGCCAGAAACTTCGAAACCATTTCCTCGAAGGTATGAATCGAATTCTTTGGGAGTCGATCAAACCAAGAAGTGGCATGATGAGTCAAAGAGTATGGGAAAAGATATAGACGAAGGGCGTCATCGGAGACCCCATTTTGTTTCATACTCTGAGTAGCGGTTAAAAATTTATCAAGATGCTTGTTTGCATCGTCATCGGGTAAACCATGAAATTGACAACTGTTTTTTACTTGTTCTATCATATGATGTTTCAAGCTAAAATCCGTAGCTTGAAAATTAGTCGGTGCAATGGGTCCTCCCCTCCCGTACATTGTAGGTTGACATAGCTCCTCCATCGTTCGGAGATCGGGAGCTACATTTTGATTAACGGGAGGAGGATTAGGACCGGGGTTTGGTGGTACGTTGGGGGCAGCCATATTACGTAACTCGGGTACGTTCTGATTCTGATTCTGAAGTCGTCTTGATCGAGAGCGATTAAAATGAGGATTAGGACCAAGGCAATTAAAATGATACGGTATTCGAAAACACAGTGAACTTAACCAATAATCCCAAGTGAATAAATCACTTCTATAAGACAAACGCACAAGCGAGCGGAGAAGCTTTATTAGGTCAGCGCGAAGCTTATTAAAAACCCGCCTCTTTTCAGCCGCAATTTAATGTCAGGCCGTCCTTATACCCACCACACAGTTTGTTTATCCGATAGAAATAAATCGATTCACAAGCGACACAAAGGCAAGTTTTTGATCTTTGGTTCGGGAACTTACTAATGATAACACCTCCGTTGAGAATTTTATATAATTGGTGTATTCTATTTAAGCTCAAAAACACAAGAGAAAATCTTTTTGTATTTTTAATATGATATATATATATATACAAAATAAAAAGGAAAATATTTTTTACTTTTTGATTTTTATAAAAAAATAGTAACTTCACGAAGGAAGGATCTCGAGTCACTAATCGTCAAACCGTTAACGATATTGTCGCGACACAACCTCCCCGGCAGCGGCGCCAAAATTTGATATGCTCGAAGTAGGCTTAGGGGTATGTGTGTATGGATAAAACCACAATATCGATATCAAAAATAATCCACAAGGAATGACTTAAAATCCCTTTAGGAAAAAGGATAGTGAATCAAATCCCGTGAGTGATAGTGATACGGATTAGGAAATCCGAGTCGTGTCCCAACGAGGTGTGAATGGGCAACGTCGTTTAAGGTTCGTTATTAAAATGCTCGATGTTTTGGATTGATGATTTTGTTCTAAACTATGGGAAATGGAAAAGCATAAAAGGGAAATTACACTACGGGGAATCCTAAATACGCGAATTAAACTAAAATGAAACGTAAATAAAATGCAACTACGTCTAAACTAAGTCCTAAAAATGATCTAAAATTACTTTAAAACTAAAAATGATATTTAAAACTTAATTATGATTTAAAACTAATTTTTATGGTTTTTCTCGAATTTATTCGAATTAAAAACTAATAAAAACTAATTAAATTGCTAAAAATTATAATTTGAACTAGGAAAATTATGGAAAAATATTTTTTTGGCTTTTTATATTTATCTTAATCTACAAAAATTGAAAACCTATTTTTTGAAGCTTTTCTGAATTAATTGAATAAAAAGCTATTAAAAAAAAGTCCTAAAAACTGATTTAAATTAAGAAAAATATCAAACAGTACTGAAAAAAATATGAAAAATTTAGGTTAATTCTAAAATTATATTCTAAACTTATTAAAATTATAAAAACCTATGCTAGTATGCAAGATTATGAAGCTGTAGTGAAAAGTGCTTTGAGAATAAGCACTTAGAAAAAGCTAAAAAGCACTAGAATGCACCAAATGATTACAGCAGTTAAATTGTGCTAACACTACCTAAAAACAACTTAAAAAAGCTAATCTTAACCTCGGAAAAGCAATCTATAATGATTTGGCTTAATGACTTGCTAAGAAACCAAACAGCCTTGACTACCTATTATAAGCTAGTGCAACAGCTTTTCTAATAAGCTAATCAGAAAACCAGAAATGTGGAATTCAAGGCAACCAAGAAAACTACAATTAAACCAAATTACAGCTCCTAACTATCTAATTTGACCTCAGTGCAAATTCTGAAAGAAACCAGGTTCACAACTCAGTATTAGCTGAGTGTGAACAGGGCAATTCAGCTGATTTGGACAGCTTTTTTACAGCTTAATAGTACTTCCAAAAATTTCACAAAAATCATTTTAAGAAACTTGACCAACTGAACTTGAATTAACCAAAATTTCAATCACTCTTACTCAAAAATGAATCAAGGATAAATTCACAAAGTTTGATGAAAACTGGTTTTAACAACTTTTGACTTTTACTCGGAAATGAAATTTTGACTTTAATGAGATTTTAGTGACTCAAATTTGATCTGAATTATGAAATAAGCTACAATAAGACTTGATTAAACTAGTGTGATGATATCTAAGCCTAGTGCTAACCTATTTTTCTACTATACTTATCTGATAAATTCACAAGATCTGATTAAAGTCTATTTTGACTATAAGCAATTATAAGAGCAAATTAATGACCAATCTAAGTCAAGTGGACCTAATTGAGACTAAGTTGACAGATTTAAACCACAAACAAAGCCTAAAGCTCAATATAACCACTGATCCAAACACTATTTTAAAACTGCTTATGCAAAACTACAACCTGAATATCAACTATGATCATAGCAAGTAATATAAGCTACAACTAGACTATAATAAACAAATCAAACAGTAGTAATCTAAATCTAACAGGTCTAAACTAATAACTAATTAAATTGCAAAATTAAGCTAAAAATAGGAATCAAAACTCACTTTCAACCTCAGCTGAACAGAGGTTAACCAAATAAATAGCAGCTACAAGCTCCTAGCTTATAAATAAGCTAGGTAAAAGTCCCTCTGACCCCATCCATTGCAGGTCACTTCCAAAAGCTCTCCAACTGAATTGCTAAGGTATATGAACTGATTTGATTTGATTTGTTTGCAGAACTGAGTAGAGAGTGAAATAAGCACTCAAATACCTATAAATTAGCTTATAAGAGCTTATGGAAACATAAACACAAGCTGATTGCAGCTTAACAACAGATTTAAGATATTTTTTTATTTTTGAAGTATTTTTCTTATTTTTTTGTGATTTTTGTTTGAAAGAGTAAATAAGCAGAAATTGAATTTAGATAAGCTAAGATGATTAACTAAAACACTATTAAGCTACTGAAATCAATGAAACAGTAATTGAGATTAATTGAAAACAAAAGCTAAAATTACTTGAATTAATAAAACTTGAGATTACAATAGAACTTGAAATTTAAAAATACAGAAATGAAATTTAAACATAATACATTAATAAGCTACTAATTTCTACTCAAATTCTACATGAAATACAAATGAGAAATGAAAGGGTATATATAGCCTAGCTTATGCCTTGGAAGGATCTAGAATGTATCCATCTGTGCTTCTTTGAGTGCATTTAGAGCCCTTGGATCAATCTCCACCTCATCCCAGAAATCTCAGCCTTTGGATTGCACATGCCACGCCCTTTCCTCCAATCAGAGAGCAGTATTTGAGATGTGACACACGGATCAGTGACCTGGCAGTCACATGTGTCAGTGTGTGTCAGTGATTGTACGGTTTTGCCCTTAATTGGGGTGAATTGGCTTAATTAGTCGCGAGGCAAATTAGGGTTCTTATGAGCTGGGGATTTGGGGGTGGATTTTGGCGCGTGGGTTTTTTTATATTTATTTGATTTTGTTGACTAGTTGACCGGGTAAAATGGTGGACCGGGTATAATATTAGGTTGGTTGGGCTTTTGGATATTTGGGCCTCAAGGTGTAAGAGTTATAGATTTTGGACATGAAATGGATCCATTAAGTGATATAAGGACCAAAAATGTATAAACTGAAAATCCAGGGACTAGATGTGTAATTCTGAAATTATCTTTGAAGAATCATTCTTGTCATTCTCAAATAAACCAAGGACCACTTTTTCTATCTTTGAAAATTCCAAGGACCAAACATGTCAGTTCTGAATCTTCAGGGACTAAAACTGCCATTTTGAGAATTGATTGTCCAAACTTGCAAATTCCTTTCCCAGCCTCGGCTTTTTGCATTCTTCTTTCTCTCGTGCTCGGTTTTCTTCGGTTTTGGCTTTCTTTTGTCTGTTTTGTCATATCCGTACCTGCACATGCAAAAACTCAAGAAACACGCAAATATTAGCAATAAACGGCTCTTTCTTGGTTATTTTGGGTCAGTTTTGATAAAGAAAAGATATGTGTTTAAGCACATATCAATCCTACATCAACTTTATCATAACATACCTTCATCAATGGCAACTCAACAAGACATTCATGCAGCCGGTGCCGAAAACCGTCCTCCTATGTTGGAAAAAGGTGGTTATCTTCAATGGACAAGTCGTATGCTTCGTTACATTAAGACCAAACCTAATGGAAAACTCATGATTCAATCCATTACGAATGGACCCTTCAAGCCTCGACAAGTCCAAATCCCTGGAAATCCTGATGCAACACCTCCCGTCCCACCATCTTATCGTGTTCAAAACGAATCAGAATACACTGAAGAGGATCAGAAACAAGTCGATGCAGATGACATGGCAATTCATATTGTTCAACTGGGTTTACCAAGAGACATCTTTGCTGCAGTAGACAGCTGTGAAACTGCTTTCGATATGTGGGAACGTGTTAGACAGCTTTGTCATGGAACAAAAATTGGTCAACAAGACATGGAGAACAAGCTGCTAACTGAATGGGAGAAGTTTACATCTTCACCAGGAGAATCCATTGAATCCTATTATGGAAGGTTTTGCACTTTGATGAACGAGCTTATCAGAAACAAGTTGGCACCCAGAACTATCGTGCAAAATATCAAGTTCCTGAACAATCTTCCAGAAGAATGGGGACGATATGTCACTATTGTCAACCAAACAAAAGACCTACATCAGGTGAACTTTGATCAACTAAACGATTTTCTGAAACAAAACCAAGCTGAAGTGAATGAAGTCAGGAAAGAAAGATTGGCAAAGAATCATGATCCATTGGCACTAATTGCAAAGACTCAACCCTCAGTGAATACACAACAACAAGCTTCATCATCTTCCACCAACAACAACTTGCAGCAATACATTCCACAACCACAAGCTGTCTTCCCTCAACAACAATTCTATCCACCAGAACAACAAGTCATTCAACAACAACAACAGTATCCACAATACCAGGAACAAGGAATCACTGATCCTGAAACTGAACAAGAAGCTGCTTTATTACAGGCATTCTCTTTCTTGGGTAAAGCATTCAGAAGTCGCTATTCCATACCAACTAACAACAACCAACGGATTTCATCAAACACTCGCAACAGGAAAATTGCACAGCCGGGTTTGAATATGGGTAATCAAGGACAAATGGTTGGAGTTATTGGGAATCAGCAGGGATATGCTACTAGATTTCGTATGGGTAATCAGGCGATTCCGTATCAGGGTAATCAGTTGGGTCAGAATGTTGGAAATCAGATGGGACAGAATGTTGGGAATAGAGCAGTGGGTAATCAGAATGGGAATGTTGCAGCTCCAGTCATTGGGAATTATGGAAATGTGAATCAGGGTAATCAGGTTAAGTGTTACAACTGTCAAGGAGTGGGTCACATGGCAAGGAATTGTCCTACTAAGCCAAAAAAGAAGGATCTTGCGTATCTTCAGAAAGCTATCTTGTTGGTACAAAAGGAAAACGCAAGCCTTCAGTTGAGTGCTAAGGAACATGACTTTATGGCTATTATGGATGATTTGGAAGACCTCGAGGAACTCAATGCAAACTGCATCTTCATGGCAAATCTTCAGGAGACTAAGTACGACACTGACTCTGACGCACCTCCTGTCTATGACGCCAACGCAGTATCTGAGGTACCAATCATTGATCCATGCTATAACAATGTCATATTTGATGTGTTTACTCATGACGAACAGCATTCTGTGACGCCAGCACCTACTTATGATACATACCTGGACAATCCGAGTTGTAGCAATACTAACTTTGAAACTCCAGATGTGGATCCTAGTGGAGGCTGTGTGGCACAAAATACTGAGACTGATGAGGAAACACGTGCTTACTTTGAATCATTAATCAATAACTGTGGCATTGAAATTGAGAAAGTTAGAACGGTCAATCGCGAAGTTAAGGCAGCGAATGCTAAATTGACCGCTGAGCTTGAGAGTTACAAAGAGAACGCAAGAGCCTTTGAATTTCATACAAACAAAGTATCAGAATTAGAAATTGGTTATCGAGATTCTGTTTTAAGAGAAAAACAATTGCAAATCAAGTATGACACACTTGATGTGAATTTGAACTTGAAAATAAAATCTTTAAACAAGGAAATTTCTGAACTAAATGACCAACTTTCTAAACAAAAAACACTGTTTTCTGATCTTGAAAAAGAGAAGAAACAGTTGATTGCTGATTTTTCAAAACGAGAAGATTCTCTTCTTGATGAAATTCTGGATAAAAATGAAACTATCAAAAAATTGGAAAATTTGCTCAGAAAGCTCAGAAAGAACGGAATGTGTTGAACAATGGAAAACCTTTGCATGCACCCATAATTGTACATGATTCTCTTGAAACGTTGGAACTATCTGAGGAGAGTAGATCAAAAATGAAACAAAAACATCCGGAAATCAAACCAATTGATTATAACAAATGGAACAAAATTAATGGTATTTCGTTTGTTTCTCATAAAGAACAGTCAACGTTTTCCACCACACCATGTGTTTCAAACAAAGTGTCAACACCAGTTTCAAAATCAATTTCAAAAGCAGTTGTTGTCTCCAAATCTCTTTCGAACATTGAACAAATGTCTTCAAACAATCCTTTTAACACAAGTGATGCGCGAAGTATTTTAGAAAATGTGAAAACTAGAATTGCGGATCTTCAAGAGACTGTTAAAACTAAAACCAATATTACAACAAACATCTGGTTTAATAGTTTTGATAATGAAAATAAAAAGTTCTTTGAAACTCAAATTGCCCCTCAGCTGAATAACATCAACTCAAGGGTAATTCATTTTGAACAAGCCTTTTTGAAAGAAACAGCTGACTTTGTCAAGGACCATAAATCCCTGGTAAAGCAAGCTAATGAAAGTGCTGAACACATCAAAGTTTTGGAAAATTTAAATGATTCTCTCTTCGAAGATGTTATGAATACTGATATTATGTCCATCATTTTACAAACATATTCTGTTGAAGATCATGAAAGACTCCAGTCTGAGACCTCCGAAATTGTTTCAAAATATGAAAAAGCTCTTGAAAAACTTGAAAAAGAAAATGTCTCATATTGTTGGAATCACTCCTAAACCTTATTCAAGTGTTAGTTACACATATGTAATAGTTAGCTTATTATGGCCTTTATGTTTGTTATTAGCGTTAAGCTTATGTAGAAGGCCCATGAGCTTAGGCCCAAGCCCATAGGTGAAAGGGAAGGAGTAGGAGTGTTGCCCTAGCTCCTTGCCTATAAATACCTTATGTAAACCTTCATTTGAAGGTTGGTTGTTCAAGTTTTTCTTTCACTAGATACTCTACGCCTAAACCGTGTTTATTATCTCGTGTGTGTGTGTGATACTTGTTCAATCGCCTCTCTATCTTTCTTATAAGCTTGTGGTAAACCTTGTGACCTAACAGTGGTATCAATCGCCTACTAGTTGGGTGAATCATGTTTGTTTTTGAAGTGGGTTTCGGTCCTACGCCTAAAACGCACATTTGATACTTTGGTTCGCTTAAAAACTTGTTTTTTACACTATTTAATCCAAGATTCTTGTACTTTCAATGTTTTAAGGTGTTAAAATACTTGTTTTTGGCAAAAAGTTTCAAACTTTATGCGTGGATAGTTGTTTTTAATCGAGTTTTTGAACGAGGTTTCTATCCTACTCGTAACTGTTTTAGAGGTTTTGGTTCATCAAGTTTCACACTTTTGTGTATTTTGGTGTTATTGAAGCTATTTTATCACACAAAAACTGGTTTAGAAACACTTTTGGACAGAATCAAAATTTCGAGCATTTCTACGCGTAGTAAAACCCTAAAACTACGCGTAAGTGCTTCCTTGGTTTGATCTTCATTTTCGTAGTCTATTCCGTGTTTTCTTACTTGGATAAGTCTGAAAATACGTCGACTTTGGATATCTTTTGCACTGTGATAGTGTAAACGATCATTTGGGCAAAAACCCTAAAATTACGCATAAGCATAAGCTTACGCGTAGAATAGAAATCCTACGCCTAAGATCTTTCCTGCGCCTAAGCCTAGTCTTACGCATAAGAAAATCCTACGCCTAACTTTCTACGCCTAACTTTTGTCTACGCCTAACTTTAGTGTTTTTTCCTACTTATGCGTAAGCTAAATCCTACGCGTAACTCCTTATTGTTACGCGGAACTTTGGTGGTTTTTACGCATAAGTGCTACTTAGTTCTTGTCTTTTCTACGCTAAGGACACACTTCATCAACAAAGGTTCATTTCGACTACAAAGATCCATTTTTACCAACACAAGTTTTCAATATGTCACAACCACCATACTCTAACTATTCCCTTACATTATCTCAACGACAACAACAACTAAGTCCACAACATCAACAATTGAATCAACAACAAGCAATTTATCAACAACAATTTAACCAACAACATACTCCACAACTTGCTGCAAATCCACAACCTCAAATGGTTCAACCACCAGAAAGTCTTCAAGCTCAACCGTACACAAATGACTTTAATCAAAATCCATCAAGGATCACTATGAAGGAACCCACTTGGTTTGCAAAGATGTTTGAAACTTTAAGCAGCCAACAATCAATTCATGAGGCTGGATCACTTGATAGACCTCCAATGCTCACTCCAGGAAACTACGATCAATGGGTGATAAGGTTCTTTAGGTTTTGTGATCTAAAGAAGCCACATGGAAAGTTCTTAAAGAAGGTTATCTTGGAAGGTCCATTTGAGATGCCTACTGTCATTGTACCGGAGATCCAAATGCCATTCCACCAAGAGACGAACAAACGAACATTGCTACTATTGCAGACTTGAATCCTCAAGAACTTCTACACTATGAAGCAGATGAGCTTGCAATGGAATATATCCTCCTAGGATTACCAAACCTAATTCTTCGTAGGGTTGATGCTCAAAAGACTGCAAAGAAAATGTGGGATCATATTCGTCTTCTTATGGAAGGATCTGTACTCAATCAGGAAGATTTGGAATCCAAAATTTACTTGGCTTATGAACACTTCATGATTGAACCTGGAGAGACACTCGAGTCCTATCATCACGATTTTCAGACATCATCAATGATTTGGATAAACACAACATCCACATGCCAAGAATTGCAGTGAATACCTAAGTTAAAGTAGTCTTGGTCCTTAATGGGAGAAGTATGTCATTTTTCTCCGTCAAGCGAAAAACATGCATCAGTCTACCTACGGATTGTTGTACGATTACTTGAAGCCTCATGAAAAGGAAGTTGATAGGGAAAGGATTCTCCGCGCTCAAATTGCTCCACCGACACATCCGGAAAATCAACAACTTGCCTTATATGCTCAAAACAGTTATTCTCCTTGATGAGTGTCTAAATACTCATCATTTTTATACTGTCTAGACTACAAAAACATCTGAAAACGCTCAGAAACACATAAAAATGATCAAAATATCACAAATCAGTGTTTTATGTGTTTTAAATACAAAAAGATCAAAATCAGATGAAAAACGTATAAAGTTTGCAAAAATGGCAGTTTTAGTCCCCCAAGTTTCAAAAGTTGTCAAAAACAGTCCCTGGTATATCAAAATCAAGAAAAATGTCATTTAAGGTCCATGGGATTCAAAATTTGTCAAAACAAACCTTTGAAATGTAAAATTGCAAAATTACAACTTTGGCTCTCAAGTTTGAAAATTGTCAAAAATGGTCCTTGGAATTTGGAAATTGTCAAGTTTAGTCCTTATATTATTGAAACTTGTCACTTTTAGTCCTTGGAACAACTTTTCAGAATTGGCAGCCTTGGTCCTTAAAGTTTCAGAAATTACATAATGGTCCTTGTATTATTACCTAAGCCTTTTTGAACCTTGAACCTTGGACCCTTGTCTAAACCTTTGGACCCTTTCCCATTTTGACCCCCTGGCTTATTAATAACCCCCGGTCAAAGCCCTGGTCAAATTCCCACTTGCCCGCCTTTTTCTCACCCTTCCACTTGCTCACCTGCTTCTCTGCTACACCATCCCCCCTCCTCACTCTTTCCACACCTTTGTCTCCTCCACCTCTACACAAAACAAAAACCATTAAATGATCCTAAACCCTTAACACTCAATCCCAACAACTGTCAAAAATCCAATTCCGCCAAAATGCATCAAACGGCTAAAATTGCATCTAGTGATCCTATGGCTGGAAAATCAAGTGGGAAAAACATTCAGAGTACTAGTGGGAAGCACATTTGGGTATAAAGAGAAGAGAAGAGAGAGCAAGAAGAGAGTAGCTTTTTTTTTTCTTTAAAATGTCGTAGTTTAAATTTATGTCTTAGTTTAACTACAAATGTTGTAATTTTCAGTTCTATGTATTATATTTAAGTTAAAAAATCATTGTATTGTGTTTTTAAGAACCAATCCAAGTTTTCATCTAAATTTCAAACTTGTTAGTTCATCGTGTACACCGCTTTCAGCCCAAAATTCTATTGTCAAATTTATTAGTGACTTATTATAAGCTTGAATAGGCTTCAGAGAATTATTATAAGCTTTGTATAAGCTTACATTGAAGTTTCAAATCATTTTGGTTTTTGGTCAACAAAAAGTCAATATGGGTGAATTTGGCAACGCGATGGATAATACTGGGATGATGCGAGGATAATGGTCGATTAGAGAGTATAGAGTAGTTCTCAGGTTTGGTCTCTATCCCAACTACCGGACACATTGATAAGATTGCTCATTTTCAATTTCAAGTAATTTTGCATTGTATGCTTAACTCAATTTCTGTGGGTCATAATTGTGGTTTATGTGTTTAATTAGTTGTAGTAGGTAAGTTAAGTTTAGTTCGATCGCTGGTACTTGCCCTGTTCATTAGTTAGCATCATTAAAAGTTCATATCGTAGGTATTAAAAAGAGTGTTTTGATTTAGCTGTCAAAACACCGTCAAAGGTCTAGACAAGTGGTTGTTTCTAATTGTTCATGCTTGTTTATCTTCAATATACTCAAATCACCAATATCTTTATGCCGCTCTTGCTCTAAGTCAATTTCCACATAATCCATCTCAACAGATTCATCAAGTTGGATTTTGTCAAACAAAATTTGTTTTGTGTTTATAATACTTAAACATTGATTTACTAGCCTTGTTTCATCATTGAAATCATAGTTAATCCACAGATCTTGATCAAAGTTCAATATAGTCAACTTTTGCTTTTGTTAAGAAAGTCAAAATTGCAAATCTCAGCTTTGAGCCCAAATGGAAAGATTTTAATGAACTCATTTCTTGGTCAAATGAAGTGAATTTTGTGGCTTTTAAAACCTCTCCTGGTCTAGTTTCTTTTTATCATTTTTGCATAATTTTGTTAAATTTCTATAAGACCCAGATAAGTCGCTCAATATGGTACCAAATCCCTTGTAGCATTAGCCTTTCATGTTTTATGTAAGTTTGCAGTAAGAGTTCACAGTAGCTCATGAGAGCTTTTGTGTTGAGCTAATTTTTGGTTTACAAGGTCTCACCTAGGTCAAGTGTAGATCCAACAAGTGCTTTTCATTTCAGCTTATTTTGAATCCTGTGCATAAGCTCAAAGTCGCCTCCCCATCGCTTTTACAGCTCATATATCAAATTGCTCAATTTGCTATTCCATAAGGTTATAGCTTGTTGATATCTTAAGTTGCATTTAGGTTATTTTAGCTTATAGTAGCTTCTCGCTTCGCTTGTACCTTTTGGTGTGTGGTTTTTAGCTTTTATCAAAAGTGCTTATTTTTGGCACTTTCCACTTCGCCAAATTCCTCCACACAAGCCCTTGTTTTCTATTTTTCCTAGATTCCTCACTCTTTTTATTTTTTAAGCTTTTCCAACTTTTATTTTTCTAAGTTGTTTTGCTATTTTTCTTAATTTAAATTAGTTTGCTATTTAATTAGTGTTAAATACAAATAATTAACAAAAGCTTCTAAAAATAATTTTTTCAATTTTATCAAGTTTATTTAAATATCAAAAAAGTCATAAAAAGTATTTTTCCATAATTTCCTAGCTCAAAAAGTATTTATAGCATTTTAATTAGTTTTAAATAAAGAGTTAATTATCAATAAATACATAAAAAGTCTAAAAAATATATTTTCAGTTTTAAAATAAGTTTCAACAACATTTAGATTTTTCTAAGTCATAATTTTATTTTTCTAGCTTTATTCTCTATATATTTATCTTATTTTTAGGTTATTATTTAAGAAGTTAAAAATAGTTTTTAATTAATAATCTTAGATAGTTGTAAAATAATTTTCTTTTCTAATAATTTTCTTATATAATTAGGATTGTAAAATGTATTTTCATATACATAGGTATTTTCCTTCTTTATTTTCATACGCTTGATTTTGTAATGCTACGGCTTTTAATTTAAAACGTACGTTTGTGCTTTTAAACGCTCATCACTTTAAATATAGTGATAGCGTTGCATTTAATATCTTTATCTTTTAATTTTGAATTTGAATTTAAGTCGCTTTATTTTATAACCTTTTTCAAGATCAATGATTGAATCCAAATCCTTCCGGACACTATGATTAGTGATCATTCTATCGTCTGACCTAAAGGTTTACACACCATTTTGTTCCGGGACTAAACTAATTCGAAATTTATTCTCCAGACTTCATTGTATTTGAAGCCCTGAACTGCTTTAAGTCTCGCGTGGTCAATTGCTTCACAAAGGGCTCCGAAAGGATTAACTTCTTATATGCTCAACATGATCATTCTCTAAACCACAACTCAACCAACTACTACAATCACACCACATGATCCTTCACAACCTCCATCTCAACAAACTCAATTGGTTCCATACAACAACAACAATGCTCAAGCTGAAGCTAATGAGGAATCGATCCGTTCAAGCATTGCAACAAGTATTTGCTATGATTGCTAATGCCTTTAGCCGTTATACCAACAAATCCAACAACCGTATTCGTTCCTCATCTAATACAAGGAATCAAGCTGTTGTGAACAATGGGCGAGTTGAAGTTCAGAATCGTGGTTATGGTCGTCCGATGGGCGGTGGTCAAGGGTTTAATGCTATGGGTAGGAATAACAACAGAGCTCAAGTGGTGGAACAGGGAAATGCTGAGAATGGGTTGAATGGTCTTCGATGCTACAACTGCAATGAGAAGGGACACTGGCTAATGCATGCCCAAAGCCAAGGACTAGGGGCAGTGCTTATTTCAAAGAGGCTCTTCTTTTGGCTCTTAAGGATGAAGGCTGGTGGATCTCTCACAGACAAAGAATAGAGTTTTATGGCAAATGCAGACTCAGATGATGATATGGAGGACTTGCAGGCCAATGCAGATGTTATGTTGATGGCTAATATGCATGAGTTACACATGAGTGACACAGGCCGGTGTATGATGACACGATGGCTTGTCTCAGGTACCGAACAAACCATATTTCATCTCAGATCTCATATCTCCGCCAACATCTGAATCCGGCAAGACTCGGAATGTTCAAAATGAGCCATCCACATCTCATTCCGACGATTTTCAACTAGACCCCGTAGTTATATTTGGCGATCAAGATGACCAACCGGTTTCCCTTGATAATCAAATTGACTCCGTGGTTATACTTGAGGATCTCAGTAATGATCATGTTGAGACTCACGTTGAACACGCCGAACTTTTGCCTCATCCAGATTTTGCTCGTTTAATACAAGACCAACAGACCATAGTGGAAAAATGTCATGCCATTAATCAGGACTTGAAATGCAAAAATGCACTGTTAACCAAGGATTTTGAATGTTTACAAAGGCAACTCAACTTTTTCAAAACTCAAGAAAAACGTGAAAGCGGTTTTGAAGCAGCCTTTGCCAAATCTTATCAAAACGAAAAATATTTAGAAAGGCAGATGCGTGATCTAGCCGCTTCGAAGAATGCTTTGTTGTCCGAAATAGAACAACTGAAACATGAACATAAAAAGCAAATTAACGCTCTCCCCTTGGAAAATCAAAAAGCTAAGGCTGAGTTGTTAACTTGTCAAAAACAGTTCTCTGCATACAAAAAGCATTCAACAAAGCGAATAGATGATCATCTTGAAGAAATCATCGGCTTGCAAAACAAACTTAAAGAGTTTAAAACTGTTGTTTACAAACATGGCGAGTCGGTCACAGCCATTGAAAAGTTTACTTTAAAACCCAATCCAAATGGATATGGACCGAATCTTGGTGATTACAAACCTAAGCTTTCAACAAAAGCATTCAAACCAAATCCTGAAGTTTCCAGTGCAGAATATAAAATTGATAATTACATTTATGAGTGTTGTTGAATATAATCGTCAAGAGGAATTAGATGCAAAAGACGAGAGTCGATCAAAATTAGAAAAAGTTGTTTACAACAAACCTTTTAACTATTCAAAAGCGGTCACTTTCGTCACACCAACGGATTCTTCTAACACACCAAGGGTTATCATCAAAACACCTGAGTCTTCTAATGTTAATCCCCAACCGGATTATGCACAAATTTATGGTCCTTTACCTTCCATCGCTGAAGTAAACTCAAAACACGAAAATCGAAAAATTATTTGATATTTTGACATTTTCATGGCTGACCTCAAAATTTTACAACATGAGATAGAATATCATTCTGAAATCAAAATTGAACATTTTCAATCGCCTCTGGCGCGAGAACAAAGAGACATTTTTGAGAAAAATCTTTTACCTAATGTTAAAAATTTGAAAAGTTGTGCATTAGCTTGGGAAAAGGATTTTCATAAGGAACTTGGAGTGATGAAGGTCGTTTTGAGAAAAACGAAACATCTATTTCTAATAATAAGCGTAAAAAGAAACTGTTGAGAAAAGATGTTGATCGACTCTTGGAAGATGTCATCGTGCCGATGTCCATAATGTTGTGCTATTGAATTCTTTGTCATATGCATTTGATTATATCTCTGCGATCTTGTTGATTCGTGGTAAATGTTGAGAACACTGATAATGTGCTTCGGATCGAGTCCTTAAAAGTTGAAAACAAACGATTGTCAAACGAACTTTCAAATGCAATACGTCGTCTTAATTGGTGTCAAAAAGATATTCACGATCAACAAATTGCTTTTCAACACAAAATTGCCCAGTTGCATACAAAATCTTCGAATCCTAAAATTGAGCAATTGGATGATCAAAACGTGTCTTTTAAGTGTCAAATCTCAAAATATGAACAAGAACTTGTAAAAGTTAAAAGGAATATGGTGTCATATTTGATTTACTCAAAAGACTCGTGATGAAGCATCAAATGAACTTGATCATTATCTTGCACACACTAAAGAAGTTATGCATTTTCTGGAAATGTTCGGTCTGAAAATCAAGATCTGATTCACACTATCTTCAAGTTAAGAGAAATGTTAGGAAAGTATGAACAACTTCCGCCAACCATCATTAAGAGATTAGCCCAGTAACACTTAGTACTCATGAACCTAGAATCCCTACTGCCAAATCACAAGTTGCTAACGTGCCTCCTTCTCTTGAAACAGAATAGTTGCATCTTTTCCAAATGTCCGCTTCACGACCTAGAAGCACTAAATCGAAGAATAGGAAGTTGCGACCTAAGAAAAGATCAATCAGGAATGCTAAAGTAGAAGAACACCCTAGGACTATGAATAAGACTCACGTTGCCTCCACTATAGATATTGTGTCGGCAAAATGTAATAGAAATAGTGATGTAACGAATGCTAAACCGTTAAGTACTTTTGATATTGTCGATGCACCTTGTGTTATTTGTCGTAAAAGTATGAACTTTGATTGTCATGATAAATGTGTTGCTAAAGCTATCATCTCTCGTTTAAGGAATCCTAAGAACCGGAATACCTCTAGGCCCACTAATCTTTCTAAGTCTGTGCTTGGTAGACCGCCTCTTTAGATTCTAAGAAACGCATTGTTGTCCCTGTAGCTCCAGTTTCACATCCTAGGAGTGTAGTACCACCTAGTGCATTCACTAAGACTAAAGCAAAGAGTAGTTATAGATGGCAGAAATGGATATATAACACACTAGGATTTAAGTGGATACCTAAAGCTATTGATGTGTGTATATCTACTATACTTGCTACGTAACCCTCTAACATTTCGGGTTCCACATCTACTTCTATTCCATCTGTGTCGTCTGTGTGTATTATGCAGGTGATCTAGATCATTCTCTGGATTGTTGATAGCGGATGTTCCGACACATGACAGAAATCTTAAACTGTTATCAAACTTTATTGCAAAGTTCATTGGCCTTTGTCGGGTTCGGGAATGATCACTTCGCGCTATCATGGGCTCACGGAGACTATGTCAATGGGAACATCGAAATTCGCAGGGTTTACTATGTGGAAGGCCTCGGTCATAATCTGTTTTCAGAGGTCGATTTTGTGATGGAGATTTGGAGGTTGCTTTCGGGGAGAAAACTTGTTTCATTAAGTGATCTACAAGGAAATGACCTTATGTTTGGATCGCGTAATTCTAGTCTCTACACTATCTCTATGAAAGACATGGTTGCTTCATCTCCCATTTGTTTACTTTCAAAGGCAACATCAACAAAATCCTGGCTATGGCACCGTCGTCTCTCACATCTAAACTTTCAAACCATCACCAACCTTGCTCGACACAAACTAGTTGAAGGACTCCCACGGTTTCGGTATTCTAAAGATCACCTTTGCTCAGCTTGTGAACAAGGCAAAAGCACTCGTGCTCATTTTCCTTCAAAGGTGGAACACAGCTCTCAGCATGTGCTTCATCTTCTTCACATGGATTTGTGTGGCCCGATCGCGCGTGCAAGCGATCAATGGCAAACGCTACATCTTAGTAATTGTTGATGACTATTCACGCTGGACTTGGGTCTACTTTCTTGTAAGCAAAGATCAAGCTCCACAGATGATCATCACCTTTCTCACGAAAATACAAGTTCAGCTCCGAAACACCGTTCGACTAATCAGAACAGATAGAGGCATTGAATTTGTTAATCAAACTCTTCGTGAATTTTATGAGAAAGTGGGAATTCAGCATCAGACATCTATTGCACGTACACGAGAACAAAACGGAGTTGTCGAAAGACGAAACCGAACGTTAGTGGAAGCTGCAAGAACAATGTTAATCAATGCTAAACTTCAGTTACTTATGGGCGTGTATCTCTTGCATGCTATACTCAAAACCGTTCTATGATTACAAAGCGCCACAACAAAACACCTTTCGAGCTTGTCCATAACAGAAAACCGAATCTAAAACACTTTCATGTATTTGGATCTCTTTGCTATCCGAATAATGATCGTGATGACTTTGGAAAGCTCAAAGCCAAAGGTGACATTGGAGTCTTTATCGGATATTGTGATAATTCAAAAGGTTTCCGAATCTGGAATCGTCGTACAAAACAGGTGATGGAAGCGATTCATGCTCATTTTGATGAACTTACGGAAATGGCTTACGAGTATACCAGACTTGGAACCGGACACAACCGCTTAAACTTCCCCCAAACCCCATCATCAGGTGAACAAAGCCCCCGGCTTACTCGTCAACAAATGGAAAGGTTATTTGCTCCTGTTCGGTGACGATATTGATAACGTGCTCGGTGTATCCGCGTTTCCGCTGCTCAACTGATAATACTCTTATACACGATACACTGCTACAACAACTACTGTTGAAGATGCACCTACACCAGTTGACTCCACTACAACAGTTGAACAAACCGCTTCCAACAATGATGAAACTGCGATGATATTCGATGAAGTACCCCACTGCGATTTTGATCCAAATCGTTCTTCAACCCGTTTGCTAATGAGACTGCTGCACTGATGTCGCGAATCTTCAACAAACCATTTGAATCCTCGGAATCTGCACAATGTATACCAACATCAACCCTCCACACATAGATGGACGAAAGACCATCCTCTGAAAAACATTATTGGCAACCCGAATCAACCAGTCGTTACAAGACAACGTCTTCACACAGACGGTGAACATTGCATTTATGCACTCACTGCCAATCGAACCTAAAACATCAAAGACGCAATGACAAAAGACAACTGGATTGAATCCATGCAAGAAGAACTCAACCAATTCAAGCGTCTTGAAGTATGGGAACTGGTTGAAAGACCAACAGGAGTCTACGTCATTGGTCTAAAATGGATTTGGAAAAACAAATTGGATCCTGAAGGAAATGTTATCGAAATAAGTCACGTCTGGTGGCTAAGGGTTATCGTCAGGAAGAGGGAATATACTTTGAAGAATCTTTTGCTCCGGTTGCTCGTTTGGAGGATATTCGGATATTTCTCGCGTTCGCGGCTCATATGAATATGACGGTCTATCAATTGGATGTCAAAACTGCGTTTCTCAATGGACAACTTAAAGAAACGGTTTATGTCACCAACCGATGGATTCGTTGATCCTGAGTTCTCGAATCACGTCTACAAACTGAACAAAGCTCTGTATGGTCTCAAACAAGCTCCTCTGGGCATGGTATGCGATAAGCTATCATCTATCCTCATTGCTAATAATTTCACCAAAGGTTCGGTTGACCCAACTCTTTTATACAATATCACGGGGCACATATCTTAATTGTTCAAATTTACGTGGATGACATCATTTTTGGTCTACACATAAAAAGTTTTCAATCGCTTTTGCAAAACTAATGAAGAAAATTTTGAAATGTCCATGATGGGTGAACTCACGTTCTTTCTAGGACTACAAGTTCATCAATCACCCGGTGGTATTTTCTTGAGTCAGTCCAAATATGCCCTTGAATTGTTAAACAAATTTGGAATGAAAACATGTGACACTTATGCCACACCAATGGCACATACCAAGAAGCTAGATGTTGATTTACATGGGAAATTGGTGGACCCTACAAAATACCGTAGTATTATTGGGTCTCTCATGTATCTAACACTAGCGACTGATATTGTCTTTGCCGTTTATCTATGCTCCCGTTATCGGTCGCGACCAACTGAAACCCACCTCTCTGAGGCTAAAAGAATCCTCCGATACATCAAGGGAACCATTAACTTGGGGATCTGGTATCCGAAGGATTCGGGTTTTGAACTAATCGCTTTTTCGAGACGCGTGACCACGCAGGATGCTTAGACTCACGGAAAAGTACTTAGGAGCTTTACAATTTCTTGGTGATAAACTGGTGTCATGGCAATCGAAGAAGCGAGGATTGTACATCGATTTCCTCAACCGAAGCAGAATATGTAGCCATGTCGGCGTGTTGTGCTCAAGTCATTTGGATGAGAACACAACTCAAAGACTATGGTTACGTATTTGACAGAATCCCGATGTACTGCGACAATCGGAGTGCCATTGCAATCTCGTGCAACTTCAGTTCCAAGCACTCGAAATCAAAGCACATCGATCTTGATATCATTTCATCAAGGATCCACGTGGAGCACAGTGGTACTGTTGAATTATATTTTGTTAGAATACCAATTGGCAGATCTTCTCACCAAAGCCTTGCCTCCCGCTAGGTTTAATGAGTTGGTCCACCGGATTGGTATGAGGTGTTTGACTCAAGAGGAATTGGATGACCTCCTAAAACAGTCTTAAAAACCTGTCAAACACCAAAATCTCTTTTGTAAATAATTTTTCAAAAACAAAATACAAAAATATAAAACGTGATAAAACAACAAAAATATTCTTCTAATCTAATTTTCTTTCAACATGGCAAGTACATTTCTTCCGTCAACACTTTAATCTTTCAAAATTCAGTATTTTTCCGATCAAGTGTTGAGGGGGAGAAAATATCAACTTAACTGTTTCAAAACATCCATTACTTGCATGTTATATTACAACGGTTGTTTCTTTTATCAATGGTGGTAAACTTTTCTGGTTAAATGACACTCCTCGGACTAAATTTATAACCTTTCATTATTTCTTAAGTCGAGGGGGAGTGTCGTCAAGTTTCTTTCCTAAAAACTTTGTTTGGTAACCAAAATGGAAGTTAAATGGCTTTGTTTGAAAAAGGAAAAGGTGGAGGGACCAAAACTGTCAAAATGTTAAAGTTATCTTTAATAAAACTCCTCCCACCAACTTATTCACTTCACATTTATTACTTTCAACTTTTAACATCTACGCCTAAGATTCATTCGAGAAATCCGTTACTTTGATCATCATTTTGTAAGTGGTTTAACGATCTTAACATGTTTTAAGCTAAGGTTTTAATTTCATGCAAATCCTACGGCTAAAAATTGTGTTATGAGTGATTTTGTGTCTACGCATAAGCGTGAACACATAATCATTATGTGTGTGTTTTGTTATATGGATAGTGTCAAAACGTTTCTTATACATCAAGTACACCATTTTAACCATTAAAACCCACCCAGAAACACTTATTAATGATTTTTGAAAATTAGGGTTTATGAGTCGATTTGGGTTTTTGGTTAAATGGATTGTGTCTAAACGCTTCTAATACATCAAGGATATCATTTTAACCATCAAAACCCACCCAGAAACACGTATTAATGATTTTTGAAAATTAGGGTTCTTGAGTCAAATTGGGTATTTTAGAATGTGAAGTGTTTTGGTCTAAAAGATTGTTGGGTTATGGTCATATGTTGTTGAATTGATGATTTCCATGGTTGTTAACCACCCAGAAACACTAATTGTTTAACAATTTGGAATTAGGGTTTAATGTTCATGACTTTGGGTAATTTTGATTCTCAACGAATTAGATGTTAATACTTGGCCTAAAGACTCTAACAACACTCTAGACCTACCAGAATTTATTTGGTGCAAATCCTATGGTTAAAAATCATACGCGTAATTCTTAACCCTTAGGGTTTTGACCTACGCGTATGACTTTCTACGCGTAACTATTAACGAATGATTCATGCCATGTTTTGTTGATAAAATGAAGTTTTGTGTTAATATTAATGATTTGATGAACTTATTTCAGGCTTTGCTACGCATAATATTCAGAATCAAGGTCATTTGAAACTCTACGCATAAGGATTACCCTACGCGTAGTCAAGTTATGCGTAAGAATAATTCTACGCATAACTATTACGCGTAAGGTTCTACAATGGGACTACGCGTATCCTGTGAAGGATATGCGTAACCAGTGACCTCTACGCATAAGGTCTACTTTTACGAGTAAGCCTTACGCATAAGGTATATATACGCCTACGCGTAAGCTCTACGCATAAGGTCCCCTTTTCCTACGCGTAACATTTCTTACGCGTAAGTTAGGATCCTACGCACAAGCTTTCGCCTACGCGTCTGCAACTACTGTTTACGCTTAACTTTGCCAATTCTACGCCTATGCCTTGATTGACCTTCATTATGAATTGTTACGTGTACAAACTTGTTAATAAACTTATCATAACGTCACGAATCCATTAATGTCACTAATAAACTTAAACGTTTGATATGTTGTGAACAATAAGTGATAACATAAACTTTAAAACTTAAAGTTAACTAACTCACGTAACATTTCACGACATCATTGGACTATTGGACAAACAAGTGACTTAGGACTCGTAACAATCATTGACCCTGTACATTCAATAACTAGACAATAAGACCTTCTGTTGACTAACATTATGTCTTCCGATATGTTGGTTCTTTTGGCTAATGTTATTTCAGATCACGACATGGCTGAACAAATGAATGTGGATGCACCGAAGTTCTCACTATTTCGATATCTTCCCAAATGGCTATCCAAGAAAGATTGGAAAGAACAACCTTAGGGTTGACTTTGACACCCTCACATGCTCAGAATCTTCTTGTCTCATTGCAGTGGATATTCTCAGGAATCATCCCTACCAGAACATGCTCTCAAACTCTGCCACAGTTCCAGAGGTCTACATTCAACAATTCTGGGATTCTATGCAGAGGATCACTTGTCAAACTGCAGTGAATGTGACACTTAATCACAAACTAGTCACTATCACTCCTGCGACTTACGGGGCTGTCCTCATCATTCCTAACATCGCTCCAACCGACTTCTTTGCTACCCCTACTGAAGAGACAGTTCTGAAATTCTTGATAGATATTGGTTATGATGAAGCTTCAGGAATCATTACTAAGCACTCTCACGTGGAAGAATATTCCTCAACCTTGGAGAACACTCTACATGATCATCACCAAATCGGTCTCTGGTCGTGGCAATGGCTATGAGCATCCCAAGCTCATGGAACTGCAAATTTTCTGGTCGTTGATCAACAAGAAGGACATTGAAATCGAAGCACGGATATGGGAGGACATGATGCTATTTCACAAGAAGCTTGGCTCCAAGATTCCCTATGTCGGATACACCAAACTGTTGATCCAGAGAGCACTTGGACTTCATCCTGACATCCCCATGAGGCTCAATGACCCGGATAATCATGACATATTGACTGAACCCATACTATCTGTCAGAATCAAAGAATCGTCAACAAAGAAACAGGGTACGGTATTACACGATCACCTTCGACTACCGAAATCAAAAGCTTGAAACATATAAAAGGTATCGGTTAGCCGTCAAAGAAGGCAAAGTTGGTCATCTTGATGAAAAATCTTCGTACACCTACCGGAGGACCGAGAGGCAGATCTGGAAGTGTCACAAGTACAAACATTTATAGGAAGCTTCCCAAAAGGAATCCTCCTCGTAAAAGGATTGTTCCGGTAAAGGAAGCTGAACCTATTCCCACACTGAACAAAGAAAGCTTGTGGACGAAAGCTCGAAGGTACTGACCCTACAGATGAAGAGATTACCTACTCTGGCGCAAAGGATGACAATCCTTCAGTACCAAAACCTCCAAGTCCTCAAGCTGATAACGAAAAAGGGAAGACTCATGTCCTTGTACCTTATGATGAAAGCTCGGAGAGTGATGAAGAGCCACCGGAAAATGTATACAAGAAGACGATCAAATTCTTTAGACACCAACACAAAGCTGAAGAATTTGCTAAAGACCAAATGGGTGGTCCCGGAGGATCAAGTGGTCTTTGCCCACTCTGAACCTTCTCCTGATGCGGTTAATCAACCCGATAAGGGAGCTGGTGCCACCACTCTTGTGCAACAACAAAAGCTTGTGGAGGATACTATCGAATATAAGTTTGAGGAACCGGAAACTGAGAAGTCCGAAAAAGATAAAGATGTTGATTATGATACGTTTCTTCTAGATAGTCCCTGCGCGATCAAAGGAAGAAACCTCTGAACCTCTGAAGGATCCAGAGTCTCCTCATATCTCTTCATCATCAGATTCGTCTTCTCACTCTTCACTACCACCATCAAAAAGATCAACAAAATCATCATCCAATCGATGAAGAAGCCACCTCGATCTTGGATTTCTCAGACTCATAAAAGAATTGTGAAAGTTGTCAAACAAGTCAGAAAGAAAGACGTGCTCAACAAGAAGTTGAATTTCTTTGCTGATCACATACAACATCTGTATGACGAGAATGAAAAGATGCAAGGAGAAAGGAAGTTTGTTCAGGAATTCATGAAAAATCACCGTCAAGAGGAACTGAACAAAATGATCGAAGGATACACGAAAAAGTACCTTCTGGAGTACGTTCCTAAAGTCACAAAGGAGTTGTTCACCAAACAACTTTATCCAAATCTTATGCAGATCGCCAAGCAAACTATTCAATCAACGCCCTTAACCGTCACAATCAATCCAACCGATCCGGTAGTTTTCTCAGATAATGAATTGGTGGCCAAGTTTGTTACTGATGAGTGTCTAAATACTCATCATTTTTGTACCATTTAAACTGCAAAAACATCTGAAAACACTCAGAAATGCATCAAAATGACAAAAATATCACAAATAAGTGTTTTATGTGTTTTAAATGCAAAAATATCAAAATCTGGTGAAAAACGTATCAAGTTTGCATAATTGGCAGTTTTAGTCCCCCAAGTTTCAAAAGTTGTCAAAAACAGTCCACTGCAGTAAATCAAAATAAAGAAAAATATCATTTCAAGTCCTTAGGGATTCATGAGTTGTCAAAATTGGTCCTTAAAATCAAAAATTGCAAAATTACAACTTTAGCCCCTCAAGTTTTGAAAATGTCAAATATAGTCCTTGGAAGTTTGAAAATTTCTATTTTAGTCCTTGTACTATTGAAGTTTGGCAGTTTTGGTCCTTGTGACAACTTTGGAATATTGGCAGAAATGGTCCTTCAAGAATTGGAGAATTGCAAAACAAGTCCTTATGATATTAAACTAAACCATGGCCCCTTTTGCAATATTTGGACCCCTGCCATTACACTTAACCCCTGCCATTACACCTTTTGACCCCTGCCATACCATCTTGACCACCTTTTTGGACCCCTGGTCAAAACCAGTCAAACACTCCACCTTTTCCCTCCACCTTATCCCTTCTTCTTCACCACTTGCCTGCAACACTCTCCCATCACCTCACCTTATCCCTTCCCCCTCATCATCACCTCTACCCACTTTACACACCACAATTAATGCCACCCCCCCCCCCTAGTTGCAAATTCAGAAGCCCACAGGTCAAAACAGCCTTTCCCGCCAAATTTGATCAAACGGCCAAAATCCATCCAACTCATCCAATGGCCCAAATTGAAGATGGGATTTACTCAGAGGACACGTGGGAAGCTTTTTGAGTATAAAAGAAGAGATGGGAAGCAATGTGAAAGAGATATCTAGTATAATTTTTATTAATGCATGTCATTTTAGTTTAACTTTAAATTCCAATGTATCTTTAAGCTTTTAAACTTTGTATTTCAAGTATTCAGTATATAATAAATCTTTTATAACCATCAATTTCAGCTCTAAGTTTCATTTTCAAGTTTATGCAATTTCATGTTCAAATTCTAAAAATGTTCTAATGTTATTGTTAGTTGTTGTAGTGGACTCTTAAGTACACATAAGCTCCTATATAGCATATAAAAGCTATTAGAAACTCTTAAATTCAGTTTAGAAGCAAAATACCAAAAATACCAAAAATACCAAAAAAATTAGCTAAAAATAAAAAATCACAAGAAATGAAGAAAGATGCAAGGTGCAGGGTTAATAATGGATTGCCCTTGGGTTTAGAGCTTCTTGGGAAGCTATAGGAAGTGTTTTCAAGCCTTGGTTCTCAGTTATCACTTGGAATCCAATTTGTAAGCCTTTTAATACATTTTGGCATTTCACTGTTTGGGGGTGCTCATTAGTTTAAATCTCTTTATGTTTATGTTTATTAGTCATATTTAAGTATAATTAAACCTTTAAACCAGTTGTTTGTTCTTTTAAATTTATAGTTAGCAAAAATCTTATTTTTACAGTTAAAATAGCATATTTGTAATCTCTTAGTTGTATGTTGTTATTGCTGTTGTTTAGTATTTCTTTAGTCTTATTAAATGATAACATGAGGTCTGTAATCAATAGCATGGTCCAAATCTGTGTTTTGCTTTGAAAAACATCAAAACAGTCTCAATAAGTAGTGTTTGTATTAGCTTGTTTAACTGAGTTAAAGAGTGTTTGTGTTATTGCTTATTGTTGTTCTGTGTTTCATTGGTTCATAATAACTCAAACATACCATAAAAACCAGTGCTTGTTAGAGTAAAAGTCAAAATTTCCTTTAATCCTACTTAAATTGATCACTGTTAGGAATTTAGATTGCATAATCATCATTTAAGTTTTAAAAGTTGTTTATCTACCTTAAATTAGTTTCATATTAGCTTAATACATCAAATTAGATCATCTAGGATCATTCAAATCTTATAAAAGTCAAATTCTTAGTGTAAATTAAAAAGTCAAAATTTTCTAATTACAGTTTTTGAATAAACTTCATAATTTTAGTGAGTACTTAATATTAATATTTAGTCTATATGCTTTTGGGATATCAATATTTAGTTGCTTAACTAAATTAGAAAAATACTAACTTACTTTTATTCAGCTTACAAAGTGCTTATTTTTTGCTTCTTTTGAATACCTTGTCTGAAAACATGCTCTGTGCACCAGTGAGCCATCTACTTTCACAAGCTCACACAGAGCTTATAAATTAGCTTTAGCTTGTGCAACTTAGCTTTTTGAGAAGCTCACCTAGCTGACTCTCTAATCCAAAGCTTGTTTTCCACTTTGTAGCTTATTGGAGTAGGCTGCACTTAGCTTTTATTTCTGTCCATTTTACTCAGAAATAACTCAGTGGTTTTCCACTTTTTAATAAGCTCATTAAAAGCTCTCTAGTGGACAACACTGTGAGAACTTTAGCTTTTTGGAAAGCTGAGTTGGTCATCTAGTTAGTCCAAGTGTTTGTTTTAAGTTTCTAGCTTATCTCAGTGCTTAAAATTAAGCCATAAAGTGCCTAGTGATTCAAAAAGTGTCCTGTGCATACAGTTACCTAGTGCTTATTTTGGCTTAATCAGTGCTTATTTTCAAGTTATTGTGCTTATATTAGCTTATTTACAGTAGTTTAGCTTATTCTCAGTTTCCTTTTGCTTATTTCTAGCTTATTAGCTTATTAGCTTAATTTTTGTGCTTTTTCCATTTTTATTTGTTAACTGTTGAGATTTTAAGCTTATTCAGTGCTTATTTATGAGAAAATTGCTTTTTAAGTTTTCATTTTAGCTTATTAACAGTTGTTAAGTTTGTTTTCATTCAAATTTTGCTTATTGAGTAGCTTATTAGCCATTTTGGCTCATCGTTGTGCTTATTCAATCTTTTAGTCAACTGTTAAGATAAATAAGCTCTCACTGAGCTTATTGGTAGTTTTTATAAATAGTTGTAGTTTTATAATTTGCTTATCTTCATTAGCTTAACTAGTTTGTACAAGAAAAAGTCCAAAAAAAAAATTATTTTGCAAAAAGATGGGAGGCAGGCTCGAACCTGAGACCTCCCACCTTTGAGAGTGATAGTGTGTACCTGTACACCAGTTGCCCTTGGGACTTGTCTCGTTAAAACCTTGCAATATCTAATACATAACCCTTATTTTCCATTTAAGCTTATACGAGCTTATTTGGTTATTTCCAGCTTATTTATACTAGCTTTTTCATCTTTTGTATTTTTCTCAACTTTGTATTAGTATAAAGTAATTTATAAAAAAGTTTCAGATTTTTCTTAATAGTTTTAGTATTTTTTAACATTTATTTAGTCTAAATTAGTATTTAATTCATAATAAAAAAATATAAAAGTCTAAAAAATATAAATCTTTTTTCTAAAATTTTCTTTTGTCATATAGTAGGTAAGAAAATTGTTTTTACACTTGTAGGTCTTTTATTTCATAAATTTTACGTTTTTACTTGCGCACTCGTGTAATTTTTACATATAACGCTCGTTTTCATTTTAAGTTACGTTTTTAGGTAATTTAAGTTTAAGTTTTAATTAAAATAGTTTATTTAAGTTATTTTATTTTATAAAATCAGAAAAACATCATTGTAAAAATAGTGATAGCGTTTATTTAATATATTTTAACTTTTTAATTTTCTTTAATTTGCATTTAAGCCCCTGTAATTTATAAACTTTTTCTTTAGGTATAATTATCACTCAAAATCCTTACTGATCACTATCCTTAGTGATTATTCGACATTTGTCTGTGTTAAACACCATTCATCCTCCGTGGGACTTAACGACCCAGGAATCCACTATATTCCTCTGATCTAAATTGCATTTGCCTTCTGAGCTGTTTTAAGTTTGTTACGGTTGACCATTCACAAGTGGTCAGTTTGTGTGATTAAACTTGACCGTTTGGAGGCGAATCAAATTTTGGCGCCGCTGCCGGGGAGGCTGTAAGCGTGTTTTAAGCAGTTTTCAGACCCGTACTTGCACATATACCACTTTTTGTAAAAAGTTTTTTTGTAAAGTTATCAAATTATCAAAAAGTCATTAACACTTTTCCTAAAGTGTTAACAACACCAAAAATATATAAAACAACAAAACAATCGTAACGTTTTCTATCTTGTATTTTCTTTAAGGTGATTCTTGAAGAGATACGATTTGGTTAAACGAGACGATACCAAAAATATTGTCCAAAAGTTTTTAACCCTTGCACAAATCTATACCTACGTCTTTTCAGTGGTACTTAAATACATAAAAATCAACCACCGCAAATCAAGGCAGTACACCTACCAACTGGGGGTGTGACCATAATAAGTTCCCGAACAACAGATTTAAAACTTACCTTTGTGTCCTTGTGATTTGGTGTACCTTTTTCAAAGAAGCCATTTCATTTGTGATTATTGGTTAAGTTCACTTGTCGTTTTGCCTCGCATTTGTTTTGAAAATTGATTTTTAAACTTAGTGCATGCGCACTCGTTCTTCCAGCTCTACAAGTCCACTTTCTGAGCTTGCAAATATTCCTCGTAGGCGTAGAGGACGTTCTGCTCCTTCAGCCGTGACTGAGGAACGTCTACCACCACCACCCCCTGTCGTAATGGCAGAAGATAAGCCGATGAATGAGCTTCTCCAAGCACCCATCGAGGGTTACGGAGATGCCATTGTTGTCCCAGCCATCGTGGCTAATACCTTTGAGCTCAAAACCGGGTTGCTTAATCTTGTAACCCAAAGCCAATTTTATGGTTTTGAGCGGGATGATCCTCATGCACACATTCGATGGTTTAAGAAGATTGCATCTACCATCAAATACAAGAATGTCCCACATGAAGCCATTAAGCTTCTTCTGTTCCCATTTTCTCTAGAGGGACAAGCCCGGAATTGGCTTGAGAAACAACCCCCTCGTTCCATTGAGACATGGGAGGATCTAGTCACCAAGTTTGTTAACAAATTCTATCCTCCATCCCGAACTACAAGTCTTAAGAATGAGATAATGAAATTTTCTCAAAGATTTGATGAATCATTCGGGGAGGCATGGGATCGTTACAAAGAATTGCTCCGCAAGTGTCCGCATCATGGTTTTACCGAGTTAATGCAAATGGATACTTTCTACAATGGTCTGCACCAAGGTGACCAAGACTCTTTAAATGCCTCCGCGGGAGGTAATTTCCTTAGCAAAACCACAAAAGAAGCCTTACAAATCATAGAAAACAAGTCCCAGGTCCGCCCTTTCCGCACAAAGACATATCAATCTCAGTCTAATGCTGGACCTTCTACTTCATCTCCCGTGAGTACATCTAGCACCGATGCTAAGATTGACAAACTCACGGATATTGTTCAGGCTTTGGTTCTTGCTAACCAAAAGAAAGTCACTTTCACTCAGACACCATCACATGGTGAAGTGAAGAAAGTTGAAGTTTGTGTTACTTGTGGTGGTCCTCATGCATACTACAACTGTACTGCCACCGATGGTAGTCCGTTTGAAGCTAATGCTATAGCCGGTACTTCAAATCAGGGAGGTAATCAATACCGTCCTCAAAATGAACCAAACTACCGAGCTAACACTTATCAGGCACCACCCGGTTTTAACCAGAATCCTAACATACAAAACCGGAATCAAAACCAACCTAGAATGAACCAAGGTTATCAAAACCAAGGTAATTTATATCCCGGACCCAATCAAGGTTTCCAACATCAAGGAAATCTTAATCAAAACAATTTCAATCGAGGGAATCAATTTCAGGGAAATGTAAATCCTAACCAAGGGAATTTTCAACAACAAGGTCATAATCAAAACATCCGACCTCAAAATTTCCCTCCAGTACCTCCAATACCATCATCTGATGAGTTATTGAAGCACTTCATGAAATCCCAAGATGAAATGAACAGGTTGTTGGTCAGTCAGATCGCTGATCTTAAGAAGTCTTTAAATGATCAACCCTCGGGCTCAGGAAAACTTCCGAGCAACACGATCGCTAACCCGAGGGGCGATGCAAAGGCGATCACAACCAGAAGTGGTGTTTCATACAATGGACCCGCTATTCCTACTACCTCTTCTTCTTCTTCTCTACCGAAGGTAGTGGAAAGTGAACCTGAGGCAACAAAGGACAAGGAACTTCCTACTAATAACGGAGGTACCAACAATGTCCAACCTCAAGTTGTCCAGAAACCCAAATCCAATCCAGGAGTTGTTTTTGAACCTCCTGTAGCTCCCGTTGAAAATACCAAATCCAAATCTTCTATTCCTTACCCATCACGTTTGAATGAGCAAAAGCTCCGCGAAAAAGCCAGTCATCAAATGGACAAATTTTTTCAAATTTTCCAAGAACTACATTTTGACATAAGCTTTGCGGATGCTATCATGCTGATGCCCAAGTTTGCATCAACTCTCAAACACATGTTAAGCAACAAGGAAAAGCTGTTTGAGATGGCAAAAACTCCTCTGAACGAGAACTGCTCAGCAGTTATCCTGAAGAAGCTTCCAGAAAAGCTTGGAGATCCTGGAAAATTTCTCTTACCTTGTGTATTTCCAGGAATGGTTGAATGCTTTGCCTTAGCAGATCTTGGTGCAAGCATCAATCTAATGCCTTATTCAGTATGGAAGAAACTTTCTCTTCCGGAACTTACTCCTACATGCATGACTCTCGAGCTTGCAGATCGTACAATATCCCGTCCTCTTGGCATTGCCGAGGACGTATTTGTGAAAGTAGGAAAGTTCCATTTTCCAGCTGACTTCGTGGTTGTTGATTTCGATGCTGATCCACGGGTTCCTCTCATTGTTGGTCGAGGATTCCTGAGAACGGGCCGTGCTCTCATTGATGTATTTGAGCAAGAAATCACACTACGTGTAGGTAATGAAGCTGTCACCTTTAACCTTGATCAAACTTCGAGGTACTCCGCAAACTATGATTCTGAGTCGGTTAACCGAATAGATATCATTGATGTTGCTTCTGAAGAGTACTCTCAAGAAGTTCTTGGTTATGATCATAATTCTTCGAGTGATAATCTCACTCATTCATCTCAACCCATCATCGCCAATTCTACTCCTTCTCTCACTCCATTTGAGGAAAGTGACTTCATCTTGGAAGAGATTGAAGCATACTTGGCTAGTGATTCTGTTCCATGGGAAATTGATCACGCTCCAATTGACATTGAGGGGGACATACTTCTCATTGAGAAGTTGCTTAATGATGATCCATCATCAACCCCTCACACTAGTGATTCAATTCCAAATGAGATTAATCTGGAGGGAGATATTCTTCTTGAGAAATTGTTAAAGCATGACACTTCTCCTCCTCTCCCTCTCGTCGAGCTTCATAACAAGGAAGTCAAGTCAGTTGAGAAAACTAAAGAATTTCCTGAAGTCGAACTTAAGGACTTACCGCCTCATCTCGAGTATGCATTTCTTGAGGGTGATGATAAATTACCCGTCATTATTACTCGAGATTTGAGCAAAGATGAAAAGACTGCTCTCATAAAGGTCTTGAAGTCACACAAGCAAGCAATTGCTTGGAAACTCTCCGACATTAAGGGTATCAACCCTGAGTTTTGTACTCACAAAATCTTAATGGAGGATGACTTCAAGCCAGCAGTTCAACATCAGAGAAGAGTAAATCCAAAAATCCATGATGTTATCAAACAGGAGGTTATCAAACTTCTTGATGCAGGATTGATTTACCCGATCTCAGATAGTCCTTGGGTTAGCCCAATTCATTGTGTTCCTAAAAAGGGTGGCATAACTGTTGTCACAAATGAAGATAACGAGTTAATTCCAACTCGGCTGGTTACAGGATGGCGTGTTTGCATTGACTATCGCAAGTTAAATGACGCCACCCGAAAAGACTATTTTCCTCTACCCTTCATGGACCAAATGCTTGAGAGATTAGCAGGAAATGAGTACTATTGTTTCCTTGATGGTTTCTCGGGTTATTTCCAGATCCCCATTGATCCACATGATCAAGAGAAGACTACATTCACCTGCCCATACGGAACTTTTGACTATAGACGTATGCCTTTTGGCCTATGTAATGCTCCTGGCACATTCCAACGATGTATGATGGCCATTTTCCACGACATGATCGGGGAAACAATGGAGGTGTTTATGGATGACTTCTCGGTCATTGGGGACTCATTTCAAACATGCCTCTCCCATTTATAAAGAATGCTAAAACGGTGTGAAGACACCAATCTTTGTCTAAATTGGGAGAAGAGTCACTTTATGGTCAAAGAAGGCATAGTCCTTGGCCATAAGATTTCGAAAAACGAGATTGAGGTAGATAGAGCAAAAGTCGATGTTATTGCTAAACTACCTCATCCTACTACCGTCAAAGGTATTAGGAGTTTTTTAGGTCATGCCGGTTTCTATCGCATTTATACAAGATTTTTCTAAAATCGCCCTGCCTATGACCCATCTTCTTGAAAAAGAGGCTCCTTTTATCTTCTCACCTGAGTGCATCGAAGCTTTTGAAACATTAAAGAAAAAGCTTACTGAAGCACCCATTCTCGTTGCTCCCAACTGGGATTTGCCTTTTGAGCTCATGTGCGATGCAAGTGATTTTGCTATCGGTGCAGTCCTAGGCAACGTGATCCAAGCATTTTCAACCTATCCACTACGCAAGTAAAACAATGACTGAAGCTCAAACCCATTACACCACCACAGAAAAAGAGCTATTAGCCGTGGTGTATGCATTTGAGAAGTTTCGGCCATATCTAATTTTGATCAAATGCGTGGTGTATACGGATCACTCGGCTCTTAAATATCTCTTTGCAAAACAAGATGCAAAGCCGAGATTGCTCCGTTGGGTTCTCCTCCTGCAAGAATTTGATATCATTATACGTGATAAAAAAGGAGCTGAGAACCTGGCTGCTGATCATTTGTCCCGTCTAGAAAACCCTCACCAGGATGTGTTCGAGAAAAAGGAAATAATCGAAACATTTCCTCTTGAAACACTCAATGTAGTTTCTTTTCGTGGAGACTCTTCTACCCCATGGTTTGCTGACTTTGCAAATTACCATGCGGGTAACTTTGTGGTGAAAGGGATGTCGACCCAACAGAAAAACAAATTCTTTAAAGATGTAAAACATTACTTCTGGGACGACCCCTACTTGTTCAAAATTTGCGCGGATCAAGTCATCAGGCGATGTGTGTATGGTCAGGAAGCTATTGACATTCTCAAGTCTTGCCATTCTGGACCTCAAGGGGACATCATAGCCCCAACTACACCGCCAAGAAGGTGTTTGATCCCGGATTCTATTGGCCCACGATTTATAAGGATGCCCATGAATTTGTCAAAACCTGTGACGCTTGTCAACGTCACGGGAATATCTCACAAAGAAATGAAATGCCGCAAAACGCCATTCAAGTGTGTGAGATCTTTGACATCTGGGGCATTGACTTTATGGGGCCATTTCCTTCTTCTCGCGGAAACAAATACATACTCGTGGCTGTTGACTATTTGTCAAAATGGGTTGAAGCTAAGGCTTTGCCTACCAACGATGCCCGAGTTGTTGTGAAATTCTTAAAATCTCTATTTGCTAGGTTTGGAACTCCACGAGCTATAATCAGTGATCGTGGTACGCATTTTTGCAATGACCAATTTGATAGAGTCATGCAAAAGTATGGTGTAACTCACCGTCTCTCTACTGCGTACCACCCCCAAACAAGTGGGCAAGTGGAAGTTTCCAACCGAGGATTAAAGAATTTGGAGAGGACGGTTGGCGAAAACCGTGTCTCTTGGTCGGATAAGCTAGATGACGCACTCTGGGCCTTCCGTACAGCTTACAAAACACCAATCGGGTGTACTCCATACAAGCTTGTGTACGGGAAGGCGTGTCATCTGCCGGTTGAGCTTGAGCACAAGGCATACTGGGCCTTGAAACATGCCAAATTCGATATTCAGACAACTGGTGATCACCGGAAAGTTCAAATGAATGAATTAAATGAACTCCGTGATCAAGCATACGAGAACTCTTTGATCTATAAAGAAAAGACAAAGAAGATTCATGACTCAAAGATCAAAAACCGCGTTTTCAACGTCGGTGATCGAGTCCTTCTTTTCAATTCAAGATTGAAGATTTTCTCGGGAAAACTAAAATCCCGCTGGTCTGGACCATTCACCATCACTAAAGTATTTCCATATGGAACCATTGAGTTATCCCAACCCGATGGTCCAAATTTTAAAGTGAATGGTCATCGATTGAAGCACTATTTTGGAGAGGACATTCCCCCTGTGGTTGTCCCGGATCTACAAACTTTCCCCATGAACCAATGAATGCGGGGATCGAGTCAAGCTAGCGACTCGGGAATCAAAAACAGTAGCATGCCATATGGGTTTTCACCCATATTTCTGACTTCTTTCTATTTTCTACCACCCTAGTGTGGGGGAGTTGCCCCACATGTTGTGTATATATAAGAGTTAAAAAAAAAAAAAATCTTGCTAAATAATGGCCGTAGTATTTCCCTTTTCTGTTCTATGTTTCGGCATAACCGCCGGTACTTTGAATATTGAGGGCAATATTCATTTCTAAGTGTGGGGAGAATTCTCACGAATTTTATCATGTAATTATTCCACCCAATTCCCCCGTTTTTGGCCAAATTTTTTTTGGAGTAAGTGTTTTACACTTACTCAGCAAATGGTAATCAGTCCGCCATGTCTAACACACATAAGGATTGGCTAATCCAGGAGCAAACGGCTCTTGGTAAAGATTTATCAAATCCGTTGATGGCTTGCAATTTTCCCAAAATTGTATGGTGTTCAGCTCACCATATCTTTAATTAGTGAAAAGTTGGCTAGCCCGCAAGTTTATGGCTTGTGGTAAAGGCAGTTGGAAAACCATAATTGGTAATCGACTCACCAAAGATATTTTATCTAAGAGTTGGCTAGTCCAGAAGCAAACGGCTTCTGGTAAAGACAAATCAAATCCGTTGGAAGCTGGTGGTTTGCTCAAAATCACATGGTTATCGGTGTACCATGGTTCTTACTTGAACTGAAACATTTGGCTACTCCAGAAGTAATGGCTTTTGGTAAAGAGATGAAATCCATTAATTTTTCTCAAAACATTGCTAGGACTAGCAATATCTTAGTGTGGGGGATTGATGAGTGTCTAAATACTCATCATTTTGTACCATTTAAACTGCAAAAACATCTGAAAACACTCAGAAATGCATCAAAATGACAAAAATATCACAAATAAGTGTTTTATGTGTTTTAAATGCAAAAATATCAAAATCTGGTGAAAAACGTATCAAGTTTGCATAATTGGCAGTTTTAGTCCCCCAAGTTTCAAAAGTTGTCAAAACAGTCCCTGGTAAATCAAAATAAAGAAAAATATCATTTCAAGTCCTTAGGGATTCATGAGTTGTCAAAATTGGTCCTTAAAATCAAAAATTGCAAAATTACAACTTTAGTCCCTCAAGTTTTGAAAATGTCAAAAATAGTCCTTGGAAGTTTGAAAATTTCTATTTTAGTCCTTGTACTATTGAAGTTTGGCAGTTTTGGTCCTTGTGATAACTTTGGAATATTGGCAGAAATGGTCCTTCAAGAATTGGAGAATTGCAAAACAAGTCCTTATGATATTAAACTAAACCATGACCCCCTTTTGCAATATTTGGACCCCTGCCATTACACTTAACCCCTGCCATTACACCTTTTGACCCCTGCCATACCATCTTGACCTCCCTTTTGGACCCCTGGTCAAAACCAGTCAAACACTCCACCTTTTCCCTCCACCTTATCCCTTCTTCTTCACCACTTGCCTGCAACACTCTCCCATCACCTCACCTTATCCCTTCCCCCTCATCATCACCTCTACCCACTTTACACACCACAATTAATGCCACCCCCCCTAGTTGCAAATTCAGAAGCCCACAGGTCAAAACAGCCTTTCCCGCCAAATTTGATCAAACGGCCAAAATCCATCCAACTCATCCAATGGCCCAAATTGAAGATGGGATTTACTCAGAGGACACGTGGGAAGCTTTTTGAGTATAAAAGAAGAGATGGGAAGCAATGTGAAAGAGATATCTAGTATAATTATTATTAATGCATGTCGTTTTAGTTTAACTTTAAATTCCAGTGTATCTTTAAGCTTTTAAACTTTGTATTTCAAGTATTCAGTGTATAATAAATCTTTTGTAACCATCAATTTTAGCTCTAAGTTTCATTTTCAAGTTTATGCAATTTCATGTTCAAATTCTAAAAATGTTCTAATGTTATTGTTAGTTGTTGTAGTGGACTCTTAAGTACACATAAGCTCCTATATATCTTATAAAAGCTATTAGAAACTCTTAAATTCAGTTTAGAAGCAAAATACCAAAAATACCAAAAATACCAAAAAAATTAGCTAAAAATAAAAAATCACAAGAAATGAAGAAAGATGCAAGGAGCAGGGTTAATAATGGATTGCCCTTGGGTTTAGAGCTTCTTGGGAAGCTATAGGAAGTGTTTTCAAGCCTTGGTTCGCAGTTATCACTTGGAATCCAATTTGTAAGACTTTTAATACATTTTGGCATTTCACTGTTTGGGGTGCTCATTAGTTTAAATCTCTTTATGTTTATGTTTATTAGTCATATTTAAGTATAATTAAACCTTTAAACCAGTTGTTTGTTCTTTTAAATTTATAGTTAGCAAAAATCTTATTTTTACAGTTAAAATAGCATATGTGTAATCTCTTAGTTGTATGTTGTTATTGCTGTTGTTTAGTATTTCTTTAGTCTTATTAAATGATAACATGAGGTCTGTAATCAATAGCATGGTCCAAATCTGTGTTTTGCTTTGAAAAACATCAAAACAGTCTCAATAAGTAGTGTTTGTATTAGCTTGTTTAACTGAGTTAAAGAGTGTTTGTGTTATTGCTTATTGTTGTTATGTGTTTCATTGGTTCATAATAACTCAAACATACCATAAAAACCAGTGCTTGTTAGAGTAAAAGTCAAAATTTCCTTTAATCCTACTTAAATTGATCACTGTTAGGAATTTAGATTGCATAATCATCATTTAAGTTTTAAAAGTTGTTTATCTACCTTAAATTAGTCTCATATTAGCTTAATACATCAAATTAGATCATCTAGGATCATTCAAATCTTATAAAAGTCAAATTCTTAGTGTAAATTAAAAAGTCAAAATTTTCTAATTACAGTTTTTGAATAAACTTCATAATTTTAGTGAGTACTTAATATTAATATTTAGTCTATATGCTTTTGGGATATCAATATTTAGCTGGTTAACTAAATTAGAAAAATACTAACTTACTTTTATTCAGCTTACAAAGTGCTTATTTTTTGCTTCTTTTGAATACCTTGTCTGAAAACATGCTCTGTGCACCAGTGAGCCATCTACTTTCACAAGCTCACACAGAGCTTATAAATTAGCTTTAGCTTGTGCAACTTAGCTTTTTGAGAAGCTCACCTAGCTGACTCTCTAATCCAAAGCTTGTTTTCTACTTTGTAGCTTATTGGAGTAGGCTGCACTTAGCTTTTATTTCTGTCCATTTTACTCAGAAATAACTCAGTGGTTTTCCACTTTTTAATAAGCTCATTAAAAGCTCTCTAGTGGACAACACTGTGAGAACTTTAGCTTTTTGGAAAGCTGAGTTGGTCATCTAGTTAGTCCAAGTGTTTGTTTTAAGTTTCTAGCTTATCTCAGTGCTTAAAATTAAGCCATAAAGTGCCTAGTGATTCAAAAAAGTGTCCTGTGCATACAGTTAACTAGTGCTTATTTTGGCTTAATCAGTGCTTATTTTCAAGTTATTGTGCTTATATTAGCTTATTTACAGTAGTTTAGCTTATTCTCAGTTTCCTTTTGCTTATTTCTAGCTTATTAGCTTATTAGCTTAATTTTTGTGCTTTTTCCATTTTTATTTGTTAACTGTTGAGATTTTAAGCTTATTCAGTGCTTATTTCTGAGAAAATTGCTTTTTAAGTTTTCATTTTAGCTTATTAACAGTTGTTAAGTTTGTTTTCATTCAAATTTTGCTTATTGAGTAGCTTATTAGCCATTTTGGCTCATCATTGTGCTTATTCAATCTTTTAGTCAACTGTTAAGATAAATAAGCTCTCACTGAGCTTATTGGTAGTTTTTATAAATAGTTGTAGTTTTATAATTTGCTTATCTTCATTAGCTTAACTAGTTTGTACAAGAAAAAGTCCAAAAAAAAATTATTTTGCAAAAAGATGGGAGGCAGGCTCGAACCTGAGACCTCCCACCTTTGAGAGTGATAGTGTGTACCTGTACACCAGTTGCCCTTGGGACTTGTCTCGTTAAAACCTTGCAATATCTAATACATAACCCTTGTTTTCCATTTAAGCTTATACGAGCTTATTTGCTTATTTCCAGCTTATTTATACTAGCTTTTTCATCTTTTGTATTTTTCTCAACTTTGTATTAGTATAAAGTAATTTATAAAAAAGTTTCAGATTTTTCTTAATAGTTTTAGTATTTTTTAACATTTATTTAGTCTAAATTAGTATTTAATTCATAATAAAAAATATAAATCTTTTTTCTAAAATTTTCTTTTGTCATATAGTAGGTAAGAAAATTGTTTTTACACTTGTAGGTCTTTTATTTCATAAATTTTACGTTTTTACTTGCGCACTTCAGGTAATTTTACATATAACGCACGTTTTCATTTTAAGTTACGTTTTTAGGTAATTTAAGTTTAAGTTTTAATTAAAATAGTTTATTTAAGTTATTTTATTTTATAAAATCAGAAAAACATCATTGTAAAAATAATGATAGCGTTTATTTAATATATTTTTACTTTTTAATTTTCTTTAATTTGCATTTAAGCCCCTGTAATTTATAAACTTTTTCTTTAGGTATAATTATCACTCAAAATCCTTACTGATCACTATCCTTAGTGATTATTCGACATCTGTCTGTGTTAAACACCATTCATCCTCCGTGGGACTTAACGACCCAGGAATCCACTATATTCCTCTGATCTAAATTGCATTTGCCTTCTGAGCTGTTTTAAGTTTGTTACGGTTGACCATTCACAAGTGGTCAGCTTGTGTGATTAAACTTGACCGTTTGGAGGCGAATCAGTTACACAAATGTCTGCACGATCTGGGACATTTACTTCTGATGAAGGAAAGCTGTTTCAAGCATTGCTGGACTACCAACTTCAAGAAGCTTGTAGATTCGAAGCTGAAAAGTCTAAACGTCCTAGAGACGATGAAGACAAGGATAAGGATAAAGACTCCGCACCTAAACGTCAGAAGCAGTCTGGTGAATCTTCTTTGATGCAACCTCCTCCACAACGGCCTCCTGTTCAACAAAAATCTCCTCCTCGTTCTTCTACTGAAAAACCTCAGGACGATTCCGAGTTACCACCCCCGACTCAGAAAACCAATGATCACTTTGAGTATACGGGTGGTGACGATGAAGAGGTCCTTGAGCCCCTACAACAACCCACCTCTCCCAAACAAGTTCAGAAACCAGAATCATCATCTAGGCCTTCGAAAAAGAAGAAGAAGACGCCTCAGACTGACGTCGTATCATGGCTAGATGACGATAAAACAAAAGAATTTGAATGGTTTACTAATCTTGTTAACAACACTCCTACCCTCGAAGAAGGTCAGAACTTGGTAGACGGTTCTACATTGGAGCATGCTAAAATTCGGCAAGAAAAGTTCCATGTGAAGAAAATGGCGAAATCTGAGCTGAAGCGAATCAAGAATGAAGCGTTTCAACTTCTAAAATACAGCTCTGAAAGTGCCCTCGAGGTCGAATATCACCTTGAAAACATTGCTCGAGCTATGTCTAACAACATGGATTGGCTCAACCCGGAAGCAAACATTGACTTCACACAAAGGGACAACCCTCCATACTACACCGATTGGACCAAACCTCTACCAACACTTGGCCAACCAGCTGAACCAAGGATTCCTTTCAGATATTTCTTCAACAAAGACTTGGATTTTCATCTACACGGTGGCGATGATTCAAGAAAATATGCTACATCGTTGACACTTCCATTCCCTGCAGCTGTCTACTCAAACTGCATAGCCATTGAGGAACGTGCCAATCACTTGTTCTCCAACACAGTGGAAGCATACGACCGAGATGCATTGTATGGGATTCATCACTGGCCAGAACGCCGACGAATCTACTACAGAAGCTGTCAGGTTCAGAAGTCTCAACATGCTGTGTATAGTTCTAAGGATATCGTTGCCATCAGACACGTTGACCTTTCGTCTAAGTGGGACTACACATTCCTAAAGAAGATCGTAGTCAAACGAGACAAGATGAACGAGACTATACTTTCTCTGAAGCTGACTTTGAGAATTTGTCTCTCAATGACATCGAAGACATGTACCTTGCCAAAGTACAGGGTCGCATGAGACAATTCTCAACTGCAGTACAACGCGAATTTATCAAGTCACTTCTCATCTTCATAAGACGCATTGTCATCAAGGAACGTGTAGAAGATCTCTAGCTGGCTGTTGAATCTTATCAGACGCGTGTCAACTTCACTCCTCCAAAGCTTGATCTTCCCGATATCAACCAGCTATCTCAATATACACTCATCAGCAAACCTTTCGGCGTTGTTTACCATAGTGAACTTCAAAGAAACTGCTTAATGGCGTGTAGCGAACTCCACAAGTTCGGGGATCATACTTTGAAGCTGGTTAGGGATGGATTGGCATACAGGTTGAAGGATATACGCCAGAAAATTGGGTCTCCTAAGCGTTGGAATTCTCAGGAAAGGAGGGATGTGAGACGGATCATCACAATGATTGATGAGCGGTTGTTTCGAAGGGATCAGTTCAGAGGGCGATTGAGAGTTATGTCGGTGGTCGACCCAGGATTAACATAACCGGCTTTCAGCGCCCGTGCACACTCCGGGAACATCATTGCACTTCCTGGTACCCCTTGAATTGTTTACTTCATATAATTTTGGATGTTTGATTAATTATGTATATGGCTTGTGCACACATTACAGTGTACAACCCGTACTTGTAAATAAAGGACCCTGTGGCACGCGTCAGTGCCACAATCCTTAGAAAAGGAGCGAAAGCTTCTTACTTTTGAGTAAAACCTATCAAACCTTCATTTTTCAAGGTTTTGCTCAAAAGAACAAGTACTTTCCCTTATGATTTTCAAAACCTCAACCGTTTATATCACTCATTGAGGGGGAGTACTTGAATTAAAACTTTGTTCAAAAATTGTTCACAGTGGTCATTCTTCCCGCAACACTCGAAATGGTCATATTTATTCTCAAACGTTTCAAAAATAACATTTTATATGCCATTTTTTAGGGGGAGAAAATATGTGATAAGAAATATGTTGTGTCAATGCAAATGAATCTTTGTGCTATAAGACTTAACCCATGAATTGACGATATCTTAACTGTTAGTAACTCGAAAAGACTTGTCCGGGACGGGTAATAATTTCAAGCTAGTTCGCTAGTGATGTAAACGTGTCTCGCAAAGGACTTGTCTGAGTAGAATGTACCATTCGAGAAACTCCTGGTAGACATGAACTCTGACGGGTTTGACAACCTTTCGAGGATTGTCTACACCTTCAAGGTAGTTACTAGAGCCAGTTGTCACCTAAAAGCTGACAATGCAACTCTTTAACTATGCCACGTAACTGTGTCTCGCGGGGGAATGTCTATCTTGAGTTAATCAATTCAAAAGTGCGCGCTCTTTCCTCACTGTGCATTTTAACCGTTAAAACTCTTAAGCACATGTGGAGGGGGAGTATTTATGCAAAATCTTATCTCTCAGTGGTACTAAAATGATTTTCATTCATAAACACTGTGAGAGATTTTTCACATCAGTGGTTTTTATGGCAACATAGGTTAGTCATGGAGTTATAAGGTGACTAAGGTTAGGAATAACCGTCCTATGATCCGCCAGAGCCGGATGGATCTACCAGGACACCACAAATTTTTAGTATTTAGAAGTCCTTAGGTATGATTGTAAAAAGGAGAAAATGAGAATCAGAGAAAGAAGGAGTTGAAGAATTAAAAAGAAATGCAAAGAAAAGGGTGAAAAGAAATAGCCCTCTAGATTATTCAACTTAGGGCAGACACCGGGTTCAATTCATATGCTACTGGTTGTCACTTAGTAACGCCGGTATTGAAGATTAAAAGTCGTCGTGGACCCAGTGACGCATGCACTAAACCTTCTTATCCACTCAAGTTTCTCTTAACAGAAGCTTGTTTCATTCTCACAGGGAACCCTACGTAAACTGTTGGCTTTCTCTTAGAGATCGCTGGTATTGAAGAAGGAGACCCTCTCCCTAGTCTCCGCTCAGGAAAACCAAAACGCACTATTGAGTCTAGAGCCACGAGATTCATCAAAAGATCTCTTAGGTACACTTGACATTTCATCACTTGATATTCAACAATAAGAATTTCAGTGGTACATTATCGAGTCCTTCACAGATCTTAGCAATCTGTCGAGAACATTTATGAGAGGTTCACATTTGTGATCCTCAGTGATTGAATGGAAACTCCTGCCAGGGTCAACATCAAACAGCCCACGACAGAGGTCGCTTCGGCAACTCCCCGTGGATTGCGCTTAGTGGTCTCAAACGGTCTACTGTCGTGAGGTGATGCTTCGGTGTACCTCAGCGACTCATCTGAATCGTAGGTGTACTTCGGTACATCGTGTTATCTCACTTGTGGGACTCCGATTCAGGAACGGCCTTTGTAAGAATTAGAGTTGTGTTTTCACACTATGTTGTCAACACTCTCGAAGTTCAAACTTGTAAGTGCCGGAATCCGCTTATTACTAACCGTTTTAATGTTTACTTCTTATGGAAGCTCGGGAGCGGAATGATCGTGCAGATTCTTCTCATGCTCACGCCAACATCATCACTAATGGAAGTTCTATCCAAAAGCAACACAACAGTCAAAATGATTCTTCGTCAAATCAAAGAATCTGCAAAGTTAAAGACTTAAAGAACTTCATCAGTACTGAATTCAAATGTCAAAAGAGCTTGTGAGCATGTTGAAGAATGACGTGGAGACACTGTAGCAGCGAAGCAGACCTGAGGCAGACATGATGCAGACAACAACATACTATCACTTTCATCACAAAGAACAATGATCAAAGAACAGAGTTAAAGATGACGTCAAAGCATAACCGTTCAAAGTAAACTATCTCTCTACACTGGGGAGATTGTTCAAATCAAGGCAATTCTTCTCGCAAGAAAGAAGAATGTCAGAAGACGTCAAAAGCTACTATTACATCAACGCCTTCACCGTTTTTCATCACCAACACTTGAGTGTTAGTTACTCATATGTAATAACACTTGAGGGGAGATTGTTGGAATCACTCCTAAACCTTATTCAAGTGTTAGTTACACATATGTAATAGTTAGCTTATTATGGCCTTTATGTTTGTTATTAGCCTTAAGCTTATGTAGAAGGCCCATGAGCTTAGGCCCAAGCCCATAGGTGAAAGGGAAGGAGTAGGAGTGTTGCCCTAGCTCCTTGCCTATAAATACCTTATGTAAACCTTCATTTGAAGGTTGGTTGTTCAAGTTTTTCTTTCACTACATACTCTACGCCTAAACCGTGTTTATTATCTCGTGTGTGTGTGTGATACTTGTTCAATCGCCTCTCTATCTTTCTTATAAGCTTGTGTGGTAAACCTTGTGACCTAACACATATTTTAAACAACTCGATCAAAAAACTGAGGAATGCAAGTATGACAAACTGTCGTATGAGCGTGCCTACAATGACATGAAAGCAAAAAATGATCTTTTGAGGGCTCAGCTGGAATGTCAAAAAGGAAAGGCTGTGGATACTAAGTTTGCAAAACCATTGACTATGGAGAAAGCAAATGTTCCCAAACCGGTTTCCAAACAAAAAATGTATATTTCTATGCCTCCTCCAAAAGTCAATGAGAAAAATGTTTCATCGAAACCAGTCACTCCACCTGCCCTACCTAAACATAATGTTGATAAAGGAAAAGCGGTTATCGTGAAACCAAAAGTTTTAGCACCTGGCCTTTTTAACATGAGTACCACTAATGCGTCTGCCTCCACATCTAAAACATATGGAACAAACAACATAAGTTTAGAAAAGCACTCAAAAGAGACTAGGAAAGCTGAAACCACCTCCCTTCATAAAAATGTGAATCCTAATGCGTGTGCCTTACCTTCTACAGGACTAGAAAGCACCTCTAGGAGCAGCAGACTAAAGCCTAAGAGCAATATAAGGAACAATAGAGTCTCGACTGCCTCTAAGAGTAGTAGCTTGAATAAAGAGAAGAAAGTAGAAGAACACCCTAGGAATTTACCGCTTTTGAATAAGAAAGACATTTCATCTGAATGTACTAAACCTATGAAACTTGCTAAGTCTAATGAATGTGTTGAATCTCTTTGTTTAACTTGCAAGAAATCTTTAATTATGATCAAGATGATTGTGTTTCTAAGAATGTGAATGATAAGCCTGTTAATAAGAACGTTCCAAAAAGTACTTATGCTAAACGAGTAGGAAGACTAGTTGTAAAACTTAGACTTTACACTACTGACAGGAACCATAGTGTTTACTTTAGGGATGATATTTGGAAACCCACAGGTAGAACTTTCACACTCCATAATGGTACAATGAGTGATAAACTAGAATTCCCTATAGCAAACCTTTTTGAGTGTGATCATGATTTTACCTCTAACCCAAAGGAACCAAAATCAACACGGTTTCCAAAATCTTCTTCTTCTGTTACTGGCAGGTTATCGAAATATGTCTTTGGATCATCGACTCGGGTTGCTCCAAGCACATGACCGGGAATCTGAAGCTGCTGATCAATTTCGTCTGGAAATTCATGGGAACCGTACGTTTTGGAAATGATCATGTAGCAGCTATCATAGGTTATGGAGATCTACCTTTTGGAAACTATTTGATCACTCGGGTTTACTATGTCGAAGGATTGGGACACAATTTGTTTTCAGTTGGGCAGTTCTGTGATGCAGATTTAGAGGTTGCTTTTAGGAAAAATGCTTGCTTCGTTAGGAACTTGGATGGCACTGATCTCTTAACTGGGAATCGGGATACAAACTTGTATGCTATCGACATCAATCAAATGGCCTCTTCATCACCAATATGTCTTATGACAAGAGCATCTGGAACACAGTCCTGGTTGTGGCACAGACGATTATCCCATCTCAATTTCGACACCATCAACAAAATTGCCAAAGACAACATCGTCAACGGACTTCCAAAGTTCAAATACACCAAGGATCACTTATGTCCATCATGCGAACAAGGAAAAAGCAAAAGAGCATCATATAAACCCAAAACCGTACCTAGTTCGGAAGCAAAATTGCATATGTTGCACATGGACTTATGTGGCCCAATGAGAGTTGAAAGCATTAATGGGAAAAAGTATATTCTTGTTATCGTCAATGATTATTCGAGATATACATGGGTTAGGTTTCTAAGATCAAAAGACGAAGCACCAGGCATCATCATCACCTTTCTGAAGCGTATTCAAGTACTTCTTCAAACTCCAGTAAGGGTTGTAAGAACAGACAACGGCACTGAATTCACTAATGAGGAGTTAAGAACTTATTTTGAAGATGTTGGAATCACACATCAGTCATCAGTTGTTAGAACTCCACAGCAGAATGGGGTAGTTGAAAGAAGAAATAGAACTCTTGTGGAAGCTGCTTGCACAATGCTAATTTATTCTAGTGCACCGTTATTTCTATGGGTGATGTTTGCCCTGCTTGGTTCACTCAGAACCGATCCCTAATCCATCCAAGATTCAATAAAACCCCATATGAGCTTGTGAACAACAGAAAACCGGATATCTCTTACTTTCACGTGTTTTGCGCTTTGTGCTATCCTACGAATGACAGAGAAGATCTTGGAAAGCTGAAAGCAAAAGGTGATATTGGAATCTTCATTGGATATTCAGATAACTCGAGGGCATTCAGGGTGTATAACAGAAGAACTAGGAGGATCATGGAGATGATGAATGTGAATTTTGATGAACTTTCACATATGGCTTCTGAGAGACTCGCTCTAGAACCCGCACTAAACCGCAGACTTCGGACACATGATTCAGGACTCATTACCTCAAAGAGCTCAATCAATTTCGTTTGACAATCCTAGAGAACAAGAATGGGAAAATTTCTTCGAGTTAATGTTCGATGAATACTATGGTGGAACTTCGACAAATGCATCAAACCATCATTCCACTGCACCCGCTCAAAATCATCCACCACCACCAACAGAAGATGCATCTACAATGGTCGAAACCAATGCACCAACTCCATCTACATCATCTACATCTACTACGATTATTGTACCGTTCTACCAGGTAGGTTGATGAGCAAAACCAAAACCAGAACGATGCAGCGTTAGATGAAGACTTATTTGAAAACCCGTTTGCTACGGAATCAGCTGAATCATCTTCAAGCTTACGAGAACCATCTAACTCGCATACATTAAACCAACGGTATCCTTCTACTCTGAAGTAGACAAAAGACCGCCCATTTGAACAAGTTATTGGTGAACCTTCAAGGCCAATTCAGACGAGACGCCAACTTGCCACCGATTGCGACTTATGCATTTACCTTTGCTCAATTAGAAATATAGATCCAAAGAACATTCGCGAGGCATTGGCAGAACCCGCATGGATAGAAGCGATGCATGAGGAACTTCTCCAATACCGTCTACATGACTCTTGGGAAATGGTTCCAAGACCAATTGACATTCGAGTCATTGATCTCAAATGGTTATGGAAGAACAAAAGGGATGAAGAGATGACTGTAATTCGCAACAAAGCTCGTCTTGTGGCCAAAGGATACAGACAAGAGGAAGGGATAGACTTTGAAGAGTCATTCGCGCCGGTAGCCAGACTAGAAGCAGTCAGGATATTCTTGGCCTATGCAGCTCACAAAAACATCACGGTTTATTAGATGGACATTAAGACTGCATTCTTGAATGGAACACTGAAAGAAGAAGTGTAATACGTGAGTCACCGGAAGGCTTCGTAGAAATGGAACATCCAGACTACGTCTACAAACTCAAAAAGGCAATCTATGGTTTGAAACAAGCTCCGAGAGCGTGGTATGACGAACTGTCCTCTTTCCTTATCCAAAACAATTTCACCAAAGGAACAGTTGATCCTACCTTGTTTACACAAAAATGCAAAAACGACATTTTGATTGTTAAGATTTACGTGGACGACATCATCTTTGGGTCCACTAATCCGAATCTTTCAAAACATTTTGAAAATCTCATGAAAAGAAAATTTGAAATGTCCATGATGGGGGAACTTAAATTCTTTCTTGGTTTACAAATACATCAGTCCCCTCGTGGAATTTTTATAAATCAAGCTAAATACACAACTGATATTTTGAAAAATCATGGTATGGATAATTGTGATTCGGTCGGAACACCAATGGTAACTTCACCAAAAATTGGAGCCAATTTGTTTGGGAAACCTATTGATCCGAAGAAATATCGGAGCATGATTGGTTCTCTCATGCATCTTACTGCTAGTCGACCCGATGTTCATTTTGCTATTTGCGTATTAGCATGGTTTCAGGCAAAGCCTACCGAACTGCACCTGAAAGAGGTTAAACGGATCTTTCGGTACCTGAATACATCCATTCACATGGGACTTTGGTATCCGAAGGAATCCGGATTTGATCTAATTGCTTTTTCGATGCGACCACGCAGGTGATCTAGTTACAACAAAAAGTACATCAGGAGGAGCACAATTTTTGGGTGAAAAGTTAGTAAGCTGGTCTTCAAAGAAACAAGATTGAACTGCACTTTCAACCGCTGAAGCTGAGTATGTGTCTCTATCTGCGTGTTGTGCTCAAGTTCTATGGATGAGAACACAACTCACAGATTATGGCTTTACTTTCGATAAAATACCTATGTATTGTGACTCGAAAAGTGCCATAGCCATATCATGCAATCCTGTTCATCACTCAAAGACTAAGCACATCCGTGTCCGCTATCACTTCATCAAAGAGTACGTCGAAAATGGTACTGTTGAATTATTCTTCGTGAAGACTGATTACCAACTCGCCGATCTATTTACTAAAGCCCTTCCAAAAGAAAGGTTTGACGATTTAGTTTGACGAATTGGAATGCAAAGCCTAACCCCTGAGGAGTTAGAATGTCTTCTCGAATCTTCTTGAAAATGATTTTTCCAAAAATCTTCGCTGTAAATATTTTTGAAAAACAAAATACAAAATTTGAAAAACCAACAAAAGAAAAATATAAAAATATAAAACTTTCAAAAAATACAAAAACAATAGAAAATCAAAAATCCAAAAATATTCTTCTCACGACATGTCTCTCGTATAATCAATATTCTGTACGTTTCTAGAAATGTCATTCAACAATGATACGGGTATGTACAGATGCTTGAGCGAGAGTTCTTTAATGTTTTTCAAAACATGTCGTTTCTCAAAAATTCTTAAATAATGGCTTTCGTATACTTCAGTACGAAACCCGGACTTCAAATTAATGGTTTCTGGACACATCAGTTCAGGACCCGCGCTTTAAAGAAAGGAAAGTGCTTAACCAAATCAAAGGTTTTAAATATTTTCAAGCACTATTCCTAAAAACATAATGGCTTGCTTACTTCCTTTGTAACCGTGCTTTAAAGAAAGGAAAGTGTTGCGCGAAATCGATTTGCATAAATATCGAGCACTTATCCTAAAACAAATGAAGATACTTCTTCAATATCTTCAAAAGATTTTTTAAAAATCTTCATCTTGCGTACCATTGATTCAAAAAAATTCAAAAAGATTTTTCAAAATCTCTCACATTTGGTACCAAGATAACTCCCTCTAAACCCTTAATTGATTCGAAATTTTCTGTATGAAAAATATGCTTTCTTAAGGGGAGTATTAAACCAAAAATGTTCCAATTTCATGCTAAAATCAAATCCGTTTGTCTCCCCACAAGTTTCTAAAATTGTTGTTTAATCCGTTGATATCAAAAATATCACAATTACGCTATTTTTTAGGGGGAGAAGACGTGATTAAAATGTGATAAAAAAGTTTTAATGATCGTTGTTTGAATCTCAAAAGAGCTCGACTCAATCGGAACTAATGAATTGACGAGTAATCAAAGTCAGTAAATGTACCATCTCAAGAAACATGTGATAGACATGAACTTACATGGGTCTAACCTTCTTTTCAAGAAGTGTTTACAACTTCAAGTTAGTTATTAGAGCTAGTTGTCACCTAAAAACTGACAATGGAACTCTTTAACTGAGCAACGTAACCGTGTCTCGTGGGGAATTGTCTATCATGAGCCGATCAATTCAAAAAGTGCGAACTCTACCCTCTATGTGCAGATTTCTGTCAAAACTTATAAGCACATGTGAAGGGGGAGTGTTTCTGAAAATATAAAACTCTCGGAGTGTTTCAAACATGTTTTCTATCATAAACACTTTGAGAGATTTTCAAGAAAAGGTTTTTATGGCAACAATAGGACAGTCATGGAGATATAAGGTGACTAAGTTTAGGAATAAACGTCCTATGATCCGCCAGAGCTGAAGGGATCTAACCAAGGACACCACCAATAGTTAGTATTAGAAGTCCTTAGGTATGATTGAAAAAAGGAGTAATGTGAGAAAGGAGAAAGAAGGGGTTGAAGAATTAAAAAGAAATGAAATGAAAGGGTGAAAAGAAATAGCCCTCCATATTCAACCTTAGGGCAGAAACCGGGTTCAATTCATATGCTACTGGTTGTCACTAAGATGACACTGGTATTGAATACAAAGACGTCATGGACCCAGTGACGCACTGCACTAAACCTTCTAGCCACTCAATTCCTCTCAAAAGGGATTTGTTTCATTCTCACTGGGAACCCTGCATAATCTATCGACTTTTTCTTAGAGATTGTTGGTATTGAAGAAGGAGACCCTCTCCCTAGTCTCCGCTCAGGAAACAAATATGCACAATTGAGTCTAGAGCCACGAGATTCATTAAAAGATCTCATAGGAACACATGACATTTCATCGTTTGTTGTTCATCTATAAGAACACAAATGATATATTCTAGAGTCCTACGCAGATCTTAGCAATCTGCCAGAACATTTATGAGAAGGTTCACATCTGTGATCTTCAATGATTGAATGGAAACTCCTGCCAGGGTCAACGTCAAGCAGCCCTGACAGCAGGTCACTTCGGTAACTCCCCGTGGATTACGCTTAGTGTGTCTCAAACGGTCTACAGTCGTGGGGTGATACTTCGGTGTACCTCAGCGGCTCATCTCAACTGTAGATGTATTTCGGTACATCGCTTTATCTCACTTGTGGGACTCCAGTTCAGGAACGGCCTTTGTGAGAATTAGAGACGTGTTTTCACACTATGCTGATAACACACTCGAAGTTCAAACTTGTAAGCGTTGGATTCTTTCTAACCCGTGTTTTATGTTTTCTTCTTATGGATGCTTGCGGGAGGAAGAGATCGTGCTGATTCTCCACATGCTCATACCAGCAACACATGGAAAGTTCTCATCAAAATCTAAGGCAACACAAAGTTAAAGATGATTCTTCGTCAATGTCAAAGAATCTACAAAGTTTAAAGACTCGAGAACTACATCATTGGTAATTAAAAGACAAATAGAAGTGTGAGCATGGTGGAGAAAGACGTGGAGACACCTAACCAACGAAGTTGACAACGGCAGAAAACCACATTAACTGATCACAAAGCACGAAGGAACAAAGAATTAAGACTATTCTATATCGACACACAAAGTTCAAGCTCAAGAAAAGTAAAGACCTATTCAAGTGGATCATCTTTTGAATGACCACCCCTTAGGGGGAGATTGTTAGTCATAACATTTTTATTAGAAGTGATGGTCATTCACGTTTAGGAACTTTGTAACGTGTGTTAGATATCGTGATAGAATAGTCAACGGGCTCATGGATTGGGCTAAGCTAAATGGTTAGTAGTTAAGTTAAGCTAGCCTTATGAAAGTTGTAATCCAATCCAACCCAATCCAAGCCCATGCCAAGCCCATTAGGGTGTCTTGTATGTAAGTATATAAACACCTCAAATGAGTCATTTGAGGTGTGTGCTTGAGTGTATGTGTGTGTATGTTTTCTTTGGAATATACAACATATTGTTTTCATCTTTCTCTTCTCACATACACGGTTTCATATATTCAAGTCACCATCATCTTAATCTTTCCTTCTTTATTTACGCATATGTTTGTGTTTGTGTTGTTCGTGTTCTACGCATAACGTGTTGGGTTTGTGATAAGGTTGATATATCTAAGGTCCTACAGCTCTCCACCAAGTTCTGCTGCTACTGAAAAACCTCAGGACTCTGAGTTACCACCTCAGACAGAGAAAACTGGTGATCACTTCAAGTACACTGATGGTGACGATGAAGAGATACCTGAGCCCCAACAACAACGCACCTCTCCCACCACAACAAAGGAACCAGAGTCCTCATCTAAGCCAAAGAAGAAGAAGAAGAAGAAGAAGAAGAAGAAGACAAAGACAGATGTTGTCTCATGGCTAGACGAAGATGACACTGTTGAATACGACTGGTTTTCTACACTTGTTGATGTCACTCCCTCACTACCGGAAGGTCAAGAAATGGTAGATGGTCGAACATTGGAGCATGCTAAGTTACTTCAAGAAAAGTTTCGAGTGAAGAAGATGACCAAGTCAGAGTTAAAACGCATCAAGAATGAAGCTTTTCAACTGCTCAAAGACAGCTCTGAAAGTGCTATTGAAGTTGAGTACCATCTTGAAAACATACCACGAGCCATGTCTAACAACATCGATTGGCTCAACCCTGAACCTAACATTGACTTCACAACACGAAAGACAAAGCTCCATACTGCACTGACTGGACAAGACCTCTACCTACAATTGGCCAACCAGATCAACCAAAGATTCTATTCCGTTATTTCTTCAACAATGACCTGGAATTTCTTCTACATGGTAGCGATGTGTCAAAGAAATACGCTACATCACTTACACTTCCGTTCCCAGCAGCAACTTACTCCAACTGCATAGCCATTGAAGAAAAAGCTACTCACATGTTTGCCAACAGCGTGGAAAAGTATGACCTTGATGCAATGTATGGGATTCACCATTGGCCGGAACGCCGAAGAATCTACTACAAAAGCTGCCAGGTTCAAAAGTCAAAACACGAAGTGTATAGTGATAAAGGGATCGTTGCTGTTAAGCATGTAACTCTCTCGTCAAAATGGGACTACACATTTCTCAAGAAAATCGTGGTCAAAAGACAAGACGAATAGGACTATGTTTTCTGTGAAGCGGACTTTCAGAATTTGTCTCTCAACGACATTGAAGATCTGTATCTTGCCAAGGTACAGGGAAGAATGAGACACTTCTCGACAGAAATCCAACGTGAATACATCAAGTCCTTGCTCATCTTCATCAGAAGCATAGTGATCCAGAAACGTGTAGAAGACTTACAACTTGCCGTGGAATCGTATGAACCGTGTCAACCTCACCAGAACTCAGCTAGACCTTCCTGACATCAACCACCTTCCTCAATACACTCTCATCAGCAAACCGTTTGGCGTAGTCTACGTAGTGAACTACACCTGCTTGATGGTGTGCAGAAGAAACTTCATAAGTTTGGGGATCATACACTGAAGATTGTAAGGGATGGTTTAGCTTATCGGTTAAGGGAGTTACATGAAGGCATAGGGTTGAAGAAGAGATGGAATTCGAAGGAGAAAAGAGATGTTAAGAGGATCATCACTCGCATTGATGAAAGGTTGTTTAGAAGGGACCGGTTCAGAACATTGGAGAGTTTCATAGGTGGTCGTCCCAGCATTTCTCTCACAGGCTATCAACGTCCAGTACGCATTCCTAGAGTTATTCTTTGGAATACCTGAGACTACTGGTACCCCTTGATCTGTTTCTTTCATTAACTATTTGGATGTGTGATTTTATATAACAATGGCTTGTGCACACATAACAGTGTACAACCCGTTCTTGTAATGAAAGGACCATGTGGTACGCTTCAGTGCCACAATCCTTATAAAAGTAGCGAAAGCTTCTTACTTTTGAGTAAAACTTATCAATGCTTTTATTTTTTCAAAGTTTTGCTCAAAATAACAAGTACTTCCCCTTATGATTTTCAAAACCTCAAAAGTTAATATCACTTGTTGAGGGGGAGTATTTGATTAAAACTTTGTTCACAAACTGTTCTTTGTGGTAATCTTCCCGCAAAACTCAAAATGGACATATTCGATATCAAAATTTCGTCAAAAATAACATTTATATGCCATTTTTAGGGGAAAAAAATTATGTGATAAGAAATATGTTGTGAAATTGCAAATGAATCATTGTGCTATAGACTTAACCAATGAATTGACGAGATCTGAAATGTTAGTAACTCGAAAAGACTTGTCTGGGACGGGTAATAATTTCAAACTAGTTCGCTAGTAATGTAAACGTGTCTCGCAAAGGACTTGTCCGAGTAGAATGTACCATTCGAGAAACTCTTTGTAGACATGAAATTTGACGGGTTTGAAAACCTTTCGAGGCTTGTCCACACCTTCAAGGTAGTTATTAGAGCTAGTTGTCACCTAAAAGCTGACAATGTAACTCTTTAACTATGCAACGTAACCATGTCTCGCGGGGGATTGTCTATCATGAGTTGATCAATTCAAAAGTGCGCGCTCTTTTCTCACCGTGCAAATTTCTGTTAAAATACTTAAGCACATGTGGAGGGGGAGTATTTTTGTAAAATAAAACTCTCGAAGTGTTTCAAAAATGTTTATTATTCATAAACACTTTGAGAAATTTTCAAGAAATTGGTTTTATGGAAATGGAGTTATAAGGTGATTAAGGTTAGGAATAACCGTCCTATGATCCCCCAGAACCGGAGGGATCTACCAAAGGACACCACCAATAGTTAGAATTAGATGTCCTTAGGTATGATTATAAAAAGGAGAAAATGAGAATCGGAGAAAGAAGGAGTTGAAGAATTAAAAAGAAAACTAAAGAAAAGGGTGAAAAGAAATAGCCCTCCAGATTATTCAACTTAGGGCAGACACCGGGTTCAATTCATATGCTACTGGTTGTCACTTAATGACACCGGTATTGTAGGATATTGGATTTCACAAACACTCTAAACCATGATCAAAGTAGGCGTATAAGAATGTTAAAGAGAGAGAGAGTTCTAGTGAGAGAAAGTTAGAGAGAGTTGGGAACTACAGTGAGAGAAAGAAAATATTATTATGAGCTCCAACTCTCTACCTTGGAAGGTAGAGAGTATTTATAGTCTTACATAAAACGCCACACAACGGCTACGTGGATCGCATACAGTGGGTAAACACCCGTCCGTCCTCCACGGTGTTACAACTAAATACTACTTAACATAAAAGTACTATGACTACGAGCTTTCTAACGATTACATATACTTGAGGTGACCGACTCTTTAATACCTGGAATTTCTAATTCCTAACAATCTCCCCCTAAGGGAGGTCACCTCAAACATATACTAAAATGACATTGAGTACAATCAGATATTTAATTAACAATTGATCTTGCATTCTTGATGTAGTACTTTGCTCTGAAGCTCGTAGTCATTGATTCCACTCATTGCATGTTTGGTTAATCCAAGTGGAGGTCTTTTCCTGATCCACGTGATAATAATGTTGAGCCAGCTTTTGAGATCATCGGCTAATAGAAAATCTCTGATACATCCATTGTGGTGTTGGTATTATGTGATGTTGTGACTTCCGGACCGACATGCTCACATTCTGGATCATGATATCTTCTCATCAAAGTAGCGGAAGCATTCGTTGATTCATGATATTGGCGGCGTAGCGAAGCATGGAGTGAAAATATCAGAGTCATTGATGCACTAATCATGATTTCTTTTAAGATGCATGTGTTAGGTGAGCATGCGGCTATGGATTGACCGCTTCATTCTGATCAGCTGCAACGCGTCGGATGTACCTGCATAAGACAGTTAGCAATAAAGCGCGAAAGTGTCTTTGATCACTTTCGATGAATTGAGGTACACGGCCCACGGTTCCCCGTTGATCATACAAAGTCTGCCTGTGATCGGTATAATTCGAAGAATTTCCTTGACAGGGTTTCGCGGTACTGCTCTAGTGTTCTCAAACCGGAACGTCTCAAAGAAGACAACACGGAGTGAGTGAACCAGCGAATTCGTCCACCGATTGATGAAAAGAGATTTGAAAAACAATCGTGTATTGCTCAATAGAAATTGTTTTTGCAATATAACGAAGGTTTTAATGAAAATCAATTATCAATCATAAAACACCTTTTGATTTGAAAAATTAGTACACGGTCGGCGTGCTAATGAAAAGAGTTTTAAAGCACAAAGACCGGTTTTTCAAAGGTATCCGTCAATCCATAACCTTTGAACTTGATTCAAAAGATTGAATCGCCCCATTGTTTCTGTTCGGTTGTCACATGGTTGATCTGTATAATAGATCTCACATGCCACCTACCAGGAGCTTGTTAGATGTTGGCTCGAGAAGGCTTTCCATCTTCACAGTGAATATGTAAACACATCACTCAGATGTTATGGCAATACCACAAGGATAATGCGTAGGACTCAAGATATAATCTCTCTTTCCACATTGTGTGAAACAGAGAGTCTTCATTGAAAGTGTCCTAATGAGATTTATTGATGATCTCGTGGCACTAGACTCAATTTGTGCATATTTGGATCCTATATCGGAGACTAGGGAGAGGGTCTCCTCCTTCAATATCAACAATCTCTAAGAGAAAGTCGATAGATAATGTCGGTTCCCCGTGAGAATGAAACAAGTCCTTTTAAGAGGAACTTGAGTGGTTTGGAAAGTTGAAGTGCGGTGCGTCACTGGGTCCATGACGTCTTGTCTTCAATACCGATGTTACCATGTTAGCATATGAATTGAACCGGTTTACGCCCTAAGGTTGAATAATAGGAGGGCTATTTGTTTTCACCCTTTTCTCATTCAATTCTTTTTAATTCTTCAACCCCTTCAGTTCTTACCGAGACTTCATAGCTAGAACCTTGTTGGGTTTATTCGATTACTAGCTCGTCTCAGTCCGCACTCTTCCCATATCTCATTTTTCTCCTTTTATCATCATACCTAAGAACTCTACACTAACTAGTGGATAGTCCCAGGGTAGATCCCTCCGGTTCTGGCGGATCATGGGAACACATACCTAACCTTATCGTCCTTATATCACCATACATAATGTAAAGTTGGTCGGTCTTTTTGGTATTGTTCATCGGCCATAGGAACCAATTGAAAACCATTTGAAAATCAATCCAGATACTTATGATATTTTATCAAAGCATTTTGTACCGAATTGTTTTTGATATTTTTAGAAGAAGAACTCCCCTCAACATGTGAATCAAGTATTTGAAATAGTTTTCCACACGGAGGCAAGAGAAAGAATTAACTTCTTTGATTACCATTTTCAAAAAAATATCAACATCACTTCCCTAATCAAATCAAGTAGATAAAGCATTTTGGGGAAGGATGAGGTTTTCATGATTTTGCTCCCCCTCAATATGTGCCTCGAGATTTGAAAAGAGTTTTGCACATACTAGAGGAACCTGCACCTTGAGATAAGTTATCACGTTTCAAATCATAGGTTTAAGATAGATGCTCCCCTCAACATGTGCATGGAAAATTTGAAATCGTTTGTCACATGTGGGAGGGAGAGCTTGTACATCCTTATAAAACCATTTACCCAATTATCAGTTTAAATCCAATTTAAATCACACATTCTCCCCGATCACAATTATCAAATCATTTGAGATTTGTGATCTCTTATAGATTTAAATTGATTTTGAAAGCTTTTAAGGAGAATTGTGACTTGATTATGAAAGCGTTTTAGCTGATAATGATCGGATTTTAAGACTTTAAACTCCATTGATAAAACATGCATGAATATCTTTTGAAAACAATTGAATGCCAAATAACTTTTTAATTTAATTGAAATCATTCTCCCCTCAATCAATGACATAGGTTGTTGATTGAGAGATTGATATTTTGACAAATAAGTCCGGATGATTATCAAAAATAGAGACTGAGTTATTTTTCAAAGCGGTTAGTTTTCAATGAGATAAATGTTTATAGAATCGAGCATGGAATTTTGAAAACATGATAAAGTATGGCTCGTTCTTTCTTTGAAAAGCGGGTTCTTTGACTGAAATGACAATAAACCATTGTTTTTCTTTCTCTCAAATTTTTTTTTTTTTTTAAGAATTCGAACAACATCTAAAGTCCCGTGTCATTCTTTGAATGACATCACAAAGACCGTAGATATTATCGAACCGAGAAAAAGCATGACAAATTGACAATATTTTTGAAGATTTTTTGAATTTTTCAGATTTTTATGGTTTTTGAAGGTTTTATAATTTTGTATTTTGTTTTTCGAATAGATATATACAAGAGATAGATGAAGATAGACCTTTACTCCTCGTCTTCCTCCTGAAGACGTTTGAGTGTTTCTGGTTGAAGACTTTTCAAGCCAAGACGTGGAAGAATAAACTCAAAACGTTCTCTTGGAAGAGCTTTGGTGAAGATGTCTCGCTAACGATATTCAGACCTCACAAAATATAGTTCCACCACACCTTTTTCCACTTGTTCCTGATGAAATGATGTCGAATGTCGATATGCTTTGCTCTTGAGTGTTGAACGTTGTTGCATGAGAGAGCAATAGCACTTTTTATTATCACGTCAGAGGGATTTTGTTAAATACAAAGCCATAGTCAGATAATTGAGATCTCATCCATAAGACTTGAGCACAACAAGATGACATGGCTATGTATTCAGCCTCTGTAGAGGAAATAGAAGTACTCATTTGCTTCTTTGAAGACCAGCTCACAAGCTTATCACCCAAAAGCGAGCACCTCCAGGATGTACTTCGACGAGTATCTTGACACCTGCATGATCGGCATCGCATAGGCTGTTAGTGACATACCGGTGTCCTTCGGTACCAAAGTCCCATATTGATGGTTCCTTGGAGATACCGAAAGACCCGTTTAACCGCTTCAAGGTGCTTTTAGTAGGCTTAGCCCGGTATCTAGCACACATGCAAACAGCGAACAAGATGTCTGGTCTACTAGCTGTGAGGTACATCGAGGATCCAATCATACTACGATATTTTGTTTGGTCAATCATGATCCTGAGTGGTCCTCATCTAGTTTGGTTCGATCAATCATGGGAGTTTCAACAGGGTCACTTGAATCAAATCCAAATTTCTTTAAGATCTCAGTTGCATATTTAGATTGATTTATGAAAATGCCTCCGGGACTTTGTGAAATTTGTAATCCCAAGAAAAATGACATTTGTCCCATCATTGACATTTGAAATTTTGAACTCATTTCATTAGAAAACGATCACATTCCATTGGATCGGTCGAGGCAAAAATAATATCATCAACATAAATTTGAACATGAATTAAATGTTTGCCGACTTCCGGTGAACAATGTTGGAACAACTGCTCCTTTGCTAAATCCGGTTGATAGAAGAAACTTTGACAGTGTATCATACCATACCCTTGGAGCTTGCTTTAAACCGTAGAGGGCCTTCTTCAAACGATAAACGTGAGTAGGATGCTCTTGATTTACAAATCCTTCAGGTTGGCTGACGTAGAAGACTTCTTTAAGATCTCCGTTCCGAAATGCCGTCTTCATCCATCGATAGACTACCATGTTCTTACTAGCAGCATTAGCCATAAAGATTCTGATTGCCTCGATTCGAGCAACTGGAGCAAAAGATTCTTCAAAGTCTATACCCTCCTCTTGACGGTATCCTTTAGCAACTAATCGAGCCTTGTTCTTCAACACATCACCATGCTCATCAAGTTTCACTTTGAAGATCCATTTTAGAGCAATAATCATAGCACAATCTGGGGCAGGTACTAACTCCCATACATCTAGTCGATCAAACTCATGAATTTCATCTTGCATAGCATTGAACCAGCTATCTTCATTCATGGCGGTTTTAACATCTTTTGGTTCGATCTTAGAGTACGGAGTTGAAGAAGCACCATAAGGCATCGGTTGCAAGTTGTTTCCGTGTGGATACTGGACGAGAGGGATTTCCAATGATGTTGTCTAATGGATGATCGTGAGTCCATTTTAGAGGTGTTCATGTGGTAGTTGTTGAGGGACTGAAGTAGCGAGTTGATGTCTCCCGAAGAAGATGGTTACGATGAAGATTCAGGAGCGAATATGTTTTCAAATGGAGCATCTTCGGGAGTAGCAAAGGGATTAACTTCATCATTGATGCCGAGAAAATTCCATGATGTACATCTGAAGAATGATGATTTGTTGATGAGACTGAAGGATCAGCAGTAGGTGCTTCTTGACTTAAAGATATTGAGGCTGAGGATTGACTTCATTCACTGGAATATGGCGCCTCATTGTAGGGATCAACACCTCATTAGTACATGGATCATAAAGTTCATCAAACATAGGATCAAACAATTTCTTTAAATCATCTTGAGATGGAGGTACATATGGAGTTTCTTGAGAAGAGTTTGGAACAAGGGATGAACCAATTGGGACTGTTTTGAAGTGCGGGTCCAGGCTGAATTGTTCAGGAGTTGTTTGACCGGTCAGCTCATCAAACGTAACGTGAATTGTTTCCATGATATTTCGGGTTCTTTTGTTGTAGATTCGGTATCCCTTTTTTTTGGTGCATACCCTACAAATACTCCAATGTCTGCTTTAGCTCTAAGTTTGCCTAAGTCTTGACCCTCATTAGTTGGATAGCACAATGCTCCAAACACACGAAGGAAAGAGAGATTAGGTTTTCATTTGTGGACAAGTTCATATGGTGTCTTTCCATGAACGGTGTGAATCAGGGAACGATTTTGTGTGTAGCATGCAGTGGCAATAGCTTCACCCCAGAGAAACATTGGAACTTTTGAGTAAATCGGCATTGTTCTAGCGGCTTCTACAAGAGTTCGATTTCGTCTTTCAACTACACCGTTGTGTTGAGGAGTTCGTGGAACACTTCTTTGATGGCTGATTCCAATGCTTTCATAGAATTCACTAAGTTGTTTGTTAACAAACTCAGTTCCATTGTCTGTCCGGATAATTCTGACGGTTTTGTTAAGTCGAACCTGCGGCTGTTTGATGAGTTTGATGATGATATCAGGAGTTTCATCCTTTGTCCTTAAGAACTTGACCCAGGTGAATCTAGAGTAATCATCAACTATAACTAACACATATTTCTTCCCAAAGATATTCGGCACTCTCATTGGTCCACATAAATCCATATGAATTGTATGAAGAACTTCGTGGTGAGTTAGTAGGTTTGGATTTATGGGCATACTTCTTGCTTTTCCCAATTGACATGCTGAACAAAGATGATCCTTTTCATACTTTAGTCGAGGTAAACCTACAACTAAGTCCTTTCGGGAGAGATCATTGATGGTGCCGAAGTTCAAGTGATTGAGACGTCGATGCCATAACCATGACTTTGTTTTGAAGCCTTTGACAGCAAGCAAATTGGAGAAGACTTCATCATATCTTCTATAGAGATGGTGTAAAGATTTGAACCACGAGTTCCTCTTAAAAGTTCCTTACCATCAAGTTCTCTAACAAAACAAGTATGTTTTCTGAAGGCTACTTCTAGATCGAGAGTCACAGAATTGTCCGACAGAGAACAGATTATGACCAAGACCTTCCACATAGTATACTCTAGAGATAACACTATCACCAACAACATAATCACCATAACCCATAATTGCACCGAAATGATCATTACCGAATCTAACTGTCCCGATGAATTTGCTCACGAAGTTCATGAGCGCGACCGGTCTCGGTCATATGCTTGGAACGGCTGAGTCCGTACCACGAAGCGATTTGAACGATCTGCGGTTGAACACGAGACAAGAATGGATAACTGGATATATGGGATCCCCATGCAAGAATGGGTTCCACTTGGTTAGTAACATAATGGAACACCCACATCGTAAAAGAAACATCCATATCAGAAGTAAAAGCAATGGAATCATTGGGAATAGATGCAATGCTAGTGTCTGTATTTGACCTATTCAAAGTATGTTCACTTCTTAAGGGAATAGTTCTACCAGTAGGCATCCATTTTCTAGTGGGCATAATCTTAGCAGTTTGAGAACAAACTGATTATTCTTATGGCCAAAAGGTATCCAATAATAACCTATCTTTATAAAAGTTCTTCCTGTGGTTTCCACTGTTTTCTAACAATCTTTCGTTTTTGCCTTTTGCCTTATTTGCACGATTATTAGCATTAACAATTTTAACTGGGCATTTGACAAAGATTAGACAAAGCATTTACACCACATTCATGATTAGCAACAGAATTCAAGCAGACATCATTACAAGGTTTGCAAATAGTATCGAATTGAATTAATTACAAGATGCGCCTAAGGCTAATACTTGAATCAACACGATTCGTTTTATTCAACTCAAGCTTAAAGTTCCTAGATTGGTCTTCTACTCTCTTCCAATGCACATTCTTAGCTTGCAAGGTCCTATCATTCCTTGTATTGTCTTGAGACTTTGACCTGCTTGCTTTAATGTCATTGATTACTCTGTAGAGGAATTATGGGAACATTAGTTGGTTGATCTACTTTTGCATTCCCCGAACTAGACGCAAGGATCTCGTATTACTAGACGACACATTGATGTATACTTTCTTAAAACTAGGCCTAGAATGGTTTGAAGGCTCGGCACTAGGCATAGAACAAGGCATCACAGCCTTGCCTTTTGCACCTAAGGTTAAGGATTTGGGACATGTTGCAATTACACATTCTAGCAACTCTTGAGATCGTTTGGCATGGAGGCAAGCAAACCTAATTTCACTATCAAGAGGTTTGTTAATGAAATCCTCTTCGACAATCTCACGGAGACATTCTAGACTATCCTTAAGGTGAGCACAGATTCATGAAAAGCATGTTTATTATTCCAAAGATGAGGAGGAATATATTTAACTGTCACAGTGTATTTGCAGTCTAAGGGTGACTTTGAGACAACATTCTTATTGAAAACAAGTGGCGGTTTCCCATTTCCCTGACTTCTCAGATTCTCAATTTCCTTTTGTAAAGACGTTATTTTTTCGTTGTTTTGGTCACGGGTGACTTTTATTGAATCATATAACTCTTTAAAATGTCGTTTAACTTTTTCATTTTCTTCTAGAAAACTCTCGTTTTCCTTTTGTAAGGCATCAACTAAGTTTTGAAGATGAAAAATTTGAGAATTCTGAGAATCTAAGGGAGGAGGCATTTGGGAGCCTGTCATATTGTTCGTTTGACCTTTTAATTGAGAGATTTGGGCTTTCAACTTTCTGATCGTGTTGCAATGAGCTTGAATCTTCATCACGTTTGTTAATTTGAAAAACTGCATCAAACTCTGGAGCATCTGAGGATGTCTTGATATTTGAAGTTTTGACATTTTCTTTAAGATGTTGATATTTTAGTTGTAAATTAAAATGCTCAACTTCTAGTTTAGAAAAATGTTTAACCAAATTGTCGTGATCATCCAGTTCAATTTTCTCGTTTAGTTCAGAATTAGTTTTTCAAGCTCAATGACACGATCATGGGAGACTTTCAGTGCAACCGATAATTCATGAAATTTGGAAGCATTAATGGAACAATTTGTAGCAGTTGAAAACACATCTTGAGTAATACATTCAGAGATCAGGTTCTCATTTAGTGTATGCAAGTTCTTCCTCTCAATCTCATTATATTTTAGTGCTCGCTCATAGTCACTAACTTCAACTATCATTGCATCAAATTCCTTTTCCATTCCCTTAATATCGGTTTCAATCCCCTTTTTAAGACTCTCAAAGTGATCTTTTAGAAGTTTAAAGAAAGGCATGACCTCAGTTAAATAACATTCTTTCATTTGCTCAAAACCCTTTCTCCTTCCGTAATACCAGTGGGTGTGATCCTTTTCTTGCAAGTTTTCTCAAAATCAACAAATAGTTGAAGTATAACATATTGGCTAATTAAGGTCTTGCTTTTAGTGGCAATTGTTCTAGGAACAAGATACATTGGTGTATTAGGAGGATACACAGTCGCTCTAGGCATTTTCCAAAGAGGGGGGTTGGTTACAACAATATTTTCAGCTTTCTGCTTATCAAAATCCATTTTCCAGAACACTTGTTCGGGAGTTAACAATGTCTGAGGCTTAAACTTGTTTAAGGCAATCCAATTCTCCTTTTGTAATCATGGGTTGTGATGATTACTTTCTTTTCTTTACATTTTGGATCATCTAGTTTCTTGTTTAACTTTTCCCTAGTGATTTCATCTGATTTCTTATCTTCCTCTGTGCACTCAGCACAACTAGGTTTCTGTCTAGGTTTAAGGATTTCCTTGCCATCATAAAGAACCTTATGAGCATTTCTAGCCTTTTAATGACCTCTGGATTTGGTTCCTCAATAAGGGGAATGCTATGCTTATCGCTTAGGACTCTATGCTTAGTGATCATGTGAGCAATCTGAATGGTGTTTCCTTGTATGTACAACTTATTTTCAAGCTTGTTTTTCAAGGTTTTAGATTAGAAAAATCATTCAAAAGTTTTGATTCCTTAGCATTGAATTCTTGCTTAAGCATTTTAACATTTTCTTGAAGTTCTTGTTTTTGCTTAGCGGTTTTAGAAAGCTTTTCTTGCAAGGAGTTTAACTCTTGTTTTAATACTTCTTCTCTAAACCTACTTTTTCTAATAGTTGTACGCATTTGGTCATCCATTTCCTGCTCACGAGTGGTCAACTCAAATTTAGCACGTTGTTCATAAATAGCAACACGTTCTTTATAGGCATTAAGTTCAGAGATTCTGAGACTCATCAGGGGCACAGGCAGTGTATTCATCAAAAATATAGTCATTGTTGACTTCAGGAGATGCATCACTTGGTACAACTTCACTTTCACTTTGTTTCACATATTGATCATATGGGACAACATTGATATTACCCATATTTTCAATATTTGATACAAAAGTTTCAGTTGATAGTACTTTGTCATGCATCTTTTGCACATCGGCATCATCGTATAGTTTTAGTACCTCTGAGATGAGTTTGTCTTTGGATGGGCCGGCTTGTGGTGAAGAGGAGACCTTGGGAGAAACCATTGGAGAAATGCTAGCCATAAAGATTGTGTGTGCAGTAGGTCCATCATCCACATCAGTATCGTATGCATCACAATCAGCGACTTGAAAGGCATTCTGATGATTGTGACCTATTTCTTGAATAGGCTGCTCATCCACATCTGCATCATAGGTCTTGGCATTGCCCTCGGCTAGAAACAACAATTCCTCTTCATCCAAAGCAACACCATTATCCTGAGCTTGCACAAGCAACATCTTATCTCTGAAGTAATCAGCATTCTGTGGACGCTTTGGAGATGTGCGGTTCCTTGCAATGTGTCCCTCACCACCACAATTATAACATTTGATCGGCTTAGCTTGACCTTGATTACCATTCCTTCCTCGATTCAGATTACCAACATAACCTCTACCAGCTCCACCTCTTCCCTGATCATCTGTCTTTCTGGTGGTTTGCACCACGATCCTCCCATCTTTAACAGTAGCTTGATTGTGTGGGTTAAATGCTTTCGAGGTTGATTGGTTGTGGTTGTTATTGGTTTATGGGAGAGAATTCATGTTTTGACTAATCAGAAGAGCTAGTTGATTAATGAAATTACCCACGTGTGCATCGGCATCGACTTGTTTGAACATAGAATTAGGAATTAGTTTGTGATTACCATTTCCCATGGGTATGACTTGTGAGGCTTTGGTTGTGATTCCGATGTTTGAGTAGAAGGCAGTTGAGTCATTAGATGAGCTTGTCTCTCCATGGTTGGTTTTGAACTGATTAAGAACCAAATTTTCAAACATCGCATGTCTCTCATTCTGAAGGAGGAAGGCATAGAGTTGCTCATAGTTTGTATTCTTCAATCCTTTAGTGAGCTTCACAGAGGTGACAAACTTGTGCCATTCGGGATTCATGTTGTTCAAAAATTTTGAGTTCAACTGAATGTTAGGCATAGTCATTCTGATGTTCCTCATGTCATTCACCAACTTATGAAATCTCACATAGTACTCATAGACACTCTCATCTGGTTTCATCTTGAAGTGTTCAAATTCGTCATAGAGTTGTGATTCTGTGTCTTCCATAGTTAATTCTGAACCTGAGAGAAGCATCTTGACATTATCCCATACTGCCTTTGCTTCGGTGTTGTGATTGATCAGCTTGTAGATGTCTTTAGGAAGACCTTGAAGAACAATGTTAGAAGCCCTGATATCAGCATCGAATCACTTTTTCTCCTTATCATCAAGCTCATCATACATCTTTGGTCTGTCCATTCCTTAAATCAGAGTTCCATCTTCAGCAGTATCAAGTACATCTCTAGTCGTCTCAACTCGATACGGTCCTTCATCAATGGATTTGAGAATGTTGACACCATTTTCCTTTCCAAGGCAGTACAATCTGATTCGTTGAGCCCAAGAATCGTAGTCTGTTCTGTCAAGCATGGGTGGACGAGTATCTAAACCAGCTGCTTGAACATCCTCGGCAACAGTGGAGATGATAGTAGGAGCGTTGTAGACATGTTTCAAACTCTACGGGATTGCAATTCTTTGATTAAACCGGGAAATTGATTCTTTCACGGGATTTTACTAAACCAAAAGAACAACCGTAAGAACGTAACACGAAGAAGAAAAGGGTCTAAATGAACAAGTCGCTAAACACACAACTCGCATAAGCAGTCAACTCGCAACACACTCAACTCGCGTAATTAATCAAGTCGCTAAATAGCCAACTCGCTTTAGTCTCAACTCGCAACACAATCAACTCGCTTGAACACTAAGTCGCTAAGTTAACTCGCTAACGTTACAACTCGCTAAGTAGCAAGTCGCTTTTGATCTCAAGTCGCTTAAAGAAACAACTCGCTTAGAACCCAAGTAGCATAAATATCAACTCGCTAAATAGCTAAGTCGCATGTACCAACTCGCTTTAAATAACAAAGCAACTCGCTTTGAAGAAACACAAGTCCGAGACACAACTCGCTTAGTCCTTTTTTCAAAATAACCACTTTATCAATCCAAAACAACCAAACCACAATGATTTAAGGTTTCCAATTCAAAACATAAACACATATGATGATCCTAAACACAAAAGTACAAGCAAAATTCAAACTTTAACACTAGAATTTGTCCAAATGAATCAAACTCTCCTAAACCCTAATACTCCAAAAACCATATGAAATCCACCAAAACAAAGAGCATGAAAGATGAGTGATCAAACCATGGCTCTTGATACCAATTGTTGGATATTGGATTTCACAAACACTCTAAACCATGATCAAAGTAGGCGTATAAGAATGTTAGAGAGAGAGAGTTCTAGTGAGAGAAAGGAAGAGAGTTGGGAACTATAGTGAGAGAAAGAAAATATTATTATGAGCTCCAACTCTCTACCTTGGAAGGTAGAGAGTATTTATAGTCTTACAATAAAACGCCACACAACGGGCTGTGGATCAGGCATACAGTGGGTAAAGACCCGTCCGTCCTCCACGGTGTTACAACTAAATACTACTTAACATAAAAGTACTATGACTACGAGCTTTCTAACGATTACATATACTTGAGGTGACCGACTCTTTAATACCTGGAATTTCTAATTCCTAACAGGTATTGAAGATCAAAGTCGTCATGGACCCAGTGACGCATGCACTAAACCTTCTTAGCCACTCAAGTTTCTCTCAACAGAAGCTTGTTTCATTCTCACAGGGAACCCTACGTAAACTATCGGCTTTCTCTTAGAGACTGCTAGTATTGAAGAAGGAGACCCTCTCCCTAGTCTCCGCTCAGGAAAATCAAATCGCACTATTGAGTCTAGAGCCACGAGATTCATCAAAAGATCTCTTAGGTACACTTGAAATTTTATCACTTGTCGTTCAACAATAAGGACGCAAGTGATACATTATCGTGTCCTTCACAGATCTTAGCAATCGGTCGAGAAAATTTATGAGAGGTTCACACATGTGATCCTCAGTGATTGAATGGAAACTCCTTCCAGGGTCAACATCAAACAGCCCTGACAGCAGGTCACTTTGGTAACTCCCCGTGGATTACGCTTAGTGTGTCTCAAGCGGTCTACAGTCGTGGGGTGATGCTTCGGTGTACCTCAGCGACTCATCTGAAATGTAGATGTACTTCGGTACATCGTGTTATCTCACTTGTGGGACTCCAGTTCAGGAACAGCCTTTGTGAGAATTAGAGTTGTGTTTTCACACTATGCTGTTAACACTCTCGAAGTTCAAACTTGTAAGTGCTGGATTATTTCTAACCCATGTTTTATGTTTTCTTCTTATGGATGCTTGCGGGTGGAAAAGATCATGCAGATTCTCCATATGCTCATACCTACAACATCACTAATGGAAGTTCTCTCAATAGGCAACACAAAGTCAAAATGATTCTTCATCAAAGTTAAAGAATCTACAAAGTTTAAAGACTAAGAGAACTACATCAGTACTGAAATCCAACGTTAAAAGGCGTGTGAGCATGTTGGAGAAACACGTGGAGACACTGGAGCAACGAAGCGGACCTGATGCAGACAATCACAACATACTATCACTACCATCACAAAGAACAAAGATCAAAGAACAATGAAAATGATTACGTCAAAGCAGAATACTTCAAAGGAAACAATTTCTCTACACTGGGGAGATTGTTCGAATCAAGGCACTTCCTCTCACAAGAAAGAAGAATGTCAGAAGACGTCAAAGCTACTATTACATTAGCACCTTCATCGTTTATATCATCAATCACTAACACTTAGGGGGAGATTGTTGGAATCACTCCTAAACTAGGATTCAAGTGTTAGTAATTAATATGTAATAGTTAGCTTAATTATGGCTTTTATGTTAGTTATCATGCCAAGGCTTATGTAGAAAGCCCATGAGCCTTGGCCCAAGCCCATAAGAAGGGAAGGATGCTAGTTGTGTTGCCCTAGCTCCTTGCCCTATAAATAATCCTTGTAAACCCTCACTTGAGGGTTGGTTGTTCATTTTATTCATTTCACTTTACGCATAACCATTCTCAATATCATACGTGTATGTGTTTAACGTGTTCAACCGATCACCTTGTCTATATTTCTTCTATTGATGCTTGTGTTACAAACATGGTGACCTAACACACCTCCAGCCCTTAAGTACATGGGCTTCGGCCCAATTGTAAGATGGACTTTCGTAGCCTACTAGGCTAGTCCTGGTACAATTATTCATCCAAATCCTTACTAGGGGTATACACAAGTATTAACTGTTACACATTTTGTTTCCAAGGTGGACGATTTAAACATTTGAAACTAGAGCTCGAGTGACCAAGAAAGATGAAATCCAACACTCGCGACATGACTCAAACCAAGGTGACCTGGACTACTAACACTCCCAAATAGCTAGGAATAAAATTTTGAATTAAGTTGGGGTGATAAGCTCAAGCGAACACCCCGTAGTCCAAATCTGAGAATAATGCATGTGACACTAGGACAAAATTTTGAAACCTGTATTTTGTCACGAGGAGATGGTGAACTAAAGGCTCGATATCGAGCCCGAGAATGGAGTGAGTGTTTATCGAGACTCAAAACAGATGAAAGTAAACCGGACATATGCATCAACAATAATGATTACAAAAACTTATGCCAGTAACAACGTCCATGTATACTCGGGAAAAGGCGCAAAGGTAGAGACCAAGTTCAACTCATGTCTTGCTAGTACACTTGACTCGAAGGAAAGGTTTGCTACTAGTTACACTCTTACGGGTTTTGTGACGGTACGAAGATAAGACAACACCCCCGTTATGGGTTTATCTCAGCCGAACAAAAAAAAGACAATAAGCCCTCGAATAAGCCACTTATAATAACAAAATGACAATAAGCACATCCAAATTGAGCCATACTAGTTTTTCAATCACAACAACAAAAATCATAACATATTCCATTTTCAGTAAAAAAAATTATTATTATTTTCTTGAGTCTCGACAGCCACAACAACAACAACAATTTAACCGAACTTATTAAACCATCAACTTCTTCAATTTTTCATAACCATTCGTAAAAAAAATAATCATAATAACAATTAGATTGACAAATCAGAAATACAAGATTATTATCCTTACAATGATATGGATGTCGGGAATAAGCAAGAATAAGAAATTCCAATTAACTTGAATCCCTTGGAGAAATCTTGAAATTGACACCAGATTCAGACTTTATCCACCTTTAATTTCAAAAGCCCTAACCTAATTTCAAAAACCCCTAATTCCTACAAAACCCTAATTTTTCGGATTTGATTGAAAGTGAATGCAGACTCTTGAGTAACTTGACCCTTCTATAGATGTGAGAGTGGGAGCTTGATTGTGACACTTCAGGTTCTTCAAAACATGTTTCTACCTATTCTTGGCTCTCATCTCTTTCCACCTAACCATGCGTGGCTTCTCTTGTGACTTTCGACCATGGGAAGGAGAGAAGGTAGATAGTGATGTGATTTGTCATTTTCGTACAAATATTTTCCGAAGAAATACAAAGGAATGTATTTCCCGGGTCGTTTTCCCAACGAGGGATGAATGGAATTTCCAACTCACGTCGCGATTATCAGGATTTGAATGGGACAAAGGGGATAAATTGATGTTTTCTAAACTACGGGGCAAGGGAAGCATAAAAGAGGAAATTACACTACGGGGAATCCTAAATACGCAAATAAAACTAAAATGCAATAAATGAAACGTAAATAAAATGCAACTACGTCTAATCTAAGTCCTAAAAATGATCTAAAATTACTTTATAACCTAAAATGATATTTGCAAACTATTTGAGAATTAAAACTAATTTTTAGGATTTTTCTTGAATTTATTTGAATTAAAATCTAATTTCTAATTTAAAAATAGAACTAAATATCTAAAAATTATGAAAACAAGTGAGAAAATTATGAAACTATTTTTCAAAAATCTCAAATAACTAAAAAGAATTTTAAAAACTGAATTTGTATTTTTCTGAATTATCTACTAATTTCTATTATTTAAAAACTATTTTAAAATAATTAAATGGATAAAAATTACTATTTAAACTAAAAAAATTATGGAAAAACATTTTTTTGGATTTATATATTTTTCTTAATCTATGAAAATTGAAAACATATTTTTTGGAACTTTTTCTGATTTATTTGTATTAAATGCTAATTAAAAATGCTTAAAACTCAATTTAAATGCAGAAAAATAGCAAATGAACATGGAAAAATATGAAAACTTCCAGAAAATTATAAAATAATACTGAGAACTAGGGAAAAATAACAGAAATAACTAAAGATCACAGGAACTATGATTTGGGCATGAATCTAATTAAAATAAGCACTTGAAATAAGCTAAAAGCCTCTAAAAGCTATAATAAGCTACTACAGCCTAAAACTAACTTAAACTAACTGAAATAAACCTACAGCAACTGATTCGAGTCCAATAAGCACAAGCAGAAAGCAACTAAGCACAAATTCAGGTTAAAATCTCAATATCCAAACGGCCCTTAATCACCTACTTTAAGCCTAGATTAAGCTAGCAAGAAAAATTCCTAAAAATAAACTAAAATGGCCATGATGTCCACAACCAACCAAAAATCTTATATCTAGAATTTTATCTTATAAGGACTAATATTGAAGGAGTTAAAATTCAGAAATAAAAGTGAAATGGATAAGAATAAACTGATGTTCATATGCAGACTTGGACAGGGCAATATGGACCCAAATGAGAAGCTGGTTTGATGGCTTTACAAAATTCACAAAAATTTTATAAAAATACCTTAACAAAGACCACCAACCAGAGAGTAAAATCCCACAATTTCAAATGATTTGAACTAAAAATGAGAAAATGAAAAATCCACAAAGTTTCTCAAAAACCCACTGATTCACTTTTTTGGCTATTTTATCTGATTTTGAAGTTTTGACTAAGATGAACTTTAATCCTCAAAAACTGATTATATATGATGAATTATGATGCAAAATGACTTAACTAAGCTAAATTATCATGATCTAAACCTATAATGCAAGCTTCTAAATTATCTAAACTACTGATATGCTTATGAAATCAGATTAATGGAATATTGACTTTAACTGATCTAAAGTGCAATTTTATGACTGAAATGAACTTAATAATCCTAAAGCACACTAAACCAACCAAGTTAAGCCAATAATTAATCTTTTAGCACAGGAATGTGCTCTATTTCAAACACTGGTTAAGAGACTAAAATGCAAATTCCTGTTTCAAATCTTAAATCCAAACCTAGCTATCCTACAAATCAGATTTAAATATTCTAATTACCACTACATGAAGCACAACATGCAGCTAAATCTTACTAAACTAACATGACCTTAATTATGCAGTTTAAACAGTACTGATGCAAATCTGAATCAAATAATGCAAGTACAAATAGAAATGAAGCAGTGATTACTTATGATTAAACAATGATATCTACTAAACAAACAAGCTGAAATCAACAACTAATGCTACATTAAACATTATCAAGCAACAATTACAAAAATTATTCTACTGATTAAGAATTTCAAACTGAATTGGACTTACATTAGTCCTGCCACTATGGCATGCTGTTGAAACAGTACCCTAAACTATTATCAACCCCAATAATCTGATCTCAACCCATTCTTATCTCCAAAACAGTATTCTGAACCAAATCTGCAGGTTTGACTTTTAGTGACTGAATGTAAATGAGAGTAGGAACTGAGTAGTGAGAATTTTTTAAGCTAAAGAGTGAGCTTATACCTTCTTATCACAGCTAATAAAATAAAAAAAACAGAATTTAGAATTTAAATGAAGATTCAAGCAAAAATGATTATATTGATAATAAAAGTTGAGTACAAAATGGAATTTAAAAACTGAATTTAAACAAAAAACATTAAGAAATACAAAGTTACTCAGAAATTTAATCTACTCTACTCCTACTCTACATATCTTGATCTGTGAATCCAGAGGGGTTTATATAGCCAGCCTTGAGCTCATGGAAGGATCCAGAAGTCCCATCTTGTGCTTTCTCTTGATGCTTCTCAGCCCTTGGATTAACTCTCCACCTCATCCCATCAATCTCAATCATTGGATCATGAATACCACGTCTCTTGGACCAATCACAAGGCAGGATTTGAGAGAATGACACGCGGATTGCCAAGCTGGCATCCGTGTGTCAGTATGAGTCAGCAGAAAGTACTATTCTACCCTTAATGATAGTGAATTTGGCCAATTGGGAGGAACGGTATTCTAGGGTTTATAAGCCTGGGAATTTTGGGGAAAATCTTGGCGCCTTTGGTTTTCTTTATTTTATTTTGTTTTTATTGACTGGGTTGACCGTATAAAAGGGTAAAACGGGTTGGCTGGGTTTGTTTGTAACCGGGTATGGATTAGACTGGGTAAATGGGATTAACCAGGACTTTGAATTGGGTTGGGCTTTGGGATATTTGGGCCTTTTGGAGTAATAGATTTGGACTTAGGATATATAATGGACCCAAGTAGTAATGTAAGGACCAAAAGTGTACAAACTGAAAATCCAGGGACCACAAGTGTAAATCTGAAAATGTAATCCAAGGGTTGAATTTTCCAATCTTTAATAGACCAAGGGCCAATTTTGCCATTTCTGAAACTCAAGGGTATTTTCTGCCAAATAATGAAAGTTGAAGGACTGAATCTGACAAATCTGTAAACTTGATCAAATCTTTCAAAAATCATCCTCTTAGCATAGAAATCTTCACAGATGCACAATTCTGACCTTCCGGCTCAGCTTTAGCACTCTTTATCTCTCGTGCTCGGGTTTTTGTCTGATTTGGTTATCTTTTGCGTGTTTTGACATATCCGTACCTGCACAAGCATAAACTCAAGAAAACATCAAATATCAGCAATAAACGGCTCTTTCTTGGTTATTTTGGGTTTGATTTGATAAAGAAATGATATGTGTTTTTGCACATATCAAAATACCCCAGACGAGACCATTGTCGTGTCCCCACGCAATGCAATCAACTCACGCTTCTAAAACCAAGGATTTCAATCTCTTTCTACCAAACCTATGAAGAAGTAGCAAAGATTCCTCAAAAGAGATTAAGAAACCCTAAATTCTAAAAATGCCCCTGATTGGTGCAAAACCGTCAAGTTTTCTCACACAAACCGGCCACTTGTGAATGGCCGACCGTAAGAAACTTAAAACAGTTTAAACACCAATGCAATGAAGATCAGAGAGTATAGTGTTTCCTCGAGTCGTTAAGTCCCAACGAGGTGTGTAAACTGTAGTACAACGACTGTGCGTGCTGAAATGATATTGAATATACAAAAACAGGAATCTGATTGACTAACACTAGGAATGTGAATAGTGATAGCTCTGTCACAGCTATGTCGTTAAAAGCACAATCGAAACCTAAAACGTAAAAGATATACAAACGTCCATTTAACTTAAATTAAACGTAAATGTATAAAAACAAAACGATTATAACTATAGTAGAGATTTGCATGTCTTAGCGACTTAAATGCAAATTAAGTAAACTTAAAATTATTTATCTATAATTTACAAATTTATGTAAAAGTTAAGAAACCCTAAAAAACTAAAACGCGTACGTGTACGTAGCAATTACGTAAACGTAACAAAATAAAAAGTGAATTCTGTCCAATACAACTCCCACAAATGTAAAAATCATATTTTTGGAATCCTAAAAAGATAAGAAAATTATTAGAAAATTAAAATAAATTTTTACACTATTAAATTAATTAATATAAATTAAAAATGAATTAAATGTATTTAAAAATGAATTAAATAATAAGAAAATCTAAAATTAACTTAAATAAATGAAATAAAGAATCTGAAAAATCTAAAATATTATAAAATAATTTTTGAAACTGAAAATGTATTTTTTACACAATTATTCTATTTATTATTAATTATTTACTATTATTAATTACTAAAAACTATTATTGATTATTAAAAATAATAAATGAATAAAGAAAAATCTGAAACTTTTTACATAATTATAAAATAAATAAAAGAAGCTAGGAAAAATATAAAAACTATATGTTATTAACAGAAATAAGCTAATAAGCAAATAAGCTTCTAAATAGAAGCTATCACTTAGCTTAAAAGTGTTTCTTTTTGGTTTTTTTTTTTTTTTTCTGAAACAACTAAATACTGATATTATACATGATTAATGAAAACAAAACTTTACAAACTTAAAAATAAGCAAATTGTGAGCTTATGAGTCCAACAGTTAAGCTTTTGGCTTGACTGTTGGAACTCAAGCTCATAATAAGCTTGAAATAAGCTATACATAGGAAACAAAAGGCAAAATAAGATATATACAAGTCCAATGGATCAATATAAACAAGAAAATTGGACTATGATAGTGTGAGCTTATGGTTTAGTCAGTTAAGCTTTTGACTTAACTTGGATGGAGTGAAAGCTTGTAAAAGCTTGGTATAAGCTCCACACTGATAAGTAAAAGAAAAATAATATGCTATTAAATGATATAAACAAGTATGCACAAGCTTGTGTACTGGCAATCACTCATAAGCTTGCAATAAGCTAATAAGCAATTCCAATTCACACAGATCCAAACACCCCTTGCAACTATTTGAAATGACCATTTAAGCTGAGAGTATAAGCTAAAAATGGCAAATTAATAATTGAAGTAGCAAGATGGGCTGGTTGGCTTTCCAAAAAGCCAAAACTCAACCTGTGAAGTCCACAGATTAGCTTTTGAGGAGCTTATGAAAATCCTCCCAAATGACCGAGAGCTCAAGTGTATGCTGATACACTCAAGTATACACTGATTGGAATGGGACAAGTTATAAGTGTTTGCAGCCCTAGCAAATAAGCTGCTAGGGGAAAATTAAGCACAGGATCTTTAAGTTGGGTGGATGAGCTTCACAAAAAGCTAAAACACACAAGCTCTAGATCACTAATGAGCTTTTTAGAGCTGTAGGTAATGGTGCAAGTTCAAAGAGTTGAACTGTTGGGAATGGGCAAACTACAAGCTCTTTATGACTTATCAAAGAAGCTCATGAGAGCTCAACCAACACTAAGGCATTGAGTATGACTGGATAGCCTCACAAGAATCCATAATTCAAAAGCTCAAGCTTAGTAGGGAACTTTCCATAGGCTTGGGAAAATAACTCCACTTCCACTGTTTGCTTCAGTGGAAGGAGTTTGGTGGGACAAAATAAAGGGTTTGATTAAGCTACCTAAATAAGCAAATAAGGGACAAATAAGCATAAACATAACAATTGGGCCACAAAGGCTACACAAATAAGCCAAATTCACCAGCTAGGGCCAACTTCACAAGCTTTTGCAAGCTTGTGAACTTGACACCTAAACCTGTGCACAGGGCAAAACTGGGCACAAATAAGCTAAAAAATAAGCACTTAAACATGACATATAGAAATTTAAAAAAATACAATAAGCTAGATTAGAAACAAATCTAAAATATCCTAAAAGCACAGAACATGAAATTAAATAACAATAGCACAATAAAATTACTAAGTTTATTCAAAAACGACTTAAATGAAAATTTGACTTTTACAAGAACATTAAAGTTTGACTAAACTGAGTTTAAAACTTAAACTACTGATTAACTATGATGTATTAAGCTATAATGAAACTAGATTAATCTAGATAACCTACTCATGAATCACTGTGATGAAATTTGTATCTTAAATCCTAACAGTGAACTGTCTAATGAAGATTAAAATCAATTTTGACTATTTAACAAATAAGAATAGGTTTATATGACTACACTGAGCTATTAGGTACTAATATGATATTAAACAATGATAAGCAACAACAAACAAACACTGGACTGCTCATTTATCAGCAAATCCAAACAGTCCTTTAAATGAGATTAGATTGGACTTTTCATAACATCTAGCTGTATAAACAGAATTTATCAAATCCATAAGCTTTAGTGTGTCAAACCAAACCTTTTTCAACCTAAACAAATAGTCACAAGAGTCTAGGTCTAGGATTATCCAAAGCAAGCATATTGGCAGTTGAATGAAATTCCAAGCCACAATCCAATTTCAAAATATAACAACCTAGTATTAAGCTTTAATATCACTACATAATAACAAAGAAACACAGAATCATAAAAATCATAGCATTTAAAACATTAAAACAGTAAAGTACAAAAAATTATAAAAATGAAGCTTACAAGTGATCAATGCTAAAACTGAGTACCAAGGCTCAGAAACCACTCCTAGCTTGTTGTCAATAAGCTAGAGACCAGAAAGTCCATCCAGATTAGCTTCTATACCCAGAACTGCTTATGAGACCACAAGTTGATTTTTCATTTATTTTTCTTGATTTTTAGTATTTCCTGAATTTTAAAAACTATATCTGTTTAAATGAATCTAAAAGCTTCATGAGCTTTGTCAGGAACCTACATGAGCTTAAAGAGTCCATTAAACAACCATAACAAGAAATTTAAATGACATGAAATTAAAGGAATTTTAAGCAAAACATGAAACTGAAATTAGACTGAAATTAAACTGAAATTTAAGTTCCATTACACTAATTTGAGGAAGCTTACAACATTAAAACATTAAAAGACATGAAATTTAAAGAAAGCTTTTAAAAATTACACTAACGACCAATGGCTAATCCAAAGGTGCTTCTTCTCTTGTCTCTCCTCTGCTTTTTATAATCATTTCAACTCCTTGTCGACATCTGAGTGTTTCCCACCACTTCTCAGCCATTGGATCTCTCCAACTCATCAAAATCGTCCACTTGTAGCTTTGGCGGGAAAAGTCTATTTGAGCAGGTAGCAGCAATTAATGCGTTTTGGTTAGATATGGAGGTGGAGGGGGGTTGGTATACAGCTGGGAGGATAAGGTGAGGTGGAGAGGTGGGGTGTCAAGTGGAAGAAACCATGGTGGTTTTGAGATTGCAGCTGTGAGGGAGAGGGGTGAACAGTGGGGCGGTTTTCTTTCATTTAAACTTTGGGTTTGGTTTGGGCTTGGGGAGATTGGGCCACAGGTAAGTGTGTTGGGTTTAATTTGGGTCCGGTTTGTATAGCTTATAAACAAAAGGACCAAAATTGTAATTAGGTGAAAAGTGAGAGACTGAAATTGACAAGTTTCCAAGGTTATCACAAGGGTCAATCCTGCAAATAATGGTTAGTTCAAGGATTAAATTTGCATAAAGTTCCATTTTTAAATGTCCAAGGACCTTTTATGTCATTTTTGAAACTTAAGGGACCAAACATGTAATTTTCCAAAAGTTCACTATAAGGACCAATTTTGTCATTTATTAATAGTACAAGGTTTATTTTTGATAATTTTCACTTTTTAAATTAACCAATGACTATTTTTGACATTTTTCAAAGTTTAAGGACTAAAGTTGTCATTTTGTAAATTTTAAACTTTAAAGGGTTTATTTTGACAACTTTTGAATCCCATGGACCTTAAATGACCTTTTACAAGTTTTTGAATTACCAGGGACTAGTTTTGACAACTTTTGAAACTTGGGGGACTAAAACTGCCAATTATGCAAACTTAATACGTTTTTCATCTGATTTTGATATTTTTGCATTTAAAACACATAAAACACTGATTTGTGATATTTTCATCATTTTGATGCATTTCTGAGTGTTTTCAGATGTTTTTGCAGTCTAGATGGTATAAAAATGATGAGTATTTAGACACTCATCAATCCCCCACACTAAGATATTGCTAGTCCCTAGCAATGATTTATGAAAAGTTAATGGATTTCATCTCTTTACCAAAAGCCATTACTTCTGGAGTAGCCAATTGTTTTAGTTCAAGTAAGAACCTTGGTACAATGATAACCAAATGATTTTGAGCAAATCATAAGCTTTCAACGGGTTTGATTTGTCTTTACCAGAAGCCGTTTGCTTCTGGACTAGCCAACTCTTAGATAAATTATCAATATTATCTTTGGTGAGTCGATTACCAATTATGGTTTTCCAACTGCCTTTACCACAAGCCATAAACTTGCGGGCTAGCCAACTCTTCACTACTTAAAGATATGGTGAGCTGAACACCATACAATTTTGGGCAAATTGCAAGCCATAAATGGATTTGAGATATCTTTACCAAGAGCCGTTTGCTCCTGGATTAGCCAATCCTTATGTGGGTTAGACATGGTGGACTGATTACCATTTGTTGTGTTTAGTACATAGTACTTCCACTAAAAAAAAATTTAAATTTGGCCATTTTGGGGGAAAAAGGGACTAAAAGGGTACATTTATAATCAAATTCGCCAGAATTTCCACCCACACTTAGAAATGAATATTGTCCTCAATATTCAAAGTCCCGGCTATTATGCCGAATCCTTGAACATAAAAGGATAACATTACTAGCCAAGTGTAGAAACACAACAATTATTCTCTTTTTTAATATTCACAATTTTCATTTATTTTTAAGATCTATAAACAACATGTGGGGCATCTCCCCCACACTAAGGTGGTACACACGGGTGAAAACCCATGTTTAACTATTGTTTTTGATTACCGAGTCGCTAGCTTGACTCGACCCCGAATTAATTGGTTCATGGGGAAATGACTGGATGAGAAATTGGAGTGGGGTCACCACTCACAGAATTATGAAGAGTAAGGAGAATATTTTTTTATTTTATAATATAAACAGAAAAGGGAAAATGTTTTTGTATTTTATATTGTTTTTGGAAATGAAATATGATATGATATATAATATATATACAAGGTATAGAAATTTCAACAAAACACAAGTATGTTACAAGTACATTATACGCAGCACACCTCCCCGGCAACGGCGCCAAAATTTGATTGGTGCAAAACCGTCAAGTTTTCTCACACAAACCGGCCACTTGTGAATGGCCGACCTTAAGAAACTTAAAACAGTTTAAACACCAATGCAATGAAGATCAGGAGAGTATAGTGTTTCCTCGAGTCGTTAAGTCCCAACGAGGTGTGTAAACTGTAGTACAACGACTGTGCGTGCTGAAATGATATTGAATATACAAAAACAGGAATCTGATTGACTAACACTAGGAATGTGAATAGTGATAGCTCTGTCACAGCTATGTCGTTAAAAACGTACAATCAGAAACCTAAAAATGTAAAAGATATACAAACGTCCATTTAACTAAATTTAAACGTAAATGTATAAAAACAAAACGATTATAACTATAGTAGAGATTTGCATGTCTTAGCGACTTAAATGCAAATTAAGTAAACTTAAAATTATTTATCTATAATTTACAAATTTATTATAAAATAATTTTTGAAACTGAAAATGTATTTTTTACACAATTATTCTTTTTATTATTAATTATTTACTATTATTAATTACTAAAAACTATTATTGATTATTAAAAATAATAAATGAATAAAGAAAAATCTGAAACTTTTTACATAATTATAAAATAAATAAAAGAAGCTAGGAAAAATATAAAAACTATATGTTATTAACAGAAATAAGCTAATAAGCAAATAAGCTTCTAAATAGAAGCTATCACTTAGCTTAAAAGTGTTTCTTTTTGGTTTTTTTTTTTTTTCTGAAACAACTAAATACTGATATTATACATGATTAATGAAAACAAAACTTTACAAACTTGAAAATAAGCAAATTGTGAGCTTATGAGTCCAACAGTTAAGCTTTTGGCTTGACTGTTGGAACTCAAGCTCATAATAAGCTTGAAATAAGCTATACATAGGAAACAAAAGGCAAAATAAGATATATACAAGTCCAATGGATCAATATAAACAAGAAAATTGGACTATGATAGTGTGAGCTTATGGTTTAGTCAGTTAAGCTTTTGACTTAACTTGGATGGAGTGAAAGCTTGTAAAAGCTTGGTATAAGCTCCACACTGATAAGTAAAAGAAAAATAATATGCTATTAAATGATATAAACAAGTATGCACAAGCTTGTGTACTGGCAATCACTCATAAGCTTGCAATAAGCTAATAAGCAATTCCAATTCACACAGATCCAAACACCCCTTGCAACTATTTGAAATGACCATTTAAGCTGAGAGTATAAGCTAAAAATGGCAAATTAATAATTGAAGTAGCAAGATGGGCTGGTTGGCTTTCCAAAAAGCCAAAACTCAACCTGTGAAGTCCACAGATTAGCTTTTGAGGAGCTTATGAAAATCCTCCCAAATGACTGAGAGCTCAGTGTATGCTGATACACTCAGTATACACTGATTGGAATGGGACAAGTTATAAGCTGGTTGCAGCCCTAGCAAATAAGCTGCTAGGGGAAAATTAAGCACAGGATCTTTAAGTTGGGTGGATGAGCTTCACAAAAAGCTAAAACACACAAGCTCTAGATCACTAATGAGCTTTTTAGAGCTGTAGGTAATGGTGCAAGTTCAAAGAGTTGAACTGTTGGGAATGGGCAAACTACAAGCTCTTTATGACTTATCAAAGAAGCTCATGAGAGCTCAACCAACACTGAGGCATTGAGTATGACTGGATAGCCTTACAAGAAGCCATAATTCAAAAGCTCAAGCTTAGTAGGGAACTTTCCATAGGCTTGGGAAAACAACTCCACTTCCACTGTTTGCTTCAGTGGAAGGAGTTTGGTGGGACAAAATAAAGGGTTTGATTAAGCTACCTAAATAAGCAAATAAGGGACAAATAAGCATAAACATAACAATTGGGCCACAAAGGCTACACAAATAAGCCAAATTCACAAGCTAGGGCCAACTTCACAAGCTTTTGCAAGCTTGTGAACTTGACACCTAAACCTGTGCACAAATAAGCTAAAAAATAAGCACTTAAACATGACATATAGAAATTTAAAAAAATACAATAAGCTAGATTAGAAACAAATCTAAAATATCCTAAAAGCACAGAACATGAAATTAAATAACAAAAGCACAATAAAATTACTAAGTTTATTCAAAAATGACTTAAATGAAAATTTGACTTTTTACAAGAACATTAAAGTTTGACTAAACTGAGTTTAAAACTTAAACTACTGATTAACTATGATGTATTAAGCTATAATGAAACTAGATTAATCTAGATAACCTACTCATGAATCACTGTGATGAAATTTGTATCTTAAATCCTAACAGTGAACTGTCTAATGAAGATTAAAATCAATTTTGACTATTTAACAAATAAGAACAGGTTTATATGACTACACTGAGCTATTAGGTACTAATATGATATTAAACAATGATAAGCAACAACAAACAAACACTGGACTGCTCATTTATCAGCAAATCCAAACAATCCTTTAAATGAGATTAGATTGGACTTTTCATAACATCTAGCTGTATAAATAGAATTTATCAAATCCATAAGCTTTAGTGTGTCAAACCAAACCTTTTTCAACCTAAACAAATAGTCACAAGAGTCTAGGTCTAGGATTATCCAAAGCAAGCATATTGGCAGTTGAATGAAATTCCAAGCCACAATCCAATTTCAAAATATAACAACCTAGTATTAAGCTTTAATATCACTACATAATAACAAAGAAACACAGAATCATAAAAATCATAGCATTTAAAACATTAAAACAGTAAAGTACAAAATATTATAAAAATGAAGCTTACAAGTGATCAATGCTAAAACTGAGTACCAAGGCTCAGAAACCACTCCTAGCTTGTTGTCAATAAGCTAGAGACCAGAAAGTCCATCCAGATTAGCTTCTATACCCAGAACTGCTTATGAGACCACAAGTTGATTTTTCATTTATTTTTCTTGATTTTTAGTATTTCCTGAATTTTAAAAACTATATCTGTTTAAATGAATCTAAAAGCTTCATGAGCTTTGTCAGGAACCTACATGAGCTTAAAGAGTCCATTAAACAACCATAACAAGAAATTTAAATGACATGAAATTAAAGGAATTTTAAGCAAAACATGAAACTGAAATTAGACTGAAACTGAAATTTAAGTTCTATTACACTAATTTGAGGAAGCTTACAACATTAAAACATTAAAAGACATGAAATTTAAAGAAAGCTTTTAAAAATTACACTAACGACCAATGGCTAATCCAAAGGTGTTTTTTCTCTTGTCTCTCCTCTGCTTTTTATAATCATTTCAACTCCTTGTCGACATCTGAGTGTTTCCCACCACTTCTCAGCCATTGGATCTCTCCAACTCATCAAAATCGTCCACTTGTAGCTTTAGAAAAGTCTATTTGAGCAGGTAGCAGCAATTAATTCGTTTTGGTTAGATATGGAGGTGGAGGGGGGTTAGTATACAGCTGGGAGGATAAGGTGATGTGAGAGGTGGGGTGTCAGTGGAAGAAACCATGGTGGTTTGAGATTGCAGCTGTGAGAGGAGAGGGTGAACAAAGGGGGGCGGTTTTCTTCATTTAAACTTTGGGTTTGGTTTGGGCTTGGGGAGATCGGGGCCACAGGTAAGTGCGTTGGGTTTAATTTGGGTCCGGTTTGTATAGCTTATAAACACAAGGACCAAAATTGTAATTAGGTGAAAAGTGAGAGACTGAAATTGACAAGTTTCCAAGGTTATCACAAGGGTCAATCCTGCAAATAATGGTTAGTTCAAGGATTAAATTTGCATAAAGTTCCATTTTTAAATGTCCAAGGACCTTTTATGTCATTTTTGAAACTTAAGGGACCAAACATGTAATTTTCCAAAAGTTCACTATAAGGACCAATTTTGTCATTTATTAATAGTACAAGGTTTATTTTTGATAATTTTCACTTTTTAAATTAACCAATGACTATTTTTGACATTTTTCAAAGTTTAAGGACTAAAGTTATCATTTTGTAAATTTTAAACTTTAAAGGGTTTATTTTGACAAATTTTGAATCCCATGGACCTTAAATGACCTTTTACAAGTTTTTGAATTACCAGGGACTAGTTTTGACAACTTTTGAAACTTGGGGGACTAAAACTGCCAATTATGCAAACTTAATACGTTTTTCATCTAATTTTGATATTTTTGCATTTAAAACACATAAAACACTGATTTATGATATTTTCATCATTTTGATGCATTTCTGAGTGTTTTCAGATGTTTTTGCAGTCTAGATGGTATAAAAATGATGAGTATTTAGACACTCATCAATCCCCCACACTAAGATATTGCTAGTCCCTAGCAATGATTTATGAAAAGTTGATTTGATTAAAAATCAATAATAAGAAGTTGTGTAGTATATGGGTAACTCAAACGTGTAAGGTTTGAGCACCGAGATCGTTCCGAACGAGGGTTGAATGGAATTTCCAACTCACGTCTCAAATATCGGGATTCGAATGAGAAAAGGGGCATAAGATGATATATTCTAAACTACGGGATAAGGAAAGCATAAATGAACTAAAATCTACGGGAAATCCTAAGAACTAAGGCAAACTACGCAAATCTACATTAAAACGCAAATACGAAATTAAAACGAAACGCGAATAAAAAGCAACTACGTCTAATCTAGATCCTAAAAATAACCTAAAACTACTTTTACTCTAAAAATGATATTTGAAAACTAATTATGAATTAAAACTAATTTTTAGGAATTTTCTTGATTTTATTCTAATTAAAAACTAATTATTAACTAATAGAAATAAACTAATTATCTAAAAATTATGAAAGAGAGAGAGAAAAATATGGAATTACTTTCTAAAAATCTAACATAACATAAAAGACTTTTAAAAACTATTTTTATATTTTTCAGATTAATTTTCTATTTTCTACAAATTTAAATCTATTTAAATCTAATTTAAATTATGAAAAATACCAAATAAAAGGAGAAAAATAAGGAAAAATCTTTTTTATGCTTTTTATATTTATCTTAAACTATTAAAATTGAAAAATTAATTTTTGGAACTTTTTCTGAATTAAATGCAATTAAAGCTAATTTAAAATGATTAAAAACTGATTTTAATTAAGAAAAATACTAAACAGTGTCTAAAAATTATGAAAATTTCAGGGAAATTCTAAAATATTATTCTAAAGCAGAGAAAAATATAAAAAACAGGGCTTATGTGGAAGAAATGAAGGCTGCAATGTAAACTAGGGGCAATAAGCACTTTTGAATAAGCTAAAAAGCACAAGACTACACCAACTGATTACAGAAGCTAGGGGATGCTAAAACTACTCTAAGGCAACTGATTTAAGCTAATTCTAACACCCAATGAGCATCTACCAAGATTTAAGGCCAATCAAGCATAAATAACCAAAACAGGTCCTACCCCTACTGTTTAAGCTCTAGAAACTGCTTATCTGATAAGCTAATGAGAAAACTAAAAGAGTGGTTCTAAAGACCACCAACCAGAGAACATGTAACCAAAGTTTCAGCTAATTTGGACTATTAATGAAGCAGTTAAAGATCAAAGAAAATCTGGCTAAGAGGGACAGTGCTGCTGAAGCAGTAACAGTGGGACAGGCACCTACTTTGGAGCTTATTTATAAGATTATCTGGAGTGCTTAAGCCAAAAACAGATATAAGGTCTTGAAGACCACCTGGAGAACTACAAATGGACCAAGATTCAGACCCTATCTACTTGAAATGAAGAGTGTGCATCAACTGCAAGATCTGCAAATTCTGAGCTTAAAACCCTGTTACTCTTCGACATAGTTAAGAGATTTGACTAAAATGAGTTTTAAGATTAAATGATGGACTGATTAAGGTGAAAATGGATGAAATAAAACTATAACAAGCTGGTTCTACTGATTCTAATCCTAAATGTGATGATGACAGTGGACAGATTCCAACAGTAAAGATCACAAGACAGTTTTAAGCTATAGTTGACTTATTGCTCAAATTGCAGCAATACAAAGACAGATATGAACTAAACAAAGCATAACAAACCTTTAACCACTGATCTAGTGCAAAAATATGACCTCTAAAACAGTTTTTAAACCTAAACCAAACACTCCTTTACATGCTTCTATTGAAATTGAACCTTGCAAACTGATGAAAGGAGATTGTGACTGAATCAAAACAAGTAAAATATCCTTCAACTAATCATTAAAACAGATTAACACCATAAATCAACCCAAAGAAATTTGACTCTCAAATCCTTGACCCGTTTTGACTTTTATTGACTTTTTGTGTAAATCTGGAAATAAGAACAATTAAAAGCATAAGACACTCATTTAAGCTTATAAAAGCTTAAATGAGTAGCAGTGAACAGGATTTAGAAGCTTGTAAACACAGAACTTTGATCTTAATTAAAGGTACAAAATTGAGTTTGATTGAAAGCAATGAAAACTTGAATTTATTACAACATCAAAGCTGAAATTACATTTTACTCAACTACTTAAAAACATTAAGAATGACAGAAATATAAGTGATCAAAATTTCTCTAAATGCTTGAGAAATTGGACAAATTCTATTGTGACTTGAAGAGGTCTTTATATAGCTCGAGCTTGGGATTGCTTGGATTCCTTTGAGAAGAGCCTAGAAGGCTATTTGCAGCCACAAAATCATCCATCATCACTGCAGCCAATCACTGAGCTCCATTTGCCTTGATGAGGTGTCTAGTCCAATGAGATAGCTTGGTTTGGCCACGTCAGCATCATATCTGGCATGTCAGAGGTTCTAGAGGGTATGAAAGATTCTAAGTACGAGGTTTAGTGTTTGGGAGGTGGTAAAAGAGTGGTGTACGGGGTGTGTTTGTTTGGGGAAGAAGCACAGAGCAATAAGGGCGCGTTTGGTTTTATTTGATATAATTGTTTGAGTGGTTTGGGTATTTTTGACCGGGTAAAGGGTATATACGGGTTGGGTAATGATTTTAATAATAAAACCGGGTAAGTGAATTGGGTAAAGGGTAGAGTGGATTTGGGCTTTAGGATATTTGGTTTTTGTTTTGGGCCAAGAGTTGGAAATAGATAATGGATTTGGATACTTGGACTTGTAATGGATTAGTAGTATACCAAGGATAACCATAGGGACCAATGTTGTAAAAACTGAAACTCCAAGGTCCAAACATGTAAATTCTGAAATCATAGACCAAGGGCAGAACTTGCCAATCTTCCAATAAACCAAGGGCCAAATTGCAATTTTTGAATCTTTAAGGATCATTTTTGCCAATTGTTGAAACTTGAGGGGCCATTCTTGACATTTCTTCAAACTTGGTCATTTCTTCCAAAAATCATCCTCGGAGAATAAAATCATCATAAATGCTCAATTCTGACCTTCCGGCTCAGCTTAAGCTCTCTTAATCTCTCGTGCTCGGATTTACGTCTGATTTGGTTCCTTTTCGCGTGTTTTTACATATCCGTACCTGCACAAGCACAAACTCAAGAAAACCACAAATATTAGCAATAAACGGCTCTTTCTTGGTTATTTTGGGTCTATTTTGATAAAGAAAAGGTATGTGTTTTAGCACATACCAAAAGTTAATGGATTTCATCTCTTTACCAAAAGCCATTACTTCTGGAGTATCCAATTGTTTTAGTTCAAGTAAGAACCTTGGTACAATGATAACCAAATGATTTTGAGCAAATCATAAGCTTTCAACGGGTTTGATTTGTCTTTACAGAAGCCGTTTGCTCTGTACTAGCCAACTCTTAGATAAATTATCAATATTATCTTTGGTGAGTCGATTACCAATTATGGTTTTCCAACTGCCTTTACCACAAGCCATAAACTTGCGGGCTAGCCAACTCTTCACTACTTAAAGATATGGTGAGCTGAACACCATACAATTTTGGGCAAATTGCAAACCATAAATGGATTTGAGATATCTTTACCAAGAGCCGTTTGCTCCTGGATTAGCCAATCCTTATGTGGGTTAGACATGGTGGACTGATTACCATTTGTTGTGTTTAGTACATAGTACTTCCACTAAAAAAAAAATTTTAATTTGGCCATTTTGGGGGAAAAAGGGACTAAAAGGGTACATTTATAATCAAATTCGCCAGAATTCCCCCCCACACTTAGAAATGAATATTGTCCTCAATATTCAAAGTCCCGGCTATTATGCCGAATCCTTGAACATAAAAGGATAACATTACTAGCCAAGTGTAGAAACACAACAATTATTCTCTTTTTTAATATTCACAATTTTCATTTATTTTTAAGATCTATAAACAACATGTGGGGCATCTCCCCCACACTAAGGTGGTACACACGGGTGAAAACCCATGTTTAACTATTGTTTTTGATTACCGAGTCGCTAGCTTGACTCGACCCCGAATTAATTGGTTCATGGGGAAATGACTGGATGAGAAATTGGAGTGGGGTCACCACTCACAGAATTATGAAGAGTAAGGAGAATATTTTTTTATTTTATAATATAAACAGAAAAGGGAAAATGTTTTTGTATTTTATATTGTTTTTGGAAATGAAATATGATATGATATATAATATATATACAAGGTATAGAAATTTCAACAAAACACAAGTATGTTACAAGTACGTTATACGCAGACACCTCCCGGAACGGCGCAAAATTTGATTGGTGCAAAACCGTCAAGTTTTCTCACACAAACCGGCCACTTGTGAATGGCCGACCGTAAGAAACTTAAAACAGTTTAAACACCAATGCAATGAAGATCAGGAGAGTATAGTGTTTCCTCGAGTCGTTAAGTCCCAACGAGGTGTGTAAACTGTAGTACAACGACTGTGCGTGCTGAAATGATATTGAATATACAAAAACAGGAATCTGATTGACTAACACTAGGAATGTGAATAGTGATAGCTCTGTCACAGCTATGTCGTTAAAAACGTACAATCAGAAACCTAAAAATGTAAAAGATATACAAACGTCCATTTAACTTAAATTAAACGTAAATGTATAAAAACAAAACGATTATAACTATAGTAGAGATTTGCATGTCTTAGCGACTTAAATGCAAATTAAGTAAACTTAAAATTATTTATCTATAATTTACAAATTTATGTAAAAGTTAAGAAACCCTAAAAAACTAAAACGCGTACGTGTACGTAGCAATTACGTAAACGTAACAAAATAAAAAGTGAATTCTGTCCAATACAACTCCCACAAATGTAAAAATCATATTTTTGGAATCCTAAAAAGATAAGAAAATTATTAGAAAATTAAAATAAATTTTAACTCTATTAAATTAATTAATATAAATTAAAAATGAATTAAATGTATTTAAAATGAATTAAATAATAAGAAAATCTAAAATTAACTTAAATAAATGAAATAAAGAATCAGAAAAATCTAAAATATTATAAAATAATTTTTGAAACTGAAAATGTATTTTTTACACAATTATTCTATTTATTATTAATTAATTACTATTATTAATTACTAAAAACTATTATTGATTATTAAAAATAATAAATGAATAAAGAAAAATCAAACTTTTACATAATTATAAAATAAATAAAAGAAGCTAGGAAAAATATAAAAACTATATGTTATTAACAGAAATAAGCTAATAAGCAAATAAGCTTCTAAATAGAAGCTATCACTTAACTTAAAAGTGTTTCTTTTTGGTTTTTTTTCTTTTTCTGAAACAACTAAATACTGATATTATACATGATTAATGAAAACAAAACTTTACAAACTTAAAAATAAGCAAATTGTGAGCTTATGAGTCCAACAGTTAAGCTTTTGGCTTGACTGTTGGAACTCAAGCTCATAATAAGCTTGAAATAAGCTATACATAGGAAACAAAAGGCAAAATAAGATATATACAAGTCCAATGGATCAATATAAACAAGAAAATTGGACTATGATAGTGTGAGCTTATGGTTTAGTCAGTTAAGCTTTTGACTTAACTTGGATGGAGTGAAAGCTTGTAAAAGCTTGGTATAAGCTCCACACTGATAAGTAAAAGAAAAATAATATGCTATTAAATGATATAAACAAGTATGCACAAGCTTGTGTACTGGCAATCACTCATAAGCTTGCAATAAGCTAATAAGCAATTCCAATTCACACAGATCCAAACACCCCTTGCAACTATTTGAAATTACCATTTAAGCTGAGTATAAGCTAAAATGGCAAATTAATAATTGAAGTAGCAAGATGGGCTGGTTGGCTTTCCAAAAAGCCAAAACTCAACCTGTGAAGTCCACAGATTAGCTTTTGAGGAGCTTATGAAAATCCTCCCAAATGACTGAGAGCTCAGTATGTGATACACTCAGTATACACTGATTGAATGGGACAAGTTATAAGTGGTCAGCCCTAGCAAATAAGCTGCTAGGGAAAATTAAGCACATGATCTTTAAGTTGGGTGGATGAGCTTCACAAAAAGCTAAAACACACAAGCTCTAGATCACTAATGAGCTTTTTAGAGCTGTAGGTAATGGTGCAAGTTCAAAGAGTTGAACTGTTGGGAATGGGCAAACTACAAGCTCTTTATGACTTATCAAAGAAGCTCATGAGAGCTCAACCAACACTGAGGCATTGAGTATGACTGGATAGCCTCACAAGAAGCCATAATTCAAAAGCTCAAGCTTAGTAGGGAACTTTCCATAGGCTTGGGAAAACAACTCCACTTCCACTGTTTGCTTCAGTGGAAGGAGTTTGGTGGGACAAAATAAAGGGTTTGATTAAGCTACCTAAATAAGCAAATAAGGGACAAATAAGCATAAACATAACAATTGGGCCACAAAGGCTACACAAATAAGCCAAATTCACAAGCTAGGGCCAACTTCACAAGCTTTTGCAAGCTTGTGAACTTGACACCTAAACCTGTGCACAAATAAGCTAAAAAATAAGCACTTAAACATGACATATAGAAATTTAAAAAAATACAATAAGCTAGATTAGAAACAAATCTAAAATATCCTAAAAGCACAGAACATGAAATTAAATAACAAAAGCACAATAAAATTACTAAGTTTATTCAAAAACGACTTAAATGAAAATTTGACTTTTACAAGAACATCAAACTTTGACTAAACTGAGTTTAAAACTTAAACTACTGATTAACTATGATGTATTAAGCTATAATGAAACTAGATTAATCTAGATAACCTACTCATGAATCACTGTGATGAAATTTGTATCTTAAATCCTAACAGTGAACTGTCTAATGAAGATTAAAATCAATTTTGACTATTTAACAAATAAGAACAGGTTTATATGACTACACTGAGCTATTAGGTACTAATATGATATTAAACAATGATAAGCAACAACAAACAAACACTGGACTGCTCATTTATCAGCAAATCCAAACAGTCCTTTAAATGAGATTAGATTGGACTTTTCATAACATCTAGCTGTATAAATAGAATTTATCAAATCCATAAGCTTTAGTGTGTCAAACCAAACCTTTTTCAACCTAAACAAATAGTCACAAGAGTCTAGGTCTAGGATTATCCAAAGCAAGCATATTGGCAGTTGAATGAAATTCCAAGCCACAATCCAATTTCAAAATATAACAACCTAGTATTAAGCTTTAATATCACTACATAATAACAAAGAAACACAGAATCATAAAAATCATAGCATTTAAAACATTAAAACAGTAAAGTACAAAAAATTATAAAAATGAAGCTTACAAGTGATCAATGCTAAAACTGAGTACCAAGGCTCAAAAACCACTCCTAGCTTGTTGTCAATAAGCTAGAGACCGAAAGTCCATCCGATTAGCTTCTATACCCCGAATGCTTATGAGACCACAAGTTGATTTTTCATTTATTTTTCTTGATTTTTAGTATTTCCTGAATTTTAAAAACTATATCTGTTTAAATGAATCTAAAAGCTTCATGAGCTTTGTCAGGAACCTACATGAGCTTAAAGAGTCCATTAAACAACCATAACAAGAAATTTAAATGACATGAAATTAAAGGAATTTTAAGCAAAACATGAAACTGAAATTAGACTGAAATTAAACTGAAATTTAAGTTCCATTACACTAATTTGAGGAAGCTTACAACATTAAAACATTAAAAGACATGAAATTTAAAGAAAGCTTTTAAAAATTACACTAACGACCAATGGCTAATCCAAAGGTGTTTTTTCTCTTGTCTCTCCTCTGCTTTTTATAATCATTTCAACTCCTTGTCGACATCTGAGTGTTTCCCACCACTTCTCAGCCATTGGATCTCTCCAACTCATCAAAATCGTCCACTTGTAGCTTTGGCGGGAAAAGTCTATTTGAGCAGGTAGCAGCAATTAATGTGTTTTGGTTAGATTGGAGGTGGAGGGGGTTGGTATAAGTGGGAGGATAAGGTGATGTGGAGAGGTGGGGTGTCAAGTGGAAGAAACCATGGTGGTTTTGAGATTGCAGCTGTGAGGGAGAGGGGTGAACAAAGGGGGCGGTTTTCTTTCATTTAAACTTTGGGTTTGGTTTGGGCTTGGGGAGATTGGGCCACAGGTAAGTGTGTTGGGTTTAATTTGGGTCCGGTTTGTATAGCTTATAAACACAAGGACCAAAATTGTAATTAGGTGAAAAGTGAGAGACTGAAATTGACAAGTTTCCAAGGTTATCACAAGGGTCAATCCTGCAAATAATGGTTAGTTCAAGGATTAAATTTGCATAAAGTTCCATTTTTAAATGTCCAAGGACCTTTTATGTCATTTTTGAAACTTAAGGGACCAAACATGTAATTTTCCAAAAGTTCACTATAAGGACCAATTTTGTCATTTATTAATAGTACAAGGTTTATTTTTGATAATTTTCACTTTTTAAATTAACCAATGACTATTTTTGACATTTTTCAAAGTTTAAGGACTAAAGTTGTCATTTTGTAAATTTTAAACTTTAAAGGGTTTATTTTGACAACTTTTGAATCCCATGGACCTTAAATGACATTTTACAAGTTTTTGAATTACCAGGGACTAGTTTTGACAACTTTTGAAACTTGGGGGACTAAAACTGCCAATTATGCAAACTTAATACGTTTTTCATCTGATTTTGATATTTTTGCATTTAAAACACATAAAACACTGATTTATGATATTTTCATCATTTTGATGCATTTCTGAGTGTTTTCAGATGTTTTTGCAGTCTAGATGGTATAAAAATGATGAGTATTTAGACACTCATCAGCCCCGTTTACCTTTTATATTCCATATATAGATATTATGATTAAGTACATTCCGATTATGAGTGACGGTTTGTGGAACTTTCATGTCGATCAATAACTCCAACATTTTTCAAAAGACATTTTAGGATCACGGAGTAGGAAACACAACACAGCGTGAAGTGACCATACGGATAGAATACATCGTCCCTGATTTTTCACAAGTCCCCAAACTAAGCGTAAAATCGAAATCATTGTTAAATATGACTCTAGATGCTAACACTACCCATAGAAGTTACTTGTGTAATTACCTTTTGCTCCCATTTTCCTATTTTCCTCTAGATTTTTTTTATTTTTGTGAGAAATGAATTTCTTCAAATTTCTCGTTTCGATAATTTTTATTCCGATAAAGATATAAAGCTAAGTCGCTAATTAGTTATCCACCTTCCATCGAAAACCGTTGCACACAAGAATGAGGTCCACATCAAGGTCCTAATTTCGCATGATTTAAGGAGAATATCTCCCGGATTCAAAGTTTGGCTTAACACTTATTTCAGCACATTTGCATTTTTGCAATTTAGGTCCTTGGTCTTTTCAACCACTAACTCAACGGGATTACCGTTTAATCAGAAGTCTTATTATGACTTTGGATTTTCCTCTGCCTTTTTGGAAGTCTATGACAACTTTTATGGCTTTGGAATTTTCAACTTTAATACATTTGGGCTTTATTTCATATTAATTTTTGTGCCAAACTCCGAATCCTACGGCTTTTATAACAATAGAAACAATAGCAGTAAACTATCAGGAATCAGTTGTCTATTACACCGAAACACTGACAGTACCTTGATGTGTACCCAACTCTCATGGGAAAGGATTCTCTAAAGAAGAATAAAGAACTAACTATCGTCAAAAACTCAACATCTTTAATTATTTATACACAGATATGGGGTGAAACAATCTTGTGGGAACAAAAAGCCATAAGTACCTTCGATGGGCTCTAAAGAGAACCAACTACTCCACGCTTAGCATCTAAACTCATAAGTAACTCTATCATTCCTCGATCTCCGCAAATTTAAAATCCCAAATAATGAGATCCGCGGATGCTTAGCCGATAATTTTTAGATTATCTATGGTTAAGGGAACAAGCTAGGGCTCAACACGCCCGGTCAAGTCAGAATTCTATTCCTACTCTCACCAGCGGAAAGTCAACAAGGTGTCAAAACATATATTAACTTAACGATTGTTTTGTAAAATAATCTCAAGTCTCGCATTTTTAAAGTAACTTATTAGAAACTAGCGAATTCTTGTTTAAGCTTCGCATATTTAAAATCACTTAGGGAGACTTGCAAATTCTTGGCCTTGTGAGCTAGAATCGCATTTTATAGCCTCTTGTCTAAGCAATTAGCAAAGGCTTTTTCAAGAAATCGCATATTTAAAGGAACTTCTAAGAAACTCGCAAAGACTTTTCAATCATAAAACTAGCAAAAGCTTACAAAAATTTTTAAATTTTCACATTTTTTTGCCAATTTTTCATTTTCTTAGGAAAAACGGGGTTGCGAGGGTGCACGACAAAAAATAAGCAAGTGCGGTCAAATCAAATCGAAGATTACCCACCCCAGACTAAAACGAAACATTGTCCTCAATGTTTAAAGGCAAGGGTATCAACGAAAATCTAAAATCCGTTTATTAAGTATGCTAAAAGATAAACGTTAGTTGATAAGATTTCGGATATCGGATTTCCATCAGCATCGAACATGAAACTCGAGTGGAGAAAAGACAAACTTCGAGCACGAGAGTCTTCATATCGGGAACATCCTAAACACAACATCACAAACAACCAATCACGAGAAATCGAAGAGGCTAACCCCTTCACGTCACTTATTAGAAAAGAGAAAGAAGATAGAGATAAGCATGGGGTGCCTCCCACGAAGCGCTACTGTTTTTCTTCACCGAGTCGCTAGCCTGACTCGTCCCCGAATTCATTTGTCCTTGGGGAAGCAAGCGGAAGGGATACCCGGATCAAAGATGGTATCCTCACTCCGGAGGGAAAAAGAATGAGTGGGTTGGGAGGGAAAGAAAATGTTGGGCTCAAGCACATAAGGAATAACTCCTCCCAAACTCACATAAGGTTTTTCAAGAAAGAGGGATCCATCATCCGACGGTTTTGCGGGTGGACGAAGGGATGACGGATCACAATGAGAATACTCCAAAGAAAATGGGAGCTCATGGTAAAGGATAAGAGGTGTAGGCTCACAAATGAAGGCATCCATCGGAGGATCCTTATCTCGAAAAACGTTTCTAACAAAGAACTCATCAATGCATATCCCGGGTTTAAAAATCTTGTCTTCACATGTGGGCTCATCGGGATAAGTGATGGTGGACTCATCAGAGAAAGGGGAGTCAAGAAATCCATCACATAACAACACATCCCCCTCGGGGTCATCATCAGCATCCTCAATACCAGGTGGTATCAAGTCATCAATGGATAAGTCGATTTCTTCCATATCAAAATCACTTGGCGGCTTATCAAGAATATCGTCTTCAACCACTTTAGCGGATTCATTCATCTTAGGATTTATTTCGAAATCAATCTCCATAATATCCTCAGTGTCGGATTCATCAATTTCTTCATCTTGCATAACAACACATGACGGGAGAGAAAGGTCGGAACACAGAGATGGGACAAGTGGTGTGCTCTGAGAGCTAGCAATATCCACCACTTCCGTTGTGGTCTCTAAATCGGACTCAAAATCTTTGTCGAAAAGAGGATTAACTTCGCAAAAGGTATAGTCGTTCTTGAATTCAAAAAGTGGATTTGAGAAAATCCCGGAAGTAACCTCAGAAATGTCAAGAGAATCACACAAAAGCGAATCACAATCACTGTCAGATATATCCTCAGAATCGGAGAACATATCATGATCATTCAAAATATCAAGAGAAGGCTCATCCCAAATATCATCTAAAATCTCGGACTCTCTTGGGTTTGGGATAAGGATCTCAGCATTAGATGATTCCGTTTCCGGAAAAGTACTAAGATGCTCATCCCCCATTATGAGAGAGTCAATGGGTTTAACAATTATCGAAGACATAGAATCATCGACTTCTTCCAAAATGACGTCACTTCTCTCAACCGGTGTGAGTGAAGGGGAAGAGTCGGAAATGAAAGGCTCAGAAACGGGAGTGGTTTCAGCCGACAAACTCGTATAATATTCTTTCATTTGAATGGAATCCTCATCATCATCGTCAATGTAAGTCTCGAGCCATCGGGCACGTCTTTCAAGTGCTTGTTCTTCAATTCGTATTTCTTCAAGACACTTTTCAATCTGAGCTGCTCGTTCTTCTTCTTCGAGTAATTCTATCATAGATCTTTCGTTGCGAGACGCTCGATCTTCGGCAAGTAATTCACCATAATTTTTCTGATGATGATCTTTTTCTGGAGCATGTTTATTAACAAATTCTTCGAGTATTTTAAGACATCTTTGAATTTCTGGAGAAATTATCAGAGGTTGTGGTTGAATTTCTTGGTATTGTGGAGGTGGGTTATAAGGATAGTCGTAATTGTTACAAGGCACCTGCTCATAGACAAGCGGGTTTTGTATTTGACAATCGGAGTTAACGTGCGGACCTCCACAATACTCACAACAGTATGATTGTTGTGACGGATTTGGTGAAGTATATGGATAAGGGTCATAACCAAAGATCTGATTGTTATATTGAACTTGACATTGAAAACCTTGGTGAGGACCTCCACAGTACTCACAAGAGTATGACTCCATCTCATGGTATGGGGGTTGGTTAAGGAAATCGGTCGTTTCATTGTAGGGATGTTGGTTGTAGAAAAACTCGTTTCCCGTATTCACAATGCTACAACCGGGACAATTCCCACCATTTTGAGGTCCCCCACACCATTGACAACCATAATGGTAAGACGAAGACATCGAGAAGAATTATACGAATAAGAAGGTAAAGAGATAAAGAATTGACGGTTCAGAGGGTAAAGAAGAATATTTTTGGGTTTTGATAAACAGAAAACATAAAAGGAAAACAAATTGAAAAGGAAAATATGTTTGGGTTTTTGAAAAAGATATATTTACAAAAACAACGATAACTTCACTCGGGGAAGGATCTTCAAATGCACGCGAATCGAGACGGAATCGGAAACTCACTACATGCCCTCCTTGGCAGCGGCCCCATTTTTGATTTGTCGTTTTCGTACAAATATTTTCCGAAGAAATACAAAGGAATGTATTTCCCGGGTCGTTGATGAATGGAATTTCCAACTCACGTCGCGATTATCGGGATTTGAATGGGATAAAGGGGATAAATTGATGTTTTCTAAACTACGGGGCAAGGGAAGCGTAAAAGGGAAATTACACTACGGGGAATCCTAAATACGCGAATAAAACTAAAATGCAATAAATGAAACGTAAATAAAATGCAACTACGTCTAATCTAAGTCCTAAAAATGATATAAAATTACTTTATAACCTAAAATGATATTTGAAAACTATTTGAGAATTAAAACTAATTTTTAGGATTTTTCTTGAATTTATTTGAATTAAAATCTAATTTCTAATTTAAAAATAGAACTAAATATCTAAAAATTATGAAAACAAGTGAGAAAATTATGAAACTATTTTTCAAAATTCTAAAATAACTAAAAAGACTTTTCAAAATTGAATTTGTATTTTTCTGAATTATCTACTAATTTCTATGATTTAAAAACTATTTTAAACTAATTAAATGGATAAAAATTACTATTTAAACTAAGAAAATTATGGAAAAATATTTTTTTGGCTTTTTATATTTTTCTTAATCTAGGAAAATTGAAAACATATTTTTTGGAACTTTTTCTGATTTATTTGTATTAAATGCTAATTAAAAATGCATAAAACTCAATTTAAATGCAGAAAAATATCAAAAGAACATGGAAAATATGAAAACTTCCAGAAAATTATAAAATAATACTGAGAACTAGGTAAAAATAACAGAAATAACTAAAGATCACAGGAACTATGATTTGGGCATGAATCTAATTAAAATAAGCACTTGAAATAAGCTAAAAGCCTCTAAAAGCTATAATAAGCTGCTACAGCCTAAAACTAACTTAAACTAACTGAAATAAACCTACAGCAACTGATTCGAGTCCAATAAGCACAAGAAGAAAGCAACTAAGCACAAATTCAGGTTAAAATCTCAATATCCAAACGGCCCTTAATCACCTACTTTAAGCCTAGATTAAGCTAGCTAGAAAAATTCCTAAAAATAAACTAAAATGGCCATGATGTCCACAACCAACAAAAAAGGTTATATCCAGAATTTTATCTTATAAGGACTAATATTGAAGGAGTTAAAATTCAGAAATAAAAGTGAAATGGATAAGAATAAACTGATGTTCATATGCAGACTTGGACAGGGCAATATGGACCCAAATGAGAAGCTGGTTTGATGGCTTTACAAAATTCACAAAAATTTTATAAAAATACCTTAACAAAGACCACCAACCAGAGAGTAAAATCCCACAATTTCAAATGATTTGAACTGAAAATGAGAAAATGAAAAATCCACAAAGTTTCTCAAAAACCCACTGATTCACTTTTTTGGCTATTTTATCTGATTTTGAAGTTTTGACTAAGATGAACTTTAATCCTTAAAAACTGATTATATATGATGAATTATGATGCAAAATGACTTAACTAAGCTAAATTATCATGATCTAAACCTATAATGCAAGCTTCTAAATTATCTAAACTACTGATATGTGATGAGTGTCTAAATACTCATCATTTTTGTACAAAATAAACTGCAAAATCATCTGAAAACACTCAGAAACACATCAAAATGATCAAAATATCACAAATCAGTGTTTTATGTGTTTTAAATGCAAAAAGATCAAAATCAGATGAAAAACGTAGCAAATTTGCAAAATTGGCAGTTTCAGTCCCCCAAGTTTCTAAAATTGTCAAAACTAGTCCCTGAGTCAAAATTTCAAAAGGAAAGTCACCAAAGGTCCTTTTAAAATCATAACTTGTCAAATTTAATCCTTTGGTGAAAAATATAAAAAGTTTTGAGAAAATTACAAAAATGGTCCTCCAAGTTTGAAATTTGGCAGAATTGGTCCCTGGAAAATTTGAAAATGGCAACTTTGGTCCTTGAACTATTGATACTTGTCAATTTCAGCCCTTGCATCAACTTTGCAGATTTGGCAGTTCTAGTCCCTACAGTTTCAGAAATGGCAACTTAGGCCCTTGATTATTAACCTATTACTAACCTTGGCCCCTTGTCACAATTCATTTGACCCTGCCACAGATTTTTGAACCCCTGCCATTTGGACCCTTCTTTTTATATTACCAGTCAAATGATTTTGACTCACTCTTTCCCTCTCTCCCTCACGGGTTACACCCAAACCTCCATCATCACACCTGCATCCTTCCTGATCACACTCCATCTTCACCATCATCATCCCTACACCCCCCCTCCAAACACAAGAAGCCAAGTTAGCATTAAATGCCTTAACCCAATCCCACTCAATCCCACAAACGGTTAAACCAACTTTTGGCGCCAAAATTACTTTAAACGTCCAAGATCATTTGCAGCCATCCAAGGGCCTCAATTGTTGGTGGGAACTATTCAGAAAGAGGAGAGAGACACTTTGGGCTTATAAAAAGCAAGGAGAAGCAAGGAGAGAGGAGTTAGTTTTATTTTTCTTAAATATATGTCGTTTTTAGCTTATTATGCTTTAAAATAGCTTTCAGTTGTAATTTTTCAAGTCTTTTGTATCAAATTAACTTGTGTAAGCATATTGCAACTCTGTTTAATCATTAATTCCAAGTTTAGTTCAAATTCCATTTTAGGTGTCAACTGTTGAAACTTTAAGTTTCAAACCCATTTGTTAAAGCTTTAAGCAGCTCAATCTATATCTCATCTAAGCTTATATAAGCTCTCAATAGCTTTTTGTAAGCTTAGAATCAATTTTCAAGCATATTAGAAATTTGGTCAAAGGAAGTCAATATGGAGCAGATTTGAAGCAGCATGGATTTGGGTTGATTCAGACAATGGAATGGGTTGATGTGGAAGTTATGGGTTGGATTATATAGGTTAGAGGTCCTTGGTTCACATTTAGCAAGCCACTGTGGCTTTGGACTCTTGTAAGTAGTTTTCACAAGTTTTTGCTCTAAATGTAATTGTAGTTTAAATTTGTTAAAATCTGTGGTAATAGTAGTATCTAGGTTGTCTTAAGTCAGTTTGATCATAATATCAAGTTGTTTCACTGTTCAATTCTGTTTTGAGCTCATATCAGTAACAAATAGGGGTGTTTGGCTTAATCTGTCTATCTGTCTTTAAGGCCTAGGCAGTGTTAGCCTTTAGTTGTTTTATGTTGGTTAAGGTTATTTGAGTTCATTTCAATCTATATATTGGGTCTGCATAGCCTAAAAGTCAAAACATCACTCAAATCTGTCTCACCTGTTAACTGTTGAGATCAAGGATTGGCAAATCCTTGATTTGTGTTTAGAAATCCATAACATTGCTTGCAGTAGCTTTAGTTTATCATATAACATTAATCTCAGTCACAAAAATTGGATTTAAAGTTCACTTAAGTCAAAATTCTCAATTTCTTCAAAAGTCAAAAGTGCTAAATCCTGTTTTGGGCTCAGATAGAAGGAATTTTCATGGCTTCAGTTTTTAGCCATTTTCAGTGAAATTTGGTACTTTAAAAACTTCATCTGGTCTGGTTACTTATTACCATTTTAGTTGAATTTTACAAATTTTTTATAAGCTTCAAACAGTCCTCTCTTTTGGGTGTAAATTGCCCTGCTCCAAACTCAGTTAATACTGAGCTTTTTCTCAGTTTGTGCAGCTGGTGCACAGGGCTCAAAAGAGCTTTCCATGATCTGATTTTTGGCATAATTGTAGCTAGCCAGGTGGTCTATAGGACTGCATAAGTGGTTTTTGGTTTTGCTTATTGGATAAGCTGGTGTATAAGCTTAAACAGTAAGGGTCATCACTGATTTGCTTATTCTAGCAGTTGGCACATATCATTGATTTGAGCTTATAGATTGTTAGGAGTAGGTCTAATTAGTTGCTAGTAGCTTATTTTAGTTCATTTTAACTTCTGTAACTGTTTGGTGGATTAAATAGCTTGTTTGCTTATTTTTAGTAAACTTTTATTCTAGTAGCAGTTGCACTACATCTTTCATTTCTCACACATTAGCTGCTTATTTCTCTATTTTCATAGATTCATGTTATCATTTTAGAATTATCCTGAGAATTTCATAATTTTTAGTCACTATTTGCTATTTTTCTAGATTTAAATTAGTTTTTAAGCATTTTTAATTAGTTTTAAATACAAAAAATTCAGAAAAGGTTCAAAAAATAATTTTTCAATTTTCTTAAGTTTAGATAAATAAAAGAAGTGAAAAAAGTAATTTTCCAGATTTTTCATAGTTTATTTGGTAATTTTTAGTAATTTAATTAGTTTTAAATAGTTTAAAATTCCTAGAAAATAGAAAAATAATCAGAAAAATACAAAAATAGTTTTGAAAATTCTAGTTTGATATTTTAGACTTTTCCATTTCATAATTTGATTTTTCTAGCTTTGTTTCCTCATTTTTTGTATTTTAGGTAATTATTAAATAGTTAAAAATAGTTTTTAATTAATAATAATTAGATAATTAGTGATAAAAATAGTTTTCTTTTTCTAAATATTTTCTTTTATCATTAGGTTTGTAAAAATATCATTTTCATATTTTTAGGGTTAATATTGTGTAAGTTTCACGTTTTTATTTGTACGTCACGTAGATTTTAATTTCAATTTTATAAAAACATAAAAACAAAAACATCATTGTAAAAATAGTGATAGCGTTTATTTAATAGATTTTATCTTTTTAATTTCCTTAATTTGCATTTAAGCCGTTTTTATTTGTTGGCTTTTCCCGTAGTTATAATCATAACCAAATCCTTTTTCCGTTCAAACTCCTCGATCACTGTACGTTTGATAATTCATCGCATAGCTCGCTGGGACATAACGACCCGGGGAGACTCTATACTCCTCAGATCTTCATTGATTTCGTGCTTAAGCAGTTCTAAGCTGGTTACGGTCCGCCATTCACAAGTGGCGGGCTTGTGTGATTTAGCTTGACTGTTTGGCGCCAAGATCAATATGCTTATGAAATCAGATTAATGGAATATTGACTTTAACTGATCTAAAGTGCAATTTTATGACTAAAATGAACTTAATAATCCTAAAGCACACTAAACCAACCAAGTTAAGCCAATAATTAATCTTTTAGCACAGGAATGTGCTCTATTTCAAACACTGGTTAAGAGACTAAAATGCAAATTCCTGTTTCAAATCTTAAATCCAAACCTAGCTATCCTACAAATCAGATTTAAATATTCTAATTACCACTACATGAAGCACAACATGCAGCTAAATCTTACTAAACTAACATGACCTTAATTATGCAGTTTAAACAGTACTGATGCAAATCTGAATCAAATAATGCAAGTACAAATAGAAATGAAGCAGTGATTACTTATGATTAAACAATGATATCTACTAAACAAACAAGCTGAAATCAACAACTAATGCTACATTAAACATTATCAAGCAACAATTAGAAAAATTATTCTACTGATTAAGAATTTCAAACAGAATTGGACTTACATTAGTCCTGCCACTATGGCATGCTAATGAAACAGTACCCTAAACTATTATCAACCCCAATAATCTGATCTCAACCCATTCTTATCTCCAAATCAGTAATCTGAACCAAATCTGCGGGTTTGACTTTTAGTGACTGAATGTAAATGAGAGTAGGAACTGAGTAGTGAGAATTTTTTAAGCTAAAGAGTGATCTTATACCATCTTATCATAGCTTATAAAATCATGAAACATAATTTAGAATTTAAATGAAGATTCAAGCAAAAATGATTATATTGATAATAAAAGTTGAGTACAAAATGGAATTTAAAAACTGAATTTAAACTAAAAACATTAAGAAATACAAAGTTACTCAGAAATTTAATCTACTCTACTCCTACTCTACATATCTTGATCTGTGAATCCAGAGGGGTTTATATAGCCAGCCTTGAGCTCATGGAAGGATCCAGAAGTCCCATCTTGTGCTTTCTCTTGATGCTTCTCGCCCTGGATTAACTCTCCACCTCATCCCATCAATCTCAATCATTGGATCATGAATACCACGTCTCTTGGACCAATCACAAGGCAGGATTTGAGAGAATGACACACGGATTGCCAAGCTGGCATCCGTGTGTCAGTATGTGTCAGCAGAAAGTACTATTCTACCCTTAATGATAGTGAATTTGGCCAATTGGGAGGAAGGGTATTCTAGGGTTTATAAGCCTGGGAATTTTGGGGAAAATCTTTGCGCCTTTGGTTTTCTATATATTTATTTTGTTTTTGTTGACTGGGTTGACCGTATAAAAGGGTAAAACGGGTTGGCTGGGTTTGTTTGTAACCGGGTATGGATTAGACTGTGTAAATGGGATTAACCAGGACTTTGAATTGGGTTGGGCTTTGGGATATTTGGGCCTTTTGGAGTAATAGATTGGACTTAGGATATATAATGGACCCAAGTAGTAATGTAAGGACCAAAAGTGTACAAACTGAAAATCCAGGGACCACAAGTGTAAATTTGAAAATGTAATCCAAGGGTTGAATTTGCCAATCTTTAATAGACCAAGGGCCAATTTTGCCATTTCTGAAACTCAGGGGTATTTTCTGCCAAATAATGAAAGTTGAAGGACTGAATCTGACAAATCTGTAAACTTGATCAAATCTTTCAAAAATCATCCTCTTAGCATAGAAATCTTCACATATGCACAATTCTGACCTTCCGGCTCAGCTTTAGCACTCTTTATCTCTCGTGCTCGGGTTTTTGTCTGATTTGGTTATCTTTTGCGTGTTTTGACATATCCGTACCTGCACAAGCATAAACTCAAGAAAACAGCAAATATCAGCAATAAACGGCTCTTTCTTGGTTATTTTGGGTTTGATTTGATAAAGAAATGATATGTTTTTTTGCACATATCATGATGGGTCTGGACTTGCTGTAAATGGAGGGGCATTAGGGAGGCGCTGAAGAAATGAGAGAGGCAGTAATCCCCTTTTATCCAACCAACATTTATGTTTGGACCATTTTTTTTTATCTTCTGTGTTTGCGTGTGTAGGCGAGGGAGGAGAAAAAGAAAAGTGAGATGGGAAAAATATTATACTTATGGTAGTGGGATGTCAGACTATGTATCTTAATTTCTTATTAGGTAGGTTTTAACTGTATTACGTACTCCGTCATTTGTCGAATCCTCGAGTAAACGTACCTTCCCGGTACCCGAAAAAATATATAAATTATATTTTTGGAAACGATTTCTTAAACGTAATAATATGAATTTCTTATTACATTGAAATTTGATTATAACTGTTTGCCGTTATTAATTTGGTGTCGGTATGCGTGCGGTGCCATGACTTTCTAAATTCACGAGATAATCTCTCGTTTTCTTTCTTAGATTATCGATGAATGATAAAAATGCATATTTCACTTATCTAAGTATTTATTTTTTTATCTTGTATGCTACTGCGTTGCAGTATGCGGAATAACTTCTTGAAACAATGGATTAAGCTTATGTATGCTTAAATTTTAACTTGGACAATAACAAATTTCACTCTTATTATACAGATACTTAGTGGACAAGTATCGCATGTGCGGTGTCGGGTTTTTAAGGAAACGAGATGACCTCTTGTTTTTAAATTTAAATATTGATAACTGTCAGAAAATAACCGATTTGAATTTTCTGACGTAATAAATATTATTATAATAATCCGAAATTTTACGGGTTGTTATAGTGATACACTTACCAAACCTGACAAACTTGAACCTAGAGCTATTAATTGTATCTTCGTAGGATGCCCTAAGGAAACTATGGGATATTATTTCTATGTTCCATCTGAGAACAAAGTTTTTGTTGCTCGAAATGCTGAGTTCTTTGAGAGTAATCTTATGGATCTTAAAGCAAGTGAGAGTATGGATGATCTTGAATTACTTCAAGAAGAAGATACAAATCCTTCTTTAGATACTAGCATTCATCATGATGAGGATGATCAAGAAATTGAAGAACCTCGAAGTGATATTATTCCCATTCGAAAGTCCAATAGGACACGCCGTGCTCCTGACCGTATGTGTTTATATATTGACGCTGAGGAACATGAGTTAGGGGATCTTGGTGAACCCAATAACTATAAAGCTGCATTTCTGGATCCTGAATCCAAGAAATGGCTTGATGCAATGAATGTGGAAATGTAATCCATGAAAGACAATGATGTGTGGGTCGTAGTTGAGCATCCTCCTAACTGCAGGACAGTTGGCAGCAAGTGGCTCTTCAAGAAGAAGACTGACATGGATGGTAAGGTATACACCTTTAAAGCTCGTCTCGTAGCAAAGGGCTTCACTCAAACCTACGGGGATTGATTATGAAGAAACCTTTTCTCCTATAGCAGACATTAGAGCTATAAGGATTCTCATAGCCATAGCTGCATACTATGACTTTGAGATATGGCAAATGGACGTCAAAACCGCCTTCCTCAATGGACATCTTAACGAAGAGGTCTATATGGAGCAACATGAGGGTTTTGTTGATCCAAAATATCCTAACCGTGTATGCAAGCTCAAGCGTTCCATTTATGGACTTAAGCAAGCATCGAGGCAATGGAATAAACGTTTTGATGATGAGATCAAGAAATTTGGATTTTCTCAACATCAAGATGAGCCATGTGTATATCAGAAAGCTAGTGGGAGTTATGTCACTTTCCTAATTCTATATGTTGATGACATATTGATTATGGGAAACAATATTCCAATGTTACAAGATGTAAAATCCTATCTTGGAAGATGTTTCGCCATGAAAGATTTAAGAGAAGCTGCATATATTCTTGGAATTAAGATCTATCAAGACAGATCTAAACGATTGATTGGTTTGAGTCAAAGTGCTTACATTGAGAAAATCTTGAAAAGATTTTGTATGGAGAACTCCAAACGTGGCGCAATCCCAATGCAAGATAAGCCTAAATTGAGTAAATCACAAGGTGTGAAACACCGCTAGAAAGAGCGCATGCAAAGAATTCCTTATGCTTCGGCTATAGGGTCTATTATGTATGCTGTGAGATGTACTCGTCCGATGTTGCTTCGCCGTGACAGAATGTGACAAGCCGATTTCAACAGAATCCAGGTGAACTTCATTGGACTCTTGTGAAAAATATTCTTAAGTATTTACGCAATACTAAGGTTATGTTTCGATCTATGGAGGAAAGATGAACAAGAGCTCGGATTTCTTGCTACATGATGTGGATATCGACAGATGCTGATGACTTAAAATCTCAGACTGGATATGTTTTTGTTCTTAATGGACGTGTTGTTGATTGGAAAAGCACTAAGCAAAGTATTTTTGCTACTTCATCTGAAGGAGTATATTGCTGCTTGTGATGCATCAAAAGAGGCTGTATGGATTCGTAAATTCATTTTTGGGTTGAACATTGTTCCCACAATTGAAGAACCCATAAATATGTATTGTGATAATACTAGAGCCATTACTATAGCTAATGAAAGCAGAATCACTAAAGGTGCTAGACATTATCGCGCTAAAGTTCATTATCTTCGAGAGACCATTGAAATGGGTGATGTGAAGATATTAAAGGTTCACACATATGACAATTTAGCTGATCCATTTATGAAAGCTTTGGATTTCCCTAAGCATTCTAAATTGACTAGAGAAATAGGTTTGGTACCTGCTAGCAGTCTCATGTAAACTGTGTGTTAATTAGTATTTGGATAATTTGGAATTGTAAGACAGTCATTATTTTTTTATTAATAAAGATACGAGGTATTTATTATTATATTCATATAATCTGTTATTCAATTTTTGCATGTTTAATCCATGAAATGATTTATCATTCAAAATATGTCCATTGTCGGTTAACAATATGGGAATATTGTTATGATAAGGCAAATGTGAGTGTTGGTTATAATTCTAACGAGAATTCGGATTGTTCCCACCAAACTCATATGTATTCACTAGAGATTCATATTGGATCTTTTGGATCCTTGTCATGAGTAAAATATTGAAAATGGTTTGTTATCTTCGTCCTTAGACTTGAGATGCAAGTAAGTTCTGTTATGTGTGGATATCACTTTTTGTAAGTATATGCAAAACGCTATCTGAACAAGGTAGTTCTAAAAGCTATATTTCGGAGTGATGTAAAGCAGCATCCACAACGCTTGTAGTCAATAAAGGATTTGTTACTCCACTTGATATGTGCAGAAAGATACCATGGCGCCTCTCCAGATTTAATCAGATAATTTTCTGGCCAGACCCAAAGCGTAATGCAAGATGATTTTTGATTATATTTGGTATATCTGAATTAAAATCTATAACGAGATTCTAAATGGTTAAACTATATGGAATGATTAAAGATCCATAATCCATGGTTTAATGGTATCTATAACAAAGGATGATTAAAGCAAGACATTGAATGACCATGCTACTGAGAAACTTTTACGAAACTATTCTCTCAGACACTTTTAGTTAAAAAGCGAGTAAGAGCGTTTGATAGGCGTTTCCGTCGTTAGTTTTGTGTGCCATTCGACACACCAACTCCCAAGTGGGAGCTGTTGATTTGTGGGAGTCTTAAAACACGACAAAGCAACTAAACATGTATGAGCCGATGGGGGCACATGCGATAAACACGAGTATACGTGTTGAGCATAAACTAATACTTGAATTATATTGTACCCGTTATGTTTGTTTTTGACCCGATCACTTTTATAGACCATGGGTTGTCTTGGACTCTTACATGGGACGAATTCAGCAAGCCTTGGGCCTTGAATGCTGTATT
>OU343219.1:179522516-179579548 GCA_910596185.1 Chrysanthemum makinoi | reverse complement strand
ATAAAACCCGGTCAACAACTAACCTTTACCAGTCAAACTAATATAAAAAATAAACCCACCTCCTTCTCCCAGCGCGCCTAAAGGATAAATCCACCATTTTCACTATTTTACTTCCTTTCACAATTATCCACATGTCCCAATCATTTACCTCACTTAATGTACTTCTAGAACCATCTGACAATGTGTCAGATGGGAATGTCATCAGGATCGCCACAGTGGACAAACAAAGCATTCCCATTGGCTGAGACACCTCACATGTATGATCCAACGGATGTAATCAAATGAGATGATGTGGAAAGTAATCAAGGGTGTTGATTGAAGGCTGAGAAGGCATCCAAGAGAGTCCCAGAAGCTTCTATCCGTGGCTATATAAACCCCTTCTTTCACAGATTGTAATCCATGTAGAGTAGGAGTAGAGTAGATTAAATTTCTGAGTAACTTTGTATTTCTTAATGTTTTTAGTTTAAATTCAGTTTTTAAATTCCATTTTGTACTCAACTTTTATTATCAATATAATCATTTTTGCTTGAATCTTCATTTAAATCCTAAATTCTGTTTTATGATTTTATAAGCTGTGATAAGATGGTATAAGCTCACTGATGTGTGTCTAAATACACATAATTTTATACCCATCTAAGACTGCTAAAACATCTGAAAACACTCAGAAATGCATCAAAATACTGAAAATATCATTGGATTGTGTTTTTATTTATGTTTCAAATGCAAAATGTTTAAAAACTTTAAAAACTAACATAGTTTGCAAAATTGGCATTTTCAGTCCCTCAACTTTCAAAACTTGTCAAATTTAGTCCCTAGGCATTTGTTTTGTAAGAAAGTCACCAAGGTCCTTTTTGAAATCATAGGTTGTCATATTTAATCCTTTGGTGAAACGTTTCAATAATTTACAAGTTTGGTCCCTGCACTTTCAAAATTTGCATAAATGGTCCCTGGGAAAATTTTATTGTTGGAAATCTCATGTATGGTCCCTAGATTATTGGGACATGGCAGGAATCACCCTTGGTTTATATTGAAAGATGTACAACTTTGGTCCTCCAATTTTTAGAATCTACAAGTTTGGTCCTAGCTTAATTTTACCAAACCAACCGGACCCTTTATTCCCACAAGCCCAAACCAAATATAATCCAAAGCCCACCCAAACCACGTTTTATAAATAATACCGCTCTCCCCCTTCCCTCCTCACACACTGAAACTTACCTTTTTCACTGCAAAACCACCCCCACCGCTACCACTTGGCCTCCCTCCTGTCTCCAGCTGTCTACCCACTCCCCTCCACCTCCACAATCAACCAAAATTCCTTAAATGGTTTAAACCACCTGCTCAACCCAACTACTATGACTTTTGGCGCAAATTTACAAGTCACGTACATGGGATTAATTGAAGACATTTCAAGGGGTGGGATTGAAGCAGAGGAGAGAGATGAAGCTATTGGGGTGATTATTTAAGAAGATAGAAGACAGAGAGATATGTTGTCACTTGTTTTAGACCTCTTTTAATTTTCTTGTAGTCGTTTTTATTGTTTTAATGTAAAAGAATTCTGGGTTTGATGTTTTAATTTAATTTACAAGTTATTTAAGTCTTGATTAGCCAGTTTCAATCCCCTAATTTCTGTTTTATGCTTGTTCTAATTTTCCCGCCAAAACCATTCCTATCAAATTACCAGTTTTTAGTTTGTTAAGAGTGTTTTAAATTGTTTGTTGAAGTTTGTTTTTGGTTAATTAAGTGAATTGGTGAAATTTCATGGTCTATAATTCAAAATTTCAAAAAAAAAAAAAAAGTCAAATGAAAGTCAAAGGGTGATGAATATGGTTGAATTGCTGGTCTAGCTCAGGTCTGGAACTGGTTCTAGCTTGATTGGTTTGGCTTTAGTTAGTTTTTGCAAGCCATAGTGGCTGGAAACCTGTAAGTGTTTTGCAAAAGTGTTTTTATAGTGTTGTCCATTTCTGTCTTACTGCATAGCTAGCTTAGTTTGAATCTGTTGGTTAAAATTGTTATAGTTGCATTTTTTTAGTCTATATATTGTTATTAAATCTTAGTTAATCACTGTCATGGATTAGATTTAAGGCTAGGATAGAAGTAGATTGCATTTCATCTACTTAAAGGAGTGTTTGGATATGCTTATAAATCTGAGTTAGTGGTTTCATTATTGGAAGATTAGCACTGAATTAGTTGAATATAGGTATAACTAGTTAGTCTCATTCATTGAAAGTGCATTTCAACTCAATTCAGTCAAAATTCCCTTTAATCAGTGCTCATTGTCGATTCTGCTTGAATTAGTGATAAAAAAATCTTTGCATGTTAGTTTAAAATTAGTAGGTATAGCTTGCATTAGTCTTATTTTACCATTAAACATCATAATCAATCAGTAAACTTGATTCAAATCTCACTTTAGTCAACATTTCAGTTTTACCTATAAAAAGTCAAATTGCACAAACCAGTTTTGCCCAAACTTGTGGAATTTTTAGTGAGCTTATTACTGTGTTGTAGCTTATGAGCTTTTGGGAAATCATTTAGACCCAGCTTGTGTACCCTCTAGTATTTTTGTTACATTTTTGTGATTTTTATTGTGGGCTCCACATAGCCTCAAAGTGAGCTGCAGGGGAAGTGTCTCCCCTGTGCAGCTGTTGCACCACCACCAGTGGCCATCTTCACCACTTCTGTGGGTCCCACAGGCCACCTCAGTGGGCCCTAGTAGGTGTTTCTTGGTTCTTTGGAATCACCACCCAGCTGGCTATCCTGTTTCAGCCAAGTGAGAGCTTAAGCTCTGTGGACCCCACTTGTTTTGCCCTTCAAACTCGTCCCATAATGTCTTAGAACACAAAGAAGCCAAGTGCTTATTTCAGTTCCATGTTGCTTATTTGTCCATTTCCTATCATATTATGCTTATTTTGTATATATTAGACTTAATTTGAGCTTTTGGTTTCCTGCGTTGCTTTTTAGCTTATTTTTTGCTTATTAGCTAACTGCTTATTTAGCCCATTCTGCTTATTATGGGTTAGACAGTTCTCATTTTATTTTTCCTAGCTTTCTAATTTTATTTTATAATTTTCTGGAAATTTTCATAATTTTTACTGTTCATTTACTATTTTTCTTAGTTTTAATTAGTTTAAATTAGTTTTTAATTATTAATGAATATTTAAAAAGTCTAAAAAAAATATATCTTCAGTTTTAAAATTAGTTTTAAGTTATTTTAGATTTTTCCAAGTTATAATTTCATTTTTTTAGGATAATTTTCTATTTTCTTATATTTAAATGTATTTTTAAATAGTTAAAAATAGTTTTTTAATTAATTAATAATTAAATAGTGTAAAATTAAATTTATTTTTCTAAAATATTTCTTTTATTATTAGGATTGTAAAACATAATTTTTATCACCTAGGTATTTTTAGATTCTGTTTTCACTTTATTTTTTTGTACGTAGACGTTTATTTATACATAAACGTACGTTTTAGGTTTTAATCGTTAAACGCTTTTTAAAAGTAGAATTAAAATGACTTCAAAGTCTTTATTAGATTTAATTTCCTTAGTGTAATCAATCATAACCCCTTTCCTGTTCAATATCATCCGATCACAGATTCGTTGTATTACAGTGTTCACACCTCGTTGGGACTTAACGACCTGAAGTAAAACTATACTCCTCTAGATCTTCATTGCATTGGTTTTAGACTGTTTTAATTTTATTACGGTTGACCATTCACAAGTGGTTGACTTGTGTAATAAACTTGACGGTTTGCCACCAATCAAATTTTGGCGCCGCTGCCGGGGAGGTGTGCTGCGAACTACGAATTTGAAGCATCAGTGATTGTTGAATATACACCCATTGTATATTTACCATCTTTGTCCATATTTCCTTACTTTCATATAAAACCAAATTATCGTTGAATTTAATTCGTTGACTATCGATTACAAAAATATTTTCATTCTTGTTTTTACAACATGTTTTTCAAAAATACCAAAAATATTCCTCTTTACCCTCTTACCCTTTTGATTCTTCATTTCTTACCCTCTGGAACCCTTTGATTCTTTCTATGTCTTATCCTCACCTTCTTGGTTGTCAATGGTGTGGTGGCCCTCATAATGATGATAATTGTCTCTGTTTTAGCATGGTAGAGTAGGAATGGGTCTGTTCATAACCAAGATCCCTATTCTTACCATGACACGACGATTTATTCCATCGCTACCACATCATGAGATTCAGACATATTCATGTGAATTTTGTGGAGGTCCTCATCAAGAATTTGAGTGTCAAACCGGGAACACGTTTGTCTATGAACAGTTTTCTGGTAACACTCAGGACTTTGGAAATAACCAAATTCCATATTATTCACATGACCAGCCACAACAATCATTTTGTTGTGAGTACTGTGGAGGTCCACACTTTAGATCTGATTGTCAAACAAGGAATCCATTTCCTTGTAACAATTACGACTCTTCGTATCATGACCAACCTCTACAGTACCAAATGAATCAGGCACCACCTCAGCCTGAGCCACTTCCTCAAAATCTTCTCCTTGATCTTTTGGATTTAGTGAAAGATTTGAAGGAATGTAAACATTCCCAAGATAATCCAAATCAAAAATCCATGGAAGAATTGTTAGCCGAAGAGCGGGCTGCTAAAATAAATTCCCAAATTGCCTTTGAAAAATCTATTAGGGAATCAATTGCAAAAGAAAAAGCAGCCAGATCTAGCTCTCAATTTCGTTTCATTCCTGATGACGATGATGATGAAGTTACCCTTGATATTCGTCACTTTTGTACAGGTTCTTCAAGTTCATCAGTTGAAATTCCTTCCATGAAAAATCAGGGAGAAAAGACTATGATGGAATTACTAGCAGAAGAACAAATGGAAAGTATAAAACATATGTATGCAAGTCCTTCTCAACTCCTCAGTCTGGCTGTTATCACACCCGATATTCCCACTCACTCTCTAAACAGGGGATGAGCATCTTGACCTCGTTCCGAAAAGGAATCAGAGAATTCATAAGTCTAGTGTTGAGAACCTTGTCCCAATCCCGAGAGAGTCACATGGAACTTCTGAGCATATGTGTGATTCTCTTTCCCCACTTGAGTGTTCAAAAGATCATTTTGAGACTTTCTCCGATTTTAGCGATGATTGTAAATCTTATGGAGACATTGAGTATGTTGAGGCATCACTTTCACATTTCGATGTTAATCCTCTTCTTGAGGAGTTCACCGATGAACTCACTCACATCAGTCCACTTTCATCAAAAAGTGACAATGATCTCTTTGATTTCGAAGCCGATCTTGGAGAAATTGAAAGTCTCCTATATAATGATCATTCACTCATTTCTTGTCCCATTTCCGACTCTTCCATTCCTTCTCTCACTCCAGATGAGAAAGATGACAACTTTTGGAAGGAGGTCGATGCTTTTCTTAGTGATGAGTCAATTCCAACAGGGATTGACAATACTTGCTTTGATTCGGAGGGAGACATCCTTTTTCTGGAAAATCTGTTGATTGAAGAACCGTTTCCAGCTCTCCCTCCCGGAAATTTTGTTGCCAATCACCATACAAGTTTCAAGTCTAAGCTTAAAAATCTAACAAATGGTGATTTGCTCCTCACTGATGAAGAATGGGATTGCATTGTGATACACATCTTTATTCCATTTTCACATAGATGTGTGGTTTCTCGTTCCCTTTTCTCCTTCAGGAATGAGGACACTATTTTTGATCCCGGCATTTTCATTTATCATTTTTGAGCCGGATCTATGTATATCTCATCGGCGTGGAACTTTCACGTACTTCAATGTTTATACAAACATTTTGAATGAAAGTCCGATGGAGATTGTCTCTTCCACTTATTTCCGCATGAACAAATTAATTCGGGTCGAGTCAGCTAGCGCTCGGTAATAAAAACAAGTAAATTAAAATGGGTTTTCACCCGTGTGTACCACCTAGTGTGGGGAGATGCCCCACATGTTGTAATATATATATATATTATATATATATTATATATATATATATATATATATTATATAATTATATATATATATATATATATATATATATATATATATATATATATATATATATATATATATATATAAAAAAAAAAAAAAAAAAATTCAAAATATGGCCGAGTATTTCCCTTTTATGTTCTATGTTTCTGCATAACCGCCGGTACTTTGAATATTGAGGGCAATATTCATTTCTAGTGGGGGGAATTCTCACGAATTTTATCATGTAATTATACCACCCATCCCCATTTTTGGCCAAATTTTTTTTGGAGTAAGTGTTTTGCACTTACTCAGCTTACGGTTATCAGTCCGCCATGTCTAATAAACAAAAGGATTGGCTAATCCAGTAGCAAACGGCTCTTGGTAAAGATATCTCAAATCCTTTGCTGACGTGCAATTTGCCCAAAATTGTAATGGTGTTCCGCTCACCATATCTTAATTAGTGAAAAGTTGGCTAGCCCGGAAGTTTATGGCTTGTGGTAAAGGCAGTTGGAAAACCATAATTGGTAATCCACTCACCAAAGATATTTTATCTAAGAGTTGGCTAGTCCAGAAGCAAATGGTTTCTGGTAAAGACAATCAAACCGTTGAGCTGGTGATTTGCTCAAAAATCATTTGGTTATCATTGTACCAAGGTTCTTACTTGAACTGAAACATTTAGCTACTCCAGAAGTAATGGCTTTTGGTAAAGAGATGAAATCCATTAAAGTTTCAAAAAGATTGCTAGGGACTAGCAATAGTTTAGTGTGGGGGATTGATGTGTGTCTAAATACACATAATTTTATACCCATCTAAGACTGCTAAAACATCTGAAAACACTCAGAAATGCATCAAAATACTAAAAATATCATTGGATTGTGTTTTATATGTTTCAAATGCAAAATGTTTAAAAACAGTTGAAAAACGAACATAGTTTGCAAAATTGGCATTTTCAGTCCCTCAACTTTCAAAACTTGTCAAATTTAGTCCCTAGGCATTTGTTTTGTAAGAAAAGTCACCAAAGGTCCTTTTGAAATCATAGGTTGTCATATTTAATCCTTTGGTGAAAAGTTTCAATAATTTACAAGTTTGGTCCCTGCACTTTCAGAATTTGCATAAATGGTCCCTGGGAAAATTTTATTGTTGGAAATCTCATGTATGGTCCCTAGATTATTGGGACATGGCAGGAATCACCCTTGGTTTATTTTGGAAGATGTACAACTTTGGTCCTCCAATTTTCAGAATCTACAAGTTTGGTCCCTAGCTTAATTTTACCAAACCAACCGGACCCTTTATTCCCCAAGCCCAAACCAAAATATAATCCAAAAGCCCAAACCCAACCCACGGTTTATAAATAATACCGCTCTCCTGTTCCCTCCCCACACACTGAAACTTACCTTTTCCTGCAAAACCACCACCACCTGGCTACCACTTGGCCTCCTCCTGTCTCCCAGCTGTCTACCCACTCCCCTCCACCTCCAAAAACACCCAAAATTCCTTAAATGGTTTAAACCTGCTCAACCCAACTACTATGACTTTTGGCGCCAAATTTACAAGTGCACGTATGGGATTAATTGAAGACATTTCAAGGGGTGGGATTGAAGCAGAGGAGAGAGATGAAGCTATTGGGGTGATTATTTAAGAAGATAGAAGACAGAGAGATATGTTGTCACTTGTTTTAGACCTCTTTTAATTTTCTTGTAGTTCGTTTTATTGTTTTAATGTAAAAGAATTCGGGGTTTGATGTTTTAATTTAATTTACAAGTTATTTAAGTCTTGATTAGCCAGTTTTCAATCCCTAATTTCTGTTTTATGCTTGTTCTAATTTTCCCGCCAAAACCATTCCTATCAAATTACCAGTTTTTAGTTTGTTAAGAGTGTTTTAAATTGTTTGTTTAAGTTTGTTTTTGGTTAATTAAGTGGTGAAATTTTCATTGTCCTGTAGAATCAAAATTTCAAAAAAAAAAAAGTCAAATGAAAGTCAAAGGGTGATGAATATGGTTGAATTGCTGGTCTAGCTCAGGTCTGGAACTGGTTCTAGCTTGATTGGTTTGGCTTTAGTTAGTTTTTGCAAGCCATAGTGGCTGGAAACCTGTAAGTGTTTTGCAAAAGTGTTTTTTATAGTGTTGTCCATTCTGTCTTAACTTCTGCATAGCTAGCTTAGTTTGAATCTGTTGGTTAAAATTGTTATAGTTGCATTTTTTTAGTCTATATATTGTTATTAAATCTTAGTTAATCACTGTCATGGATTAGATTTAAGGCTAGGATAGAAGTAGATTGCATTTCATCTACTTAAAGGAGTGTTTGGAATATGCTTATAAATGAGTTAGTGGTTTCATTATTGGAAGATTAGCACTGAATTAGTTGAATATAGGTATAACTAGTTAGTCTCATTCATTGAAAGTGCATTTCAACTCAATTCAGTCAAAATTCCCTTTAATCAGTGCTCATTGTAGATTCTGCTTGAATTAGTGATAAAAAAATCTTTGCATGTTGGTTTAAAATCAGTAGGTATAGCTTGCATTAGTCTTATTTTACCATTAAACATCATAATCAATCAGTAAACTTGATTCAAATCTCACTAGTCAACATTTCATTTTACCTATAAAAGTCAAAATTGCACAAACCAGTTTCCCAAACTTGTGGAATTTTAGTGAGCTTATTACTTGTTATAGCTTATAAGCTTTTGGGAAATCATTTAGACCCAGCTTGTGTACCCTCTAGTATTTTTGTTACATTTTTGTGATTTTTATTGTGGGCTCCACATAGCCTCAAAGTGAGCTGCAAGGGAAGTGTCTCCCCTGTGCAGCTGTTGCACCACCACCAGTGGCCATCTTCACCACTTCTGTGGGTCCCACAGGCCACCTCAGTGGGACCCAGTAGGTGTTTCTTGGGTCTTGGAATCACCACCCACTGGCTATCTGTTTCAGCCAAGTTTGAGAGCTTAAGCTCTGTGGACCCCACTTGTTTTGCCCTTCAAACTCTGTCCCATAACTGTCTTATAACACAAAGAAGCCAAGTGCTTATTTCAGTTCCATGTTGCTTATTTGTCCATTTCCTATCATATTATGCTTATTTTGGTATATTAGACTTAATTTGAGCTTTTGGTTTCCTGAGTTGCTTTTTAGCTTATTTTTGGCTTATTAGCTAACTGCTTATTTAGCCCATTCTGCTTATTATGGGTTAGACAGTTCTCATTTTAATTTTCCTAGCTTTCTAATTTTATTTTATAATTTTCTGGAAATTTTCATAATTTGTACTGTTCATTTAGTATTTTTATTAGTTTTAATTAGTTTAAATTAGTTTTTAATTATTAATAAATATTTAAAAAGTCTAAAAAAAAATATCTTCAGTTAAAATTAGTTTTAAGTTATTTTAGATTTTTCCAAGTTATAATTTCATTTTTTTAGGATAATTTTCTATTTTCTTATATTTAAATGTATTTTTAAATAGTTAAAAATAGTTTTTAATTAATAATAAATAATTAAATAGTGTAAAAATTAATTTTCTTTTTCTTAAAATTTTCTTTTATTGTTGGGATTGTAAAAACATAATTTTTATCATGTAGGTATTTTTAGATTTCTGTTTTCACTTTTATTTTTGTACGTAGACGTTTATTTATACATAAACGTACGTTTTAGGTTTTAATCGTTAAACGCTTTTTAAAAGTAGAATTAAAATGACTTCAAAGTCTTTATTAGATTTAATTTCCTTAGTGTAATCAATCATAACCCCTTTCCTGTTCAATATCACCCGATCACAGATTCGTTGTATTACAGTGTTCACACATCGTTGGGAATTAACACCTGAGGTAAAACTATACTCCTCTAGATCTTCATTGCATTGGTTTTAGACTGTTTTAATTTTATTACGGTTGACCATTCACAAGTGGTTGACTTGTGTAATAAACTTGACGGTTTGCCACCAATCACTCACTCTTTAGCTTAAAAAATTCTCACTACTCAGTTCCTACTCTCATTTACATTCAGTCACTAAAAGTCAAACCTACAGATTTGGTTCAGATTACTGATTTGGAGATAAGAATGGGTTGAGATCAGATTATTGGGGGTTATTAATAGTTTAGGTTACTGTTTCATTAGCATGCCATAGTGGCAGGACTAATGTAAGTCCATTCCTGTTTGAAATTCTTAATCATTAGAATAATTTTTGTAATTGTTTGCTTGATAATGTTTAATGAGCATTAGTTGATTGTTTCAGCTTGTTTGTTTAGTAGATATATTGTTTAATCATAAGTAATCACTGCTTCTTCTTCTATTTGTACTTGCATTATTTGATTCAAGATTTGCATCATACTGTTTAAACGGCATAATTAGGTCATGTTAGTTTAGTAAGATTTAGCTGCATGTTGTGCTTCATGTAGTGGTAATTAGAATATTTAAATCTGATTTGTAGGATAACTAGGTTGTATTTAAGATTTGAAACAGGAATTTGCATTTTAGTCTCTTAATCAGTGTTTGAAATAGAGCACATTCTGTCTAAAGATTAATTTATGTGGCTTAACTTGGTGGTTTAGTGGCTTTAGATTAGTAGTTCATTTCAGTCATAAAATTGTTTAGATCAGTTAAAGTCAATATTCCATTAATCTGTTTCATAAGCTATCATAGTTTAGATAATTTAGAAGCTTGCATTATAGGTTTAGATCATGATAATTTAAGTCATTTTGCATCATAATCTTTTAAGAATTTACATAATTTAATTAGAATAATAAAATTTTCTAATGTCATGTGTCCATAGTAGATTTTAATATTTTTAACAAATAGTTTAGTTAGATTAAAATCATTTGTAATTTTATTATAGTTAAAATCATTTAATCCTTGAATTATCATAAATGTATTTTGAAAGTGATTAAATTATTTAATTGCATTAATTTTAGTTCTCTAGTTAATTCTAAATCTAATGTAAGTTATTAGTTTTAAAATTTTGTGTTATGTAATTTTAATAATTTTATATTAAATTTCATAAATTTTATAAATAATATAAAATTGAGCTTAACAATTAATATATTTAATTTTTAAAATTTTATAATATAAATTAAATAAATTTTGTTTTTTAGTAAAAATTAGTTATAATTAACTTTAATTACATGAATAATGATAAATATCAAATTTTGGTCTCAATTTTTCAGATCGTATAATTAAGTTTTATTAAATTAAAATCTTTTTAAATTTTAGTTTTGAAATCACAATAATCCATTAAAAATAAGTATTTAACATAATGATTTAAAATTGTAATAAATTTAGGGTTAAATAATGTTAATATTTAGTTTAAGAAATTCATAAATTAATAAATTCAGATAATTTATTGTACTAAAAAATGGTCATAAGTAATTTTTTATATGTATTAAATTAAATAAATTATTATGTTATTTTAAATAATTAAATATAAAATGAAAATGAATTTAATTTAGTGCCTTCATTATAATTAAATTATTATTTAATGTTTTAATTAATAATATTCTTTTAAATTTGCATTAGTTTATTCATCATAATATCTTTTTGAGGATTAAGTTCATCTTAAGTCAAAACTTCAAATCATAATAAAATAGCCAAAAAGTGAACTGGTTTTTTGAGAAACTTGTTGGATTTTTCATTTTCTCATTTTTAGTTCAAATCATTTGAAAATGTGGGATTTTACTCTCTGGTTGGTGGTCTTTGTTAAGGTATTTTTATAAGATTTTTGTGAATTTTGTAAAGCCATCAAACCAGCTTCTCATTTGGGTCCATATTACCCTGTCCAAGTCGCATAGTGAACATCAGTTTATTCTTATCCATTTCACTTTTATTTCTGAATTTTAACTCCTTCAATATTAGTCCTTATAAGATAAAATTCTGGATATAAGCTTTTTGGTTGGTTGTGGACATCATGGCCATTTTAGTTTATTTTTAGGAATTTTTCTAGCTAGCTTAATCTAGGCTTAAAGTAGGTGATTAAGGGCCGTTTGGATATTGAGATTTTAATCTGAATTTGTGCTTAGTTGCTTTCTGCTTGTGCTTATTGGACTCGAATCAGTTGCTGTAGGTTTATTTCAGTTAGTTTAAGTTAGTTTTAGGTTGTAGTAGCTTATTATAGCTTTTAGAGGCTTTTAGAGGCTTTTAGCTTATTTCAAGTGCTTATTTTAATTAGATTCATGCCCAAATCATAGTTCCTGTGATCTTTAGTTATTTATGTTATTTTTCCCTAGTTCTCAGTATTATTTTATAATTTTATGGAAGTTTTCATATTTTTCCATGTTCTTTTGATATTTTTCTGCATTTAAATTGAGTTTTAAGCATTTTTAATTAGCATTTAATACAAATAAATCAGAAAAAGTTCCAAAAAAATATGTTTTAAATTTTTCTAGATTAATAAAAATATAAAAAGCCAAAAAAATATTTTCCCATTATTTTCTTAGTTCAAATAGTAATTTTTAGCAATTTAATTAGTTTAAAATAGTTTTTAAATCATATAAATTAGAAATAAATTCAGAAAAATACAAATTTAATTTTGAAAAATCTTTTTAGTTATTTTAGATTTTTGAAAAATATTTTCATAATTTTCCCACTTATTTTCATAATTTTTATATATTTAGTTTTATTTTTAAAATTAGAAATTAGTTTTTAATTCAAATAAATTCAAGAAAAATCCTAAAAGTTCGTTTTAATTCATAAATAGTTTTAAAATATCATTTTTAGTATAAAAGTAAATTTAGATCATTTTTAGGACTTAGATTAGAGTAGTTGCCTTTAATTCGCGTTTTATTAATTACGTTAAATCGCGTTTTTAGTTATCATTTGCATCTTTAGTTGTAATAACATGTTTTCATCATAGATCCAGTAGTTTTACTTGCTTTCCTTTATTATTGCTTGCCTTGTAGTTTAGAAACCATCAAATTCCCTTTTTACCCATTCGAATCCCGAATCACGCGACGTGAGTTGTTAAACTCCATTCATCCCTCGCTGGGAAAACGACCCGGGAAATACATACCTTTTTATTTCTTCGGAAAATATCTCTTGTACGAAAACGACAAATCAAAAATGGCGCCGCTGCCGGGGAGGGCATAAAGTGAGTTTTCGTATTCCGTCTCGATTCGCATGTATTTGAAGATCCTTCCCCGAGAAGTTATCGTTGATTTTTGTAAATATTCCTTTTATTAAAAACTCAAAAAGATTTTCCTTTTCAAAATTAGTTTTAAAAACTCAAAAATATTCTTCTTTACCCTCTGATTTGATAATTCTTTCCTCTTATCCCTCTTATATTTAATTCTTATGGACTCCTTCGACTATTTCTGTCAGTGTTGTAATTCACGTTTGGGATATGATTATCAGTGTTATAATCATATTGCCCCAATTCTTCAATAATCATCAGAATTTTTCCGACTACCCTCCACAGCCCGAGTATCTTCGTTGATCCATATTATTGTTATGGTTGTGGAGGTATGGTAGATTCGTCGAATGATTTTCGTTGTTTACGGTGTATGCCCGAGATACATTCTATTTATGAAGAACCCGTTCCGATTGTGAATAATGATTCCATGATTGAAGAACTCACCGGGGGGTGTCGAGGACGATTTTTACTGGATTCACGACATGTTTGAGAAACAAACAATCTAATTTAAAAATATGCTTCAAACTTTCTTCAATCAATGGCAAGCTCAACAAAGTATTAATGAAGAACCCGTTCAAGTTACGGAAGATAATCACACCATTTCGGAGCTACCCGAAGAACCCACCGAGGGTTACGGAGACGATTTCTTTGAACGTCGTGCTTTTCTTAACAACATTGAAAAACTTGAAGCATTGTCAAATTTTTTGAAATATAAGCTTGATGAACCCTCGATTCCTACTCCCTCTCCGGTGAAGGAGATGGAACATATTTTTGAGCCCGAGGTGATTCCTGTTTGTACTCTCGACTCTAATCCGAAAAATTCTAGAATCGATCCTTATCTTTCACGATTCGCCGTTACGAGTTCGTCAAGTTACAAAAAAATAGAACGAAACTATGAACTTAAAACGATTTCTAAACAGAAAGAACCGGAGACCACAACGGAAGTGGTGGAACTTGCTAGCTCTCAGAGCACACCACTTGTCCCATCTCCGGAATCTTCAAAATACACTCCCTCTCTCGTTTCTGAGCCTTTCATTTCCGACTCTTTCCCTTCACTCACACCGGTTGAGAGAAGTGACGTCCTTTTGGAAGAGGTCGATGATTCTATTTCTTCGATAATTGTTGAACCCGTTGACTCTCTCATAATGGGGGATGAGCATTTTAGTACTATTCCGGAAACGGAGTTGTCTGATGTTGAGATCCTTGTTCCAAGCCCAAGTGAGTCCGAGGTTATCTTTGATGATATTTTGTGATGAGCCTTCTCTTGATAATTCGAGCGATCATGTTGAGATGTTCTCCGATTCCGATAACGATTCTTATTGAGACATCGACTTTGTCGACGATTTACCTTCAGAGTCCGTCAACATAGAAGAAGTAAATGATTTTGAGCCAGAAGATGAAGAGATTGAGCCCGATGATATTGAGATCGAGGATGAAGCTTTACGTGAAACATTGTTGAATGTTCATCTTCTCATTTCTAAGATTGAAGCCCTTAACGATAATTTAAGTTCGCCTCCTATCTCCGTTAAAGATAGCGACTTTTTACCCGAGCTTGAAACTTTCCGATTTGATGAAGAGATTAGTGGCAATTCCACTATTGATGATGTTTATCCTCCGATTCTTGAGCGATTCTACTTCGATTATGATATGGGCAAAGTTTTGAATGAGATTTCCGATAATCCGACGAATGACCTGATCATTGAGGATGCGATTGATGACCCAATGCCACCGGGTATTGAGGATATTGTGAATGATCCCGAGGGAGATATAGTTGTTCTTGATGGTTCTCTTGACTCTCCTCTCTCTGATGAGTCGACCATCACGTATCCCGTTGAGCCCACATGTGAAGACAAAATCTTTAAACCCGGGATATTCATTGATGATTTTTTTGTTAAAACCATTTTTCGAGATAAGGATCCTCCGATGGATGCCTTCAGTATTAAGCTTTCACCTCTTATCCTTTACCAAGAGCTCTCGTCTTCTTTGGAGTATTCTCATCCTTATCCATCATCCTTTCGTCCACCCGCTAAACCGCTGGATGATGGATCGTTATTTCATGTTATCCCTTATGTGCTTAAGCCCGACACTTTCTTTTCCACCCATCCCGCCCAGTCTCATTCCTTCGGGAATGAGGATACCATCTTTGATCCGGGTATCCCTTTCGCTTGTTTCCCCAAGGACAAATGAATTCGGGGACGAGTCAGGCTAGCGACTCGGTGACCAAAAACAGTAGCGCTTCGTGGGAGGCACCCCATGCTTATCTCTATCTTCTTTTTATTTTCTAATAAGTGACGTGAAGGGGTTAGCCTCTTCGATTTCTCGTGTTTGGTTGTTTGTGATGTTTTGTCCAGGATTTTATCGATATGAAGACTCTTGTGCTCGAAGTTTGTCTTTTCTCCACTCGAGTTTCATGTTCGGTGCTGATGGAAATCCGATATCATAATCTTATCGACTAACGTTTATCTTTTAGCATACTTAATAAATGGCTTTTAGATTTTCGTTGATCCCCTTGCTTTTAAACATTGAGGACAATGTTTCGTTTTAGTCTGGGGTAGGGTAATCTTCGATTTGATTTGACCGCACTTGCTTATTTTTTGTCGTATACTCTCGCAACCCCGTTTTTCCTTAGAAAATGAAAAATTGTGCAAAAATGAGAAAATTTAAAAATTTTTGTAAGCTTTTGCTAGTTTTATGATTGAAAAGTCTTTGCGAGTTTCTTAGAAGTTACTTTAAATATGCGTTTTTCTTGAAATATCCTTTGCTAATTGCTTAGACAAGAGGCTATAAAATGCGATTCTAGCTCACAAGGCCAAGAATTTGCAATTCTCCCTAAGTAATTTTAAATATGCGAAGCTTAACCAAGAATTTGCTAGTTTCTAATAAGTTACTTTAAAAATGCGAGACTTGAGATTATATGACGAAGCATTAGCTAAGTTAATATATGTAGGACCTTATATCTATCAACCTTATCACAAACCCAACACAAATACCACGTTAACACAAACAACACAAACACAAACGTTATGCTTAGAAGTAAGGAAAAGAAAGATGGTGACTTGAATGATATAAAAATCGTGTATGTGATGATAAGATATGCAAACAATAAGTTGTATATTTCTTGAGAGAGAAAATACACACACACACACACTTTCAAACACACCCCTCAAATGACCATTTGAGGGGTATTTATAGTCCAAGGGACTTGATGCCCTAAAGGCTTTCCATGGGCCTTTCGTGGACTTAGATTGGGCTTGGGATGCTTAAGCTTATACACGGCTTAGCATACCTTAACATTTAACCAATTAGCTTAGCCCAGTCCACGAGCCCGTTGACTATTCTATCACGATATCTAACACACGATACAAAGTTCCTAATCGTGAATGACCATCACTTCTAATAAAACTATTAAGGCTAACAATCTCCCCCTAAGGGGTGGTCATTCAAATGATGCTCCACTTGATTAGGTCTCTACTTTTCTTGAGCTCGAACTTTGTGCGTAGATATTGAATAGTCTTGATTCTTTGTTCCTTCATGCTTTGTGATCAATTAATGTGGTTGTCTGCCGTTGTCAACTTCGTTGGTTAGGTATCTCCACGTCTTTTTCTCCACCATGCTCACACTTCTATTTGACTTTTGGTTACCAATGATGTAGTTCTCGAGTCTTTAAACTTTGTGTAGCCTTTGATTGTGATGAGAACTTTCATGTGTCGTTGGTATGAGCATGTGGCGAATCTGCACGATCCATCCGCTCCAGAGCTTCCATAAGAAGAAAACATAAAAACTTAGTAAAAGCGGATTCCGGCACTTACAAGTTTGAATTTCGAGGGTGTTAACAGCATAGTGTGAAAACACATCTCTAATTCTTACAAAGGCCGTCCTGAACTGGAGTCCCACAAGTGAGATAACGCGATGTACCGAAGTACATCTACAGTTCCATGAGCCGCTGAGGTACACCGAAGCATCACCCCACGACTGTATACCGTTTAGACACACTAAGCGTAATCCACGGGGAGTTACCGAAGTGACCTGCTGTCAGGGCTGCTTGATGTTGACCCTGGCAGGAGTTTCCATTCAATCACTGAAGATCACAGATGTGAAACTTCTCATAAATGTTCTGGCAAATTGCTAAGATCTGCGTAGGACTCTATAATATATCACTCGTGTCCTTAATGATGAACAACAAGCGATGTCATGTCATGTGTTCCTATGAGATCTTTTGATGAATCTCGTGGCTCTAGACTCAATTAGTGCATTTTGGTTTTCGTAAGCGGAGACTAGGGAGAGGGTCTCCTTCTTCAATATCAACAATCTCTAAGAGAAAGTCGATAGATTATGTAGGGTTCCCAGTGAGAATGAAACAAATCCTTTTAAGAGGAATTGAGTGGCTAGAAGGTTAGGTGCAGTGCGTCACTGGGTCCATGACGTCTTTGTCTTCAATACCAGTGTCAACTTAGTGACAACCAGTAGCAGATGAATTGAACCCGGTTTCTGCCCTAAGGTTGAATATGGAGGGCTATTTCTTTTCACCCTTTTTCATTACATTTCTTTTTAATTCTTCAACCCCTTCTTTCTCCTTTCTCACATTACTCCTTTTTTCAATCATACCTAAGGACTTCTAATACTACACAGTTGGTGATGTCCTTGGGTAGATCCCTCCGGCTCTGGCGGATCATAGGACGAATTTCCTATCCATAGTCACCTTATAACTCCATGACTGTCCTATTGTTGCCATAAAACCATTTTTCTTAAAAATCTCTCAAAGTGTTTATGATAGAAAACATGTTTGAGACACTCCGCGAGTTTTATATTTTCAGAAACACTCCCCCTTCACATGTGCTTATGAGTTTTAACAGAAATCTGCACATAGAGGGTAGAGTTCGCACGTTTTGAATTGATCGACTTTATATGAACAAGACCGATTCGAGACACGTTTACATCACTAGAGAACTAGCTTGAAATTATTACCCGTTCTGGTCAAGTCCATAGAAAGTTTCTCGAGATGGTACATGATTCCTCGTCAATTCATTGGTTCCGTCTGAGTCGAGCTCATTATGAGATTCAAACCACGATCATTAAAAACTTTTTGATCACATTTTAATCACGTCTCCTCCCCCTCAAAAATAGCATATTCGTGATATTTTTGATATCAACGGATTAAACAATATTTTAGAATCTTTTGGGGAGACAAACGGATTTGATTTAAGCATGAATTTGGAACATTTTAGTTTTATACTCCCCCTTTAATAAAGCATAATCAATTAAAGGGTTTTAGAGGGAGTTATCTTGAGCACAAAATATTTTGAAAGATTTTGAAAATCTTTTTGAACAATCTTGAAAAGGTGCTCAAGATGATGATGATTTCTCACCATTTTTAAATGTACAATCTTTTTGAGTACACTACATTTTTCTTTGAAAACACGAGTTTTGATCTAAAATAATCAAAAGTCATCATTTCGTCCCGGTTTCGTACGATGTATACTAAAGCCATTTTATGAAGAAATTTTGAGAAACGGCATGTTTTAGAAAACAATTAAAGAACTCTCGCTCAAGCATCTGTACATACCCGTATCATTGTTGAATGACTTTTCTAGAAACGTACATAACATATCGATTAAATGAGAGACATGTCGTGAGAAGAATATTTTTTGGATTTTTTATATTGTTTTTGTATTTTTGAAAAATTTTATATTTTTATATTTTGCTTTTGTTGGTTTTTCAAATTTTGTATTTTGTTTTTCAAAAATATTTACAGCGAAGCTTTTTGGAAAAACATTTTCAAGAAGATTCAAGAAGACGTTCTAACTCCTCAGGGGTTAGGCTTCGCATTCCAATTCGTCGAACTAAATAGTCAAACCTTTCTTTTGGAAGGGCTTTAGATAATAGATCGGCGAGTGGGTCATTGACTTCACTGAATACTTCACTTACCCAGGATTTTTCGTCGCGCGTGAAGTCGATACGCTGGATGATAGTTAGACTGGATTGTGATATGATCTTAGTCATTTATGCATGAGCGAGTGGCACTTTTCGCATCACAAACATAGGTATTTATCGAAGTAAAGCCATAATCTGTGAGTTGTGTTCTCATCCATAGAACTTGAGCGCAAAACGCAGATAGAGACACTATCCTCCAGTTGCTTGATAGTGCAGCGGAATCTTGTTTCTTTGAATTCGTTTAATCTTCAGTCACCAATTGTTATCCTCAATGTAAAACTTTTTGCTCCTCCATTGTACTCCTTGTGCTGCTGTAACTTGATCACCTGCGAATTAGCATCAATCAAACTAATTATCAAATCCGAATATTCCTTCGGATACCAAAGTCCCATGTGAATGGATGTCTTCAGGTACCGAAAGATCCTTTTAAACTCTTTGAGGTGCAGTTCGGTAGGCTTTGCCGAAACCGTGCTAAGCAAAGACAGCATGAATGATCCAATGGTCGACCAGACGTACATGAGAGAGCCAAACATGCCTCCGATTTCTTCGTAGTATACAATAGGTGTTCCCAAACCTCAATCCAATTTTGGTGAAGTTACCATTGGTGTTCCGAGCGTGATTACATTAATATCTATGTATTTTGGATTTATCAAAATCTAAGGAAAAGTGACAATTTTGATTTTGTAAACCAAAAGACATTTTAGTCCCCCATGATGGCATGTGTCAATTTTAGTTCATCATGATTTTAACAAATGGATGAAATGATTCAATTGTTGTTAGAAAGATTGGAAGTGGACCAAAATGATGTCGCACATTAAATAAACAATCAATAATGTGTTTTTTGTGTACAAGCGTTCTTGTTCTCAAGTGCATCACAGGTAAGCAACTTGGTGAATTTGCAGACAGGATAAGACATCTTCATACCACGCTCGAGTTTGTAAACCATATATAGCCTTTTGAGTCATCGGATGTTCCATGTCATATGAAGCCTTCTGGCTGACTCCGTACACTTCTTCTTTCAGAGTTCCATTCAGAACGCGCTTAATGTCCATCTGATAAACCGTGATGTTTTTGTGAGCTGCATAGGCCAAGAATATCCTGACTGCTTCAAGTCTAGCTACCGGCGCGAATGACTCTTCAAAGTCTATCCCTTCCTCTTGTCTGTATCCTTTGGCCACAAGACGAGCTTTGTTGCGAATTACAGTCATTTCTTCATCCCGTTTGTTCTTCCATAACCATTTAAGATCAATGACTCGAACGTCAATGGGTCTTGGAACCTTTTCCCACGAGTCATGTAGACGGTATTGAAGAAGTTCCTCCTGCATCGCTTCTATCCATGCGGGTTCTGCCATTGCCTCGCGAATGTTTTTCGGTTCAATATTGCTAATTGAGCAAAGGTAAATGCACAAGTCGCAATCGGTGGCAAGTTGGCGTCTCGTCTGAATTGGCCTTGAAGGTTCACCAATAACTTGTTCAATTGGGTGGTCTTTTGTCCACTTCAGAGTAGAAGGATACCGTTGGTTAAACGTATGCGAATTAGATGGTTCTCGTAAGCTTGAAGAAGATTCAGCTGATTCTGTAGCGAACGGGTTTTCAAATAAGTCGTCATCTAACGTTGCATCGTTATGGTTTTGATTTTGCTCATCAACTGCTGGTAGAACGGGTACAATAACTGTAGTAGATGTAGATGATGTAGATGGAGTTGGTGCATTGGTTTCGACCGTTGTAGATGCATCTTCTGTTGGTGGTGTAGGATGATGTTGAGCGGGTGCCGCTGAATGATTGTTTGATGCATTTGTCGAAGTTCCACCATAGTATTCATCGAACATTAACTCGAAGAAATTCTCCCATTCTTGTTCTTTAGGATTTTCTAACGAAGTTGATTGAGCTCTTTGAGGTACGAGTCCTGAACTGATGTGTCCAGAAGTCTGTCGGTTTAGTGTGGGTTCTAGAGCGAGTTCTAGAAGCCATGTGTGAAAGTTCGTCAAACTTCACATTCATCGTCTCCATGATCCTCCTAGTTCTCCTGTTATACACCCTGAATGCCCTCGAGTTATCTGAATATCCAATGAAGATTCCAATATCACCTTTTGCTTTCAGTTTTCCAAGATCTTCTCTGTCATTCGTAGGATAGCACAAAGCGCCAAATACGTGAAAGTAAGAGATGTCCGGTTTTCTGTTGTTCACAAGTTCATATGGGGTTTTATTGAATCTTGGATGGATGAGGGATCGGTTCTGAGTGAAACAAGCAGTGGCAACAGCATCAGCCCATAGAAATAACGGTGCACTAGAATAGATTAGCATTGTGCGAGCAGCTTCCACAAGAGTTCTATTTCTTCTTTCAACTACCCCATTCGCTGTGGTTCTAACACTGATGTCTGATGTGTGATTCCAACATCTTCAAAATAAGCTCTTAACTCCTGATTAGTGAATTCTGTGCCGTTGTCTGTTCTTACAACCCTTACTGGAGCTTGAAGAAGTACTTGAATACGTTTCAAAAATGTGATGATGATGCCGGTGCTTCGCTTTTGATCTCAGAAACTTAACCCATGTATATCTCGAATAATCATCGACGATAACAAGAATATACTTTTTCCCATTAATGCTTTCAACTCTCATTGGGCCACACAAGTCCATGTGCAACATATGCAACCTTGCTTCCGAACTAGGTACGGTTTTGGGTTTATATGATGCTCTTTTGCTTTTTCCTTGTTCGCATGATGGACATAAGTGATCCTTGGTGTATTTGAACTTTGGAAGTCCGTTGACGATGTTGTCTTTGGCAAGATTGTTGATGGTGTCAAAATTTAGATGGGATAACCGTCTGTGCCACAACCAGGACTGTGTTCCAGATGCTCGTGTCATAAGACATATTGGTGATGAAGAGGCCATTTGATTGATGTCGATAGCATACAAGTTTGTATCACGATTCCCGGTTAAGAGATCAGTGCCATCCAAGTTTCTAACGAAGCAAGCATTTTTCCTAAAAGCAACCTCTAAATCTGCATCACAGAGCTGCCCGACTGAAAACAAATTGTGTCCCAACCCTTCGACATAGTAAACCCAGTGATCAAATAATTTCCAAAAGGTAGATCTCCATAACCCATGATAGCTGCTACATGATCATTTCCGAAACGTACGTTCCCATGAATTTCCAGACGAAATTGATCAGCAGCTTCAGATTTCCGGTCATGTGCTTGGAGCAACCCGAGTCGACGATCCAAAGACAAATTTCGATAACCTGCCAGGAACAGAAAAAGAATATTGTGGAAACCGTTTGATTTTGGTTCCTTTGGGTTAGAGAAAATCCTTATCACACTCAGAGGTTTCTACAGGGAAGTCTGGTTTATCACTCATTGTACCATTCTGGAGTGTGTAAGTTCTACCTGTGGGTTTCCAGATATCATCCCTAAAGTATACACGTTGGTTCCTGTCAGTAGTGTAGAGCCTAAGTTTTGCAACTAGTCTTCCTACTCTTTTAGCATAATTACTTTTTGGGACGTTCTTCTTAACAGCTTATCATTCACAGTCTTAGAAACACAATCATCTTGAACATTTAAAGATTTCTTGCAAGTTAGACAAAGAGATTCAACACATTCATTAGACTTAGCAAGTTTCATAGGTTCAGTACATTCAGATGAAATGTCTTTCTTATTCAAAAGCTGTAAATTCCTAGGGTGTTCATCTACTTTCTTCTCTTTATTCAAGCTACTACTCCTAGAGGCAGTCGAGACTCTATTGTTCCTTGTATTGCTCTTAGGCTTTAGTCTGCTGCTCCTAGAGGTGCTTCCTAGTCCTGTAGAAGGTAAGGCACACTCATTAGGATTCACATTCTTATCTAGAGAAGTGGTTTCAGCTTTCCTAGTCTCTTTAGAGTGCTTTTCTAAACTTATGACGGTTGTTCCAGATGTTTAGATGTGGAGGCAGACGCATTAGTGGTACTCATCTTAAAAAGGCCAGGAGCTAAAACTTTTGGTTTCTCGATAACCGCTTTTCCCTTATCAACATGTTGTTTAGGTAGGGCAGGTGGAGTGACTGGTTTTGATGAAACATTTTTCTCATTGACTTTTGTAGGAGGCATAGAAACAACATTTTTGGTTTTGAAACCGGTTTGGGAACATTTGCTTTCTCCGCAGTCAATGGTTTTGCAATCACAGTATCCACTGCCTTTCCTTTTTGACATTCCAGTTGAGCCCTCAAAAGATCATTTTTCGCTTTCATGTCATTGTAGGCACGCTCATATGACAATTTGTCATACTTGCATTCCTCAGTTTTTTGATCAAGTTGTTTAAAATATGAGACATTTTCTTTTTCAAGTTTCTCAAGTGCTTTTTCATATTTTGAAACAATTTTGGAGGTCTCAGACTGGAGTCTTTCATGATCTTCAACAGAATATGTTTGCAAAATGATGGACATAATATAAGTAGTCAGAACATCTTCGAAGAGAGAGTCATTTAAATTTTCCAAAACTTTGATTTGTTCAACACAGTCAGTAGCTTGCTTTACCAGGGATTTATGGTCCTTGACAAAGTCAGCTGTTTCTTTCAAAAACGCTTGTTCAAAATGAATTACCCTTGCACTGATGGCATTCAGCTGAGGGGCAATTTGAGTTTCAAAAAACTTTCTTTGTTCGATGTCAAAACTAGAGAACCAGTTATTAGGTGTAATAGTGGTTTTAGTTTTAACAGTGTCTTGAAGATCCACAATTCTCGTTTTCACATTGTCTAAAATACTTCTCGCATCACTTGAGTTAAAAGGATTGTTTGAAGACATTTGTTCAATGTTCGAAAGAGATTTTGAGACAACGACTGGTTTTGAAACAGATTTTGAAACAGGTGTTGACTCTTTGTTTGAAACATTTGGTGTGATGGAGAACTTTGACTTTTCTTTTTGATTGACAAAAGTAATTCCGTTAATTTTGTTCCATTTGTTATAATCAATTGGTTTGATTTCCGGATTCTTTTGTTTCATTTTTGATCTACTCTCCTCAGATAGTTCTAACGTTTTAAGAGAATCACGAACAATAATGGGTTCATGTAAAGCTTTTCCATTGTTTAACACATTCTGAGATTTCTGAGGTTTCTTGAGGAACGAAAGGGTCGTACCAAGTGCCATTCTATTGTTAGTATGAAAACGTGGATTTACTTGATGAGAAAGCATCTTGATTGTTTGAGCAGAATGACCCGTTTTAAGAAGCAAATTTTCCAGAGTTTGGATTTTTCATTTTTATCAAGAATTTCATCAAGAAGAGAATCTTCTCGTTTTGAAAAATCAGTAATCAACTGCTTCTTTTCAAGATTAGAAAACATTTCTTTTTGTTTAGAAAGTTGGTTATTTAAATCTGAAATTTCCTTGTTTAAAGATTTAATTTTCAAGTTCGAATTCACATCAAGTGTGTTATACTTGATTTGCAATTCTTTTTCTTTAGAAACCAAATTTCGATAACCAATTTCTAATTCTGATTCTTTGTTTTTCTGAAATTCAAAAGCTTTTGCGTTCTCCTTGTAACTCTCAAGCTCAGCGGTCAATTTGGCATTCGCGGGCTTAACATCGCGATTGACCTTTTTAACTTTCTCAATTTCAATGCCACAGTTGTTGATTAATGATTCAAAATAAGCGCGAGTTTCCTCATTAGTCTCAGTATTTTGTGCCACACAGCCTCCACTAGGATCCACATTTGGAGTCTCAGAGTTAGTATTGCTACAACTCGGATTGTCCATGTATGTATCATAAGTGGGTGCTGATGTCACAGAATGCTGTTCGTCATGAGTAAACACATCAAATATGACATTGTTATAGCATGGTTCAGTGATTGGTACCTCAGATACTGCGTTGGCGTCATAGACAGGAGGGTGCTCAAATCAGTGTCGTACTTAGTCTCCTGAAGATTTGCCATGAAGATGCAGTTTGCATTGAGTTCTTCGAGGTCTTCCAAATCATCCATAATAGCCATGAAGTCATGTTCCTCAGCACTCAATTGAAGTCCAGATTGTTCCTTTAGTGCCAACAGAATAACTTCTAAGATACGCAAGATCCTTCTTTTTTGGCTTAGTTGGACAATTCCTTGCCATGTGACCCAATCCTTGACAGTTATAACACTTAACCTGATTACCCTGATTCACATTTCCATAATTCCCAACGACTGGAGCTGCAACATTCCCATTCTGATTACCCACTGCTCTATTTCCAAATCCAGTAGCATATCTCTGCTGATTCCCAATAACTCCAACCATTTGACCTTGATTGCCCATGTTCACACCCTGCTGTGCAATTTGCCTTTGCGAGTGTTTGATGAAATCCTTTGGTTGTTGTTAGTTGGTGTGGAATAGCGACCGCTAAATGCTTTACCCAAGAATACAAATGCTTGTGACAAAGCTTCTTCTGGTTCCATTTCAAGATCAGTGATTCCTTGTTCCTGGTAATGTTGTTGTTCAGGTGGATAGTTTTGTTGTTGAGGGATGTATTGCTGCAAGTTGTTGTTAGTGGAAGATGATGAAGCTTGTTGTTGTGTATTCACTGAAGTTTGAGTCTTTGCAATGAGTGCCAATGGATCATGATTCTTTGCTAATCTTTCTTGCCTGACTTCATTCGCTTCAGCTTGGTTTTGTTTCAGAAAATCATTCAGTTGATCAAAGTTCACCTGATGTAAGTCTTTAGTTTGGTTGACAATAGTGACATATCGTCCCCATTCTTCTGGAAGATTATTCAGGAACTTGATGTTTTGAACGATTGTTCTGGGTGCCAACTTGTTTCTGATCAGCTCATTCATTCAAGTACAAAACCTTCCATAGTAGGATTCAATGGATTCTCCTGAGTATGTAAACTTCTCCCATGCCGTTAGCAACTTGTTCTCTGTGTCTTGTTGACCGATTTCTGTTCCATGACAAATTCGTCTAACTCGTTCCCACATGTCGAAGCATTTCACAACGTCTACAGCAGCAAAGATGTCTCTTGGTAAACCCAGTTGTATAATATGAATTGCCATGTCATCTGCTTCGACTTGTTTCTGATCCTCTTCAGAGTATCAGTGTCTTTTGAAGACGAAAAAATGGTGGGACGGGAGGTGTTGCATCAGATTTCCAGGTCTTGGACTTGTCGAGGTATGAAGGGTCCATCCTGAATGGATTTGATCATCAATTTTCCATTAAGTTTTGTCTTGATGTACGAAGCATTCGACTTGTCCATTGAAGATAACCACCTTTTTCCAACATAGGAGGACGGTTTTCAGCACCGGCTGCATGAATGTCTTGCTGAGTTGCCATTGATGAAGGTATGATCTATAAGTTGATGTAGGATCGATTCAACGATAAAGGAGTTGTGGTTGATGAAGATTAAGCCGGTTGAGGTTGATTCTGAAAGTCGTACTCGTAACCTTGGTTCAAAAAATTTTCGCCCAAAATTTGAAATTCACTATAAAAATCACTTCTAAGGTCGTATGAAAATTTTGAGTTATGACAATTTTGACGCAAAATTTGACCCGAAAAATTTGAATTTAGGCTCAAAAATTTGAATTTTTGACCAAAATTTTCACAGTTATACCAAAATTTGAATCTCGCGTAAAAATTGAACGTTTAGTCTCCTCAAAAATTTAAATTTTACTCAAGTAGACGAGGCTTAGGCGTAGGATCTGGTGCTTATGCGTAGGATCTTATGCGTAGGATGCTTAGGCGTAGGAATCCTTAGGCGTAGGATGCTTAGGCGTAGGAATCCGTAGGCGTAGGAAATTCTTATGCGTAGAACCCAACTTACGCGTAGCAAGAGTGCTTACGCGTAGGAATAGCTTACGCGTAGAAATGGCTTACGCGTAGAATGGCTTACGCGAGAATCCAAAAATCCTTTACACTATCACAGTGTAAGGATATCCACAAGTCGAAGTGTTCCACACACTTATCCAAGTGAGGGAAGCACTGAGTAACAGTTATAGCACGAAGATTCTTCACCCAAAAGTTACGAGTAGAAAACTAGGGTTTTGACTTTTTGACTTCTACTCGTAAGTAATATCCAACGATTCAAATGATTTCTTTTACCCAGATAGCCTTAAAACACTCGAATAACCCAAAAATGTTGACCTTTTTCACCCAAAGTGCCTAGAAAAGTTACGAGTAGAAATGACCAATAACCAAATACGAGCTTAAAAATGATTTAAAACACGTAAAGCTTCGAACTTTTGCCAAACTAGAATCTTTAACACTATATAAACCTTAGACCATAAGAATCTTGAAGATTTAAGTGCAAAAATAAAAGTTTTATGCGTGACAACTTTGAATAGCGAGAGCTACGCGTATACTACAAAAAAACTTCAACCAAAACACTCCTAAACCATTGTTAGGCGATTGATACCAATTGTAGGACCTTATATCTATCAACCTTATCACAAACCAATACCCACGTTATGCTTATAAACACGTTAAACCAAACACTACAAACACAAACGTTATGCTTAGAAGTAAGGAAAAGAAAGATGGTGACTTGAATGATATAAAAATCGTGTATGTGATGATAAGATATGCAAACAATAAGTTGTATATTTCTTGAGAGAGAAAATACACACACACACACACACTTTCAAGCACACCCCTCAAATGACCATTTGAGGGGTATTTATAGTCCAAGGGACTTGATGCCCTAAAGGCTTTCCATGGGCCTTTCGTGGACTTAGATTGGGCTTGGGATGCTTAAGCTTATACACGGCTTAGCATACCTTAACATTTAACCAATTAGCTTAGCCCAGTCCACGAGCCCGTTGACTATTCTATCACGATATCTAACACACGATACAAAGTTCCTAATCGTGAATGACCATCACTTCTAATAAAACTATTAAGGCTAACAATATATGTTTTCACACCTTGTTGACTTTCCGCTGGTGAGAGTAGGAATAGAATTCTGACTTGACCGGGCGTGTTGAGCCCTAGCTTGTTCCCTTAACCATAGATAATCTAAAAATTATCGGCTAAGCATCCGCGGATCTCATTATTTGATATTTTAAATTTGCGGAGATCGAGGAATGATAGAGTTACTTATTAGTTTAGATGCTAAGCGTGGAGTAGTTGGTTCTCTTTAGAGCCCATCGAAGGTACTTATGGCTTTTTGTTCCCACAAAATTGTTTCACCCCATATATGTGAATAAATAATTAGAGATGTTGAGTTTTCGACGATAGTTAGTTCTTTATTCTTCTTTAGAGAATCCTTGCCCATGAGAGTTAGGTACACATCAAGGTACTGTCAGTGTTGCGGTGTAATAGACAATATTCTGATAGTTTGTGCTATTGTTTCTATTGTTATAAAAGCCGTAGGATTCGGAGTTTGGCACAAAAATTAACATGAAATAAAGGCCAAATGTATTAAAGTTGAAAAATCCAAAGCCATAAAAGTTTTCTATGTCCGACGGTACTCCCGTTGTCATGGATTTCTAAAAAGGTTGAGGAAAATCCAAAGTCATAATAAGACTTCTGATAAAACAGTAATCCCGTTGAGTTAGTGGTTGAAAAGACCAAGGGCCTAAATTGCAAAAATACAAATGTGCTGAAATAAGTGTTAAGTCAAACTTTGAATCCGGGAGATATCTCCCTAAATCGTGCGAAATTAGGACCTTGATGTGGACCTCATTCTTGTGTGCAATGGTTTTCGAAGGAAGGTGGATAACTAATTAGTGACTTAGCTTTATATCTTTATTGGAATAAAAATTATCGAAACGAGAACATATGAAGAAATTCATTTCTCATAAAAATAAAAAAATCTAGAGGAAAATAGGAAAATGGGAGCAAACGGTAATTACACAAGTAACTTCCATGGGTAGTGTTAGCATCTAGAGTCATATTTAACAATGATTTCGATTTTACGCTTAGTTTGGGGACTTGTGAAAAATCAGGGACGATGTATTCTATCCGTATGGTCACTTCACGCTGTGTTGTGTTTCCTTCTCCGTGATCCTAACGTGTCGTTTGAAAAATGTTGGAGTTATTGATCGACATGAAAGTTCAACAAACCGTCACTCATAACCGGAATGTGCTTAATCGTAATATCTATATGTGAATTAAAAGGTAAACAGAGCGTTTTTAGAATTAAGGCTTCTTAATCTCTTTTGAGGAATCTTTGCTACTTCTCATAGGTTTAATAGAAAGAGAATGAAATCCTTAGATTTAGAAGCGTGAGTTGATTGCATTGCGTGGGGACACGACAATCGTCTAGTCTGGGGTATTTTGGTATGTGCTAAAACACATACAATTTCTTTACAAATATAGACCCAAAATAACCAAGAAAGAGCCGTTAATGCTTAATATTTGCGTGTTTCTTGAGTTTTTGTATGTGCAGGTACGGATATAATCTATGAATAAACTATGCCTACGCGTAACTGATAACTATTGTGATTCCATGTGAGGATGAAAGGGTTTGAATAAAGTGTTAATGGAAATGTTATGAATAATTTATTTCAGGTTTTACGCATGCAAAATCAGAATCAAGGTTAAGATTGGAATTCTACGCATAAGGAATACCTTACACGTAGAGGTAATACGTAAGAGAAATCTTACGCGTAACACTTACGCGTAAGGGTCTACATAGGGACTACGCGTATCCTGTGAAGGATATGTGTAAACTTGGAGTCTTACGCTTAAGGTTCACTCTTACGAGTAAACCTTACGCATAAGCTCCCAACATACGCTTACGCGTAAGCCTTATGCCAAGAGCCTTTTTCCTACACGTAAGATTTCTTACGCGTAAGAGGAATTCCTACGCATAAGCTTAAGTCTACGCGTATGTTTACACACTGTTTACGCATAAGCTTGCATTCTTACGCTTAAGCTTAAATTTTAACTTTACCAATGAATTGTTACGCGTACAAACTTGTATATAAGTTACTCATAACGTCACAAATCCAATATGTCACTAATAAACTATAATGGTTAAAATGTTGTGTGAATGAGTGAAAATTTGGACTTTAAAATTCAAAATTAATATACTCACGAAACTTATCACGACTACTTTGGACTATTGGAAAATCAAGTGACATTGGACTCGTAACATTCATTAACATAACATATTCAATAATTGGACAATAAAAAAATCAACTTTTGACTAACATAATGTCTTTCGATATGTTGGTTCTTTTGGCTCAATATATTTCAGATCACAATATGGACATTACAATGGAAAACGTTAACGCACCAAACGAGCTCACAATGGAAGATATTTTCCCTACCGGTTATAGTATGAATATTGGAAAGAACAACCTTCAAGTTGACTTTGAGAACTTCACATGCTCTGAGTCTTCATGCCACATTGCTGTGGACATTCTTAAGACTCATCCCTACAACAACATGCTCACCAATTCAGAAACTGTACCAGAGATCTATATCTATCAGTTCTGGCACACAATGAAGAAAGCTGATGGTCAAGATGCTGTCAACAATAAATAAGTCACCGTCACCGTTGCTGATTTACGAGCAATTCTTCTGCTCCCTGCCATCCAGCCTGCTGAGTATGTTCCTACTCCAACTGAAGAGGCTACACTCAGATTCATGGTCGATATTGGCTATGATGAAGCTGCGGGGATCATTACTAAACATTCTTCGGTCGATTTAAAGAACATCCCTCAGCCGTGGAGAACTTTATACATCATGATCGCCAAGTCTGTTTCTGGACGAGACAACGGTTATGAGCATCCTAAGCTCATAGAACTACAAATCTTCTGGGGCATGGTCAACAAGATGCATATTGACTTCGCAAGTCTGATTTAGGAAGACATGATGTCTTACCTCAGGAAGCCTGGCACGAAGGTCCCTTACATCAGATATACAAAGTTGTTGATCCAAAGGATACTAGGGAATAATCAAGACATTCCCTTGAGGCTTGATGACCCCAACCAACATTCTGCGTTGTTTGAGTCTACCTTAAATGTTGTCAGATTCAAAGACTCATCAACAAAGAAGCAAGGTGTAGTTTTGACTGACTGTCTACTCACTGATGATGTTAAAAGACTTCAATCGTATTCACGATATCAAGAAGGTGTGACATTAGGCAAAGTTGGCTTTATGGATGAAAAGTCTTCCGCCATCCCTGTCAAGAAGACTAGGAGATCAGGCAGTGCTGGAAGTGCAGCAAGCACTGGGAGTGCCCGCAAGTATCCAAAGAGAAATCCTCCCCTCAAAAGGAAAGTTCCATCTAAGGTTGCCATTCCTAATCCTCAACCGGCACCTAAGCTAATGGACGAAGACTCCGAGGATACTGAGACGGATAAAGAGGTTCACTACTCAGAGTCTGTTACGGATGAAACGACAACAGTTGAAAAACCTTCTAGTCCCAAAACTGACAAGGGTAAAACTCCAGTTGAAGAGCAGGAAGAAGAAGAGAGTTCGGATGAAGAACCAAAGGATGAGGACAAAGACTACCGCAAAACACTGAAGCATCTCAGGCTACAACATGCTGCTACGGAATTTAATCTTCAACAAACTCGTGGCCCTGGAGGTTCAAGTGGTGGTGCACTAACCACACCAGTTCTCAATGCGGTTAATCAACCCGATAAGGGAACTGGTACCACCACTCACGAATCAACAGAGCAATAGCAGCAAGAAGATCAAATCATCTTTGACTTTGAGAAAGAAGAGGAACAAGAACAGGATGAGATGATCACGGACAAAGACATTGAGGAAGCTGCTAAAGAAAAAGCTGACGAGGAAGCTCGAGCCAAAGCTAATGAAGAGGCTAAGTGATGGATCTTGACACACTCCTTGTGTCAATGATATTTTTTATGATATTATTAAGCACGCGGAATATACTTAGTAATACTTAGAAGACAGTTTATATGATGTATTATATGAGAGTAAACACAGATTAAACACAAAACTTAAGCTCCAATAATATTGATGAATAATACGAGTGATCTTAGTATCACTAGGGTTACACCTTGAATCCTTTGTGAGTAATACGTAGGTAATAATCAAGTACCTAAGACAATGACCTAGGACCTCCTTTTATACAACAAGGAGTCCTTTACAAGATAAGTATAAAGCTAACATAATAGAATATACACAAGATCTATTCTATACTTATCTAGACGCGTTAAGCTAAACTTAAACTGATAGCAGTGGTAATAATGAACTGGCAGTGGGAATACGTTTCCACTGCTAGTGTTAAATCAAGCAGTGTAAACCACATACTATCCGTGGTAACGGATTATTCCCAACAATCCTCCCCTAAACTTATGATTTCTCAGTAAATCAATAAGTGTTGGATCGATATACTTTAATCAAACTATCTTAACTAGCTTGTTAAGGTTTAATAACCTCAGATAAATCCTAAGTTATTAACAAAGAAACACTGAGCAATCTTTATCAAGTACGCGGAATTTACTTAACAAAGCTAAGAAGAATAACCTTTTATTATAAACTCTAAATCTGCTTATTATGCAGATACTCTAATACAACTCTAAGATAATCGAACTTCTCTCTAAAACACTAATTAACTTGTGAATTCGTAAACTCTAAAACTTATAGACTCGTACATCTAATGCCAATCTAGGAGTCCTTTTATAGGCTCAAGGATATCCTAGTCGGTTTACAATTGATAGCCTTGTACGACAAGTAATCTAAATATAGAATACAATACTTTCTATAAACGAATAACAGTTCTTTTGTTCTTGCAGTACTTTGACTTTTAGGTGCAGTACTTTGACTTTGTCTTTAGCAGTACTTTGACTCTTTGACTTTTCCCAGTACTTTGCAGCTTACAGTACTTTCATATCTTCAGTACTTTCATGTCTTCAGCACTTTCATATCCCAACAATCCTCCCCTAACTTGAATTCTACTTGCTTGACTTCAAGTTCCCTTGTGAATGTATCTTTAACAGCTTCATCTTTAAGATCAGACTGTTTCTTAGTCTTTTCAGTATATCTCTGTAGTGTCTGTGCTTGTCAAAGTATCTCTTAGAATTGTTCTTTCTCAGCAGCATCCAGCAAGCTCCATCTTTTCAGCAACACAACAACATATGACAATTTGTACATTAATTCAGTTTAAGTTGCATACTATTCTCATCACTTCCAGGTGTGTTAACTCCTGTGAGAGGTGAATCATTGAAAATTTAATGGTTTTAGATCTCTTTACCAAAGCCATTATCTTTGGAGTAGCCAGATGTTTTGGTGTGTAAGACCATGGTACATTGATAACCATATGATTTTTAGCAAATCATCAGCTATCAACAGATTTGATTTGTCTTTACCAAAAGCTGTACCCTTCTGGACTAGTTAGTTCTTCTATCTAATGGTGAACTAATTACCAATAATGGTTTTTCCACTGCCTTTACCACAAGCCATTTTCTTGTGGGCTAGCCAACTCTTCACATTAACTGATATGGTGAGTTGATTACCATACAACTTATTAGCAAGTTGTCAACTAAAAACGGATTTGATATATCTTTACCAGAGCCGTTTGCTCATGGATTAGCCAATCCTTTTGTAACCATGGTGGATTGATTACCTATTTGATGTTGTCATCTCAAAATCCATTTATTTAACCTTTGTTTAAAAATATTGTTACTTAGCAAAAGGTTTCATTGAAAAATTACTTAACTGGTTTTTAAAAAAAAAAACTACAAGCAGTACTTTTATGAAAGTACTGTTTGATCAGCAGTACTTTGAATAAAGTACTGATTTATCAAAAACAAATTATTCAATAAAACTCATACCAGTTTATTCATCTTCTTCAGCAATGGTAGTCCAGTTGATAAATAAATTGATAACCATGCAAGCAGTTTCATTATCCTCTTCTACTTCCAATCCATGCTCTAGCATTCTTCTCATGAGCTCAACTGTGAGAGGATATCTTCTGTTTACAAACATGTGTATCATTTTACCATTTTCTAGCTCCAAAACATGAACTCCAGATTCTTCAAAGAATCTCCAGCAGACAATTTCCCAGTTTTCTTGATTTTTCCATATATCATCAGTGCTTTCCTCTTCTGTTTCCCACATAGTTATAAGATCTCCAAGCAAAACCAGACCAATTCCTTCTGATGGAATATCTCCAAAATAAGCTTTTACCACATTATATAGATAGAATAAATCCACTCTATCTATAATATGTAACAAATCCCATAACCTATTGAAAACTTTGAAGCTTTCATCTTCCTTATGAAAAATCATATAATCTCTTTCTTTAGATTTCACAATATCAAAAGCACTAATCTGAGATCTGTTCATCTTCAAGTCTGTATCTTCTTTTGAATAATCAAAATCTACCACTCTGAGATAATTTCTTAACGCATCTTTAGACTCAGATCTCAATTCAACTCTTTCTTTCTTTGAAAATTGTCTATCTGTAGCTTCAGTTTTCCTTTTTCTTTTTTAAGCTCTTCTTCCTTTCAGCTTCAGTCCAAAAAGCTTCTTCTCTAAAATCCTTGATATCTGCAACACTCTTCTTATAAGCTTCTGTCTCAGCATCATAGAGTCTTTTCATGTCAACGTAATTTAACTTCTGCAATCCTTTATACCCTCGACCTTTCAAATATGCCATCATAGCATTTCTGTCCTTAGCTAAATTAGGTCTTCTAGGCATATATCTAACAGGAGTAGGTGATTGTAATGGTTCATCAGTTTCAGCATCTAATTGATCTTGCAACTTTTTAGCCACTTCTCTATTTTGAGCTTCTTCAGCTTCTTGATCTGCTCTATCTTTAGCATTTATCTCTTCTTGAAGTTTTCTAGCAGCAACTTCATTCCTAGCAACTTCAATTGCTCTAATCTCTGCCAAAGTAAGTTTCTTCTTCTTTTCTTCTATTAAAACACCTTTCCCTTTATCCTTAGGATCAATTTCAGGTTGAGAAGTTCTTTGTTGTTCATCTTCTTGCACTTCTCTAATAGTAACACCACCTCTAGGTTGTGATAATTCTTGAAAAATTGTAGCAATGAACTCATCATCACTTGCAGAATGAATTGGTTTGAGAATAGCTTCCTCCTCTTCTTGTATAACAGTTGTAGAAGGACCAGCTTCTTCTTCAAAATTCAAAACTCTTGGAGTTATCACTTCTTGTGTAAAAGTACTTTGCTGTTGAAAAGCAGTACTTTGTTGTTCAGTACCTTGTTGTTCAGTACCTTGAACTTGTTCAGTACCTTGAACTTGTTCAGCTTGTTCATCAGTACTTTCAACTTGTTTCTTCTTCTCAACATCTTCTTTCAAATTATCTTTTTCTAAATTCCTCCCCAAGTTGACAGAAGATTGTTGATGAAACTGGTGGCGTTTGTTTTTCCTAGACTGCTTTTGCGTCTTTTTCTTAGATTTAACCCAGATTCGAAATTGTTGAACTAAGGGCCACACAAAAGTCTTAAGCCTTCGAAACTTCAGTTTTAATTTAATTTTTATCGTTTGGCCTGGACCTCTGTAGTCTTTTTCAACTTGACCAACTCCCTTGTCAAAACATAATTATCCAATGTGATCTCATCAGGAGGTATGGTATGTGAATCTTCTCTTTGAACAGGTGAATGATCCTCTGGTGAGAAACAGGAACGATCCCTTGTGGAGATGAAGAAGGTGAAACTGCAACATCTTATTGAAGTTCAGTACTAGGAGAAGCAGTACCTTGTAGAGATGCAGTACCCTCTTTTGATGTAGCCTGAGAAGAAGCAGTACTTGCAGAAGCAGTACCTTCAGATACATCAGCTCTAACAGCCTGAACAACATCCATCATGGAAGTTGTTAAAGGAGTATCGTGACCCTTGAATAAAACACTTCTTTTTGCCATAAAAGTAAAAATCTTGGATTGTTGAACAATAACAGGCAATAAAGCTGTAGGTTTTGGCACATCAGAAAGTTGCTTGTTTAAGAAAACCTGTATAAACCTTGGGTACATCAGCCAAGTAGATCCATGGGAAATATGTGATAGCATTCCTCAGTATTAGCCTTGAGAAGGTAAAAATCTATCTGTAGTAACCCAACCATAGCGGATGCTATATTTGACCCAAACTGCTCCCAAGAGGTACTCTTAGCACTTATGCAATGGAGCAACACATGAACCCAAAACTTCCAATGCGGACAAAATAATTGTTTTCTAAACGTTTGTTCATTCAAAGATCCTTCATAGCCAATATGTCGAAAAGTATCCCATATCAACTGCTTATCAAACCTTAGAGCCCCATCGGCATCATTGAACAATAAATCTTCTCGGATGGAGGTTTCAGTAAGCTTAATAGTTCTTCCAGCAACTGTTGATCTAATATAATATTCGTCATTCTCCATGTTATCTCTAGCATTAGCCCAAAATTCTTGAATCCAGGGCTCAATTATATCCGGCTCCACTAAAAGAGCATAACTGATAGGCGAACCAGTAAGATAATCAATTATATCATGAAAGAGTATATTCGCATCAGTCTTATCCAAATTAGCAACCATGTTATGCTTAGAAACAGTAGGACGATTCGCGATTGTTGATTATGTAAGCAAAAAGAATTTATCGCGAGGAATATGAATATGATGAGAGAAAGATGGAAAAGATTCTAATGTATCAATATGAGAGGGAAAATCGGAAAGTAGGTATTTATAGGTGAGATTTGAAAAATCACAACCTAAAATAACATTGTTACCGTTAGCAGTAATTACCCCTCAAGATAACCGTTGGAACAGTACTTTAATAAGACAAACAGTACTTCCACGTAAGCAGTACTTTCCCAAGCAGTACTTTCCAAGCAGTACTTTAACGAAAAACAGTACTTTTCCAATTTCTTCAGTATCAACTAAGTATACATAACTATCCTCCCCTTAAGCATTACACAGGACTATACAAATACTAAATAGTCCTCCCCTTAAATGTAGCTTATTAACTAATATATTCCAAAACATTTGACAGAAACTCCTTGTCTCCTGTCATGCTCACAGAACAACCACTATCAACAATAAAATGATCTTTAAGCTCCTCTTCTGGGTTGCCCTGTCTAATAAGATGAAAAAGTTAGTTGCTTTGAGGAACCCAAGCCATTACTTACTTGTGTTCCCCTTGTGGAGTGACATACTCACATTCTTTGAGTATATAATCTCCACTGTTTTCTAAAGCATGATCCAGAATTATCTTTTGATTTTTAGCATGTGGATTTTCAAAACTTTCTGGTTTTTCAACACAACTCTCTTTTACAAGTTCATTTGCTTTTTCTTGTATCACAAAACATCAGATTCACTTTTGGTTGAAAGTACTGTCTGTCCCTCTGCAGTACTTTCCCTCTTGACCCATTCTGTTTTAACACTTGGTTCCTGTGATCTAAATCTCCTATGTGAATTGTAATACCTTCTAGGTTGATAGTGAGATCTCCTAGGATTCCTATACCAAGTAGTGTGATCAGTATCTTGTTTTGTCTGAGCAGTACTTTGAGAAAGTACTGGACCAGAGTTAACAGTACTTTGGAAAGTACTGTGAGATACTGAAGGTTTTGAAAAAGGTTTTCTCTTATGTGAGTATCTATGATCCGGTGAGAAATTTCTGTGATTGACCCTATTTGAATTATTCCAAACTGGTTTGTACTCTCTAGGTTTCTGGTTGGCAGTCCTGTTTTTTGGAAATTTTCTAAGGTATTCTGAGTGTTGTTCACAATCCTTAATTAGATGAGTAGGACTAAAACACACAAAACACAATTTTTGACCCATACTGTCAAAGTGACATCTTCTATGTCTATGCCCAAAATTATTGTGCCTTCTTGGTGAGTGATTAAACTTGTTTTTGACCAAAATTATCCCAAAAAGGTTTAGCAGTACTGTTTTGAAAAGGTTTTGGAGAAGGTACTGCTTGTGGAGCAGTACTTTGATTTAAAGGTACTGCTTGATTTTGAACATTGTTGTCAACAGGTTCTTTGGTGTTTCAGACTTAGATTGAGCAACTAGCTTTTTCCTAAACTCAGATGTCTACTCCAAAACGAGAAACATCAGGCCTAAGGGGTTGATGAATGCCAGTGGGATATGGAACAGCATGATAACATTAGCTTTTTATATTCAGGAGGGGTCACTTATTGAACCATCATTACTAGATGTATCTACATAATTAATGAGTTCTTCATCACTAGTGGGTATATCCTCATACTCACCTTCATCCTGATTACTAGATTGGTTTTCTTCTATCCTACTAAAATCCATTCCAAACCTAATCCCGTTTTAAGTAGGCTCTTTGTGTTTTGAACATAAGAAACATGTGACAAACCAGCTTCACCCCAAGCAGCAAACTTAGCTAACAAATCATCTCTTTTCTTAGTTAATTTCTCAATTTCAGCAATTTTACAGTTTAATTTCCATTCACTAAGTTTTAACTGGTAATCCTGTTGTTCATATTTTTCAGCCCAAGCTACTTCTTTAGTTTCATGTGCTAAGATTTTGGCTTCCATAGATTCTAAGGTTATTTGATAACTGCTACCTCAGACCTAGCCTTAACACAATTATCTCTCTCAATCACATAAATGCTAAGTAATTTATGATAAAAATCATAGCAATTTGAGCATACCTCAGAGATAGGAGATTGATTTGGTGAAGTAGCCACCAATGCAAGTTGAACAGGATCATCTTCACTTTCCTTGCTCCAGTCAAATCCTCCAAAGCCATCATCAGATTCCAAAATAGCATGTTCAGGTTCTTCAGCAAAAACAGTGCTCCAATCCAATGCTTCTACTGAATCTTTAATTTCTTCTTCCACTGCTACCATGCAATAAGTTACTGGTTCATCATCAAACTCTTCACTCCAGTCAACTTCTGATAACTTATCTTGAGCAATCAAAGCCTTTGTTTCAGTAATCGGAATTTCCTTAAGCTCAAGTTTTGGCTTTTCAGATGTCCTGTTTGCTTGATACTTAGCAACCCTGCACTCCCTTGCAAAGTGACCAGTCTTTTGACAATTGAAGTATTCAATCTTAGATTTGTCAAAAGTTATTCCCTGTTTTGGTTTGAAATCAATGCTTTTGCCTGTCTTCTCATCACTTTTTGATCCTTGCAGTGATCATAGAAACTTGCCACCTGATATCAATTTCTTCAAGTGCATCTTCTTCAATCTGTGCTAGATCTTCTTCATAAGTGACAGGTAAACTAGCTTGTTGTGCAAAGAAGGAGCACATAACTTCATCGGAGGCCATAATAGTAGTTGGTGGGGCCTGTTGAACATATGAGGGGGGGTATGACAGCAGTACTTTGGAACAAGTACTTTGAGGAGAAGCAGTACTTTTGGAAGTACTGGCCTTTTTTTCAGATGATAGAAAAGCAATACTGTGAGACTTAGAACTTGTTTGACCACTCATCTCATGCTCATACACCTTAAGTTGATGATAGAGATCATCAAAGTCCATGACATCCAAACCTTGTTATCCTCTGATCATTGTAGCAATCACATGCCATGAAGATGGCAAACTTCTTAGAAACTTCAAATTAGCATCTTCAACTGATACTTCTGCCTTGTATAGCTCCAACATGTTGAGTAGATTCTGAAACCTATCATATGCAGCATCAAGACTCTCTCTTTCACCAACTGTGAAAGTTTCAAACTGTTGCTTTAGCAAATTTCTGTGTATCTTTTTAGAGGCTTCATTCCCTCCAAATCTGGTCTTGAGAGCAGCCAGAGCTGCTTAGCATCTTTAGCATCATGAAATTTGAGAAGATGACCATCTGGAATGGCAGATAAGAGAATGTTGAGTGCCTTCTCTTGATTCCTTAAGGTTGCTGCTGGTAATACTGGTTTAGGTGCCTTGGGTTGTCCAGGAATATCAATGGGGTCTGCTACAACTTCATTCCCATTCACAATTACATTCCATAGAGCATGATCTGTAATGGCAATGTACTGCCTCATCTTCATGCACCAGAGATCATATTCTCCCTTCTTGATTATTGGAATTCTGAGTGAGGTGATTGAAGGTGGTGGAACAGCTTCAGTCGACATCTTGAATATTGTTGAAGTAGGGTTTTTCCTAGTCGAGTTTCCACACAAGCTCTGATACCACTTGTTGGATCGATATACCTTAATCAAACTAACTTAACTAGCTTGTTAAGGTTTAATAACCTCAGATAAATCCTAAGTTATTAACAAAGAAACACTGAGCAATCTTTATCAAGTACGCGGAATTTACTTAACAAAGCTAAGAAGAATAACCTTTTATTATAAACTCTAAATCTGCTTATTATGCAGATACTCTAATACAACTCTAAGATAATCGAACATCTCTCTAAAACACTAATTAACTTGTGAATTCGTAAACTCTAAAACTCATAGACTCGTACATCTAATGCCAATCTAGGAGTCCTTTTATAGGCTCAAGGATATCCTAGTCGGTTTACAATTGATAACCTTGTACGACAAGTAATCTAAATATAGAATACAATACTTTCCATAACGAATACAGTTTCTTTTGTTCTTGCAGTACTTTGACTTTTAGGTGCAGTACTTTGACTTTGTCTTTAGCAGTACTTTGACTCTTTGACTTTTCCCAGTACTTTGCAGCTTACAGTACTTTCATATCTTCAGTACTTTCATGTCTTCAGCACTTTCATATCCCAACAATAAGTTTCTTCATTATGCATTATCTTCAAGGATTTGGGGAATTCAATCAAACACTTCACTTCTTTCTTAACTTCTGTATGGCTCTTGAACATTGATCTTGAAGTCTTTGTAACAATGCTCTGACCTTTTCATTATCTTCATTAACTCTTATTGGTAAGGTTAACATCACTGTAAGAGCTCCAGCTCTAAGTGGATATTCTTTCTCAGCAAGCATGAAAACGTCTTCTCCATTTGTTGTAGAGACATGATGAACTTCACATGAATCATAGTAAAACCATTTAGTACCAAAACTTGTGAATAAGGTTTTCCAGAAGTCATCATCAACATTTGGTTCATAGAGCCTTCTAAGATTCACCCATAACTGCATCTCCTTTGTATCTTTGAGATCTTGTGCATTAAACCTTTCTTGAACTAATCTCCATAGTGTATTAAGGTCATCTCTATCAAAAGCTTTAATAAGATCTTCAAATGTCATGAATGATGAAGTTGCACCACCTAGCCTTGTGATCTTCCATGATGGAGCAAAATTGCTAGCAGTGAAAACTTCCTAATCAATAATAGGATGTCGAACTTGCAGTGGTTCTGGATAAAATCTCTTTCTTTAATCACAATCATTCCAGTCAATTGATCTTCAGTAAGTTTCTCAGTAGGAACTTCCTTCTCAGTAGACATTGTTTGATCTTCATCAACCTTAGTCTTCTTAATAGTTTGAGAATCACTTACTTTGGCCTTTCTCTTCAATCTAGGAACCCTTTTTGCTTCTTCTTCAGAACCCATTGGAATAAAAGCTTTATCATGTTTTTGAGTTCTGTAGTAAGCTTTTTCAATTTGATCATCAGACATTCCTTTGAATTGATGCATCTTCCAACTACCAACATGACAACAATAAGTCTTCATATATGAAAGAATTTGTCTCTTGGAAGGTTGTCTTGATTTCTTTTGACCCTTTTTGACTGTACTAATCACATCTTCAAGTGCTTGATTGTTCTTCATTTGAATGAAATCCTTCAACTGAGCTGTTCTTTGTTCCTCAGTTAAGGATACATCAGCTACCAGGTCAATTGCCTTTTTCTTGATTTCTGGATTATTACCAATCAAGAATTCAATATCATCTTCAGTAGGAACATAACTAAACTCTGGAGTCTTCTCTCTAAGAACTGTAGGTTGAACATTCGAAAGTGGATCTTCAACAAAATCTTCCATTCTATCCAATCTTTTAGCTTCCAAAAAGCTTGCAACCTCTATTTCTTTCAATCTTTTCTTCTCATCAACTTTCTCAGCAATTTGATCTTCTGCTATCTTCTTAGAAAGTTCTCTATCAAGATCAATCTGAGTTTGTCTTTTCTTTGAAATTTTGCTTCCAGTTTGTTCTACATCTTCCATAACTGCTTTACCCTTATCTTTCTTCAAATTATCAAATTCTTCACTTGCAGTGGCAAAATTTGGTTTCTGCGGGAAAAATATCAGTGGTAAAATCTGTTGCAGTTTGAAAAATGTCTTGATCTTCAAGTTGCTCTCCATGAGTTTCAGTTTCCTTTGCTCCTTTACTTGTATCTCCTTCATCTTCAAAATCAATTGTCCTCCCCTCAGTGTCAGCACCTGTTTTCCTCCCCTGTTTGGAAGAATTTCCCAAATCTTGATCAGCTGAATCACCATCAGTTGGTGAGGATGAAGATGAAATCATGTTAGGAATTATAAAATTCCATAGTGAAGTATCGGTCACCCCAAATATAATCTAGCATAAGTTAGATCGTAGACATTACGTTATTTCCTAGTTACTTAGTTAGCTATTTAGTTTAGTGCTACACCGTGGAGGAAGGACGGGTCTTTACCCACTGTATACCTGATCCACAGGCCGTCAGGAGGTCGTTTAGTCTGTAACCTATAAATACCCTCTACCTTGCAAGGTAGAGGGTTGGATGTTCACTTGGAATCTAACCATCCATAAGTTTTCTCTTACTAGAACATTTCCCTCTCTCTCTCTCTAAACTTACTTGAACACCCCATTTAGATCATGGTTTAATGTGTTTGTGAAATCCTATATCTTACAATTGGTATCAGAGCCATGGTTTGATCACTCATCTTTCATGCTTTTTGTTTTAGTGGATTTCATAAGGTTTTTGGGGTATTAAGGGTTTAGGAGAGTTGATTCATTGGACAAATTCTAGTGTTAAAGTTTGAATTTTGCTTGTACTTTTGTGTTTAGGATCATCATATGTGCTTTTGTTTTGAATTGGAAGGCTTAAATCATTGTGGTTTGGTTGTTTTTGATTGATAAAGTGGTTATTTTTGAAGTTTGTACGAAGCGAGTTGAGTCTCGGATAGTTTGTTCTTCAAAGCGAGTTGCTTTGTTATTGGATGCGAGTTGGTACATGCGACTTGGTTGTTTAGTGAGTTGATTTTTATGCGACTTGAGTTCTAAGCGAGTTGTTTCTTTAAGCGACTTGAGATCTAAAGCGACTTAGCTATTAAGCGAGTTGATACTAAAGCGAGTTGGCTATTTAGCGACTTGATTCATTAAGCGTGTTGACAGTGTTGCGAGTTGATGCTAATGCGACTTGGCTATTTAGCGAGTTGATACCTTAAGCGAGTTGTCTCCTTGAGCGAGTTGGGTGTTTAGCGAGTTGATAACTAAGCGAGTTGTGTGTTTTACTACTTGTCTAAATTTAGACTTGTCACTTCTTCGTGATACATTCTTACGGTTGTTCTTTTGGTTTAGTAAAATCCCGTGAAAGAATCAATTTCCCGGTTTAATCAAAGAATTGTAAAATCCCGTAGAACTTGTAATCATGGCAAACATCGTTCCAACTATTGTTTCTTCTGTTACTGAGGATGTTCATGCAGTTGGCTCAGATACTCGTTCACCCACAATGTCTTACATCACTGACCCTTTTATCTCCAGAGTGCTTGAACTCTATGATACCCCACAGAACAATGAAACGGGTTGTACTTCTGAAGATCCTACCTTGATTGACTCTACAAATTATGATAAAAACTCCTCACCTTCTGAGTCAAACTTCAACAAACCACAACTGTTAATGACCCATGATACAAAGCATTCGGAATGCAACATTGAGCCGTTTCAATTACTTCATCAGCATCTTACACAACTGTTATCCACTCCTATGAGTCGAACATGCTGTGCTCTCTTTCGCCAAGACTTACCTACGTTGAAAAAGGCTGTGTTACTGAACTTAGATCAACTGAAGCTTCAAATTACCAATGAGAAGGTATTAATTGATGACTCTAATGCTGCACTTCAAGTTATCTACAACCAATTTCAGCCATTTATCAAAGGGGAATATTCTGCTGACTTTGATCCATACATAACTGGAATTTCATTCAAGAAACACACTAGAATGGAAATTCATGAGTTTATCAACACATATGTCCAACTCATGAATAATGTGGAAGTATACATTAAGGATGCTACTCAAAGGAATGATTGTCTGAATGAGTTGAATGAGAGTCATGGAAAATTAAAGGAAATGTGTGATATTTTGGGTAATGGTTCAGTTGAAAGAACGAATAATGCTGATGCTGACTGCGGAATTTCATATACTAAAATGAATGATGTAATTGGTTGCACTGAACACAAAGGCTCAAAGTCGGACAAACTTGAAACTGCTTTCATGACAGTATATCCTGTTGTGCATAAGGTAAACACATATGTCATACCAACAAATGAACAAGTGTCATGCATTGAGGTAATCTTAACTGACCCTATCTTTGATAATGATATCGATAAATGTGTCTTGGTTGAGTCTGAATCTAAAATCCTTAAAACAAATGACATGGTAACAAAAGGTTTATGATGAACTTTCAAACAAATACTCAATTCTTGAAAAACATTGTATTTCCCTGGAAATTGCAATACAACAAAAGGAAGAAATTGTTCGTGCTATAAAATCTTGCATTAATCCGAAATTTCCAGAATTTCGAGAATTCTTTGAAATTAATCAATTGAAAACCCAGATTCAGGACAAAGACTCAATCATAAGCAATCTAAAATATCAACTCTCAGATCTGCATAAGAAATGCGATCTTAGGATGAGCAATCCTAACCATGAGATGAGTAGTGAGCTTAAATATAGGAATGATGAATTGGCTTTATGTGTATCCAACTTATTAAGAGAAAATGAATCCTTGAGAAAGAACTTATTAGAAACAAATTCCATTTTGGCTGACATTGATGCCCTCAATGCCCAAATTCAGGACAAGAACTTCAATATTGTTGCCTTAAAAAACGAGCTTAGAAAATCTATTGGAAATAAGGTGAACACTAAGTTTGCAAAACCATCGACCTTGGAAAAGTCAATTGTTCAGAACAACTCAAAACATAACGTAGTTAGGCTGCCGAATGCCTTTAGAACTGAAAGATTTAAACAATCGAAATCTAGGCTTGCCTCCCAAGTTGATGCGAATACTGTTTTGTCAAAACCAGTCACTTCACTACCTCGTTCCGATATGATGAATAACAAACCTCAGGTTAATGTTCAAAGTTCTAAGATCAGGAATACTAGGAGTTCATCTACTTCTCGTAAGAAGCATCAAATGGCAGATCAATCCCCTAAGAAACCCAATGTTTACAAAAAGACCAATTTTCATAAGTGGTATGTGCCTACACCCAAATCTACTAGCAGCTGTTTCCAATGGATTCCCACTGGCAGATTATTTATGTTTACAGGATCCAAACGGTCTTACATACCTAGATCTTGCCTTAAGTGGATGCCCACAGGAAAACATTTCAATAATATTAAACATAACGGGATCCCTACTATTGATACACACAGATCAAACTGTACAACATCCAATAGTGAGATTACTCATGTCACTAACTCTTCCATTTACAATTCTACATGTACTTCTAGTGCAATGTGCTCTCAGTCGTTTTCAGGTACAATGCTCAGCTCAATCAGGAACCTCATGACTTGGTTTCCATCAGAAATTAAAAATGCTTACTCAGGAGCTATAGCATGCCAGAATTGATGTACCATGTACTTTGACTCCTATTCGACTTGAATTAGGACTCGATCTTATTAATCTTTGTTAGGAATTAGAAATTCCAGGTATTAAAGAGTCGGTCACCTCAAGTATATGTAATCGTTAGAAAGCTCATAGTCACAGTACTTTTATGTTAAGTAGTATTTAGTTTAGTAACACCGTGGAGGAAGGACGGGTCTTTACCTTTGTATGCCCGATCCACAGCCCGTTGTGTGGCATTTTATTGTAAGACTATAAATACTCTCTACCTTCCAAGGTAGAGAGTTGGAGCTCATAATAAGAATTTTCTTTCTCTCACTAAAGTTCCCTAAACCTCTAACTTTCTCTCTCTAGAATTCCAATTATACGCCTACTTTGTGTTATGGTTTGATGTGTATGTGAAATCCAATATCCTACAATTGGTATCAAGAGCCATGGTTAGATCATATCTTACACATCTTTGGATTTCTAGTGGTTTTTGAGTTTGAAAAAGTTTAGTGGTTTTTGCATCATTTGGTTGATTTCTTGTGTTAAAGCTTGGATTTTGTTAGTACTTTTGTGTTTAGAATCATCACAAGTGTTTAGGTTTTCATTTGGTAAGCTTGAATCATCTTGGTTGGGTTGTTTTTTGGATTGAAAAGTGGTGTTTGTGAAGTTTTCTAGCTAGCGACTTGATCTACGGATAGCTTTTCTTGCTAGCGACTTGCTTTACATTTTGGTAGCGAGTTGCAGTTTGTGGAGACAAGCCAACAAACAGTACAAGTAGTGGAATCTCCACTACGGGTAGCGACTTGGGCCTAGCGACTTGCCGAGTGAGACTAGTTTATTAAGCGACAAGTACAAGTAGTGGAATCTCCACTACGGGTAGCGACTTGTACTTTATATTGTTAGCGACTTGGTGTTAGCGAGTTGGTACCTAGCGAGTTGCTATTTAGCGACTTGAATATTTAGCGACTTGGTGCTTAGCGAATTGTTGCCAAAATTTTGTTAGCGACTTGGATTGTAGCGAGTTGTTACATAACGACTTGGAACTTTAGCGACTTAGCACTTAGCGACTTGGTTCACAATTTTTCTAGCGACTTGAGTGATTTCCTTTAAATACGATTTTCTTGATTTATAAAATCCCGTGAAAGAATCTATTTCCCGGTTTAATCATAGAGTTATAAAATCTCGTTAACTTGTCATCATGTCTACCAACGTTCCTACAATCATCTCCACTGCTTCGAGGATGTTCAAGCAGCTGGTTCAGACACTCATCCACCCATGCTTGACAGAACTGACTATGACTCTTGGGCTCAACGAATCAGATTGTACTTGTCTTGGAAAAGAAAATGGGGTTAACATTCTCAAATCCATTGATGAAGGACCTTACCGAGTTGAAACTACTAGAGATATACTTGATACTGCTGAAGATGGAACTTTGATTTACGGAATGGACAGTCCAAAGATGTATGATGAGCTTGACGATAAGGAGAAAAAGAGATTCGATCAGGATATCGAGCTTCCAACATTATCTTGCAAGGTCTACCAAGGACATCTACAAGCTTATCAATCACAACACAGAGGCAAAAGTTGTATGGGATAATGTCAAGATGCTTCTTTCTGGTCTGAGCTAACTATGTTGAAGACGAGAATCACAACTGTATGATGAATTTGAGCACTTCAAGATGAAACCAGATGAAAGTGTCTATGAGTACTATGTGAGATTTCATAAGCTGGTGAATGACATGAGGAACATCAGAATGACTATGCCTAACATTCAGATGAACTCAAAATTTGTAAACAACATGAATCCCGAATGGCACAAATTTGTTACCTCTGTGAAGCTCACTAAAGGATTGAAGAATACTAACTATGAGCAACTCTATGCCTTCCTTCTTCAGAATGAGAGACATGCCATGTTTAAAAGGAGGATTCTTGAACATTCAAAACAAATCCAGGAGAGACAAGCTCATCAAATGATTCAACTGCCTTCTACTCAAATATTGGGATTACCACTAAAGCTTCACAAGTTATACCCATGGGTGATGGAACTCACAAACTCATTCCCGATCCAATGTTCAAACAAGCCGATGCGATGCACACGTGGGTAACTTCATTAATCAACTGGCTCTCCTGATTAGTCAAAACATGAATTCTCTCCCACATACCAACAACAACCTCGAGCGACTTCTAACCCACACAATCAAGCTACTGTCTGAGATGGGAAAATTGTTGTGCAACCAGTTCAGGAAAGACAGTATGATCAAGGAAGGGAGGAGCTGGTAGAGGTTATGTTGGTAATCCGAATCGAGGAAGAAATGGAAATCAAGGTCAAACTAAGCCGATCAAATGCTATAACTGTGGTGGTGAAGGACACATTACAAGGAACTGCACATCTCCAAAACGTCCACAGAATGCTGATTACCGGAGATAAGATGCTTGCTTGTACAAGCTCGGATAATGGTGGTGCGTTGGATGAAGAGGAGTTATTGTTTCTTGCTGAGGGCAATGCCAAGACCTATGATGCAGATGTGGATGAGCGGCCAATTCAGGAGATAGGTCACAATCATCCGAACGCCTTTCAAGTCGCTGATTGTGATGCATACGACTCTGATGTGGATGATGGACCTTCTGCACACACAATTTTTATGGCTAGCATTTCTCCAATGGTTTCTCCCAAGGTCTCTTCTTCACCACAAGCTGGCCCATCCAAAGACAAACTCATCTCAGAAGTACTAAAACTATACGATGATCTGATGTACAAAAGATGCATGACAAAGTACAATCAACTGAAACTATTGAATCAAATATTGAAAACATGGGTAATATCAATGTTGTCCCATATGATCAATATGTGAAACAAAGTGAAAGTGAAATTGTATCAAGTGATGCATCTTCTGCAGTCAACAATGACTATGTTTTTGATGAATATACTGCATGTGCCCCTGATGATCTTTGTCAATATCTCTATCTTAATGCCTATAAAGAGCGTGTTGCTATTTATGAACAACGTGCAAAATTTGAGTTGACCACCGTGAGCGAGGAAATGGATGACCAAATGCGTACAACTATTAGAAAAAGTAGGTTTAGAGAAGAGGTATTAAAACAAGAGTTAAACTCCTTGCAAGAAAAGCTTTCAAAACTGCTAAGCAAAAACAAGAACTTCAAGAAAATGTTAAAATGCTTAAGCAAGAATTCAGTGCTAAGGAATCAAAACTTTTGAATGATTTTTCTAATCTAAAAACCTTGAAAAACAAGCTTGAAAATAAGTTGTACATACAAGGAAACACCATTCAATTTGCTCACATGATCACTAAGCATAGAGTCCTAAGCGATAAGCATAGCATTCCCCTTGTTGAGGAACCAAATCCAGAGGTCATTAAAAGGCTAGAAATGCTCATAAGGTTCTTTATGATGGCAAGGAAATCCTTAAACCTAGACGAAACCTAGTTCTTGTTGAGTGCACAGAGGAAGATAAGAAATCAGATGAAATCACTAAGGAAAAGTTAAACAAGAAACTAGCTGATCCAAAATGTAAAAGAAAAGAAAGTAATCATCACACCCTATGATTACAAAAAGGAGAATTGGATTGCCTTAAACAAGTTTAATCCTCAGACATTGTTAACTCCCGAACAAGTGTTACGGAAAATGGATTTAGAAAGCGAAAGTGAAAATATTGTTGAAACCAACCCTCCCCTTTGGAAAATGCCTAGAGTGACGTGTGTATCCTCCAAATACACCAATGCATCTAGTTCCTAGAACAATTGCCACTAAAAGCAAGACCTTAATCAGTCAATATGTTATCTTTCAACTATTTGTTGATTTTGAGAAAACTTGCAAGAAAAGGATCACACCCACTGTATAACGGAAGGAGAAGAGGTTTTGAGCAAACTAAAGAATGTTATTTAACTGAAGTCATGCCTTTCTTTAAACAACTAAAAGATCACTTTGAGAGTCTTAAAAAGGGAATGAATTCAGACATTAAAAAAATGGAAAAGGAATTTGATGCTATGATAGTTGAGGTTAGTGACTATGAGCGAGCATTAAAATATAATGAGATTGAAAGGAAGAACTTGCATACACTGAATGAGAATATGATTTCTGAATGTATTGCTCAAGATGTGTTTTTCACTGCTACAACTTGTTCTATTAATGCTTCTCAATTTCATGAATTATCTGTTGCCCTGAAAGTCTCCCATGATCGTGTCATTGAGCTTGAAAAACTAATTCTAAATTAACTGAGAAAATTGAACTGGATGATCATGACAATTTGGTTAAATATTTTTCTAAACTAGGTTGAGCATTTTAATTTACAACTAAAATATCAACATCTTAAAGAAAATGTCAAAACTTCAAATATCAAGACATCCTCAGATGCTCCAGAGTTTGATGCAGTTTTTCAAATTAACAAACGTGATGAACAGATTCAAGCTCATTGCAACACGATCAGAAAGTTGAAAGCCCAAATCTCTCAATTAAAGGGTCAAAAGAACAATATGACAGGCTCCCAAATGCCTCCTCCTTTAGATTCTCAGAATTCTCAAACTTTTCATCTTCAAAACTTAGTTAATGCCTTACAAAAGGAAAACGAGAGTTTTCTAGAAGAAAATAAAAAAGTTAAACGACATTTTAAAGAGTTATATGATTCAATAAAAGTCACCCGTGACCAAAACAACGAAAAAATAACGTCTTTACAAAAGGAAATTGAGAATCTGAGAAGTCAGGGAAATGGGAAACTACCACTTGTTTTCAATAAGAATGTTGTCTCAAAGTCACCCTTAGATTGCAAATACACTGTGACAGTTGAATATATTCCTCTTCATCTTAGGAATAATGAACATGCTTTTCATGACTACTGAGCTCACCTTAAGGATAGTCTAGAATATCTCCGTGAGATTGTCGAAGAGGATTTCATTAACAAACCTCTTGATAGTGAAATTAGGTTTGCTTGCTTCCAGGCCAAACGATCTCAAGAGCTGCTAGAATGTGTAATTGCAACATGTCCCAAATCCTTAACCTTACGTGCAAAAGGCAAAGCTGTGATGCCTTGTTCTATGCCTAGTGCCGAGCCTTCAAACCATTCTAGGCCCAATTTTAAGAAAGTATACATCAATGTGTCGTCTAGTAATACAGATCCTTGCACGTCTAGTTCAGGAATGCAAAAAGTAGATCAACCAACTAATGTTCCCATAATTCCCTCTGCAGGAGTAATCAATGACATTAAAGCGGCGGTCAAAGTCTCAAGACAATACAAGGAATGATAGGACTTCGCAAGCTAAAAATGTGCATTGGAAGAGAGTAGAAGACCAACCTAGGATCTTTAAGCTTGAGTTGAATAAAACGAATCGTGTTATTTGTATCCATCAACATATCAGAAACATGCATATCAATCACTTTACATTTGCAGTTCATGGTTAAAAAAACAAAAGAAAAAAAAAACCAATATGTAACATTACCTGTTGATCTTGTTGTTGTGTTGAAAGAAGATAGACTTGAATATTTTGCTTTGACTATGTGATTAAGTGTAGCCGTAATATATCACGGTTCTCAAAACTGCAATGATTACTACTAGTATTAATTAAGGGAAGGATTTTTTGTTTTATTTTTTTAGCTTGTATTATGGGAGTATTGCATATATACCCACTAAAACTCTCAAGTAGCATATTTCTCCATAATACAAGTTTTTAATGCATGATGTACAATGCAACTTAAGCATGTTTTGGGTATATATGCAAATATGTTAGTTTTAGTGGAACAATTACATACCAAAACGGGTACATTTGAAAAAGTATGCAACTATTTTATGACCTAAACCCTTGATTATATACATACAAAATATTTGGTAGAATCACCTTAAAAATTAAGTACCTTAACATACAAATAAATAATATTACATTTACATACGCGATGTCGTAACTTCTCGCAAATAAATACATATGTCGAATACAATATTGGTTAATCGAATATATAATGTAGCTATTGAATCCTGCCGATTGCATCAACGTTTGCAATGTTTTTGGTACGATGTTTCCGTCCTGAAAGTCACGTTCACTGTGATGATAAAAAACCTGTGGAATCCAAGTAACAAAAAAGTTAAACGTTGTAATAAAGTATATAATTGTAGGTACTTTTTAAATAAGAAACATACTATTTAATAACTTAGCACTACAAGTATTAACTTAGCACTGCAAGTATTAACTTAGCACTGCCAATATTAACTTAGCACTGACAGTATTAACTTAGCACTGCCAGTATTAACTTATCTCTGCCAATATTAACTTAGCACTACCTTTATGCAAATAGTAATAAATTTGGCTTTTACTTGCATGCTATTTGTGTTAGATACCTTCTAAGAGAATCAATATGAAATCCTGCTTGAAGCATGTAGTGATTCGTGTATTTTGTTTTCATGCAAATGGTAGTCAATGTGTAATTATATGTTATACATGTTCCTATCACTATGCAAAACATATAGCCTACTTTTCCTATTTAAGAGGGTCTACAACTATGCAAAACATATAGCCTTACTTTCCATAACTTGTAATAAAGAAGGAAGAAAACACAATGTCTAGACACTCTAAGTGTGATCAGCTTAGAAGCGAAGCCAATTCGAATAACCTGGTCCGAGATGCTGTGTTGTATGTCGTTAAGCTGCAGTCAGGACATTCACATGTCACAACAAATGAATGTCCTATGTGCTAGCTTGGTGAGTGTTACTCGTGAGAGGCTTACTTTTATTCAAGAGTTAGAAACAGTTGGGAACATTTATGCCTAGAAAACTGCAGAATATCTAAGAGAAATTCAGGCAAGAGATGAAGAAAAGCTCATGCAAATGAGCATTTTGGCAGCTGGATTGGAGCTAAATTTTCGCAATCATGATGTGTTCATTCAGAAACTTAAGGGCTTAATGGATTGGTAAGTGTGTTTGCATAGCTGGGGAAGCTGTTGTTGGTCATGATGTCTTGTTTATGTTGGTCTTTGGATTTGCGGTTATGTACTTGTCTTGAATTTTATTTTGAATGTTGTTGTAATATTTGGTTTTAGCCTTTGGCTGGTGGTTGTAAGATATTTTATCAAATAAAAGCCAGTGTTTGTGTTAACTAATATTACGATGCTTACCTTTTCTTGTGTTTGCATTCCATGATCGATCTGAAACAACATCCTCATCAATAGTTAAGGATTAATCTGTTGAAATGCCTCCGTTTATGGAGTCTGTTTACCTGTTGATGCAATTAAAGCAGATGAGTAACATTTCCATATACAAATCTAAATTTTCAAAGCAACTTTGTGGCACTTTCAATCAAAGTATTATTATTCGATGTCAAATTCCAGCCCATTCTACTACGACTATATACACAGATGCTTAACATCTTCGAGCCAATCATGATTCATTGGGACGGGTGTATGATAGGGACCAATTATTATATATAGCTTCTTAACAAACTATATATACACGTGGCATAACGGACACCACCACAATGAAACATGATTGACCCGAAGAAATTTACCAACTTCATTAAAGTACAAGGTTGTGATAATATTATGCATATAAAATAAAACGGTCACAAACATGCGACATAATCGTCTATACACTTTATGAATTCACATTCACAAATTAATTGAATTTGTCAAGATATGGGCAATCTCAAGTTTAAAACTACCCGTCATAATTGATCAAAGCATTGATGGTCATGGTAAGCTTAACGTACAGATAATCCATTAGTCACAAAATACAAGGCTATCAGGCAAATCAAACAAATTTTGACTCATTTTTTTGTACATAATAGTGAGGCTCAGATCTGTATAAATCAATAGTTTCAAAATATAGAATTGCCATGCCAAGACACGGAAAATCACATAATTTGATTGATATCATCACAGCCTCTATCAAAGTAAGACACCTATGTTATAAGCAAGCAAGCAAGTGGAGAGGCTTAGTACTTTGAGCGTCCACTCGAAATCCCATTGCCATGTCTACGAAATGGTTGCAAAGATTTGCACCAAACCTATTGCTATAGCGGTGACATAGGAATGGGTTTTCGAGGGAAGCTCAAAGTACCAAAGGTGCCGAATAAATAATTATCTATTCTACAAAAGTTAATTTTGCGATGAAAAGACTTTTAAGTGCAACGGTTAAAATTTTAATGTTGAAACTAGGGAATAAGATCTTGTATACAAGCAACCCATCTACCATACATTCAAACAAATTTTGACTCATTTTTTGCACATAATAGTGAGGCTCTGATCTGTATAAATCAATAGTTTCCAAAATATCGATATAACCGCCATGGCTGCAGTAGTATAAAATATAGAATTGCCAAGCCAAGACACGGAAAATCACATCATCTGATTGATTTATTAAGATATATCATCACAGCCTCTATCAAAGTAAGATACTTATGAACAAAATAGAGTTAGGGAACTCTGTCAAACTAAGAGACGGAACCCATCTAGATCGTTAGAAAGATGTGTCTTGATAATTGAGGTTTTCAAAGTGAAGTTTAATGTAGCAAGCACTTTATGGACACATTACTTCGTAGATGGGTGGTTTAAGATAATAAATAAAATATTTTTCATAAAAAAGAAACACAATCAAACCCTTTCTGAGATCCCCTACTGGTCCTTTTGTCGTTTCAACTCCCTTTGTGCAATTGCCTGCACCAGGAAAATTGCTAGATTGTTGAAAAAACAAAAGGAACAGTATGGGAACTCAGAAGGTGTTTGATTGTTGAAAAAAAATAAAGTTAAATGTCAATATGTTATAAGAAAGCAAGTGGAGACTTAGTACTTTGAACGTCACTCGAAATCCCATTGCCATGTCTACGAAATGGCTGCAAAGATTTGCACCAAACCTATTGGAATGGGTTTTCGAGGGGAAGCTCAAAGTACCAAGTGTAAATAATTATCGATTCTACGAAAGTGTATGTGTTGAATGGGATAATGAAGGAGTGTGGCCTGCCATGAACAATAAACATTATATCATTATCGCAGTCAACACACCTCATAAAAAAGAAACACAATCAAACCCTTTCTGAGATCCCCTACTGGTCCTTTTGTCGTTTCAACTCCCTTTGTGCAATTGCCTGCACTAGGCAAATTGATAGATTGTTGAAAAACAAAAGAACAGTATGGGATCTTAGAAGGGAAATTTTGTTGTGTTTTAAATCATAAAAAGTGTTTTCCTAAAAAAGAAGCATAGTTAACCCTTCCGAGTCCCCATACATTAACATTTAACTATGCTTTTTATATTTACTAAACTGCATACCTTATTGACTATTGACCTCCGGCAAGTGCACGTGTGCTAGTGCGAAAAGGATAGAAAGCATACGACAAAAAACAAAAGGCAATAGCGTAGTAAAAAGAAAGCAAGCAAACAAGCAAACAGGGCATACAGAAAAACACGCACAAGCACCAAAAGACGAACGCAGGAGCAAGACAAATCAGGCAAACCTAAGGGAGCAACAACAAAGCAACGCAAACCACGCACGGGCCCTAAGACTACGACAAAGCAAAAAGAGGCCACAAAACAAAACACGCAAGGAGGCAAAAGGGGACACCTAAAAGCCAACCTAGCACCACTACCCGCAAATCCTAATTCTATCCCTCCACCCCTTCCTATCTTAGATCATGTCCTCAGTCAAACGAAGCTCCATCATGTCAAGCTTAAGTCTATCCTCCCACCGAAATTTGCTCCGCTGCCTCATTGACGAATAATCTCATTCTTCGCGTCTACTAATCTCATTCTTCGCGTCTCATTCTTCACGTACCCATACTGCATGTATAACACGTAATCGTTATTACTTTTCCTATGCAAATGACTAATACCCTTACTAACATCCTAAACTAACACAACACAATATCATCTATAAATCAATAAACATCCTAAACTAATAAACTAGCAGTAAATTATAACATTTGTACCTGAGATATTAGGCTCAATCAGAAGAGAATCAAGCCCTTTATAATAGCCCTAAAGAGTATTTCATTAACTAACATTTATTTTGATTGATTTTGCGTTTGATTGAAAATCCTAAATCTGCTATTAATTAGAATCTAACTGTGTGTTTTGACTGAGTGAAAGAGAGATAAATGTTTGAAATACTGAAAGTCAAACACACACTACTTGACCATTTTCTAATAAAAGTAAATAAATAAATAAAACTAACTTATTTCTTCAAGTTAATAAAGCATTAAAACCTAAAATTAACCATTTATGTGATCATTGATCATTGATCATTTACATATAATTACAGTTATAATTATATAAACAAAGTAGCAGACTAGCAGTCAATAGCAAGCATCCATACAACCATCAACTATACATCATCAAAACACAAAAAAAAACTTCCAAAGCTTCCTATTCTCCATCTTCAGACTCATCAACTTCATCCAAATCTTCCAAAAACTCCTCCTTCTCCGACGAGCACTCCGACGACATAGCACCAAAAGCTGAGCCAACAAATCAATCTTCCTTCGATCCTTCAACTGTATCTCACGAAGGGCAAACTCACCAGTTGCTGAACAACAGCATTTAACGAGTAAACAATCTACGAGCCTCATCGATTGTCTGTTCTTTTTTGGCAACAGTTTCCCTCAGAATGCTGCTCTCTTCTCCTATCCGCTCGATCAACTTTTTCTCCTCTGCTATGTCTTGCAATATCAACAACCTGAAAGCATCGCTGAGCTTGCTGGATTCAGTGGCGGCTTTCATTTCATCGATATTAGGTGTGGAAGACATTTTGTGTGTTTAGGGTTAAAATGATTGATAGTTGTGTGTTTAGGGTTAAAATGATTGATACTTAGTGTGTTGATTTTATGGTTAGGTAAGTATAAAAAACACTTAAGAGGCATCGAAAATTTTTTTTGGGTGTTAGTGTAGGCCTTTCATATTCTTCCATGCATAAATGTGATATGCAATAGTTCACAAAAAAAAATGTGATATGCAAGAGTATTTAGGAAGATATCTAATATTGCAATTTAAACCCTTCATTTTTTCATTGGATCTAAACCAGCCCCTATATACTAGGGGTGTTCACGGGGCGGTTCGGCTCGGTTCGGTTAGAGATTTTAACTATCCATCACGGGGCGGGTAGTTCATTTTACTATCGAAAACCGAACCGTACTAGGCGGGTCTCCGAAATGAGCGGTTACCCGCAGTTCGGGTCACGGTTAACCATTCAAAAATTAATCGAATCGAATCGGGCGAACAATAACATAAATTAGAACGTAATATGTCATTTTAGTAAAATTAAATAACATTAAAGATATTAGAATAATAGTAATGTTGTTGTGTCGCAATGGCAACATTCAAATTACCATATCTAACAAAATAACTAATACTAATTATTTGACGTTTATAGATTACGATCACATTAATCATATGTAATCCATGGACGTTAGTAAATGATCAAATTAGATAAGTAAAAATGCATTATATGATAAAAGTGGTGCAATAATATAGTTAATACTTGTACATTTTTATGAATGGTTTGTTAAAACTTACATGTATATTATACGCGGTTCGGTTCGAGTAACCACGGATTACTAAAAGTAAA
>OU343219.1:179407806-179522416 GCA_910596185.1 Chrysanthemum makinoi | reverse complement strand
TACCATTGATCATCATCGAAGCTTGGTAGTGAAATTTATTGTACAATCAGCTAGCAAGGAGGATAAGGGTAAGAATGAAGTATAGGATGGACCATACTTGAGCTTCTAGTTGTGTTAGTCTTTTGGATCAAGGTGTTAAAGTTGGAAGCCCTGAAGAGTCATATTTAGTTTTTGTATAAGTTCGGGTCATATGGTCTTTTCCTTACTTTTGGTTGTATATATATGTTCTTAGTGATGTCTAAATGTTTCTTAACTATTAGTGTCAATACCTTGTAGTTATGGGTCAAATTAAGGGTAAAACGATGTTTGGCGCAATGCCATTTGACTTGTTTGAAGGATATGTATCAAGGGATATATGGTAATAGTCTTGGTATTTTATGTTGGGTCAATTTGGAATTCTTGGTGCTATTTCAAATAGCTGAGTTATAGATGCATGTTTTACTGACCAGGTCTTAATATTTATAATGTCTCGTTATACCTATGGTCTACCCTAATGCACTAACGGGCAGTGTACCCGGTCATGTGTAGTGTAGTAATCGGTAAAGCCGAGGTCGTCCCAATAGCTACATGTGTTGGATTATTACTAAGTCTAAATGTCACATATTAATAAAGGTTTTGATAGGGATTTAATTAATTAAACTACTAAAGCAGAATAAAGTAAAGCAGATAAATGGTAAAGGGAAATCAATAGAGGAAAGTGGTGCTAACCTAGTTAATCCTCCTAGCTATTTATGTCTACGTCTACTTACTTCTAATTACTCGTGGGTCAAATTCGAGAGGACAAAGATTTGGTCAATTCCCCCTAACCTATCAGAAAGATGCCACCACGAGAAATCAAGCGACCGTCATAAGTCCTATTGTTCCTGGTCCCCTGCCAAGTCATTAAGTACCGCTACATGCTATTTTATAATAGTGAATGCCCGGCCAAGTAGTAAACCAGACACGCCCCCTAATTCTTAAGTTCATCCAAACGATAGGTGATCACCGTCAAACCGCACAAGTAGAAAGGGTCACCGGTCATATCTTACCTTCCCATCTCACCATCACCTAGTCGTATTGGTCATATCTCCTAGCCAATTGGCCTCTATCGCCATTCAAAACTACCTAACCAAGGGTGGCTACCAATAAACTATGCATGCATACACTTAGAAATAATTGTACGAAAGTCAAGTAAACGCAAACAAAACAATTAAGGAATCATAACTAGGCTAGCAGCAAAAGGTGCTTAGCCGCTCATATTAATCATGCAAGTCAATTCAATATTCAAAGGTACGAAATACATGAATTGAAATTAAAAGAAATATAAAACGCTAATGCTTATCGTAGGGAGTGATTCCCTTGAGACAGCTCCGTATGCTCCTCTAGACCTGCCTTGAGCTTTTTCCCACGTTCTCAGAGTGTTGTATGTGGAATGGAATGAATAGAAATGCCGAATTACGGGTATTTATAGGCCGATCTGGGTTACGCATAACCAATATAAGAGTTACCAACCTTCTATTTCATCGATAATGCACTAGATCTGTTGGTTACGTACGAACCTTATGAGTGGTTACGCCGTAGTCTTCATAAGCTCAGTTACGTCGTAGTTGATGTTAGCCACGCTAAGTATCGGCGTGGAACCTCATTTGATCTAATTTAGTTACGTCGTAACCTTTGGGAAGAGTTACGCCGTAACCTTCTGATAAGTTGGCTTTCTGAGTCACGCAATAGTTACGGCGTAATGTGAGAGACGAGTTACGCCGTAACTTCTTCAAAATAGCATACCGTGATAAATCTTAGATATTTCTCCGTTCCCGCCTCTTTAGCTCCAATGCTCATAATTTACCTGAAAGTGGAAAACAATGGAAAACAAGCGCAAATCCATATAAATGATATAAATTACAAGCATTATCGGGGAAATTGACACTTAATATTCAGGACTATTTGATGTTATCAAATATCCTCACTTGAACTCTACTTGCCCTCAAGTAGACCTTATTAGAAAGATTCCAAAAAAGATATCTCCATAACCTGGAAAATATAAGTTTACAAATCCCTTATGCTAGAATAAAACAAAGCCTAACACCTCACGAAAGGGGAACAAAACACTCAAATCTCTCAACTATTCTAACTGTCAATTCGGGGTGATCACTCAATCGCACAGTCATAACATGTATTCTATCATAAGCTTGGCGGTTACACAAATCTCCACCACTAGAGTTAAGGGCTTAACAATTCTCGAAGGCAATATGGGTAGACACGACAAAGGTTAAGGGGTGACTCGTCATTACTAACATGTCACAACAAGTGGACAAATCAATGATACATGACCAAATCCATGGCCACGACACTAAAGATTGCTCGCTGCATCACCTAGACATGCTTCATGACTAAAGGGTAGGATAAGACATGGGATATATAATTGGTGTAAAATAAAACAAGCAGGTAGTCTAAATCTATAACCAAGTCATCACCACTTACCGCTTGGCCCAAAGTCAAGCTTTGAAGTCTAGAGACCGGATCATGAAATGCAAGGTAGATGTGTCATTAGAGGACGTCGTGATAGGCACACTACCTTTTCTCCAACTGTTGGCATAACTACCAACTCCAATATTCAAATGTGACCGAGGTGGCCTCCTCGATACTAAATCAATAAAGCTTATACTACAGTGCTTATAACATCGCACTTTACAAAATCATAAAAACTATATTTTTTTTTCAACATAACAATAAATACTAAACATAATATCCCCCCACTTGAGATGAACAATGGTGTTAATCCCCTTTACCACGTATACCCTTATCAAATACCCACGTTATGGATACAAGAATACCACGTTAAACCCAAACTGTTATGCGTAAGTAAAGAGAAAGATTAAGAAAGAACTTGGTGACTTGAATGAATTCGTGTATATGTGTAGAGAGGTAGAGAGAAGAAAAGAAAACAATAAGTTGTATATTGCTTCAAAGGAAAAACACACACACACACACACTCAAGCACACCCCTCAAATGACATACTTGAGGGGTATTTATAGTAAGAGAGATGATGCCCTAAGGCTTGGCCATGGCCTTGTATGGGCTTCGGGGATTGATTGGACTTGATTTGATATAAGGCTAGCTTATCTAAACTAATACCCATTTAGCTTAGTCCAATCCACGAGCCCGTTGACTATTCTATCACGATATCTAACACACGCTACAAAGTTCCTAAATGTGAATGACCATCACTTCTAATAAAAACTATTAAGGCTAACAATCTCCCCTAAGGGGTGGTCATTCAAATGATGCTCCACTTGATAAGGTCTTTACTTTTCTCGAGCTTGAACTTTGTGTGTAGATATATAGAATAGTCTTGAATCTTTGTTCCTTCATGCTTTGTGATCAATTAATGTGGTTTTCTGCCATTGTCAACTTCGTTGGTTAGGTGTCTCCACGTCATTCTCCACCATGCTCACACTTCTATTTGTCTTATGGTTACCAATGATGTAGTTCTTGAGTCTTTAAACTTTGCGTAGCCTTTGATTGTGATGAGAACTTTCATGTGTCGTTGGTATGAGCATGTGGCGAATCAGACGATCCATCCGCCTCCGAGCTTCCATAAGAAGAAACATAAACAGTTAGTAATAAGCGGATTCCAGCACTTACAAGTTTGAATTTCGAGGGTGTTAACATCATAGTGTGAAAACACGTCTCTAATTCTCACAAGGGCCGCCTCGAATGGAGTCCCACAAGTGAGATAACGCGATATACCGGTACATATACAGCTCAGATGAGTCGCCGAGGTACACCGGCATCACCCCACGATCAGAGACCGCTTGAGACACACTGCCGTAATCCACGAGAATTACCAGTGCCGCTGCCGTGGCTGCTTGATGTTGACCTGGCAGAATTTCCATTCAATCACAGAGGATTACAGTTGTAACTCCCCTCATAAATGTTCTGGCAGATTGCTAAGGTCTGCGTAGGACTCTAGAATATATCACTTGTGCCCTTATTGATGAACAACAAGCGATGTCATGTCATGTGTTCCTATGAGATCTTTTGATGAATCTCGTGGCTCTAGACTCGATTAGTGCATATTGGTTTTCCTAAGCGGAGACTAGGGAGAGGGTCTCCTTCTTCAATACCAACGATCTCTAAGAGAAAGTCGATAGATTATGTAAGGTTCCCAGTGAGAATGAAGCAAATCCTTTTAAGAGGAATTGAGTGGCTAGAAGGTTTAGTGCAGTAAGGCCACTAGGTCCATGACGCCTTTGTCTTCAATACCAAGGTCATCTAGTGACAACCAAGAGCATATGTATTGAACCCGGTTTCTGCTCTAAGGTTGAATATGGAGGGCTATTTCTTTTCACCCTTTCTTTTACATTTCTTTTAATTCTTCAACCCATTCTTTCTCCTTTCTCACATTACTCCTTTTTTCAATCATACCTAAGGACTTCTAATACTAACTATGGTCCTTGTAGATCCCTCCCGCTCATGGATCATAGGACGAATTTTTCTATCCTTAGACACCTTATAACTCCATGACTGTCCCATGTTGCCATAAAACCATTTTACTTGAAAATCTCACAGAGTGTTTATGATAGAAAACATGTTTGAGACACTCGAGTTTTATATTCTCGTAAACACTCTTCACATGTGCTTATATATTTTAAGAGGTTTCACATTGAGGGAAGAGATCGCACTTTTGAATTGATCGACTTTCAATAGACAAGACCGATTCGAGACACGCTACATCACTAGTGAATTAGCTTGAAATTATTACCCGCCCGTCAAGTCCAAAGAAAGTTTCTCGAAATGGTACATTTAATGACTTTGCATTCTCGCAATTCATTGGTTTCAACTGAGTCGAAGCTCTTTGAGATTCAAACAACGATCATTAAACTTTTTGATCACATTTTAATCACGTTTCTCTCCCTCAAAAATAGCATATCTATGATGTTTTTGAAACAAAATGATTAAAAGATATGTTTTTCGAAAGCATTTGGAGAGAAACTGATTTGGCATGAATTTTGGAACAATTTTTGTTTTATACTCCCTTAACTAAAGCATATTTTTCATACAAAAATTTTAGAATCAATTAAGGGTTTAGAGGAGTTATCTTGGTACCAAACGTGAGAGATTTTGAAAAATCTTTTTGAAAAATTTCAAATTAATGGTACGCAAGATGAAGATTTTAAAATCTTTTCAAGATATTGAGAAAAATTATCTTCATTTGTTTTAGGATAAGTGCTCATATATATGAAAATCGATTTTATGTAGCACTTTCCTTTCTTTAAAGATCGGGTTACGCCTCAAGTAATCAAGCAAGCCATTATATTTTTAGGAATAGTGCTTGAAAAATATTTAAACCCATTGATTTGGATAAGCACTTTCCTTTCTTGAAGCGCTGGTCCTGAATGATGTGTTCGTAAGCCATTATTTGAAGTTCGGGTTTCGATCAAGTATACGAAAGCCATTAATTTGAAGAAATTATGAGAAACGACATGTTTTAGAAAACATTTAAAGAACTCTCTCAAGCATCTGCATATACCAGATCATTGTTGAATGACATTTCTAGAAACGCATACGAATATCGATTATAATGAGCATTATGTCGTGAGAAGAATATTTTGGATTTTTGATTTTCTATTGTTTTGAATTTTGAAAGTTTTATATTTTTATATTTGCTTTTGTTGGTTTTATAAAAGAAATGAAAATCAAAATAGAAGATAGAGAGAATGAGAAGAAGATTTTACGAATTGAACCCCATGAGTCGGGTTCGAGATATTTGAATCACCTGCAACCAAAGAAGAAGAGTTTTCACAAATAACAATGTTAGAAGTACATGTTTCCTCACGGTGAGGGTGATCACTATCAACGGTTGTAGTGGATTCGACTTCCTTAACATGATGAGTTTCACTATTATCTGTGTTGGTGCAAGTATCAAAAATCTTTCCTGTGGGAATCCATCTAAGACCTATTTGGTTGAAAACTTTGCCCTGGTATCCACCTAAGGTAAGATCTAGGACTTTTTTCTTATCGATGCGCGGAAGACTCATTTTTGGAAAACTACGTCTCAAGAGATCCACCTATTAGGTTTCCTTTTGATGTTCATATTGTCAACGGGTTTGTTTCTATTTGGTGTCTTAGTGGATTGTGCCTTAGCACGAGAATTATCTTTCTTGAGATATTGTAAGGCACATGCATCATGATTATCTGAAAAGACACATTTTACATGTAGTAATGCATAAATTCAATATTCTTGTTTAAAACAAAGAAATTTTAACTTTGTCACTACAGCCTTTTGGAAATTGATTCTTGTTCAAAAAGACTTAGAATTCTAGTGTTTTTTAAGGGCATAGCATTTTCTTTTTGCGAACTACTCTAGATGCAAGCCAATCCCTAGTCTTTTGTATAGTGTTCCTAGGTAATGGTTTACTACTACTAGTAGTGCCTTGAAATCTTGTAGAATTCATCACCCTAGATGTTGCACCTAAAATTCCATCTTTTGAGTCCTGTCGCTTTTCCTAGCTTCTTCTAGATAGTGATTGTTGACCATGTTGTTAGAACCAACAGATTTTTAATGGATTTTTGGTCACATTCCGTGTAATATTCCTAGAATTGCCATTTGTAATCACTTTTTCTTTCTCAAAACAAGTTTTTCAAAAGCTTTGATAATTTTCTTTAATAGGCAAAGTCTCTGTGGAGGACTGCTTTTGACAAATCATTTTTCTCATTGACTTTTGGAGGAAATTGAGAAATAGACATTTTTGGTTTGAAAGCCGGTTTGGGAACATTTGTTTTCTCCTCACCAATGGTTTTGCAAACTTAGTATCCACATCCTTTCCTTTTAGACTTTCCAAATTGAACTCTCAAAAGATCATTTTGCTCTTGCATGTCCTTGTAGGCACGCCATACTAACACTGTTGTATACTTGCATTCCTTTGTTTTCGATCAAGTTGTTTAAAATAGGACACGGTTTCTTTTTCAAGTTTTGCAAGAGCATTTTCATATTTTGAAACAATTGCGGAGGTCTCGTGATCGAGTCTTTCATGATCTTCAAATGTAATATGTTTGTAAGATAATGGACATGATATCGGTAGTCATAACATCTTCAAAGAGAGAATCATTCAAATTTTCCAAAAGTTTGATGTGTTCAACACTTTCATTAGCTTGCTTTACCAGGGATTTATGGTCCTTGACAAAGTTACTTGTTTCTTTCAAAAGTGCTTGTTCAACATGAATTACCCTTGCAACCGATTGCATCTTACCAGGGGCAATTAGAGTTTCAAAACTTTTCTATTCACATTATCAAACTATTAAACCGTATGTTTGTTGTAATATTGGTTTTAGTTTTAACAGTCTTTTGAAGATACCCAATTCTAGTTTTAACGTCATCTAAAATGCTTCTAGTATCACTTGTGTTAAAAGGATTGTTTGAAGACATTTGTTCGATTTTCGAAAGAGACTTGGAAACTAACAACCGGTTTTGAAACCGGTGTTGACACTTTGTTTGAAACACTTGGTGTGGTGGAAACGTTGACGCTTTTTTGATTAACAAAAGTTATCCCATTAATTTTGTTCCATTTGTTATAATCAATCGGTTTAAGATCTGGATTCTTTTGTTTCATTTTGATCTACTCTCCTCAGATAGTTCCAACGCTTCAAGAGAATCACGAACAATTATGGGTTCATGCAAAGGTTTTCCATTGTTCAACACATTCTCGAGATTTCGAGCTTTCTTGAGGAAACCAGGAGGTGAGTTACCAAGAGCCATTTTATGTGAAGTGTGAAAAATCGGATTTGCTTGATTAGAAAGCATCTTGTTTGTTTTAAATGAATGACCCGCTGTAAGAATAAATTATCCAATTTTTGATAGTTTCATTTTATCCGAATTTCATCAAGAAGAGAATCTTCTTTTTTTGAAAAATCAATCAATCGCTTTTTCTTTTCAAGATCAGAAATTTGGTTGTTTAGATCTTTAAATTTCCTTGTTTAAAGATTTTATTTTCAAATTCAGATTCACATCAAGTGTGTCATACTTGAGTTGCAATTGTTGTTTCTCTTTAAATGTAATCTCGATAACCAATTTCTAATTCCGAAAGTTTGTTTGAATGAAATTCATAAGCTTTTATGTTCTTGTAACTCTCAAGCTCACGGTCAATTTCATTCGCGCCTTAACTTCACGATTGACCGCTTCTTACTTCTCAACTTCAATGCCACATTGATTGATTAATGATTCAACATAAGCACGGTTTCTCATCGGCCTCACAAGATTTTGTGCCACAAGCCTCCACTAGATCCACATCCGAGTTTCGTGAGTTAGTATTGCTACAACTGATTGTCCATGATGTATCATAAGTAGGTGCCGATGTCACATCGCCGCTTCATCATGAGTAAACACATCGAATATGACATTGTTATAGCATGGATCAATGATTGGTACCTTAGATACGCATTGGGTCATAGACAGGAGGTGAGTCTCGACTGTCATACTTAGCTCCGAAGATTTGCCATGAAGATGCACTGCGATTGAGTTCCTCGAGGTCTTCCAATTCATCCACAATAGCAAAAATCATTTTCCTCAAGACTCAACAGAATCCCCGCTTCTTGCTTATTCAAGCTAACAAAGTGTTCTCAAGAAAATCACCAGTCTTCTTGTGCGGTTTAGTGGGACAGCTTTCGCCATGTGACCCACTCCTTGACAGCTTATAACACTTAACTGATACCCTGATTCACATTTCCATAATTCCCAACGACCTGAGTCTACATACCCATTCGATACCCATGCTTCTATTCCCAACATTCTCATCCATTCCGATTTCGATCGGAACCTACTTGATTACCCATAAATCCAAGAGCATATCCTTGCTGATTCTCAATAACTCCAACCATTTGTCCTTGATGACCCATATTCACACCCGGCCGTGCGTTTTCCTCATGCGAGTGTTTGATGATATCCTTTGGTTGTTGTTGTAGGTGTGGAATAGCTTAATTTTGATTACTTGACCCAAGAGAGAAATTATTTGGGACATAGGGTCTCTTGATCGATTCTAGACTGATTCCTTGTTCCTGGTATTGTGGATCCGGATAGAATTGTTGTTGTGGTTGTGAATGTATTGCCGCAAGTTGTTGTTGTTGGAAGATGATGAAGCTTGTTGTTGTGTATTCACCGGAGGTTGAGTCTTTGCAAGTAAGTGCCAATGGATCATGATTCTTGCTAATTTTTCTGCCTCGACTTCATTTGCTTCAAATTGGTTTTGTTTCGTGAAAAATCATTCGTTGATCAAAGTTCACCATGAAGGTCTTTGTTTGGTTGACACAAGGATATCGCCCCATTCTTCCGAAGATTATTCAGAACTTGATGTTTTGAACGATTGTTCTGGGCGCCAACTTGTTTCTGATAAGCTCATTCATCAAAGTGCAAAACCTTCCATAGTAGGATTCAATGGATTCTCCCGGTGTAGATGTAAACTTCTCCCATTCAGCTTAGCGCTTGTTCTCCATGTCTTGTTTACCAATTTCTTTTCCATAACATAGTCGCTCAACACGCTCCCACATATCAAAGCAGCTTCACAAATCACTCACAAAGAAAATGTCTATTGGTTAACCCAGTTGGACAATATGAATTGCCATGTCATCTGCATCGACTTGTTTCTCATCCTCTTCGCTGTATTCATTCAAATTTGAAGATGAGAGGATGGTGGGATGGGAGGTGTTGCATCAGATTTGTGTATTCATGAACTTGTCGAGTTTTGAAGGGTCCATCCTTAATGGATTTAATCATGAGTTTTCCATTAGGTTTGGTCTTGATGTAACGAAGCATACGACTTGTCCATTGAAGATAACCACCTTTTGCCAACATAGGAGGTCGGTTTTCGCACCTACCGCATGAATGTCTTGTTGAGTTGCCATTGATGAAGGTATGATCCGATAAAGTTGATGTAGGATCGATTCAACGATAAAGGAGTTGTGGTTGATGACGATAAGCCCGTTGAGGTGTTTTTCTCAAAGTCGCATCAGAACCTTGGTTCTTAGTCAAAAACATTTTCTTCAAAATTTGAACATTTTAAAAATCAATTCTAAGAACGTATGAAAAATTTGAGTTATGACAATTTTGACGCCAAATTTGACTCGAAAATTTTGAATTTAGGCCCAAAAATTTGAATTTTTGACCAAAATTTTCACAGTTAAACCAAAATTTGAATCTCATGTGAAAAATTGAACGCTTAGTCTCCTAAAATTTAAATTTTACTCAAGTTTTCCGCCAAAAGCTTAGGCGAGAACTAAGTTACGCAGTAGGAAATGGTTAATGGATCTTATGCGTAGGAAGCTTATGCGCATCGATTCCTTGCGCGTAGGATCTATGCAAAAGCTTATCTTACGCTGCGAACCTAAGCTTTTATGCGTAGATGAAAGTTACTCGTAAACCTTACGCTGTAATTGTGAAGTTATGCGAGAGTTACCGTAAGCTTTTAGCTTATGCGAAACTATGGTTAAGAACCAAAAATCCTTTACATCAAGCCATTAAGCGTATGGATATCCACAAGTCGGTGTTCCACACACTTATCCAAGGTGAAGCAATCGAGTAACCGTTATATTCGAAGATTCTTCACCGTGTTACGAGTAGAAAACTTATGAGTAGTTGACTTTTCTTACGAGTAGAACTAGGTTTGACTTACTCGCAAAAAATTTCCAACGATTCAAACAAATTCGCTGTAATGATATCCTTAAAACACTCAATAACACAAAATGTTAACCTTTTTCTCCCAAAGTGCTTAGAAAAGTTACGAGTACAAAACTAGGGTTTTGACTTTTGACTTCTACCGTAAGAAATTTCCAACCATTCAAATGATTTCGCTTGCAATGATATCCTTAAAAACACCCAATAACACAAAATGTTGACCTTTTTCACCCAAAGTGCTTAGAAAAGTTACGAGTATAAATGACCAAAGAACCAAATACGAGTTTAAAACTTAACCAAAACGCGAAAGCTCGAACTTTTGCAAAAACTGAAACTTTGCACCAAATAAACCTTAAACCATTGCTTGAATTTTTATGCAAAATTAAAGCTTTAAGCGTGACAACGCTTTATAAACAAAGTTACGCTGTGATAGTACCAACTTCAAAACAAACACAAACACTCCTAAACCATTGTTAGGCTTATTGATACCAATTGTTAGACCAAAGATATACCAACCTTATCAAATACCCACGCTATGGACACAAGAATACCACTTAAACCCAAATCATATGTAAGTAAAGAGAAAGATTAAGAAAGAACTTGGTGACTTGAATGAATTCGTGTATATGTGTAGAGAGGTAGAGAGAAGAAAAGAAAACAATAAGTTGTATATTGCTTCAAAGGAAAACACACACACACACACTCTCAAGCACACCCCTCAAATGACATACTTGAGGGGTATTTATAGTAAGAGAGATGATGCCCTAAGGCTTGGCCATGGCTTGTATGGGCTTCTGGGATTGGATTGACTTGGATTTGATATAAGGTTAGCTTATCTAAACTAATACCCATTTAGCTTAGTCCAATCCACGAGCCCGCTGACTATTCTATCACGATATCTAACACACGCTACAAAGTTCCTAAATGTGAATGACCATCACTTCTAATAAAAACTATTAAGGCTAACAAATGGGAATTCGGGGGGTCTTCAATGATCTTCAGAAATGTTGTCGATGAAAGCGTGATTTCCGAACATTTCCACTCGAACCTTGAACTTAGGCAAATGATGACTTCCCAATCACAAATAAAGACTACAGGGTAGGCTAAGGTATATAGGTGTATCGAAACAATATATCGGGTTAAAAAATGAAAGGAATGGCTCAGAAGGGTGTATCTAGGGGTATCTTGCACTAAAGATAAGTGCAACAAAAGGGTTTCACAAGGGGGTCGAGAAGTCGAGGTGACTAATCGATAGACACATAATGGTAGGTTGTTTGGGTGATATTCCTATAATATTGCCTTCTAAAACTGAAAAGTCTAAATATATCGAGCTAACTCAACATACCTCGTCAATCGTCTCGAAATGATGCAAAGGCCAAGTTCTAAAGTTTACAAGCTACCGGCACACTCATAATTTGGTAGATTTGGGGTAAAATAATAGAAACGGATAAGGATAATCTCACCATAAAATATCAAGGGTTGTATGTGCTCGGCTAAGGTCTAATCTAGTTAGGTTAAGAAAATATGTCAAATTTTAAAATGGCATAATTTTTCAAAATAAACTAGAAAATGAGGGCTTAAATAAAGTTCAAGAGATATTCTACCTCCGCCCCCCACTGAATTGTACAAAGTCCCTTTGTACTAGGCATAAAAAATAAAGGTGAAGAGAAAGGTAGAATTAGAGCAGAACTCTTGAAATTTTCCATAAAGAAGGAAGGCCCATTTTAAAGAGACGTGTGGCTCAGATAAGCATCATGAACAAACTTCAATCCCTAAAATCACAATACCGCATAAGCATAATTCTAAAAAGACAAAATGAAAATGAAAAACCTAACTCACTTTCGAGGAATCACGCGGTTGCATTTATCATATGCAACAAGCCTTTAAACCACTTGTCAGTCTCAAAGGGACTATAGTCTCGTGAAGGTTTACGGGAACACACTCCACAAATTTCATTTAAAATACTAATACAACATTATTGTGTTTTAAAATGAAAGAATTAAAGGCAGTGAAGCTGTTACGTCAGAATTTTTTAGGAGTTACGCAAAGAATCGAAAACCCTCGTATAGGCCGCAGTTTAGTAGTTACTACAGAATCCATCGATGTATTACTGCATAGGTATGCGCAAGAATTTCGCTAAAGGTTGTTACGGTGTAATCACCAAGATTAGTTATGCCGTGAATCCTGTCACAGACAAGAATCAAGCAAAAGAATTAGTTCCTCGCTTCCCGCAGAAAAATAGTTAGAAAAACACAAAACCCTACAGAAATGGAAATAAAACAAAGAAAGGGATAATCGGGTTGTTCTAAAGAGCACTTTTTCTTTATTTACGAAGTCTTGGTTAGACTCGTGAGTCAGCAGGCTTCTATGGGGCCTTGATCCGCCCCTTCCACCACCTCAAGCACTCATTCATCCATTTGTCGAACCTCATTTTCCTTTGTAGAATCATCCATATGTTCCAAACTTATGTGAGTTTACATTATCACATGATTTTCCGTCATCATCTTTTAGTAATAAGACTACTAGTAATATCATTCTCGATCTTGCACCGCTCATTATGCTAGTGAGATGATCAGATTTATATCAGCTAATCCAAATTCTTTATGGATTTTTGAGTTCCCAAATATTATTTTGTACCAATCTTCCAATGCTAACTCAACATCATGTTTCTCTCCCTTATGAGGGTATATCTATTCATTCTCCTTTCTTTTACATTTCTGAGGACGAGTAAACGGTGGCCATGCTGTCACTGATTCGCTATCCTTGGTTGCCATCGAGTTGCTAAAACGTTTGTTTGGAATCGGAGTTTCCTCAATGCTTAGGACAATTTCTTCCTCGCTTATGGTATTGTGCTTTTTAGAAGTTGGCTTTGCAGATCTCGTTGTCTTCATTTATCATCCTCTCTTAGGTAGTTAACTCCGGAAAGATCATTAGTGATAGAGGATGCATGCTCTTTCTTTGCTTTATCTTTGCGAAATATGGCCTTGCGTGAAACGCAAGTTTTTAGCATTACTTGTTTTAAGGTTTTTAGCCAATTGCCCAATTTGGGTCTGAGGTTTTAATCGCATCATCTTGGTTACGTAGGTTCATATTGGTGTCCTCCTTCACCTTGACCATCCATTCCTTGAGTTTATCTTCCTTTCTCGTGAGATTCTTCATGTGCCCGTGCATTATTTCTTCAAGGCTAGGTTTAGGAGGATTATTGTTGATTCTTGTGTAGAACCCGTGGGATTTTTCTCTCATATCCGGCCCGTTATTATTGTAGTTGTTGAAAGGGAATTCTCTTCCATATTTAACTTCTCTGATCCTTTTAACTTCTTCAAGTTGAGAAACATTCTTTAGAAGGTGGAGTCCCGTTTGGCTTCTACTTCTGAATGGAATGCACATTTTCTTGAACTTCTTCATTTTCCAAGGCTTTTCTAATTTGTTGTTTATTGTTGCGCCTCTCATATATCCATTCTTACTTCGTTCTTCCTATCAGGCCATTTGTGAGAGGGTCACCATTTTTGAATAGTTTCTAAAGCCATGAGGGTGTCATACTAGGAATGGCCCCTGAGAATAAATCATTTGTCTCTGGAGGAGATGTTCGCACTTTGTAGAAGACGTTCACGTTTTGTTGGCTGTTGAGATCATGAGTAGGGCATTTGTATAACAATTCGTTATATCTTTCCTAGGCTTGGTATAACGCTTCATCAAATTCTTGCTTGAAGTTATGGATTTCTTCCAATTGCTTAACCGTTTTGATGGAGGACAATATCTCTCAATGAAACACTTTTTAAGATAGGCTATTGATGAAATTCCAAAGATGTAACGATCAACCCATCTTTTTTGCAAACCCCGTAAGAGAAATAGGGAATACTGAACATTATAGCATCGTGGTGAGACTCTGGGAATCTTGAATAGGTTGACAATACTCGACGTTGTCTATATGTTCATGGGCATCATCTACGATGCTTCCAGAGAAGGGATTTCACATAATTCTCATTAATTGAGGTTTGATTTCAAATTGAGTAACCGCTATAGCCGCCTAACAATCCTCGTCCTTGTTCTTTGTTAATGCCAAATATTCCTCAAGAGTGAGTTCACAATGTTAACAACTTCAATGGTACTCCTAAAACTTGAAATATGATCGTGAGAAAAGTTTTTAAAAAAATGAAATGAAAGACTTAATATCAATCCTAAAAATAACTCCGCAACAAATGCCAAAACTTGATGCGTGTTTTACTCCACTGGTGTCTTAATATTATATGTTCAGACACTACTTGCCTAATTCTAATGCACTAACGGGCAAAGGTACTCCAAATGTGTGTAGTGTAGCAATCGTAAAGCCGAGGTTGTCCTAAGAGCTACGCAGGTTGGATTATTACTAAGTCTAAATGTCAATGACAATAAAGGTTTCGATAGGGATTTAATTAATTAAACTACTAAAGCGTATCAAAGTAAAGCTTTATAAATGGCAGGAAAATCAATAGAAAGTGGGCAACCAGTTAATCCTCCTAGCTAGTTATATCTACGCTATTTACTTCCAATTACCTGTGGGTCAATTCGAGAGGATAACATTTGGTCAATTCACCCTAACCTATCAAAGAAAGATGCCACCACTTGAGAAATCGTGTGCACCGCCATAAGTCCTATTGTTCCTGGTCCCTAAGCCAAGTCATTAAGTACCGCTACATGCTAGATTTATAATAGTGAATGCCCTACCAAGGAACTTAGACACGACTCTCAATTCTAAGTTCATCCAAACATAGGTGATCACTATCAAATCGAACAAGTAGAAAGGGTCGCTAGTTGGTCATATCTTACTCCCTTCCTGCCTCTCAAATCAGCCACCTAGGTCAGCTTGGTCATATTTCCTAGGCAATTGGCCTCTATCGCCATTCAAAACTATCGAACCAAGGGTGACTACCAATAAACTATGCATGCATACACTTAGAAATAATTGTACGGAAGTAAAGTAAACGCAAAACAAAAATTAAGGAATATAATAATTCAGGCTAGCACCAAAAGGTGCTTAGCCGCCATATTAATCATGCAAGTCAATTCAATATTCAAAGGCAATGTAAATACATGAATTGAAAGTAAAAGAAATATTAAAGGCTAATGCTTATCGTAGGGGAGTGATTTCTCCTTGAGACAAACCCGCAGTTTCTCCTCTAGGCCCGGGCTTTGGGCTTTTTCCCCACGCTCGAGTGTTGTATGTGAATGGAATGAAAAGAAATGCCGACCATGGGTATTTATAGGCCGATCCGGGTTACTACAGAATCCAATATAGGAGTTACCAGAACCTTCTTTTCATCGAATAGTATGCTGATCCGGCCGTTACCGCAGAACTTTATAAGTGGTTACGCCAAGAGTTCCTCAATAAGCCGGTTACGCCAGAAGTTGATGCAGCAGCTTACGGGCGTAAGTATCAGCGTGGAACCTCATTTGACCTAATGTTGTTACGCCATAATCCTTTAAGAGTTACTGTGAATCTTTCTCGATAAGTTGGTTTGACACCCATAGTTACGGCAAGAATGTGAGAGACGAAGTTACTGCAATCTTCAAAATAGCATACCGTGATAAATCTTAGATATTTTCTCCAGTCAAATTGTCTTCTTTAGCTCCAATGCTCGTAATTTACATGAAAGTCAAAAAACAATGGAAAACAAGCTGAATCCATATAAATGATATAAATTACAAGCATATCTGGGAAATTGACACTTTTAATATTCGTGGACTACTTGATGTAATATCGCTATAAACTTTACACAAAGTAAAATCGCTTAATTGTGCAGTTCTGGGGCACCGCATCGGCCACCAACCGGGCGACCCTATCCGTTAAAATTGTTCCGAGCCGCCGTGTTATTTCTTGCTCGCACGGGCGCCCCACTCAAAGGGTGATGGCGCCGCATTTACGTGATGACGTGCCGCCAAGTTAAAATTGTTCCGAAGCCTTCGTGACTAAACGTTGGTTTTGATCCTATTCGCTAAAGTATGATCATACACATAATGCTGGTGACTACGTCAGTCACAGATGAAATATTGAGTACCTTCTTCCAAATCAAACTAAAAAGGAAACTTTTCGATGTTCTTCTTTCTTTCATAATTCATATCTAAGGTTATTTAGTCAAAGTGTCATGAAAGTCAATTTAATTTAAGTCATTTCAAAAAGTTTTAAATTTTTTGTTTTGGGGCGAATATCTTCAGATATATATTGAAGTGTTTTGTAGAGAAAACAAGTTTCTCAAGTATATTCTCTTAATCGTTAAACATTATATTCCGCATATTGTTTAGTCTTTAGATTCAAGATGTACTAATATATTGTTTTTTATGTTAGATTTATCTAACTTAATCAACTTGATCAATTGCTCAATCGATCGCATAAGCAATACCCCAAAGAATATTTCTCCTCGCCGCAAAACAATTTTTGGGGTGTTATAGATTGCACGTAGCTCATTTATAGATAATCGGTATTTTCAAACTAGACTATAAATGTTCTTACAAAAACTTAACCCTATGACCGGCTACATGCCCATCACAAGCCGAATGCCTCACTTATGACTCTAAAGTAAAGTCTATCCTTGATAAGATATGTGTTTATGATCGCCAACTTAGTCTTATTTTTAGTAGCTACTATTGCTTTTACTTATAATGTGATGTTTAGGTATCACAACGCTATGCCTTCTCCCCCACGTAAAATGAAATATTTGTTCAGTCTCTCATAATGTTTTTTAAAAGCATTGGGACATGTTACTAGTATAACTAAGCTAAGCATTGCAAGATTCATTGAACCTCGGGTGAATATAGATTGATCACCTATATTCAACTAGGGAAAGTGGGACATAGCCTGATCACCTTTGTCCAAATCAGAGGTGAATGTTGCAATACTGAAAGTGGTTATGATAGTGTTTGATAGGATTTAGTAAACTGGGTTATTAAAGTGCCTACACCAAGTATATGTAATCAAGAAAGCTCGTGAGTCGAAGTTATTTAAAGTTAAGTAGTATTTAGTTTTGTACCACCGTGGAGGACGGACGGTTTTTACCCACTGTGATGCCCCATCCACAGCCCGTAGGTGGCGCTTGTAATGATTATAAATACTTCCTACCTCCCAGAGTCAGAGCTCATAATAAGATTTTCACTTTCTCTCTCACTCAAGTTCCCAAACCTCTAATTTTCTCTAAAACCCATATTAAATGCCTACTTGTGATTATGATATGATGTGTTTATGAAATCCAATATGTTACAAATGGTATCAAGAGCCAAGGTTTGATCATCTCTTTTACTATCCTCGATTTCTAGTGGTTTTAGATGGTTTTTGAAGTTTAAAAAGTTTAGTGGTTTTTGCATCATTTGGATCATTTCTAGTGTTAAAGTTTGAATTTGGGTGTACTTTTGTGTTTAGAATCATTGTAAGTGCTTGGGTTTTGATTTGGTAAGCTTGAATCAATGCGGGTTGGGCTTGTTTTGGATTGAAAAGGTGTTTTTGAAGTTTTTCGCTAGCTTAATTTGACTGTATGTTTTTCTTCGTGAGTTTAATTTTGCTTCAAAGAATTGTTAGCGCAGTTGTAGTGTTAAGTGTTAGCTTAATTTGTTCTATTGAGCATTGCCGACAAACAAGACAAGTTAGTGGATTTCCACTCACTTGCCAGCTTACTTGTTAGGGTTAGCTTACTCTGCTTTCACTCTTTGTTAGCTTAATTTGTAATTTGTATTCTCAAATGACTCTGATATTGAAGTAATTTGTATCTTAGCGAAGTTGTTCTTTAGCAACTTGATCATGAAGGACCGTATTATAGCTGCATTTTTAGGTCCAAAGGACGTGGGTCTTAGCGACTTGGGCTTAGCGACTGATTCATAGCAACTTGAAGTCTAGCGAAGGTTACTAGCGACTTCAGCTACTGTTCAAGTATTCTAGCTTAATTTGGTTGAACTTTTGTTTCTAATAATACGGTTTTCTGATTTAGTAAAACTCGCGAAAGAATCTATTTCCGGTTTAATCATAGAGTTATAAAATCCCGTGAAATCAGCTAACATGCCTACCAACGATTCACATCACTCTATCGCTGTCGAGGACGCTCGCTACCGGGCAAAGTTCAGTATACTGGCCCACCCATGCTTGATAGAACTGACTATAACTCTTTTGGCTCAACGAATTCCATTGTACCGCCTTGGAAAGGAAAATGGGGTCAACATTCTCAAATCCATTGATGAAGGACCGTGACGTATTGAGACTACAAGAGACATAATTATATCACAGCAGATGGAACCATGATCTTTTGATTGGATAGACCAAAGACGCATGATGAGCTCAAGGATAAGGAGAAAAGAGATTCGATGCCGATACTGGGCTTCAAACATTATACTTCCGTGGTCTTCCAAAAGACATCTACAAGCTTATCAATCACAACATCAAAACCAAGGCCGCTTTGGGATAATGTCAAGATGCTTCTCGTGTTCTTAGAATTCATTAACTGGGAAGACAGAGAATCACAATTATATGATGAATTTGAGCACTTCAAGATGAAACTGTATGAGAGTGTCTATGAATATTATGTGAGGTTCCATAAGCTTGTGAATGATATGAGGAATATCAAATGACCATGCCAAAACATTCAGATGAACTCAAATTTTGTGAACAACATGAACTTTAATGGCAATAAATTTGTCACCATCGTGAAGCTAACCAAAGGTTTGAAGAATACAAACTATGAGCAACTATATGCCTTCCTTCTTTAGAATGAGAGACATGCTATGTTTGAAAAAAAGGATTCTTGAACACTAAAACTAACCGTGGAGAACAAGTTCCTCAAATGATTCAACAACCATTTACACAAATGTTGGAATTACCACCAAAAGCTTCTCAAGTCATAACCACCGTAATGGTAATTACAAACTCATCCCCGATCCAAAGATATAAGCCTGCACTCAAACACATCATGGAAAACTTCATCAATCAACTATCTCTCATGGTCGTACTAAAACATGAACCTCTCCCACACACCAACAACAACCTCTAAAGATCCAATCCACACAATCAAGCAACCTGGCCGAGATGGAAGGTTATATGGTGCAAACCAGCTCAAGAAAAGGCAAAGATGAACACAGGGAAGAGGTGGAGTTGAAGATATGTGGTAAATCTAATAGGGAAGGAATGGAAATCATGACAAGCAGTTTCTATCAAGTGCTGCTAACCGCGTGGTGGATGGACATATAGCTAGAAACTCCATTATCCCCAAAATGCCCACAAAATGCAGAAAGTACTTCCGTAGATAAGATGTTACTTGTGCAAGCTCAGACAATGGAGTCGTTGGATGAAGAGGATTTGTTGTTTCTGTCAGGGTAATAAGACATATGATGCCCAATTTAGGAGATAGGTCATAATCATCGAATGCCTTTCAAGTCAGCCGATCATGGATGCATACGAATTCTAACGTCGATGATGAACCTACTACTACTGACAATTTTCATGGCTAGCATTTCTCCAATGGTCTCGAAGTGTCCCCTCACCACGCCAGTAAGCTGGTCCATCCAGTTAATCAATCATCTCGTGAGGTATTAAAACTATATGATGATGTTGATCGAAAAGATGATAGGTTCAATCGCTAGAAACCAAGGACTTATATTGCTAATATGGGCAATGATAATATTGTCCCATATGATCAATATGTGACCCAATGTGAAAGCATTGAACCAAGTGATGATTCAAAGCGCCAATGATGACTATATATCTTTGGATAAATACACGCTAGTGTTCCTAATGATTCTTCCATCTCTGAACTTAATGCCTATAAAGAACAAGTTGCCATTTATGAACAACGCTCTAAGTTTGAGTTAACTACCCGTGAGCGTGAGATGGATGACCAAATGCGTATAATTATTAGAAAAAGTAATTTTAGGGAAGAAATACTTAAACAAGAGTTAGATTCCTTTAAAGAAAAGCTTAACAAAACGTAAGCAAAACAAGAACTTCAAGAAAATGTGAAAAGTGCTCAAACAGAATTTAATGCCATGAATCAAAACTGTAAAATGAATTTTCCAACCTAAAACTTTGAAAACAAACTTGAAAAATGTTGTACGTGACAAGGAAACATCATTCTAATGCTCACATGATCACTAAGCATAGAGTTCTAAGACAAACATAGTGTGTCAAGTAGTTGATGAACCAAACCCTAAGCGGTTCAAAGCTAGAAAAGCAATGTAAGATAATCTATGATGGTAATAAAAATCCTTAAGCCTAGACAGTAAACCTTAGTTGCTCTGAGAATACTGAGGAAGATAAAACAAATAGAAGATGTAACTAGAAAGAAATTAGATGAAAAGCTTAAAGAGCCCTTTATGCATAGAAAAGAAAAAATCACCTATAAAACACCCAACTATGCTACATAACCGATTGCCTTAAACAAAGTTTAGTCCTCAAATGCCACCTCACCCTAAACAAGTGTTTTGGAAAAAGGATATGGACATGAAAAAAGTTTGATGAGTTTGTTGAAAAGAACTCCATGTAGGAGAATGCTTCCTCACACTATTTATCCTCTCCCCAATACCCCAATGCATTTAGTTCCTAGATCTATCCCACTAAAAAGAAGACCTTAATCATCAATATGTAATTTTTCAATTATTTGTTGATTTTCTCGTAAACGTAAGAAAAGGATCACACCCACTGATAACTGGGTGAAAGGGTTTTGAGCAAACTAAAGAATGCTATTGAATCAGGTCATACCTTTCTTTAAATAATTAAAAGGTCAATTGAGAGTCTTAAAAAAGGAATGGATTCAGATATTAAAGAAATGGAAAAGGAATTTGATGCAATGATAGTTGAGGTTAGTGACTATGAGTGAGAATTAAAATATAATGAGATTGGAGAGGAAGAACTGCATACCTGAATGAGAATCTTATTTCCTAATGTATTACTCAAGATGTGTTTTTACACGCTACTTAATTGTTCCATTAATGCTTTCTCAATTTCATGAATTATCTCAAGGTTCAAAGTCTCCTCATGATCGCGGTTTATTGAGCTTGAAAAAACTAACTCTAAACTGCATGATAAAGTTGAACAAGATGTTCATGATAACCTCAGAAAAATGCTTTAAATTGAAGTTGAGCATCTTGCTTTGTAGGATATTGGATTTCACATACACATCAAACCATAACACAAATTGGGCGTATAAAGGTGAGTTCTAGAGAGAGAAAGTTAGAGGTTTAGGGAACTTAGTGAGAGAAAGAAAATATTATTATGAGCTCCAACTCTCTACCTTGGAAGGTAGAGAGTATTTATAGTCTTACAATAAAACGCCACACAACGGTCTGTGGATCAGGCATACAGTGGGTAAAGACTCGTCCGTCCTCCACTGTTACTAACTAAATACTACTTAACATAAAAAGTACTATGACTACGAAGCTTAACGATTACATATACTTGAGGTGACCGACTCTTTAATACCTGGAATTTCTAATTCCTAACAATCTCCCCTAAGGGAGGTCACCTCAAACATATACTAAAATGACATTGAATACAATCAGATATTACATTAACAATTGATCTTGCATTCTTGATGTAGTACTTTGTTCCGAAGCTCGTAGTCATTGATTCCACTCATTGCATGTTTGGTTAATCCAAGTGGAGGTCTTTAACTGATCCACGTGATAATAATGTTGAGCCAGCTTTTGAGATCATCAGCTAATAGAAAATCTCGATACATCCATTGTGTTGTTGGTATTATGTGATGTTGTGACATTCGGACCGACATGCTCACATTCGGGATCATGATATCTTCTCATCAGAGTAGCGGAAGCTTTAGTTGATTCATGATATTGGCGTCAGCAGCAGTAAGCATGGAGTGAAAAATATCAGAGTCATTGATGCACTAATCATGATTTCTTTTGAGATGAATGTGTTAGGTGAGCATGCGGCTATGGATTGACCGCCATCTCGATCACCGCAAACGCGGGGTGTACCGCATAAGACAGTTAGCATTAAAGCGCACAAAAGTGTCTTTGATCACTTTCGATGAATTGAGGTACACGCCCACGGTTCCTCGCTGATCAGACAAGTACCGCCGTGATCGTATAATTCAAGAATTTCCTTGACAGGTTTCGCAAATGCTCTAGCCGTTCTCAAACCGAACGCTCAAAGAAGACAACACGGAGTGAGTGAACCAAATAATTTACGCCCACCGATTGATGAAAAGAGATTAGAAAAACAATCGTGTATTGCTCAATAGAAATTGTTTTTGCAATATAACAAAGGTTTTAATGAAAATCAATTATCAATCATAAAACACCTTTTGATTTGAAAATTAGTACACGGTCGACGTGCTAATGAAAAGAGTTTTAAAGCACAAAGACCGTTTTTCAAAGGTATCCGTCAATCCATAACCTGAACCGTGATTGATTCAAAAGATTGAATCGCCCCATTGTTTCTCGTTCAGCTTGTCACATGGTTGATCTATATAATAGATCTCACATGCCACCTACAAGGAGCTTGTTAGATGTTGGCTCCAGAAGGCTTTCCATCTTCACAGTGAATATGTAAACACATCACTGATGTTCCGCAATACCACAAGGATAATGCGTAGGACTCAAGATATAATCTCTCTTCCACATTGTGTGAAACAGAGAGTCTTCATTGAAAGTGTCCTAATGAGATTTATTGATGATCTCGTGGCACTAGACTCAATTTGTGCATATTTGGATCCTATATCGGAGACTAGGGAGAGGGTCTCCTCTTTCAATATCAACAATCTCTAAGAGAAAGTCGATAGATAATGTCGGTTCCCGTGAGAATGAAACAAGTCCTTTTAAGAGGAACTTGAGTGGTTTGGAAAGTTGAAGTGCAAGCGCCACGGGTCCATGACGCCTTGTCTTCAATACCGATGTTACCATCTCAGAGCATATGAATTGATCCCGGTTTCTGCCCTAAGGTTGAATAAATGGAGGGCTATTTGTTTTCACCCTTTTCTCATTCAATTCTTTCTAATTCTTCAACCCCTTCAGTGCTTACCGAGACTTCATAGCAAGAACCTTGTTGGGTTTATTCCAATACTAGCTCAGTCTTAGTCCGCACTCTTCCCATATCTCATTTTTCTCCTTTTATCATCATACCTAAGAACTCTACACTAACTAGTGGATAGTCCCTGGTAGATCCTCCTCGTTCTGGCGGATCATTGGAACACATACCTAACCTTATCGTCCTTATATCACCATACATAATGTAAAGTTGGTCGGTCTTTTTGGTATTGTTCATCCGCCATAGGAACCAATTGAAAACCATTTGAAAATCAATCCAGATACTTATGATATTTTATCAAAGCATTTTGTACCTGAATTGTTTTTGATATTTTTGAAGAAGAACTCCCCCTCAACATGTGAATCAAGTATTTGAAATAGTTTTCCACACGGAGGCAAGAGAAAGAATTAACTTCTTTGATTACCATTTTCAAAAATATCAACATCACTTCCCTAATCGAATCAAGTAGATAAAGCATTTTGGGAAGGATGAGGTTTTCATGATTTTGCTCCCCTCAATATGTGCCTCGAGATTTGAAAAGAGTTTTGCACATACTAGAGGGAACCTGCACCTTGAGATAAGTTATCACGTTTCAAATCATAGGTTTAAGATAGATGCTCCCCTCAACATGTGCATGGAAAATTTGAAATCATTTGTCACATGTGGGAAGGAGAGCTTGTACATCCTTATAAAACCATTTACCGAATTATCAGCTTAAATCCAATTTAAATCACACATTCTCCCCGATCACAATTATCAAATCATTTGAGATTTGTGATCTCTTATAGATTTAAATTGATTTTGAAAGCTTTTAAGGAGAATTGTGACTTGATTATGAAAGCGTTTTAACCGATAATGATCGGATTTTAAGACTTTAAACTCCATTGATAAAACATGCCTGAATATCTTTTGAAAACAATTGAATGCCAAATAACTTTTTAATTTAATTGAAATCATTCTCCCTCAATCAATGACATAGGTTGTTGATTGAGAGATTGATCTTTTGACAAATAAGTCCAGATGATTATCAAAAATAGAGACAGTTATTTTTCAAAGCAGTTAGTTTTCAGCAGATAAATGTTTAAAGAATCAGAGCATGGAATTTTGAAAACATGATAAAGTATGGCTCGTTTCTTCTTTGAAAAGCGGGTTAATGCCTGAAATGACAATAAACCATTGTTTCTCCTTCTCCCAAAAATAATTTTTTGATTTTTGATTTTTTATTTTATTTTTATTTTTATTTTTTTTTAAATTCGAACAACATCTAAAGTCCCGTGTCATTCTTTGAATGACAGCACAAAGACCGTGAGATATTATCGAACTGAGAAAACATGACAAATGACAATATTTTTGAAGATTTTTCAAATTTTTCTTTTTTTTTTTTGAAGGTTTTATAATTTTGTATTTTGATTTTCGAACAACATCTAATGTCCCTCCTCGCCTTCCTCCTGAAGACGCTCCTCCCCGCTTGAGTTTTCTTTGAATGACAAGCCAAGACCGTGATATTATCGAATCGAAACTCAAAAAAGAGCTTTGGTGAAGATGTTTTCAATGATTTCAGATCACAATAGAGTTTTTTTCCACTTGTTCCCTCGATGAAATTTTATATTTTTCTTGATTTGAACGTTGTTGCATGAAGAGCAATTTTATAATTTTGTATTTTGTTTTTCGAATACAATAGCCATAGAGATAATTGAGATCTCATGATTTGAGCACAACAAGATGACATGGCTATGTATTCAGCCGTTGTAGAGGAAATAGAAGTACTCATTTGCTTCTTTCGCCACCACAAGCTTATTCGAGGCTTCTAAGAAAATCTTGACATCCTATGATCAATTTGAATCTTTGGTAGCTTCCCCCCAGTGACAACATCGAATGTCCTTTCGGGTACCAAAGTCCCATATTGATGGTTCCTTGAGATACCGAAAGACCCATTTAACCGTCTCATTGATTGAAGCTCAGCACCCTGGTATCTAGAACACGAGAAACCGAAGTAACAAGTTGAAACATTGATCGTCTCTAGCCGTGGTTACATCAAAACCGGATCCAATCATACTACCGATATTTTGTTTGGTCAATCATGATCCCCGATGTACACCTTACTCTAGTCGATCAATCTATGGGGTGTCAACAGGTCACTTGAATCAACATCCAAATTTCTTTAAGATCTCCGTTGCATATAATTGATATGAAAATGCACTTTGCAAATTTGTAATCCCAAGAAAAATGACATTTGTCCCATCATTGACATTTGAAATTTTGAACTCATTTCATTAGAAAACGATCACATCCATTGGGTAACATGTTGAGGCAAAAATAATATCTCGTGGATCAACTCTGAAATAACTGAGTTAAATGTTTGCTCGATCAAGTGAACATGTTGTGCATCATAACCGAAGCACTTTGCATAAACCGTATATAATATGTTGATAGAAGAATCTTACGTATCATACCATGCCCTCTTGCTCCATAAAGGGCCTTCTTCAAACGATAAACATAAACCAAAGGTAGAGACTCTTCCCAAATCCTTCAGTTGGAATAATATATCCTTCTTTAAGATACCTCGTCAGAATGCCGCAAGAAACATAATATATCCATAAACTTGAAATCTTGTGAGAAGAACTAAAAGATAGCCAAATTCTAATCCTGATTCGAGCCAACAGGAGCTCTACAAAGTCTATACTCCTCCTCTTGACGGTATCCTTTAGCAACTAATCAACACATCACCATGCTCATCAAGTTTCACTTTGAAGATCCATTTTAGAGAAAACTCAATATACCACAACTGAACCTAGTGTACTAATTCCCATATTTGTGTCTTATTGCACTAGTCGGATCGAACGGGTGTCATGAATCTTCATGCTTGCAAGCAAATCTTCATTCAAACGGTTTTAACATCTTTTGGTTCGTCATCTTAGAATGTGACATACGGAGTTGAAGAAGCACCATAAGGCATCGGTTGCAAGTTGTTTCCGTGTGGATACGTTTCCAATGATGTTGTCTTCAACGTGAGTCCATTTTCTCGAGGTGTTCATGTGGTAGTAGGGAACCAAGCCTAGCAGTAGTCGATGTCTCCCGAGCAAGTTATCAAATAAGAACACGCCTTCGTGAAAGTCAACTTCAATCTCAAATAAGTGATAAATGATTAACTCTGAAGTAATCAACTTGTGTCAAATGCAACAGAATACTTAACATACAACCGATGACTTCATTCACCCACTGAATGAACCGGGATCAACACCTCATTAGTACTCGGATCCATCAAACATAGGATAAAACAATTTCTTTAAATCATCTTCATATGGAGGTACATATGGAGTTTCTTGAGAAGAGTTTGGAACAAATAACTTCGGCGGATGAGGTAGACATTTTCCTTGAAGTTCATGTGGTTGATTTATAGCATGCACGATGAGGTCACCATCAAACAATGAATTGTTTCCATGATGTTTCGGTTCTTTTGTTGTAGAGTGGATCTTATTGTTTGGTGCATGTTTGGTACCCTACAAATACTCCATCCGTGAAGTTTGCCTATTTGGCACCAAAGAGCGGATCTTTATTCATGAGTGCAACTGCAATATTATGATAATCATTATCAACGCCTTGAGGAATAACCGGAGATAGGGCTTTTTGAGTAGTCTGAGTTGTACTTCCATGATGAATCAGGAACGATTTTGTGTGTAATGCTAGCTTCATGAAACATATGGAACTTTTGAGTAAATCAAGATTGTTCTAGCGGCTTCTACAAGAGTTCGATTTCGCTTTCAACTACACCGCTCCGCTGTTGAGGAGTTCGTGGAACACTTCTTGATGGCTGACCAATGCTTTCATAAAATTCACTAAAACAAACTCAGCCCATTGTATAATTTCCGGTTTTGTTAAGTCGAACCGCAACATGAGTTTGATGATGATATCGAGTTTCATCCTTTGTCCTTAAACTTTGAATCGTAGAGTAACCATTATTCAAACTATAACCACATATTTAAAGTATATTCACTCTTCTCATAAATCCCATTTATCCTTAGTGAGTGAGAGTCATCAAACTTCGGACGAGTAAGTCGTATAACCATTATTCAAACATCCATCATCATTTAGTATAACTACAACTAAGTCCGAAGGGCCCTTTCTGAGAGATCATTGATGACAAGTGAATTGAATGTCGATCCACTTGATGACTTTGTTTTTGAATGACAACAAGCAAATTGGAGAAACTTCATCATATCTTCTATAGAGTCGATGGTGTCCACGCTTCCTCTTAAACATGAAGATTCTCTTCTGAAAACAAGCTGAAGGCTACTTCTAGATCGAGTCACAAAATTGACCACAGGAACGGACCTGAAGTGTTATCTGCAGACGCCATAATGATGAAGAACGAGGCCTAATTGCGAAATGATCATTACCGAATCTAGACTATCCCGATTGTTTGCTCACAAGTTCATGAGAGCCGACGAATCCAAATACCATATGCTTGGAACGACTTGTACCGGTACCACGGATTTGCTTTGGACAACAGAAGAAGACAGAGAATTGGAAACATTGGATCCCCACGTGCTCATGGGGTCCTTTTGGTTAGTACAAACAATCTTTGAATTGGAAAACCCTAGGTGCAATGTCATTGTCACTAGGAGCTAAACTAGTAGAAGCATCCATATCGAGGGAATGGAATCATTTAGATGCAATGCTGGATCTCATTTGACCTATTCAAAGTTGGCTTCCAAAACCTTAACAGGAATAGTACTCTAGGCATAGTGGAATCTTAAGCAAGGTTTGAGTGATTATTCGACCGTTGGCTTCCAATAATCCTACATTGGTAAAAAGTTCCTTCCTCGTAGGTTTCCATTGCTTTCTAACAATCTGCTTTTTGCCTTTTTGCCTTATTTGCACGAATTACAATTTCTTAACGGGCATTTGAATCAAGATTAGACCTCTAAAGCATAACACACCACATTCATGATTACCAGAAATTAAACATCATTACAAGGTTTGCAAATAGTATCGTAATTAATTTTAGACGCTTAAGGCTAATACTAGAATCAACACGATTCGTTTTATTCAACACAAGCTTAAAGTTCCTAGATGGTGTTCTACTCACTTCCTTATCATGAACACTTTTAGTTTGCGTAATCCTATCCTTCTTTGCATAGCTTCTAGGTTTTGACCGCTAACTTTAAAGTCAACATTTGTAGAAGGAATGGAAACATTAGTTGGTTGATCTAATTTTTGCATTCCCTAGAACTTGATGTGCAAGGATCTGAAGTATTCTAGGAGGCACATTAGTGTATACACAGGTGTTTGAGCTTTTGAACACTAACGTTCACTGCACTAACATGGAATCAACTACTTGAAGGCACATTAGTGTTTCCTTTCTTAAGATGGGCATTTAACTAGGCATAGAACAAGGCACCAATTCTATCTTTGCCTATTGCTAGATTTTAGACTTGTGACAATTACATACTCTAAGAGTTCCTGAGATCGTTTGGCATCCATGCAAGCATAGGCTATAGTACTATCAAAAGGTTTTTCTAATCTTTTATCTTCAACCATCTCACGGAGACCCTTCAAACTTTCCTTAAGGTATGAGAGATATGCTTTATGAAAAGCATGTTCATTATTCCTAATGAGGAGGAATATATAACATATCGATACAGTGTACTTATCACAATCGAAACCTTAGGAAACAACATTCTTATTGAAAACAAGTTGGCAACTTTCCTTTCACCTCACGACTTCAGATTCTCAATCTCGTTTTGTAAAGACGTTATTTCAATTTCGTTGTTTATGGTCACGGGTGACTTTTAAATTGAATCATATAACTCTTTAAAATGTCGTTGATCATTAACCTTTGAAATTTCATTTTCTAAAAACAATTATTTTCTTTTGCAAGTTATCAACTAATGTTTTGAAGTTGGAAATTCGAGAATCTAAAGGAGAGGCATATGGGAGCCTGCATCATTGTTCTTTGACCCTTTAAGGTTGAGACTTGGGTTTCAATCTTCTGATCGTGTTACAATGAGCTCGAATCTGTTCATCACGTTTGCTAATTTCAAAAACTGCATCAAATTGGAGCATCCGAAGGATGTCTTGATATAATTTGAGGTTTTAACATTTTCTTTTAGATGTTGATATTTTAGTTGTAAAGCAAAATGCTCAACTTCCAATTTAGAAAAATGTTTCACCAAATTGTCGATCATCCTGTTCAATTTTCTCATGCAATTAGAATTAGTTTTTTCAAGCTCAATGACACGATCATGGGAGACTTTCAGAGCAACTGATAATTCATGAAATTGAGAAGCATTAATGGAACAATTCGTAGAAGTGTAAAACACATCTTGAGTAATACATTCAGAAATAAGATTCTCATTCAAGGTATGCAAGTTCTTCCTCTCAATCTCATTATATTTTAATTCTCGCCCATAGTCACTAACCTCAACTATCATTGCATCAAATTCCTTTTCCATTTCCTTAATATCTGATTTTATCCCCTTTTTAAGACTCTCAAAATGATCTTTTAGTTGTTTAAAGAAAGGCATGACCTCAGTTAGATAGCATTCTTTCATTTGCTCAAAACCCCTTTCTCCTTCCGTTATCCAAGGTGTGATCCTTTTCTTCCAAGTTTTCTCAAAATCGACAAATAGTTGAAGAATAACATATTGACTGATTAAGGTCTTGCTCTTAGTGGCAATAGTTCTAGGAACTAAATGCATTGGTGTATTTGGAGGATACACACGCTTTAGGCAATTTCCAAAGGGGGATTTGTTTCAACAAGATTTTCAGCTTTTGCTTAAGTCCATATCCTTTTTCCGAAACTTGTTCGAGGTCAATAGAGTCTGTGGCTTAAACATGTTTAAGGATATCCAATTTTCCTTAGTGTAATCATGGGGTTTTATCGTTTCTTGTTCTTTACATTTAGGATCATCTAGCTTCTTATTCATTTTCTCCTAGTGATTTCATCTGATTTCTTATCTTCCTCAGTCAACGCAACTAGGTTTCTGCCTAGGCTTAAGGATCTCATTACCATCATACAGTACCTTATGAGCATTTCTAGCCCTTTTTTACATGACCTCTGGGTTTGGTTCATCAACTAATGCAACACTATGTTTGTCACTTAGAACTCTATGCTTAGTGATCATGTGAGCAAATTAATGGTATTTCCTTGTGCGTACAACTTGTTTTCAAGCTTGTTTTTCAAAGTTTTTAGATTAGAAAAATCATTCAAAGTTTTGATTCCTTAGCACTAAATTCTTGCTTAAGCATTTTAACATTTTCTTGAAGTTCTTGTTTTTGCTTAGCGATTTTAGAAAGCTTTTCTTGCAAGGAATTTAACTCTTGTTTTAATACTTCTCCTCGAAAATTACTTTTTCTAATAATTGTACGCATTTTGTCATCCATTTCCTTTTATACGAGTGGTCAACTCCAATTTTGCACGTTGTTCATAAATAGCAACACGTTCTTTATAGGCATTTAGTTCGACATTACAGAATCATCAGTGGTCAGGCAGGTATTCATCAAAAATATAGTCATTGTTGATCAGAGATGCATCACTTGATTCAATTTCACTTTCACTTTGTTTCACATATTGATCATATGGGACAACATTGATATTACCCATATTTTCAATATTTGATACAAAAGTTTCAGTTGATAGTACTTTGTCATGCATCTTTTGCACATCAGCATCATCGTATAGTTTTAGTACCTCTGAGATGAGTTTGTCTTTGGATGGGCTAGCTTGTGGTGAAGAGGAGACCTTGGGAGAAACCATTGGAGAAATGCTAGCCATAAAGATTGTGTGTGCAGTAGGTCCATCATCCACATCGAATCGATGCATCACAATCAGCTACTTGAAAGGCATTCTGATGATTGTGACCTATCTCTTGAATAGGTTGCTCATCCACATCTGCATCATAGGTCTTGGCATTACCCTCAGCTAGAAACAACAATTCCTCTTCATCCAAAGCAGCACCATTATCCTGAGCTTGTACAACCAGATCTTATCTCTCGAAGTACCAAGCATTCTCGTGGACGCTTTGGAGATGTGCAGTTCCTTGAAATGTGTCCCTCACCACCACGGTTATAGCATTTGATCGGCTTAGCTTGACCTTGATTTCCATTCCTTCCCGATTCGATTTTGCCAACATAACCTCTACCGACTCCACCTCTTCCTTGTTCTATCATATCTTTCTTCCGAACGTGGCTGCACCATGATCTTCCCATCTCGACTAGAGCATGATTGTCAAGATTGGAAGCAGTTCTGATTTCATTGTTGGTGTGAAGACGGTTGGTATGTGGACTGAGTGTCAAGTTTTGTTTAACCATGAGGGCTAGTTGATTAATGAAGTGTCCCACGCGTGCATCAAAGATCGCCTTGTTTGAACTTGGATCGAATGAGTTTGTGATTTCCATCACTCATGGGTATAACTTGAGATGCTTTGGTGGTGATTCCAATGTTTGAGTAGAAAGCAGTTGAATCATTTGATGAGCTTGTCTCTCCCGGATTTGTTTTGAATTGTTCAAGAACCTCTTTTCAAACATGGCATGTCTCTCATTCTGAAGAAGGAAGGCATAGAGTTGCTCATAGTTTGTATTCTTCAATCCTTTAGTGAGCTTCACGGAAGTGACAAACTTGTGCCATTCGGGATTCATGTTGTTTACAAACTTTGAGTTCAAATGAATGTTAGGCATGGTCATTCTGATGTTCCTCATATCATTAACAAGCTTGTGGAATCTCACATAGTACTCATAGACACTCTCATCTGGTTTCATCTTGAAGTGTTCAAATTCATCATAGATTTGTGATTCTCTGTCTTCCATAGTTAATTTCAACCTGAGAGAAGCATCTTGACATTATCCCATATTGCCTTTGCTTCGGTGTTGTGATTGATCAGCTTGTAGATGTCTTTAGGAAGACCTTGAAGAACAATGTTAGAAGCCCTGATATCAGCATCGAATCTCTTTTTCTCCTTATCATCAAGCTCATCATACATCTTTGGTCTCTCCATTCCGTAAATCAGAGTTCCATCTTCAGCAGTATCAAGTACATCTCTAGTCGTCTCAACTCGATACGGTCCTTCATCAATGGATTTGAGAATGTTGACACCATTTTCCTTTCCAAGGCATTACAATCTGATTCGTTGAGCCCAAGAATCGTAGTCAGTTCTGTCAAGCATGGGTGGACGAGTATCTGAACCAACTGCTTGAACATCCTCGGCAACAGTGGAGATGATAGTAGGGACGTTGGTAGACATGTTAACAGATTATACGGGATTTTATAACTCTATGATTAAACCGATAAATAGATTCTTTCACGGGATTTTACTAAATCAAGAGAAAACCGTAAACAATCACCCAAGTCGCTAGAAGATAATGCACCAAGTCGCTAACACCTAATTCGCTACACCCCCAAGTCGCTAAAGTCCCAAGTCGCTAGACAAATGCAAGTCACTAAGTAGTAACTCGCTAAGCCTCAAGTCGCTAGCAAAATTTTGGCAACAATTCGCTACTCAAGTCGCTAAAACTTCAAGTCGCTAAAGAGCAACTCGCTACAGACCAAGTCGCTACCACCAAGTCACTACCCGTAGTGGAGAGTCCACTACTTGTACTGTTAATCGCTAGGTCTAAGTCGCTAGCTCCAAAACTGAAACTCGCTACAAAATTGTGAAGCAAGTCGCTACGAAGAAAGAGATCCGTATATCAAGTCGATACGAAGAAAAACCACATAAACATCACTTTTCAATACAAAAACAACCCAACCAAGATGATTCAAGCTTACCAAATGAAAACCTAAACACTTGTGATGATTCTAAACATAAAAGTACTAACAAAATCCAAGCTTTAACACAAGAAATCAACCAAATGATGCAAAAACCACTAAACTTTTTCAAACTCAAAAACCACCTAAAAACCACTAGAAATCCAAAGATGTGTAAGATATGATCTAACCATGGCTCTTGATACCAATTGTAGGATATTGGATTTCACAAACACATCATATCATAACTCTAAGTGGGCGTATAAAGGTGAGTTCTAGAGAGAGAAAGTTAGAGGTTTAGGGAACTTAGTGAGAGAAAGTGAAAGATATTATTATGAGCTCCAACTCTCTACCTTGGGAGGTAGAGAGTATTTATAGTCTTACATAAAACGCCACACAACGGGCTGTGGATCAGGCATACAGTGGGTAAAGACCCGTCCGTCCTCCACGGTGTTACTTAACAAAATACTACTTAACTAAATATAACTATGACTACGAGCATTCTAACGATTACATATACTTGAGGTGACCGACTCTTTAATACCGGGAATTTCTAATTCCTAACACGGCGTAACTCGGATAATTAGTTACGCCGTAATTAATTACTTAGACGCAAAGTTTCGAGGTCCAGGGATTAAAAGCGGGAAGTTAATATTTATTTTATCCATTTCGAGGACTAAAGAGTAAATGCTGAAGTATTATGATGGGCTGAATGCGTCAATGTCATAAGTATAACTAACACATAAATGTGTTATTATACCACAAGGGCTCAAATGGAATATAATGCAAGTGTAGGGACCTTAGTGCAAATGTTCTAAATATTATTACTATATAAATGATTTCATGTATATGAAATCAATCATCAAAGTTGGGTGCGTTTGGCTTTTGCCGTACGAGAGAAAAGAAAGAAAAAGGGAAGCAGCGCAAGGTTTTTGTGGGGCAAACCCTCTAGGGTTTTCCCCTGTACTCAACTAGGGGATCGTTAGCTTTATCCTTGGCATGATATGTAATTATTTTTTGATTCATAATGTTATTTTAGTTTCATTATTATTTATTATAATCTTGATTCTCAAAATAATTGTTGGCGAATTAATTCTTATTGTGTTATATTTAATTGATTATTTTATTATTAGTCAATTAATTATTTGATGTTATGTCTTTGTTTATTTATTGTTTTATATGCTAATTATATTTGTCATTCAACTAGGGGTATTAAGGAGATGTGAAAATTAGGTCTTGGCCTAGTTTTGATTCTTTTTATTATTAATGCTTTTGCGTTATTAATTGTTTCTAGTGTATGCATGCATAGTTTATTGGTAGCTACCCTTGTTTCGGTAGTTTTAAATGGCGGTAGAGGCTAGTTGCTTAGGAAATATGACCAACTGACCCTAAGTGAGTAGACTGAGACAGGAAGGGTAAGATATGACCAACTGATGACCTTTTCTAGTTGTGCGATTTGACCAACTGATCACCTACCGTTTGGATGAACTTAAGAATTAGGGGGTGAGTGTTTAAGTTGCTAACGCCCGGGCACTTACTATTATAAGTCTAGAATTTAGCGAAACTTAATGACTCGGCTTAGGGGACCAGGAACAACTGAACTTATGAGGGGACACCTGACTTCTCCAGTGGTGGCATCTTTGCTGATAGGTTAGGTCGAACTGACCAAATGCTGTCCTCTCGACTTTGACCTCACCTGAAACAGGAATCTAGTGACATTTAGAACCCATGTAATGCGATAGTAAACGCCGACTCTTAATGACTGCTATTAGATTTCCAAATGATCTCGGGTGACCTGTTCATCTTGGTGAGGATTCTAAGAACCATAGGGTTGGCGAATTGACCAAAGGAGTCTATTGACTGTTGTCACTTGTGGAAGAACTCGGTTTAAGAATTGCATCACTATCGTTACCATTAGCTTGTTTACCAGAGAACCAGCCCAATTGATCACGTGACATCTTAAATATTATCTATCATATCATTAAAACTTATTTATTTGACAAATTTAATTAATTAGACAGCTAGGAATCAACCGTTCTTGGGACGACCTTGGTCTTACCATTCCCTCCCTACATTCGACCGGGTACATTGCCCGTTAGTACATTAGGTAGGCCATAGGTAGATGAGTTACTATAAATGTAAAACCTGGTCAGAAATCCTGCATCAGTACTTTTGCAACAAATGTTTTCAGATTATTGTTTTTTTGATGAAAATTAATTTTTGAAAATTTCCAAATTCATGTAAATATTTATTTTCCAAGCATTATATCTTATTTGCTTTCTAGTTTAGTTTTATTATATATAGTGTTTATCGCCGATTTTATGCTAGGTTTCGTGTTTGTTTTCTTACAGATTTACAGGTTATATTGGATAAGAAGCATATCATAGGACTATTTTATCTTCTTGGAGGAGGATTTGACCGTATTTTCATTTTTCGTTCATACCGAGCTAATCGATGGAGTACTAGTTTCTTTCATCTCTTTATTTTTCCCTTATCAACTTTGGTACTTTAAAGACATTGGGGACAATGTTCAATTTAAGTGTAAGGTAGGTAAAAATGGACATATTAGAAACTAGTCATGCATTTGTTATTTGTCTTGTTCTTTTGTGATTGTGTAATAAACTGAAAGAAATACTTGTAAAGGCAACTTTAGCACAAATTTAAATTTTCTATGACATTTACAAGTAAAATTTAGTCTTAATAAAGCGTCTCTTGGATAGGAGTTATATAGCTAGCACAAAAACTCTACCACTAAAAAATTCCACCCCAAAAATGAGAGGTTCGCCTTTAGATATATAGGAAAAAGTATCCACCATTAATGCTTATGAGTGCACCGGTAGTATATAGATTCTACAACTTGCTTTAGTGATGCATTTCGAGATCGTTAGCGAGATTACATTTGTGTGATTATGATTTAATAAATGATAAGAGGCATTAAGATAACCCTTGTTTTTAACATGTTTATTAAAATTACATTGACTACATTGGTCAAGTAATTATCACACTCATGCTATGTACTCATTTTTATTACAATATACCCCTAGTAAACCCCTCTTAGCCTATCCTTTTCACGGTTCTCGTGATATTTCTGTGGATTCCGAAATATTAATGAAGAGCTCTGTTTACACCCCATTAAATGTTACACCAAAATCGCCTTAGCCTTCTTTGTATGCACTCATTTTTAGTTCATTATTGTTACAACATGTATGATAAACCCTTAGTTAATTATCTAGTTGATTACATGGTTGTTAAGTTGAGTCATATCTTGTAAATATAGTTTTGGGAAGATTGTGACTTATGGTAGTTGTATTTATTATAGAGTAATGGGGAAGAAAGTCAAATAATTACCCCCAGATGTACGTTAATGTTTTAAGTACTCCACATGTTTTCATCCTTGAAATTCGGGTCATTAGTTAGTTTGTATTTATACAAAAATACAAGTGTAGGGATACAATAGTAAATCCCAAAGTATTTATGTTATTTATTTTCAGCAGATCAAAAGATGGCAGGGCAAAAGTGTTTGATAAAAAAATGAAAATGAAAAAAATGAAAAAGAAAAATATAGAAAAAGAAAGAAAAACACACGGACTTCCTTCCTGCTTATTTTTAAATCAAGAAAGTGTCAAGAAAAGAAAATAAAGAGTTATAGTTTGTTTATCGAGTCTTGGTGATGCGTGCCAAACAGTCAAGCTAAATCACTCAAGCCTGCCACTTGTGAATGGCAGATCGTAACCAGCTTAAAACTGCCTAAGCACGAATGCAATGAAGATCTGGGGAGTATAGTGTTTCCCCGGGTCGTTATGTCCCAGCGAGCTATGCAATGGATTATCAAACGTATAGTGATCGCGAGATTTGAACGGAAAAAGGAGATTGTGAATTATTACAACTACAGAAAAAGGACATAAATTACAAGGGCTAAAATGTAAATTAAAGAAAGTTAAAAAGATAAAAAATATATTAAATAAACGCTATCACTATTTTTAAAGTTGATGAACGTTTAAAACTTACGTTTAAAATAAAATTACGTAGACGTACAAAATAAAAAGTGATATCTAAGAAATAAAAGGCCTAAAAATATGAAAAATACATTTTTACAAACCTAATGATAAAAGAAAATTTATAGAAAAGGAAAATTATTTTTATAACTAGTTACCTAATTATTATAAATTAAAAACTATTTTTAACTATTTAATAATTACCTAAAATACAAGAAAATGTGAAATAAAGCTAGAAAAAGAAAATTAAGACTTAGAAAAATCTAAAATATCAAAAGAGAATTTTCAAAACTATTTTTTGTATTTTTCTGATTATTTTTCTATTTTCTAGGAATTAAAAACTATTTAAAACTACTTAAATTACTAAAAAATACAAATTTAACTAAGAAAAATATGGAAAAATATTTTTTTGTCTTTTTAAATTTATCTTAACTTAAGAAAAATGAAAAATTATTTTTTTGAGACTTTTCTTAATTAATTGCAATAAAAGCTAATTAAAAATGCTTAAAAACTAGTTTAAGTCAAGAAAAATAGCAAACAAGCTTGGAAAAATATGAAAATTTCAGGAAAACTCTAAAATAATATTGGGAAGCTAGGAGAATTGGAAAAACAGGAGGTTATGTGCAAGAAATTGAAACTGAAGTACAAGTGCTTATTGAAATAAGCACTTGAATAAGCAAATGGCACCAAAAGATACCAAACTGATACACAAGCTACAATAAGCTAAAACAACTCTAAATCAACTAAAAACAACAACCCATAACCTCTGGATATCAAGCTTAACAGATTTGATGGAATGAGCTTTAAGCTAAAAACAGTTAAAGGGGTACCTACTTTGAGCTTATGCACAGGATTCAAAATAAGCTGAAAATGAAAAGCACTTGTTGGATCCTACACTAGACCTGACCAAGAGTTTGTAAACCAAAAATTAGACCTAGGTGAGCTCAAATGAGCTCTGTGACAAGCATGCAAGATCTGCATAATCCCTGTGCAATATCAGTGCCCTGCACAGGGCATTGAGTCCCATTTTGACAAGCTAGTTTGGGGCTTTTAGAAAATTCACAAAAATACACTAAAATGGACATAAGAAAATAGACCAGTAGAGCTTTCTAAAACCACAAGCTTTATTGAGAATGACTCAGAAATGAGTCCAATAAAAATCCTTTCAGTTGAGCAAAAACTGAGAATTTCAATATTTTGACTTTTTCACAAAACTGAAATGTTGACCAATTTGAGGTTTGATCATGATTTAAGGACTGATAATGGTGTATAAAGGTGGATTGATGCTACTGCAAGTTGTATTTATGAAATATGAACACAAAATAAGCTTTTGTTTTGACAAAATCTCAACAGTGAAACTGTTGAGATCGATTAAGTAGAGATTTGACTTTGAGCCTATGCATCCCAGATTAAGACAGATATGAGTTCAATAGGACTTAACAAGCATGACCCAACAGATCTTAATCACTGAAATGACCTAAAAGATATATTTGCAGTCAAATCCAAACACCCTTTTAAACTAATGAATTGCAAATTTAAATGAGCTAATCTCTAATCAAACTTGTTCCAATGATCAAACTGATTTTACTTGACCATAATACAACTATATAAACACCTTTAAGCTATCTATAACTACAATTACAAGTGCAAACAAAAACTGCCATATGACTTGAAAATTGAAAGTGAGAGAATCACTAACCACTATCCAGCTGGTTTGCAGACCAAAACCAGAACAAATTCTAATCTATCCTAGTCTAATCCAACCCATATCAAGGCTGTATCAATCCCATTATCCATTTCCACATCCAACTGCACCCATTTTGACTTTTATTGCCCATAAACCAAATTTACTTGAACTGATTCAACAGGCATACCAAAGATTATAATAAGCTTGAATAAGCTTATTTGATTATAACAGGAGCTTATTAGAAGCTTGAACATAACATTTTGAAACTAAAAATGAGACAGTGAACAAATAACTTGGAACTAGAATAAAAACTTGGATTTAAGATCAAAAGCACATTACAATGATGTGTTAACTTGAGTGTGATACATAAAAGCTTAAATTACAACATTTGGACTTAACTAAAACATTCATTTAAAAAAAACGACATTAAGAAAAACTTAAAAAACTAACTGCCCTGTTTCACTTCTCCTCTTTCTTCCTTTTATACTCCAATCAACTTCTCTCCTCATTCTGAGCTTATCCCACCATAAATCTGGACCATTGGATTACTTCAAGTCATCTTGGCCCTTCATTCCATTTTGGCGGGAAAATGGTTTATTAGCAGCTGGGGTTGAGTGAAGAGGTAAAAGGTGCATTAAATGCATTTTGTAGTTTGTTGAGGATGAGGGGACATGGGGGAGTAGGGTGGCTGGAGTTTGAGGGTGAATGGGTGTTGCAGGCTATGTGTTGGGGAAGAAGAGAAAAAAGCGCGTAGGGGTGTCTGTTTGACTTTTTGGATTGACCGGGGTATTAATAAAAAGGGGGTCCAAAATGTTTAAGTGGCAGGGGTCACATGGGTTTTGACTAGGCCAAAAAAGGGTTAAAAGGATTAATAACTTAGGGACCTTTGTGTAAATTTCTGAAATTGAGGGACCTAATCTGCCATATTCACCAAGTTGTTTCAAGGGACCATTAATGACAAGTTTCCATACTACAAGGACCAAACTTGACATTTTCCAATTTTCCAGGGGCCAATTTTGCCAAATTTCAAACTTGAAGGACTAATTTTGTAATTTTCTCAAACTTTTGATATTTTTCACCAAAGGACTAAATTTGACAAGTTATGATTTAAAAAGGACCTTTGGTGATTTTTCTTTTGAAATTAGGACTCAGGGACTATTTCTGACAATTTTAGAAACTTGGGGGACTGAAACTGCTAATTATGCAAACTTTGCTCATTTTTCATCTGTTTTTAAACATTTTGCATCTGAAACGTATAAAATGCAATTTTGGAATATTTTCAGTATTTTGATGCATTTGTGAGCATTTTTAAGTGTTTTGCAGTTCAGATTTGACTAAAAATGATGAGTATTTACACACTCATCAATCCCCCACACTAAACTATTGCTAGTCCCTAGCAATCTTTTGAGAAAACTTAATGGATTTGAATCTCTTTACCAAAAGTCATTACTTCTGGAGTAGCCAAATGTTTTAGTTCAAGTAAGAACCATGGTACACCGATAACCATGTGATTTTGAGCAAACCACCAGCTTCCAACGGATTTGATTTGTCTTTACCAGAAGCCGTTTGCTCTGGACTAGCCAACTCTTAGATAAATTATCAATATTATCTTTGGTGAGCTGATTACCAATTATGGTTTTTCCACTGCCTTTACCACAAGCCATAAACTTGCCGGCTAGCCAACTCTTCACTTTTTAGGATATGGTGAGCTGAAAACCATACAATTTTGGGCAAATTTCAAGCCATATAAACGGATTTGAGAAATCTTTACCAAGAGCCGTTTGCTCCTGGATTAGCCAATCCTTTTGTCTTACAGACATGGCGGACTGATAACCAAATGAGAAAGTGTAAAACACTTACTCCAAAAAAAAATTTTGGCCAAAAACGGGGGAATTAGGCGGTATAATTACATGATAAAATTCGTGAGAATTCCCCCCCACACTTAGAAATGAATATTGCCCTCAATATTCAAAGTACCGGCGGTTATGCCGAAACAAAGAACGTAAAAGGGAAATACTACGGCCATTATTTAGAAAGAATTTTTTTTTTTTTTTTTTTTTTTTTTTTTTTTTGGAGAAAACTTATATATATATAACATGTGGGGCAACTCCCCCACACTAGGGTGGTAGAAAATAGAAAGAAGTCAGAAATATGGGTGAAAACCCATATGGCATGCTACTGTTTTTGATTACCGAGTCGCTAGCTTGACTCGACCCCGCATTAATTGGTTCTTGGGGAAGCAAAGTGGAAGAAACAATCTCCATCGGACTTTCATTCAAGATGTTTGGACAAACATTTGAAGCACGAGAAAGTTCCACACCGATAAGATATACATAGAACCGGCTTAAAAAATGATAAATGAAAATGCCGGGGTCAAAGATAGTGTCTTCATTCCCGAAGGAGTGAAGATGAAGAGAAATGACAAGATATTTGAGGAAAGGAAGAAAGGTTCTGATAACAATCAAGATCCATCCTTCATCCTCAAATGTAGACGTATTGGGAGGAAGGTTGAAGGTATTATCATTAATAAGCAAACTCGTATGATAGAGTACACCTTCCTCCGAGCTAATATCATCCTCAAGATCAAAGTAGAAATGATCATGTTCCGGAGGAGATATGTCATGAGAGAGTTCACCGGAGAACTCTTTATGAAGAGAATCATTCACGTGAGGTGAATTTGTGAACTCTTGTTCCATTGTGGGCTCATCACTATCCTCGGTCTGAGTATCAAAAAGTGGATTCTCAGAAATTGAAGTGAATTCAGAGTTGAATTCAAATAGAGGATTGGTGAAAGTAGCTTTGAATATTTCGGGAACAAAGTGATCAACATTCTCTATTGGACTGTTAGGGTAAGAAGTGAGTGAACGATCATAATCAATGAGACTTTCAGTCTCTCCCAGATTGGCTTCGAAATCAAAGAGTGGATTGATATGAGTGAGTTCACCGGAGAACTCCTCAAGAATGGGATCAGCATCAGATTGTGGAAGTGATGCCTCAACATACTCGATGTTTTCATAAGAAGTACAATCTTCGCTAAAATCGGAGAAAGTTTCCAAATGATCATTTGAACACTCAAGAGGGGAAATAGAATCACACACATGATCAGAAGTTCCCTGTGACTCTCTCGGGATTGGGACAAGGTCCTCAACACTAGACTTTATAAATTCGTCCGATTCCTTTTCAGGAACAGTGTCAAGAAGCTCATCCCCCATGTTTAGAGAGTGAGTGGGAATATCGGGTGTGATAACAACAGACTGAGGGAGTTTAGAAGGACTGGCATACATATGTTTTATACTTTCCATTTGTTCTTCTGCTAGTAATTCCATCATAGTCTTTTCTCCCTGCTTTTTCATGGAATGAGTTTCAACTGATGAACTTGATGAACCGTTATAAAATTGTAGGATATCAAGGATATCTTCATCATCATCGTCATCAGGAATGAAACGGAATCGAGAGCTAGATCTGGCTGCTTTTTCTTTTGCAATTGATTCCCTAATAGATTTTTCAAAGGCAATTTGGGAATTTATTTTAGCAGCCCGCTCTTCGGCTAACAATTCTTCCATGGGTTTTTGATTTGGATTATCTTGGGAATGTTTACATTCCTTCAAATCTTTCACTAAATCCAAAAGATCAAGGAGAAGATTTTGAGGAAGTGGCTCAGGCTGAGGTGGTGCCTGATTCATCTGGTATTGTAGAGGTTGGTCATGATACGAAGAGTCGTAATTGTTACAAGGAAATGGATTCCTTGTTTGTCAATCAGAGCTAAAGTGAGGACCTCCACAATACTCACAACAGTAAAACTGATGTAGCTGTGATTCATATGTGTTGTAGTCATAATTGTTATCAGGAACCTGCTCATAGACAAGCGTGTTTCCTGATTGACAATCAGAACTGGAATGTGAACCACCACAGTACTCACAACAGTAAAACTGCTGAGTCTCACAGTGTGGTAGCTGATGGAATAAATCAGTTGTGTTATGGTAGGAATAGGGATCCTGGTTATAGACAGACCCGTTTCCTGATTCCACCATGCTACAACTGGGGCAATTGCCACCATTATAAGGACCACCACACCACTGACAACCAAGAGGGTGAGGATAAGACATAGAAAGAATCAAATGTTTTCAGAGGGGTAGGGATGAAGAATCAAAGATGTGAGAGGGTAAAGATGGATATTTTTGGATTTTTGGATAAACATTTTGTAAAAATAAGAAAGAAAATCTTTTTGGATTTTTGATTTTTAAAAGAGAATATAAACACATACAGATGGTATAAACAAGGAGTGAATATCCAAATCACTAATCTGCTAAACGTAAGATAATCAGCACACACAGCTCCCCGGCAGCGGCGCCAAAAATTTGATGCGTGCCAAACAGTCAAGCTAAATCACTCAAGCCTGCCACTTGTGAATGGCAGACCGTAACCAGCTTAAAACTGCCTAAGCACGAATGCAATGAAGATCTGGGGAGTATAGTGTTTCCCCGGGTCGTTATGTCCCAGCGAGCTATGCAATGGATTATCAAACGTATAGTGATCGCGAGATTTGAACGGAAAAAGGAGATTGTGAATTATTACAACTACAGAAAAAGGACATAAATTACAAGGGCTAAAATGTAAATTAAAGAAAGTTAAAAAGATAAAAAATATATTAAATAAACGCTATCACTATTTTTAAAGTTGATGAACGTTTAAAACTTAAAACTTAAAACTTACGTTTAAAATAAAATTACGTAGACGTACAAAATAAAAAGTGATATCTAAGAAATAAAAGGCCTAAAAATATGAAAAATACATTTTTACAAACCTAATGATAAAAGAAAATTTATAGAAAAGGAAAATTATTTTTATAACTAGTTACCTAATTATTATAAATTAAAAACTATTTTTAACTATTTAATAATTACCTAAAATACAAGAAAATGTGAAATAAAGCTAGAGAAATAAAATTAAGACTTAGAAAAATCTAAAATATCAAAAGAGAATTTTCAAAACTATTTTTTTATTTTTCTGATTATTTTTCTATTTTCTAGGAATTAAAAACTATTTAAAACTACTTAAATTACTAAAAAATACAAATTTAACTAAGAAAAATATGGAAAAATATTTTTTTGTCTTTTTATATTTATCTTAACTTAAGAAAAATGAAAAATTATTTTTTTGAGACTTTTCTTAATTAATTGCAATAAAAGCTAATTAAAAATGCTTAAAAACTAGTTTAAGTCAAGAAAAATAGCAAACAAGCTTGGAAAAATATGAAAATTTCAGAAAAACTCTAAAATAATATTGGGAAGCTAGGAGAATTGGAAAAAAAGGAGGTTATGTGCAAGAAATTGAAACTGAAGTACAAGTGCTTATTGAAATAAGCACTTGAATAAGCAAATGGGCACCAAAAGATACCAAACTGATACACAAGCTACAATAAGCTAAAACAACTCTAAATCAACTAAAAACAACAACCCATAACCTCTGGATATCAAGCTTAACAGATTTGATGGAATGAGCTTTAAGCTAAAAACAGTTAAAGGGGTACCTACTTTGAGCTTATGCACAGGATTCAAAATAAGCTGAAAATGAAAAGCACTTGTTGGATCCTACACTAGACCTGACCAAGAGTTTGTAAACCAAAAATTAGACCTAGGTGAGCTCAAATGAGCTCTGTGACAAGCATGCAAGATCTGCATAATCCCTGTGCAATATCAGTGCCCTGCACAGGGCATTGAGTCCCATTTTGACAAGCTAGTTTGGGGCTTTTAGAAAATTCACAAAAATACACTAAAATGGACATAAGAAAATAGACCAGTAGAGCTTTCTAAAACCACAAGCTTTATTGAGAATGACTCAGAAATGAGTCCAATAAAAATCCTTTCAGTTGAGCAAAAACTGAGAATTTCAATATTTTGACTTTTTCACAAAACTGAAATGTTGACCAATTTGAGGTTTGATCATGATTTAAGGACTGATAATGGTGTATAAAGGTGGATTGATGCTACTGCAAGTTGTATTTATGAAATATGAACACAAAATAAGCTTTTGTTTTGACAAAATCTCAACAGTGAAACTGTTGAGATGGATTAAGTAGAGATTTGACTTTGAGCCTATGCAGTCACAAGATTAAGACAGATATGAGTTCAATAGGACTTAACAAGCATGACCCAACAGATCTTAATCACTGAAATGACCTAAAAGATATATTTGCAGTCAAATCCAAACACCCTTTTAAACTAATGAATTGCAAATTTAAATGAGCTAATCTCTAATCAAACTTGTTCCAATGATCAAACTGATTTTACTTGACCATAATACAACTATATAAACACCTTTAAGCTATCTATAACTACAATTACAAGTGCAAACAAAAACTGCCATATGACTTGAAAATTGAAAGTGAGAGAATCACTAACCACTATCCAGCTGGTTTGCAGACCAAAACCAGAACAAATTCTAATCTATCCTAGTCTAATCCAACCCATATCAAGGCTGCATCAATCCCATTATCCATTTCCACATCCAACTGCACCCATTTTGACTTTTATTGCCCATAAACCAAATTTACTTGAACTGATTCAGCAGGCATACCAAAGATTATAATAAGCTTGAATAAGCTTATTTGATTATAACAGGAGCTTATTAGAAGCTTGAACATAACATTTTGAAACTGAAAATGAGACAGTGAACAAATAACTTGGAACTAGAATAAAAACTTGGATTTAAGATCAAAAGCACATTACAATGATGTGTTAACTTGAGTGTGATACATAAAAGCTTAAATTACAACATTTGGACTTAACTAAAACATTCATTTAAAAAAAACGACATTAAGAAAAACTTAAAAAACTAACTGCTCTCTTTCACTTCTCCTCTTTCTTCCTTTTATACTCCAATCAACTTCTCTCCTCATTCTGAGCTTATCCCACCATAAATCTGGACCATTGGATTACTTCAAGTCATCTTGGCCCTTCATTCCATTTTGGCGGGAAAATGGTTTATTAGCAGCTGGGGTTGAGTGAAGAGGTAAAAGGTGCATTAAATGCATTTTGTAGTTTGTTGAGGATGAGGGGACATGGGGGAGTAGGGTGGCTGGAGTTGGAGGGGGGAATGGGTGTTGCAGGCTATATGTTGGGGAAGAAGAGAAAAAAGCGGGTAGGGGTGTCTGTTTGACTTTTGGATTGACCGGGGTATTAATAAAAAAAGGGGTCCAAAATGTTTAAGTGGCAGGGGTCACATGGGTTTTGACTAGGCCAAAAAAGGTTTAAAAGGATTAATAACTTAGGGACCTTTGTGTAAATTTCTGAAATTGAGGGACCTAATCTGCCATATTCACCAAGTTGTTTCAAGGGACCATTAATGACAAGTTTCCATACTACAAGGACCAAACTTGACATTTTCCAATTTTCCACGGGCCAATTTTGCCAAATTTCAAACTTGAAGGACTAATTTTGTAATTTTCTCAAACTTTTGATATTTTTCACCAAAGGACTAAATTTGACAAGTTACGATTTAAAAAGGACCTTTGGTGATTTTTCTTTTGAAATTAGGACTCAGGGACTATTTCTGACAATTTTAGAAACTTGGGGGACTGAAACTGCTAATTATGCAAACTTTGCTCATTTTTCATCTGTTTTTAAACATTTTGCATCTGAAACGTATAAAATGCAATTTTGGAATATTTTCAGTATTTTGATGCATTTGTGAGCATTTTTAAGTGTTTTGCAGTTCAGATTTGACTAAAAATGATGAGTATTTACACACTCATCACTTGGATTAATAGCGCCACCTTGTACATGTAATTGACTTGGATTATTAACTTTTCACCAGTACAATTTTCCATATAACCAAAATCGTGTTTTCCTTACCCTTAAACCTAATGTTGCAACCCTTTAAAAAACCTCTTTGATAGTTCATCCTAGGTGCTTACGCCAAAGCGGTGGAGGTTTTAATCCGTTATCAAGAATATGGTAATCTATGTGCTATGATAGTTAGAGAGTGTTTATTTGCCCATTTCCGTGCTTGTTATGACTATTATAGAACGAGTTATGTTGTAAATTTTCTTTAACCCAATCCTAAATGTCCCCAAAATTGTAAATTAATTATGATAAAAGCATAGAGGACAAACAAGTCCCAAGTGTAGGGATATTTAATGAGGTGTAATTTTATACGTTTTTAATGGGTCATTTAGCTTCTAAATCTGCACATATTTAATCTTTTACTACCATAAATCGTTTCTATTTGAGTTTTAGGTACTTAGGAAGCAAATTCTAGAAAATGAGACGTTTTGGACTCGATTAGATGAAAAAACCAAAGAAAATAACATCGGGAAAAGGTCACAGAAAAGGCTCTGGGACGGCGCCACAACCACTGAGTGACACCGTCACTTGAAGATATTGAAGTTTTAGAATTTGCAAGTGACGGTTCAAGCAATGGTGACGGGCTCGAGTTGACGGCGTCATGACCAAAGCTATGAAAAGCTACGGCGTCACAATTCACAACCCGACGTCATCACAATAAGTCAGTGCCGGATTTGAAACCCTAATGACGATGAGCTAATGGCGTCACAATTAACAAGTGACAACATCACAGATGTAATCCTATGTAACCTTGAGCTAAACCCTAGTACGATTTACAGTAGTTTTTAGGACTTTTGGCCCCAAGAATTCCTTTGTATTGAAGAGATAAGTTGTTTAAGCAATCATTCAATTATGTTTATTTGTGATTGTTTGATTTCTTTATCCGCTTTTCTTTTCATTACTGTGCTATGCTAGATCTATTAGTATTTGCTTAGGATTGCATGAAACCTAGTTATTGATTATTGTGTGTCGACTCTTGTTTGATTAGTTGTTTTTGCGTTAGGAGTATAAAAACTGGTTAGATCAAATTATACTAGCTTGAATGTCCGACTAAACGCGTAGTTATTCATCAACTTGATGTTCGTTGTATTTAATGTGTGAATTGTGTTTGCTTTTTAGAAATTGAGAATTAAAAGGGCATTCTTAGACGCCGCTCAACTAGAACATAGTTCATAAGAGTTAGGGAGTAACCAACCCTCGATTGATATTAAGGAATACAACGCTCTATTTAAACAAGGGCGTGACAATTCGACTAATCAATAAAAGATAAATAGGGAATAATAGAATTCTAAGTAAATACACTTTACTATTATACGAAGTTCACCATTTTACTTTTCTGCATATTCAGTTTAATTTAATTTAGTTTAATTAGTTTTAAAACCAAAATCTTCCAAAACCCGAGATTTTTACTTGATTTCTTATAATAAATATAAAAGACCAAAAATAATCATACCTCAAGCCAACTTAATTCAACGTACACTTCGAGCCTACCTCACTATTCCCCTAAAGAACGATCAATCCCCCCGACTTACCTATACTACACTACAACGGTTAGATACACTGCATATGATATTGTAAAACTTAGTGTGTTTTTAATATCCGCATCAGTACCCTTTCTCTCTCAATATGCTCACATTTTTACATTGGAAACTACAATTTCAAACTAATGATAGAAATTGATAAATATGATTCAAACAATATAACAAACAATAGAAATGGGGAAATACAAATATGTTAGATGCTTTACTTTGCCAATAAATATCTTTTGATTTTCTTTTCACTAATGTACATTAAAGTCACGTGGACCTCTACATGCATCATGTCTTATTTCTTTCCCCTCAAAAGTGATCCTTATTTTTCCTATCCAAAGTGCAACAAAAAAAAGCATTGATCACCTCACGTTTGTTAACCTATTGCATCAGTACTTCGTCCAACTCCTAAATTAATGGCTTTTTTTATTTTTTTCTTTGCGTCATTTTTGCATATCTAGGAGTCCTAGGGGAATCATGGTGATATATCTTGAAAGGGGTTGTCGTCAAGCACAACCTCTCTTTGAATCCTTTTTTAAAATTTAGTTGCTGTGAGGTGGATGATATATACATGCAAACGAATTTCTGGAAAAATGAGTTGTAGGACATCGCATAGTATATACCATATGTGCGATAGTTTTGTTTCCTATAAATACTGATCCAAAGTTCCTATATTGTATATGTTGGTGCAAATGATGGCTAAGATCTCCTTTATGTTTTAAGGATAATAAATATATATTAGGAGACATTTAAAATTGTTAGCGATGGCCCAAAACCAAACGCGCACGTGACCAAACCTAGCAACTAGTCCGAAGTGGCATTCATTTAGTTAGGGCTTCCTTTTTCAGGAAAGAGGGGATAATCCCACTGTTCATCCTCATATTGAGCCAAATCCTTGATGTTTTCCCATGCTTCTTCTGCACCTATATACTAAGTATCACACCTGCTACATAATCGATGGTTTGTTTGGTGATGTCGTCGACATGATCATAGAAGATTTGAACTTGAAGCCATAATTTGATACCGTTATGAGGGACGTTGATGCAGGTTTTACTGACCAGGTTTTAATATTTATAATGTCTCGTTATACCTATGGTCTACCCTAATGCACTAACGGGCAGTGTACTCGATCGTGTGTAGTGTAGTATTCGGTAAAACCGAGGTTGTCCCAAGAGCTATGTGAGCGAATTCTAATTAAGTAAGTGTCACAGATTTTAAGGTTGAAATGATTAATTAATAACTAAAGCAAGAAATGCAAGAAAGAAAATAAAGGAGAAGGTTGTGATCAATAGAGGATAAGTGTGCTAACCTAGTTACTCATCCTATCAAGTTAAGTTCACGTTTAATTACTTCCAATTGCTTCAAGTGGGGGTTTAAGTCGCTAGGACAAAATTTGGTCAGTTCGTCCTAACCTATCAGCAAAGGTTTCCACCGGAGATCAAGCTACTACCCATGAAAGTCCAGTTGTTTTTAGTCCCCTAAGGCAAGTCATTAAGTTCCAGTACATGCAAGATTCATAACAATGAGTGCCCGGGCGCTAGAATCTTAAACACTCATCCCTAACTTCTTAAGTTCATCCAAATGGTAGGTGATCAGTTGGTCAAATCGCACAAGCGAAGAAGGGTCGTCAGTTGGTCAATTCTTACCCTTCCCACTCAGTCTACCTACTTAGGGTCAGTTGGTCATATCTCCTAAGCAACTAGAAACTACAGCCATTCAAAACTACCGAAACAAGGGTAGCTACCAACAAACTATGCATGTATACATTAGAAACAATTATACGAAAGCAATGTAAACATAAACAAAACAATTAAGGAATCATAACTAGGCTAGCACCAGAGGTGCTTAGCCGCTCATATTAACGGAAACAATCGATTCAATGCTTAACATATCGAAATACATGAATTGAAAGTAAAGGAAATGATAAATTGCTAATACTTATCGTTAGGGAGTGATTTCTCCCTTGGATATGGCTGCATATGCTCCTCGAGATCTGCCTTCAGCCTCCTACCCACGTTCTCTGCTTTTGTGTGTGGAGTGAATGATGAGAAATGCAGAATTTTGGGTGGTATTTATAGGCCACATCTGGTTACGGCATAACTTAATTTGTGAGTTACGCCGTAACATCCATTTCTTCGTATTTTTCTCTGGAAAAGCTGGTTACGGCATAACATCAGGAATGAGTTACGCGGTATCTTCAATAAATCATGGTTATGCTGTATTTGTGGAAAGAGTTACGGCGTAGCTTGCAGCGGCGCGGAATATCATTTGACCTAATTAGTTACGGCGTAATCCTAAGACGGAGTTACGCCGTAATCTTCAGTTTAGTTGGTTTTCTGAGTCACACTTCTGTTACGGCGTAATGTGAGAGAAGAGTTATGTCGTAATTGCTTCAAAATAGGCATACTATCATATATCGTCAATAAATTCTCCAAATCCGCGTCTCATTAGCTCCAATGCTCGTAAATTACCTGAATGTGAAATATATAGGAAAACAAGCGTAAATCCATATAAATGATATAAAATTCGAGCATTATCGGGGGAAATTGACACTTAATATTCAGGACTATTTGATGTTATTAGACGTTTTGGAGTAAGTCCTTGAAACAAGCCTACGCATCGTAGTGTTCTTCCCGGTGGGAAAATCTGAGCGAGGAAAGGAGTTGTGAGATCATCCCAAGTTGGGATGGTTCTCGCGGGAAGACACTCAAGAAAATTACTAGCTTAATCATGAAGAGAGAATTGGAATAGATGCAAGCGCGTTATATCTCTAGAAGCACCATTAAGGTCGGTGAAATCTACAATTTTGAAGAAATCCTTAAGGTGATGGTTTGGATCTTCAAAATGGAATATCTGGAGTGCACATCTGTCTTGCACTAACCGGATGGTATCGAATCGAACATTGGCTGCTTTGGGCAGCTTAATGGTATTTCGATAGACCTCCTGGGGTTGCATTTACGATGCAATTCCTTTTACGTATTTAAGCCTCCTAGTGGGTAAAAAATGCGCCTTTGTGACTGTTGGAACGACCTAGATAAGCATTTTAGACCAACATAAGTATGCAACAACCGTCTAGCTTAGGTCAGCAACCGATAACAACTTATGATATATTTTTGACAACTTCTATGTTTGTTGAATTAGTCTCATTCTTGTCGGGGTCATTTTTGTGCTACGTGTTCATTTTTCTGGGAACCATTACTTTACGAACGTACCTTCAACCTACGATCTTATTTAAATGTTATAAACAATCAACGATATGCTCAAGTTACTTTAAGTTAGTGTCATCACCCCCGGAAAAATTAGTTTAACTAACTTGTATATTTTACTTCAAAAGTTACGTTTTCTTAACACATTTTAATTTCACACCTGTTAATACAAATAAACCAAAAAAACGTTTAATTATATTTTACGATCTTCTAATGTTTTGTCGATAACAATCGTAAGATCATTTTAACGAAATAAATAAAATACGTAAAAGCTTTGAGCCAATAGTTTACTAACATACTTTTACTAAACGTATAAAATCATCAAAACATGTTGAGTTAAATAAGTTATATAAAACCAAAACCATTTTTATAAAACACTTACAAGTAACTTTGTTTACTTATATTTTATAAGAATGTATATATGCTTAATATAACTTGTAATGGGAATATGTTGGGTAAAAACCAAAGTCCATTACCTATACCCATGGAGCATGATCCATGACCCATGATCCATTGCATGACATCATGCATAAAATCATGTTAGATATTATCCATGATCCATGACCCAAAGTCCATGACCAAAGATACATGACCCATTGACTAGGTACAATATATCTTGTTGGGTATCTATGATCTAAAGTCCATGACCCATGGTCCATAACCCATAACCCATAACCCGTTTTGCAACCCAAAATCCGGACTAACCTGACCCAGCTGCCGAATCCCTTGGATTACACTGGCCGGATCCCTTGGGTAAGGGATCCACCGGATTCGGGTTAACTGTAGGCAGTTTTCCTATAAAAAGTGAGTCATTTCTCTCTTGCTCACAACTCCTTTTTAGACATATCTTCCACATCTGTCAACAACAATGATGTAGACACTCCGCAACCAGAGCCTATTGCCTCAGTACCCCCACAAGCAGCGTTGGAGGGTCCCTCCCAATTGGTTGAGAACGTGGCAGATTCGGACGATCCTGCAGAGGAGGATGTCCAGATCACAGGCTCCACTGGTATAGCTGACAGATTGAAGAGCAGGAAGGGAACAATAGGAAACGCTATCAAGTCTACAAGCAAGAGGAAGAATCCCCTCCCAACCTCCGGATCCAGGGCAGTGCGACAGAAGAGTGTCGAGGGCAAGAAGTTTGTTAAATCTGCCTTTCAGCTGCCAGATGAGACTGTGGAAATGCATGGTAAGCAATGTCCCACTTTAAAATATATTAATTGATAATCATGGTAACTAACTGAGCTCTTGTGCGTTGTATTGGTCGCAGGCCTTCCAGATACGAAGGAGCTTCCCAACGCTTTGTCCTGCCACCGTATCGTGGATCATGTTACCCCCTCCAAATGGAAAGGATTGCTGGACAACATGTCCATTGAAGGGGTTTGTGATCTACACGACAAGAGTGTGGCTAGGCAGGCAGTGTTGGACAACCATTTAAATGGTCAAACCAGGGAACTACTCAGGGCTGTTACCAAGGCGAGACAAGAGATGGATGTCATGCTTGAGAGAGAGAAGCACAGGGATCAAGAGTATGCCAAGCTGGAGGCTAAATGTGACGAGATTGAGAGGGATGTTGAGAAGAATCCACTCATCCAAGACCTTCGTGAGAAGATAGCCGAATTGACAGCTGAATGTGGCAAGCTCAAGTTGGAAGAGGCTAAGGTTGTTAGCCTAACTGGTCAGAATGTTGTGCTAGAGGCGAAGTGTGCCGGTTTGGAAAGTGAGAGGGCTAGGCTTGGAGAGGTGGAAGTGAAGTTGAGGGAGGAGGTTGACGGCTTGCAGATGAGGTACAAGATGTTGCAAAAGGACCGTGCAGAGGTCGTGTCTAAGGTGGTGCCATACATAGCCATGGAGCTCTATCATAGTGACGAGTTGGGAGCTGCAATGTGGAAGGTCATCAAAGCAGCTATCTTCCATGGACGGTGCTTAGCTTTGGAGGAGGCTTCTAAAATAGGTAAACCGGTAGACCTCTCCAAAATTGAGTGCTACCGTCCCTCGTCGAAGGTAGAATACGAAGATGCGGGAAATGCATTTGCAACTGCAGAGTACCCCTTCCTGGCTGAAGCTACCAAAGACCCCATGGCACATCTGGAAGGACTCCTCTTAAAGAAGCCACGCAAGATCAAGCCTGCGAATCCTACCAAGAAGACGGTTTCCACCAAGCCTGCCTCAGTTCATCCATCTCCAACTCCATCTCCTCAGAAGCCAGAGTGAAGGCTGCCATGTTGGCAGTGATTTGGTTCCAAGGGTGGCATGTACCCTTGCTAAGACAATTTGATGTTTATTTATGATGTGTGTCTGGTTCCTCAAACAATTTAATATTTGTGATGTATGGCCTAGGCCAAAGACAACTTAAATGGGGCTTCGGCTCCATATTCAGGTACAAGGGCATTAGCCCTCATTTTGAATGACAGGGTGTGGGAGAGTATCCCTACACACTTAGCTATTTTATCTTGTGAACTTCTCTTACGCCATTTTCCAACGCTTAAGTTTTACAACCTAAGGTTAAACAACCTCATTGTGTGTAAATTTCAATACCAAGAATATAATGACCAATTTTGATCATTGACAGAGGGTCGCGACCCACTCTATCTCAAATCCTTCAAGTAGTATGACTTTGTTTGTATTTTCACAAGTGCCATAAACTACTAGGAGAGTTAATGTGAATGTTTTAATAGGCTTAAGTAATGAGGCGTTTGTTACGCCGTATGCCTTTTTATTCGACATTGAAACTCATAAACGACTTGGTTGAACAAATCTTTGTGTTTAAGAAACGAAGCAAGAGATTTGTGGGAAATGTCTTATTCATCATTAAATTGGTAGAGAGGATTACATCATTTTTGAAATGAAAACTAAGACAACTACCAATAATATTTGCTTTCCCTTGAGAAGCTTCTAATTACAAGAATGAAAAAGTAAAAATACTTCTTTAATATAGAACTTTCAGAGGTTCGTACCATTCCATGTCTTGTCGATAGGTTCTCCGAGAAGAGTGGCCAGTTTGTAGGCTCCATTGCCGTAGGCCTCAGCTATCATGTAGGGTCCTTCCCAAGTAGGTCCTAGCTTCCCCTGGTATTCTGCTTTGCTTGCACTGTTTAGGCATAGCACATATTCCCCAGGCTTGAAGGTGGAAGGCCTGACCCTTTTGTTGTAGTAGCCTTCGATTTTATGTTTGTGCATGGCTTCTCGAATGGAGGCTATCTCTCTCATTTCTTCTAGTAGATCAAGGTTCTCCCTGGTCTTTTCATCATTTTGCGAGGCATCATATGTTGCCACGCGCTCCGTGTGTACACTTAGTTCTGAAGGGATGACCGCTTCTGTTCCGTATGTTAGGTTAAAGGGGGTTTCACTCTTGCTTGACTTGGGGTGCGTCCTATGAACCAATAGTACTTGAGGGAGCTCGTCCACCCACCCATGATGAGTTCGTCCCAGCCTTTTCTCAATCCCGTTGACGATATCTCTGTTTGTAACCTCCACTATTCCGTTACCTTGTGGGTGGTAAACGGATGTCCAAGACTGTTTTATGTTGAGCCCTTGACTGAAGTCATAGAAGACTCCTTCAGAAAACTGCTTACCATTGTCGGATATGATGATGTGAGGCACTTCGAATCTACACACAATGTGCTCCCACACAAACTTCTCGATCTGTCTCCCCGCAACAGAGACTAAGGGTTTAGCCTCTACCCACTTAGTAAAGTAATCAATTGCCACCAGCAAGAATTTGACTCCTCCAGGAGCCACAGGCATACGTCCTACGATATCAATGCCCCACTGGGATAAGGGACATGCGGATGTCACACTTGTCATGCCCTGCTTCGGCAGCTTGGGAACGTTTGAGTGTATCTGGCAAGCTTCATATTTGAGAATGATTTCTGCCGCATCCCTATGCATCGAAGGCCAGTAATAGCCTAACTTGATTATCTTCGAGACAACTGAACGGGACCCTACATAGAGGCCATAGGATCCTTCGTGGACTTCAGGGATGATGCTCATAGCCTGTTTGGGTCCTACGCATCTTAACCAAGGTGATAGAAACGACCTTTTATATAGGGTTTCCCCTATTAGCCGATACTGTGGGAACTTAACCCGTATTTTCCTTGCTAGTTTGGGATCTTTGGGGAGAAGACCACTTATCAAGTACTCCCTGATGGGAGTCATCCACGTTTCTCCTTCTTCATGAACCACGTCCGTAACTTCCTTGCGAATGATGGACCTTTCAGGTAGGACTTCGACTAGTACTTCTTTGGTGAGATGAGCGAAGGCCATAGAGGCTAGCTTGCTCAGTGCGTCTGCCTTCTTGTTCTGATTCCTACGTACATGCTGGATGGTGTAGGAATCGAAGCTATCCAGCATCTCCTTTGTTTTTTCCAAGTACTGTTTGATGACGGGCTGCCTTGCTTCATAGGAGCCTGTCACTTGGTTAGCTACCAATTGAGAATCTACGAAAATGGCAAGAGCTTTGACCTCCATATCTTTAGCTAATTGAAGGCCTGCTAATAGGGCTTCGTATTCCGCTTCATTGTTTGTGGCTTCAAACTCAAAACGAAGAGCATATGTATGCTCCTTTCCGTCAGGGCTGACCAGCATTAGACCTTCTCCGGAACCATCGGAGCTTGATGCTCCGTCTGTATAAAGTTCCAGTCATCCTGCACTTCGGTGAGTTTGGCTTTGCGCTCTTCCTTTTCTGTGTCCGGTTTGGAAGGTATTTTTGCCAAGAAATTTGCGAGAATTTGCCCTTTAATAGAGTTTCGACCCTTGAACTCTATTTCACGCTCCCCAAGTTCGATAGCCCATTTAACCACCCTTCCGGACTTTTCAGGCTTCGACAAAATCTGTTTGAGTGGCTTGTCGGTTAAGACTCTAATTGGATGGGCCTGGAAGTATTGTCAGAGCCTTCTTGTTGCGTAGATTAGAGCTAGTATTAGTTTATCCAATGTTGGGTAGTTGATCTCTGCCCCTTGCAGGACTCTGCTGACAAAGTAAATGGGGATTTGTTGCTTGTCCCGTTCTGCCATAAGGATTGCGCTAATGCTCTCCATTGAGGATGCTAAGTACATGAACAACACCTTGCCTTTGACTGGGGCTATAAGTGTTGGAAGGATTTCAATGAACTCCTTCATCTTCTGAAAAGCAGCTTCCGTGTCTTGACTCCACTGAAAAGTCTTCTTATCAACGCATCCTTTAAGAGTTTTGAAGAACGGTAGGGATCTGTTAGCCCCCTTCGACAAGAATCGACTTAGAGCGTCTAGCTTCCCATTCAGACTTTGCACATCTTTTAAACACTTAGGAGCTTGGGGATCTGTTATTGCCTTGACTTTGGAGGGATTAGCCTTTATCCCCTGCTTAGCAATCAAATGCCAGAAATTGCCCTTCTTCGACACCAAAAGAGAACTTTTTAGAGTTCAGCTTCATGTTAATAGCCCGAAGCTGGTTAAAGGTTTCTTGCACGTCAAGAAGAAGGTCCTCCTCTGTCTTTCTTTTAATAACCATGTCATCAACGTATGCTTTGATATTTCTGCCTATCTGTTTGTTGAAGGCTTTATCTACGAGTCGTTGGTATGTTACCCCTACGTTCTTCAATCCGAAGGGCATCTTTCTATAACAGTAGACACCTTTGCTCGTGTAGAAGGCTGTATTTTCCTCGACCTCCTTAGCCATCTGGATTTGATGATACCCTTTATAGGCATCTAGGAAGCACTTTAGTCGGAAGCCTCCCAAGGATTCTATCTTCCAGTCAATTTCTGGTAGGGGGTAGCAATCCTTTGGGCATGCTTTGTTGATGTCAGTAAAGTCAACGCACATGCGCCACCCTCCGTCGCTCTTTTTGACCATTAGTGGGTTGGCCACCCAGGTTTGGTATTTGACTTCCCTTAGAATGCCCGCTTGCGTTAGTTCATCAACTTCTTTGCAGGCTGCAGCGTTTCTTTCAGGGGCTAGGCTCCTTCTTTTTTGTTTTATTGGCTCAATATGTTTGTATCCATTGAGTTTATGCTCCGTGCCGAAGGGCTGTCCATCTATCAACAATGTTCTTGGGACCCCTGTCATATCAGAATATTTCCAAGCAAAAATTTCAAGGTTAGTCCGCAATAATTCTGTGAGCTTCGCCTTGAAATTCGCCGGGAGTTGCTTTCCTATTACCACCGTTTGTTTTGGGTAGCTAGGGTTAACTACAAACCGCTCTTCTGCATCTGTATAGCTTAGAATTGCTATCGAAGGTTCCTCCGATTATTCCTTGACCCTCTTGACTCCATACACCCCCTTATCATCCCCATAATTAGAATGAACAGTTCTTACTCTGTCACACCCCCAAATTACCTGTTTTGCAGCGGAATGGAATTCCTGGGGGTTGACTGTCATAGCATCACAATCACAGTTATATTGAACGACCAAAAGTGTCGTTTTAGTAACACATCGTTTGATATTTAATTTAAACATACAGAGTTACAAGATAGGTCCCAAAAGTTGATAAAGTTTGCGGAAAATAAGTTTATTACAAGTCCAAACGATGTTTTGAAAAGAAAACCATAATATACAATGATATGTGTCGACGCCGCGACACTATGAGGGTTCCTTACTCGTGCCATGATGCGAATGTCTTAATTACCTGAAAATACATTGCTAAAACGGTCAACACAAAGGTTGGTGAGAAATCATAGGTTTATGAAAAATAATTTATACGACCACACAAGTATAGACCATATATGACAAACATGCCACATAAAAATGTTACAATTGCTATAAGTCCATGACACCGAAACTAGACTGATTATGATGTTCGCCCCAACAGAGTGTTTGCCAAACAACTCAAATAATGATATTAAATGAAATGCATCCGTTTAACAGTTGGAATCCACCAAACCGGATGGAGGAGTCACCCTCAATAGATCTATCCACTCACCCTCGCTTCTATGAAATTAACGGTTCATGTTATATAATGGGGACATTCAATTGGCATGAGGTAACTTAAGCAATGTAATGAATTTGAAATACTTGGTATCATAATAAAAATGATGTGCAATGTATTCTCCCCCGTAGGTTTGAAAATAAGTATAAACGTATACAACGGGGCTATGAAAACTCACTTGATGAATTGATGCGATGACAAAAGTGTGTACACCGAAATGTAGCGTGAATCTCAAAACTCGACCTATTATGAATGATATGATACGTAATAAGTTATGATGAAATGTTATGCATGCAATTCGGATGATATCTATACCACTTATGAATTTTTGAAAATAATACTTTTCGTCGAAAAAAATAATCTTTTAACGTCTTGACCATTTTTAAATTACTCTACTTGTAATTACGTTGAAACGATATCCGTCGATAATCATTTAGTGATTTATTAAGAAATTATAACTTTTCGTCGTAAAATAATGTCGTTGAAATATTCATGAAAGTGACAAAACGGCCTCTAAAACCTAGTTGTAAAATGGTGTACATCGAGTATTAGGAAACGTACTCAATGGTTTTGGGAAACTTGTATCATTATCTCAAAGTTTTAGTACATGAGTTTCCATCCTAGAGGTCTCGAACATAAAGAAAAATATAGGTTAAGTATGGTATTTGTGTCCCAAAATATAGTTTAAGGATGGTTTTCGGCAAATTTTTAAGTAGCCATAATTAATTCATTACAACTCCGCTAAACAAACGGTCGGACATTTTGGAAAATATACTTGGCAAAATCACTTTTACTAGAAGACATTACTTTATAAAAAGTTCTACATCAATGTTAAAAACAACCTTCAACATGGTCACTTGTTTTGCCGTAAAACTTGCCTATTAGAAATTAATAGTTTTCCTTATAAAATGAAGTTACGACCACTTTTTGTAAACGTGTATAATTTGATCATTACAAATCCGTTTTCTACGTTTTATAGGTCCTTAGCTTTGTATCAAAGTATACTAGTATATTTTTGATAAGTCGACATAATTTATAACGCCTAAGTTCCATTTTTGACTCGTACAAAATAAATATAACATGCTGAAATTTCCAGAAAATTATAGTTTTCGTCGCCAACTTGAAAAATTCATAACTTCTTCGTTATAGCTCCGTTTTAATCCGTTCAAGCAACCACGTTTTCGTTTTAAAGTGTATTTTCTAATTATCTAGGCCAAAATTTTTTATCCACTGTTGAATTTTCCATATTTCAAAAATAAGGACAGACCCTTTTGCAAACTTGTCGAAATGAGTTTTTCTCGCGCCAAACCTATTCTAACCCATTCAAAACAACTCCGAAGCTATTCTAATCCTACCATACACCTTCTTAGGGTGTCATGGGTTCCTAGACATCACCAAGAGTGATTTATAACAAGGAGTAATTATAGGATGTCAAATATATATATAACTCTTAAAATCAATTAAAAAGTGGTATAAACCTCATGAGACTTGCATGTTTTCTCAAGTAAAATGAAATGACCATAACAATGAATATGAAATAAAAACATGAATATGGATGCTTACTAGTAACTTGATGAGGTTTATGGACAATGGATTTTTCCTAATCACCTTAGGTTTTAATTGCAAAACCTTAACAATAAGTGATACTAGAGTGTAAGAAAATCTTGTCTTGAAAATTTGGATGAAATCCTCCTTGGTCTATGTGGTTGCCGGTTTTGGAAGAGAAGAGAGGAAGCAAATGGGTTTTTCACCTTGAGATATTGAATGAATGTGTTAAGTTTTAATTGTGTAAGACTTTTACTAGAGATATTTTGCAAATTAATACATGACTCACCCCTTGTGTCAACAAGGGGTGTTAGTCATCCACTTTGTTATGTTTTTTTTTTTATTTATTTATGTACAAGAGTAGTTTAGTGTAAGTAATTTGAGGATATGTGGTAAATTAAATACACATTTGAGTATTTAGGGTAGCGTTAGATAAAAATAACTTTTAACGGGTCAAGATAAAATATTTTAAGGTCATAAAAATTATAAAAATATATTTCTTGCAAAATTTGAGTGAAATAATAATTATCGTGTAGTATTTAAGAAAAACGTCGTAATTATATAAATATAACAATTTAGATACAAAATAAATTTAAAACATTGGGTAAACTCATAATATTATTTTTATAAACTTAATATGAGTATAAAAATATATTGGAATAATTTTTGAAAGTAATGAATCAATTGTTCAAAATAATTAATTACGCGATAACATTTATTTAATATGAAATTATACGGTTAATGTAAAAATGCAAAACCATGCATGAACTAATATGATGATAATGATGATAATGATATGTAGACTAAACTTAGTCCATATGAAATGTCCTTGATGATTATTCATGAATTCACAGCTAAATCATTACGGTTACGTGAATTTGATTCTCGTAAACCTAATTTACGATAAAAGATAAATGATGAAGCATGAGTAATGTTTTGAAATAATGACCTGAAAATACGAATTATCACATTCGCCCATCCAAAAAGGAATTCAGTCCCTGAATTCAGTCCTTGTTGGGTCCTACAGTGTTGTCGGTGAAAAGATGAGGATATTTGAGGCGTATCTGGTCTTCCCGATCCCAAGTAAACTCAGGACCTCTTCGAGAATTCCAGAGAACCTTCACAATAGGAATACGACTCTATTTCAACTGCTTGACCTCGCGGTCCATGATTTCTACAGGTTCCTCCACGAAATTGAGTTTATCGTCGAGTTGAATTTCTTCCAATGGAATAACGAGTGATTCGTCTGAAAGACATTTCTTCAGGTTTGAAACGTGAAACATGTTGTGTACATGACTAAGTTCTGTCGGAAGATCAAGTCGATAAGCTACAGGGCCGACTCTGCTCAAAATTTTGAATGGCCCAATGTACCTCGGGTTCAACTTCCCGCGTTTTCCAAATCGTACCACGCCCTTCCAAGGCGATACTTTCAACATCACTTTGTCGCCGACTTGAAATTCTAACGATTTGCGTCAAACATCTGCGTAACTTTTCTGTCGACTCCTGGCAGTTCTGAGTCTATCTCGGATTTGGACTATCTTTTCTGTTGTTTCCCGTACCATTTCTGGACCAGTGAGTTGTGCGTCTCCAACCTCGGCCCAACAAACAGGTGATCGGCATTTTCGACCATAAAGTGCTTCGAATGGTGCCGCTTTTATACTGGTGTGATAACTATTGTTGTACGAGAATTCAATCAATGGCAAATGATTAGCCCAACCATTTCCAAAATCAATCACACATGCTCTCAGCATATCTTCTAATGTTTGAATTGTCCTTTCACTTTGACCATCGGTTTGTGGATGATATGCTGTTCTCATCTCTAATTTGGTTCCAAATGAATCTTGTAATGATTTCCAGAAGTTTGAAGTGAATCGACTATCTCTGTCGGAAATGATGGAAATTGGTGCTCCATGCCTCGAGACTATTTCCTTGACATAAAGTCTAGTAAGTTGTTCCATGGAATAAGTCTCTATAATTGGTATGAAATGGGCTGATTTGGTAAGACGATCAACAATTACCCATATAGCATCGTAACCTCCCGATGTCTTTGGAAGTTTCATGACAAAGTCCATCGTAATGCGTTCCCATTTCCATTGGGGAATCTCTGGTTGTTGGATTAATCCTGAAGGTTTCTGATATTCGACTTTTACTTTAGAACAAGTAAGATATTTGCTCACGTACGTAGCAATCTCCGCTTTCATGTTTGGCCACCAATAAAGTTTCTTGAGATCCTGATACATCTTATCAGATCCTGGGTGAATAGAATACTTTGACTTATGCGACTCATGCATAATCAATTCTCGTATCCCGCCATAAAATGGTACCCACATTCTTTCCTTGAAGCATAGTACTCCATCTGCTCTCTTTACAAAGCCATTTGCATTTTCAGGCATACCATAAAGCTTTTCACTTGGTCGGTTTACCTCCTTAAGTGCCTCGATCTGGGCCTCAAGTATTCTTGATGGTAAAGGTGAACTGATCGTCATTCCTAATGATCGAACTCTTAAAGGTTTGGGTCTTTCTTTCCGGCTAAGAGCATCAGCCACAACATTGGCTTTTCCCGGATGATACTTGATTTCACAATCATAATCGCTGAGTAATTCCAACCAACGACGTTGCCTCATGTTAAGTTCCTTCTGATCAAGAACATATTGCAAACTCTTGTGGTCCGTAAACACTGTGCACTTTGTACCGTAAAGGTAGTGTCTCCAAATCTTGAGTGCAAAAACTACGGCCCCCAACTCAAGATCATGAGTGGTGTAATTCTTCTCATGTACCTTAAGTTGTCGAGAAGCATAAGCTATCACCTTCTCGTTTTGCATTAATACAGCTCCAAGCCCTTTATGTGAAGCATCGCAGTATACAACGAAGTTCTCAATTCCTTCGGGTAGTGCCAAAATTGGCGCACTGCAAAGCTTTTGCTTCAACAACTGAAAAGCAGCTTCTTGTTTCTTTCCTCATTCGTACCTTTTGTTTTTCTGTTTCAACTTAGTCAAAGCTTTAGCTATCTTTGAAAAACCTTCGATGAATCTTCGGTAATACCCGGCAAGTCCTAGAAATTGTCGAATTTCTGTAGGATTTGTCGGAGTAGCCCAATATTTCACGGCTTCAATCTTTGCAGGATCAACTTGTAGTCCTTGACTATCAATGACATGACCAAGAAATTGTACTTTGCAATTCCAAAAATCACACTTCGAAAATTTGGCATACAACTTCTCATTCTTGAGTAGTCCTAAAATCGTTCTCAAATGCCCTTCGTGCTCTTCCTTGCTGTTGGGATATGAAAGTGCTGAAGATATCAAAGTACTGAAGATATGAAAGTACTGTAAGCTGCAAAGTACTGGAAGAAGTCAAAGACTCAAAGTACTGTTAAAGACAAAGTCAAAGTACTGCAATATGAAGTCAAAGTACTGCAAGAACAAAAGAACGGTTATATTCGTTTATGGAAAGAATTGTATTCTATGTTTAGATTACTTGTCGTACAAGGTTATCAATTATAAACCGACTAGGATATCCTTGAGCCTATAAAAGGACTCCTAGATTGGCATTAGAGGTACGATTTCAAAAAAAGAATTTTAGAGTTTACAAATTAGTGTTTTAAAGAAAAGTTCGATTATCTTAGAGTTGTATTAAAGTATCTGCATAATAAGCAGATTTAGAGTTTATAATAAAAAGTTATTCTTCTTAGCTTTGTTAAGTAAATTTCGCGTACTTAATAAAGATTGCTCAGTGTTTCTTTGTTAATAACTTAGGATTTATCCGAGGTTATTAAACCTTAACAAGCTAGTTAAGATAGTTTCATTAAAGTATATCGATCCAACAAGTGGTATCAGAGCTTGTGTGGAAACTCGGACTAGGAAGAAACCCTACTTCTACTATATTCAAGATGTCGACTTTCCACCACCCTCAATCACCTCACTTTAATTCCAATAATAAAGAAGGGAGAATATGATCTCTGGTGCATGAAGATGAGGTAGTACATTGCCATTACAGACCATGCTCTTTGAAATGTTATTGTGAATGGGAATGAAGTTGTAGCAGACCCCATTGATATTCCTGGACAACCAAAGGCACCTAAACCAAGATTACCAAAGCAGAACCTTAAGGAATCAAGAGAAGGCACTCAATATTCTCTTATCCGCCATTCCAGATGGTCATCTTCTCAAATTTCATGATGCTAAAGATGCTAAGCAGCTCTGGGCGGCTCTCAAGACCAGATTTGGAGGGAATGAAGCCTCTAAAAAGATGCACAGAAATTTGCTAAAGCAACAGTTTGAAACTTTCACAGGTGGTGAAAGAGAGAGTCTTGATGCTGATATGATAGGTTTTAGAATCTACTGAACATGTTGGAGCTATACAAGGCAAAAGTATCAGTTGAAGATGCTAATTTGAAGTTTCTAAGGAGTTTGCCATCTTCATGGCATGTCATTGCTACAATGATCAGAGGACAACAAGGTTTGGATGTCATGGACTTTGATGATCTATATCATCAACTTAAGGTGTATGAGCATGAGATGAGTGGTCAAACAAGTTCTAAGTCTCACAATATTGCTTTTCTATCATCTGAAAAGAAGGCCAGTACTTCCAAAAGTACTGCTTCTCCTCAAAGTACTGTTGTCTATACACCCCCCTCATATGTTCAACAGGCCCCACCAACTACCACTATGGCCTCAGATGAAGTTATGTGCTCCTTCTTGGCACAACAAGCTAGTTTACCTGTCACTTATGAAGAAGATCTAGCACAGATTGAAGAAGATGCACTTGAAGAAATTGATATCGGGTGGCAAGTTGCTATGATCACTGCAAGGATCAAAAAGTACATGAAGAAGACGGGAAAAAGCATCGATTTCAAACCAAAACAGGGCATAACTTTTGACAAATCTAAAATTGAATGCTTCAATTGTCAAAAGACTGGTCACTTTGCAAGAGAGTGCAGTTTTGCTAAGTATCAAGCAAACAGGACATCTGAAAAGCCAAAACTTGAGCTTAAGGAAATTCCCATTACAGAAACAAAGGCTTTGGTTGCTCAAGAGAAGTTATCAGAAGTTGACTGGAGTGAAGAGTTTGATGATGAACCAATAACTTATTGCATGATAGCAGTGGAAGAAGAAATTGAAGATTCAGTAGACGCATTGGATTGGAGCACTGTTTTTGCTAAAGAACCAACATGCCGTTTGGAATCGATGATGGCTTTGGAAGATTTGACTGGAGCAAGGAAAGTGAAGATGATCCTGTTCAACTAGCATTGGTGGCTACTGATTGGTCCCGAACCGTCAAGTTATCTCACACAAGCTAGCCACTTGTGAATGGCTAACCGTAAGAAACTAAAAACAGTTCAAACACTAATGCAATTTAGATCGAGGAATATAGTGATTCCCGGGTCGTTATGTCCCACGGAGGATGAATTGGTGTTTCACACAGACAGATGTCGAATAATCACTAAGGATAGTGATCAGTAAGGATTTTGATGGATAATTATACTAAAGAAAAAATTCTATAAATTACAACGACTTAAATGCAAATTAAAGGAAATTAAAAAGTTAAAATATATTAAATAAACGCTATCACTATTTTTTACAATGATGTTTTTGTGATTTTATAAAACAAAATAACTTAAATAAACTATTTTAACTAAAATGTAAACTTAAATTACCTAAAAACGTGACTTAAAATGAAAACGAAATGCGTTATTTATAAAATTACTAAAGTGCATAAAGCAAAACGAAATTTAGGAAATAAAAGTCCTACAAGTGTAAAAACAATTTTCTTACGTAGTATATGACAAAAGAAAATTTTAGAAAAAAGATTAATATTTTTTAGACTTTTATATTTTTTATTATGAATTAAATAAGTTTTTACACTAATTAAATGATTATAAATACTAAAACTATCGAGAAAAATCTGAAACTTTTTTATAAAATACTTGATACTAATACAATTATATGAAAAATACAAAAGTTGCAAAAGATAGTTTAAATAAGCTCAAAATAAGCTAAATTAACCAAATAAGCTAAACGGGACAAAGAGTAGTTAAGTATTTGATTGTGCAAAATGTAACCAGTCAAAGACCCAAGGCAAATGGTATACAGTGTACACACTTATCATTCTCATAAGGTGGAGGTCTCAGGTTCGAAAGCCTGCTCCCACCTTTTGCTCTTTTATTTATTTTTTTTTCGATTTTTCTTTTGCAAACTTATTAAACACAAGAAAATAAGCACTTTTTATAACTATGACTTTTTATGAAAATGACTAATAAGCTCAGATTTGAGCTTATTATTCCAACAGTGGAGCTTGTGAGCTTAACTTGATTTTTAAGTTTAACTAAGTTGCCAAATAAGCTAGTAAGCTAGAAACAAAAGTAAAATAAGATGCAATAAGCTACAAGGTACTTATATGAGGCTAATAAACACAAAGAACCATAATAATAAGCTGGGAATAAGCAATTAAGCACTTAAGCTATTCTACCAAACAAACAGGCCTGCAAGAATATTCAAACCCAATTTAAGCTAAGAGCAAAAGCTCAAAAGCTCAAAATAAGCACTTGGGTATCAAGCTGGTTTGGTTGGCTTTCCAAAAAGCCAAAGCTTATACACTGGGGACCACTGGAGAGCTTATGACAAGCTTAAGAAGAAGCTTGTAAAATACTGACTACTCAATGTTCACAGAGAATGGGACAAACAAAAGGCTTATTGCAGCCCTACCAAATAAGCTACAAAATAAAAAATAAGCATTGGAACCTTAAGCTAGCTAGGTTAGCTACCCAAAGAACCAAGGTACACAAAATAAGGACAACTAGAAAGCTTTTTACAAGCTTGTGAAAATGACACCAAAATGCGTGCACAGGGCACATTTTTGAGTTGGTGTCTAAAATAAGCTAAGGAAAAAGCTATTAAATAAGCTATTTGGAAAATATAAAAAATACTAGGGTACAGTTAAGCAGCTATATTCTAATATCCTAGAAGCTCAAGTATTGAAAGCTAATGTGTAGTCCTATAAAAATTAATCTATTATATTCAAAAACGACCAAAGTGAAATTTTGACTTTTTGATTAACACTAAAAAGTTGACTAAATTGAACTTTGAATTGATTCTAATCACTGATTATGTTGCTTTAAGGTGAACTAAGACTGATTTGATCAATGATAACAACTTATGAACACAAAATCATGATCATAGATCATTAAAATCCAACAGTGAACACACAAGATTTGATCAAAAGGAATTTTGACTTTTACACTAATGAAGACTGATTTTTCTTGTTTATTTGAGATATTAGATACTAAAGTGACATGAAACAAGTACAAACAACAACTCAAACAAGATCTACTACTGTTAAACAAGCAAATCCAAACAGTCCTTATTAAGACTGATTTGGTGATTTTCAAAACAAAACAAAAATTAAGACCATGCTATTGATTACAATCCTTATATTAGCATTTAATAAGACTGGATAAACTCTAAACAACAGAAATAACAACATACAACTCAAGAATGATAATGATGCTATTATAACTGTTAAAATGAGATTTTAACCACTATCCACTATTAAAGAACAAGTACCCAATTTAACCTATATTATCACTTAATGATACTACTGAAACATAAAAACATGAGAATTAAAGCATAATGCATACATACACAGTGAAATGCTTAAAAGGAACAAAAGGCTTACAACATGGAATCCAAGTATAAAACTGAGAACCAAGACTGAAACCACACCCTATGGCTTCCCAAGAAGCTCTAAACCAATAAGCAATCCAAAATCAGCTCTTCACCAGTCTTCTTGTACCTTCTCCATGATTTTTTATTTTTAGCTAATTTTTTTTTGTATTTTTAGTAATTTCTTTTTCTTGAAACTAAACTGAGTTTAAATGGTTCTACAAGCTGAGAAAAGCTTTAATAAAAGCTTATATAAGCTTATAAGTACTTAACAATAACTGATAACAATATTCAACTTAACATGAGATTCCTTTGAACTTGAAATTTTACATAAGCTGAAATTGAAAAGGAAATTTGAAATTTATGATTGATAAAGGTTCACATACACTCAATAATGCTTAAACAAGAACTTAAAAGCTTAAAAGTACACTAGAAAACTTGAAATTATTAAAACGACATAAACTAAAACTAAACTACACTACTACTTTTTCCACACTGCTCCAAACTTGATTTATATTGATCTTTATGAGTTTGTGTCGACATCTGAATCTTTCCCACCATTTTACAGCCATTGGATCTTCATAAGTCATCATAATCGTCCATGTGGAAAATTGGCGGGAAAAGTGGATTTGGGTGGGTTTTTGCAATTAATGCAGTTTGGTTGTATGTAGAGGTGGAGGGGGTGGTTAGATAGGTGTAGAGGCAGTGGTGAGGTGGAGAGGTGGGCAAGTGGTGGTGAAACCCACTGGTTTTGCTTAAATGTCCATGGGGAGAAGAAGCTACGCGATCGGCGGTTTTTATTTCTTTTAAATTATTGGGTTGGAACTGGACTTGGGCCCTGTTAATGGATTTGGGTTTGTAATTAACAAAAGGATCCGTTTGGTTTAGTATTAATAACAAGGACTAACTTTGCAATTCCTGAAAAGTAAGGGACTGAACATGTAAACTTTCCAAAGCTATCACAAGGGCCAAACTTGTAATTAATGATTAGTACAAGGACAAATATTGCACATTTTTATAAGTCCAAGGACCAAATCTGCCAATCTTGAAACTTTAAGGACCAAACTTGTAATTTCTCCAAAGTTTATCATAAGGACCAATTTTGTCATTTATGAATAGTACAAGGTTAAAATTTGATAATTTTCACTTTTTAAATTAACCAAGGACTATATTTGACAATTTTCAAACTTTAGGGACTAAAGTTGTCATTTTGTAAATTTTAAACTTTAAAGGGTTTATTTTGACAAATTTTGAATCACATGGACCTTAAATGACTTTTTACAAGTTTTTGAATTACCAGGGACTAGATTTGACAACTTTTGAAACTTGGGGGACTAAAACTGCCAATTATGCAAACTTAATACGTTTTTCATCTGATTTTGATATTTTTGCATTTAAAACACATAAAACACTTATTTGTGATATTTCTATCATTTTGATGCATTTCTGAGTGTTTTCAGATGTTTTTGCAGTTTAAATGGTACAAAAATGATGAGTATTTAGACACTCATCAATCCCCCACACTAAGATATTGCTAGTCCCTAGCAATGATTTAGATCTTTAATGGATTTTAAAAACTCTTTACCAAAAGCCTTCACTTCTGGAGTAGCCAATTGTTTTGATTCAAGTAAGAACCTTGGTACAACGATAACCAAATGATTTTGAGCAAATCATAAGTCAGAACGGATTTGATTTTGTCATTACCAGAAGCCGTTTGCTCTGGACTAGCCAACTCTTAGATAAATTATCAGAATTATCTTTGGTGAGCTGATTACCAATTATGGCTTTTCCACTGCCTTTACCACAAGCCATAAACTTGCGGGCTAGCCAACTCTTCACTAGTTTAAAGATATGGTGAGCTGAACACCATACAATTTTGGGCAAATTGCAAGCCATTAACGGATTTGAGATATCTTTACCAAGAGCCGTTTGCTCCTGGATTAGCCAATCCTTATGTGGGTTAGACATGGGGGACTGATTACCATTTGTTGTGTTTAGTACATAGTACTTCCACTACAAAATTTTTTTAAAATTTGGCCATTTTGGGGAAAAAGGGACTAAAAGGGTACATTTATGATCAAATTCGCCGTGAATTTCCCCACACTTAGAAACGAATATTGTCCTCAATATTCAAAGTACCGGCTGTTATGCCAAAACTTAGAACGTAAAAAGATAACATTACTAGCCAAGTGTAGAAACACAACAATTATTCTTTTTTATATGACAGTTTTCATTCATTTTTAAGATCTATATACAACATGTGGGGCATCTCCCCACACTAGGGTGGTACACACGGGTGAAAACCCATGTTTAACTATTGTTTTTGATTACCGAGTCGCTAGCTTGACTCGACCCGGAATTAATTTTGTTCATGAGGAAGTAAGTGGAAGAGACAATCTCCATCGGACTTTCATTCAAGATGTTTGTATAAACATTGAAGTACGTGAAAGTTCCACACCGATGAGATATACATAGAAACCGGCTCACAAATGATAAATGAAAATGCCGGGGTCAAAAATAATGTCTTCATTCCCGAAGGAGTGAAGAACAGGAGAAGTCACGGGATATATGAAGAAAAGAAAGAAAATCATGATAAAAATCATGACTAACTCTTCATCCTCAATAGGAGAATTCATAGTTTCATGAATCTCCTCAGTTAAGTTCACTTGATCAAGACATATTATGGGTGTGTCTAGATCAAAGTAGAAATTATCATACTCCGGCGGAGATATGATATGAGTAAGTTCACAGGAGAACTCCTCGAAGGTGAATGAATCATATTCGAATTGGTATCGTGGGTTCACCTTGGTGAACTCCTCCAATGTAAATGATTCATAATCGGGGAGAGAATTATCAGAATGAAAAGTGGTACTGCCACTAATCTTCTCTCCCATATTATCAAAACAGAAGGCTTCCATTTCCAGAATAGAATCATCGGAAAAATTGTCACTATCCTTTATGGGGATAGGAGATGAAATGGGTTTTTCTTTGAAAGCCTCGATTTTAGAAATGAGAAAGACGACATTCAGAATGTTGCACGAAGTGCTTCATCTTTGATTTCAGTGTCAGAATCTCATCATTCTCTTCTTCTAAGCTAACAAGTTCAGAAGGTAATTCTTCCATATAACTGATGTCTCCACAAGATAACGAATCGTCATCAATAGAATCGGAGCACATCTCAACATGATTTGGAAGACAAGAGGAGGAGGGATATCACACACATGATTGATAATTCCCTGTGACTCTCTAGGAATTGGGACAAGGTTCTCAACATTAGACTTTATGAATTCATCCGATTCCTTTTCAGGAACAGTGTCAAGAAGCTCATCCCCCATGTTCAGAGAGTGAGTGGGAGCTTTGGGTGTGATAGCAGTTGTTTGAGAATGAATCTCAACTGCTGGGATGTCAACTGATGAATTTGATGAATCTTCAAGTGTATCCTCATCATCACTGTCATCAGGAATAAAACGAAATTGAGAGCTAGATCTGGCTGCTTTTTCTTTTCAATTGATTCCCTAATTGATTTTTCAAAGGCAATTTGGGAATTTATTTTAGCAGCCTGCTCTTCAGCTAGCAATTCTTCCATGGATTTCTCATGTGAATTTTGAATGACGGGACATTGTGGGAGTGGAGATTTGTCAAAACCGGAAGGTTGACATTGATAATCATCATGAGGACCCCCACAATGTGTCACAATTCGCAATTTCCGGTCATTTCTCATATTTCACATTCAGCATTTCATAACGATTCGTACATGGTTTTGCATTTTTCATTAAACGTTATTTTCTTATTAAATAAACATTATCGCGTAAACATTATTTTTGAACATTTGATCCGATACTTCCAAAACGATCCCGATACATTTTTTATACTTACATTTAGTTATAAAAACTATATTTTGAGTTACCTCGTGTTTTAAAATTCATTTTGTATGTAAATTGTTAAATTTATATTATTACGACGGTTTTCTTAAAAACTACACGAATATTATTATTTCACTCAAGTTTTGCAAAGAATGTATTTTTATAATTTTTATGACCAAAATATATTTTATCTTGACCCGTGAAAATTATTTTATCTAACGCTACCTTAAATATTCAAATGTGTATACAACTTACTAATATTACTCAACAATGCTACAAGTTACTACTTCCATTCAAGTAACTTTCATTACTTTACTTACACATTTATATACATATTAATAAATGCATGAACTAGACAAGATCCATCAACTCCACTTGAATTGTGGATCTTGTCTTGCAAACAATTCTTATTACTTTCAAACAATAATTCAACAACACATACAAGTAAAATTACAAGGTGAAAATTTGGTTTTTTCTTTTCTTCCTCTTCAAAAACCGGCAATTCACAAGGAGCAAGAAGAAGATCACAAAATTTTCAAGTCAAGGTTTTAACACTCTAGATACACTCTTTGTTTAGGTTTTGAAATAAAAACCTAGGGTGTTTAGGATAAAACCTTTGTTCTCATAAACCTCATCAAGCACTTGTAAGCATAAAACTTCATCTCTTACTTTTTCATATATATTTTTCATACATTTCATGAAGTCCATATGATCATTTTTGCTCAAGTTGTAGTTTTTATTCATGTTTATCAAATGTTATCACCCATATGTGTCCTATTAATTTTTATAACAAGTATGTACTAGTTAGAAGTTTATAAAAATGATAAGTTTGAAAAATGGATCATCAAAGTCTAGTTGTGATTTTTGGAGGAAATGATTACATAAATTTTATACATGTTTATTTAAGTTTGTATATATATATTTTTAGCCTCATAATGAATATTTATTTTGGTTATGATCAAATGAAGTTGTTTTACTAGTAGGATTGGTGATGAGTAGATTAAGGGAATATTGTGGTGTTGTTTGAGTTAGAATGATTAGAGAAAAATGGTAATTTTAAAATGGGCGCGGAAGCGCTGTCGAAATTTATAATTTTTCCGAAAAGTTAGTCATTTTTATAAGTTTTATTAAAGATTTAGAAAATAGATTTTTAGTTATGAACGTGGCCTTTTGAACGGACTAAAACGGAGTTATAACGAAAAAGATACGTGGTTTCCAAGTTACGATTTAAAAACTACCATTTTCCGGAAAATTGTACATGCAGTCCGAATTTTAACTGACCCAAACAGTGGCCTTAAAATTTCTGTGAAGTCTCCGAAGTTTAAAAATATATTAGTACTCTTCATTACCTTCGAGTGGATATAAAGAACTTGAAAAACGGACTTAAAACGAGTGAGTTATGGTTAACCGAACTTTGAGTCAAAACGTGCTGAAAACACTATTCACAGCATTAGTATGCTGTCAGGATTTTAATCAAGGTTTTGAGGGCCTAAACGGACGTTTCGGGGGAAACGGACCTTAAAACGAGTTAGTTTTCCTATGTATATATTACTTCAAGTCTAACGTAAACCGATTTTTTCAATTACAAAAACCGTTACATAGTTTTAACTACATTTTCACCATTAACTCAAAAGTGATTATTTTTTACAAGAACCCGTCACACATTCAAGTAACAATATTTTTATATAACTAGTTTTCAAGTAGCATATTGGGTGATACTTTTTCAAATCATGCATTCACGACAACATATCATAACTCAAGTCATAACATTCATTTTAGGTCGCGGATAGTTTCGGGCCTCGCTTTCGTGCATTTCATTTTGTTAGCATATCAATCACACCAGGTGAGTTCGAAGCCCCTACTTTTACTTGCTTTCATGACTGTTTTGGGGGAGATACATGCTCAAACTATTTTCACTTACTTTCACAAGTACTTTAAACTTTTACATACTACTGTGAGTTTCATAGTCCCTACTTTTATACATTTTCAATTACTTTTGGGGGAGATACATGCTCAAACTATTTTCATTTACTTTCACAAATATTCTAAACTTTGACATACTACTGTGAGTTCATACCCCACTTTTACTCATTTAAATTCCTATAAACTATTTGGGGCGAGATACATGCTTATTTATCAAACATTTAAGCTCTTTTGCCAAACAACATTACTTATACTTTATACTTGATTGCGTTTTATACTTGATTGGGTTATATTTGATTTCATATGCATACTTGCATTACATACTAGAATTAGTGGCACCAAATTAAGTTGTTGGAGGGCTACTAATTTACAAACATACTAGAATTAGTGGCACCAAATTAAGTTGTTGGAGGGCTACTAATTTACAAACATACTAGAATTAGTGGCACCAAATTAAGTTGTTGGAGGGCTACTAATTTACAAACATGCAAGAATTAGTGGCTCCAAATTAAGTTGTTGGAGGGCTACTAATTTACAAACATACAAGAATTAGTGGCACCAAATTAAGTTGTTGGAGGGCTACTAATTTACAAACATGCAAGAATTAGTGGCTCCAAATTAAGTTGTTGGAAGGCTATTAATTTACAAACATCCCAACACGAGTGTTGGAAGACCCTTGTGGTGACACATATACTTTTTACTACTATGATATATACATACATGATTGACATACTATTTTTTTTGCAGGGGTTGTAAACACACGGGGTTGCAAGTTTTGTATAGGCGGGACTTGGAACTGAGTGGATTTACGATGCCTTTGCTTTGCGAACTATTCTATATAACCAAAAACTTTGCCTTTGTTGCATTAGCGCTCTTTAAAAGCTTTACTTGTTAACCAAACTCTATGAACTCACCAACCTTTGTGTTGACACTTTTTAGCATGTTTTATCTCGGGTATCTAAGGCATTCACTTCATGGCATGCATATGGACATCTCATAGAGTCGTGGTGACGACGCGTCTCACTTGGGTTTTATAAACTTTAAAACATCGTTTGGCTTGTAGCAAACTTATTTCCGCACAAGTTGATTTTCATTTGAGACCATTACTTTGTAAACTCGGATTGTTTTAATAAATTAAACGATGTATTTTCTAAACGACACTTTAGGTCGTTCGATATAATTGTAACTTTGATGCTATGACAGTCCTCCCCAAGGTATTCAATTCCGCTGCAAAACACGTAATTTGGGGGTGTGACAGTTGGTATCGAGAGCGTTGGTTATAGAGAACTAGGTTGCATCATTGACCCTAGACTATAACCACATCATCATAGCATCTCATCATATCATTATAAGTGCATATTCTTTATACATGCGAACTTATGACTCAACACCAAGCATCATATGAGTCGATTAGTCCAAGCATTGCATAGTTACTCCTAAATTATACATAGCCTGATCACCTATGTCTAATTCAGAAAGAATCATGCAATGAAGGGAGTAGTAGTCTCATATGAGTAAGCAATTCCGTAATCGAGCCAAATTTTCAAAAGATTTTCTTCAAACCACTTGTTTCCAGTTTGATCCGCGTGATGCTTCTTGTTTGATGAGCTGCAAAGATCAAGCTAGAAACAAGTTGTTACCTAAACCGATTTAGCCTAATCGTATGACAGTTCTTGTTTGATGAGTTGTGGGATTAAGCAAAAATCGGTTACCTAAAAGTCTTTTGGAAATTTTGCTCGAGAATGGGAAACCTCCTCATCGAGCCTAATCATATGGGAGCATGTCTTTAGAATGGGATATAGTCACGACATATGCATGAGCATTGGCATAATCATTTAAATCATACATGAGCATAAACTTTTAGAACCCTTGTCGCGTTTTGGGCCATAGTATCATTAATCGAATCACTGGGGACGTGATTCCTTTGACATGGGAAGAATGTCACACCCGCAATTCCGGTCATTTCTCATATTTCACATTCAGCATTTCATAACGATTCGTACATGGTTTTGCATTTTCATTAAACGTTATTTTCTTATTAAATAAACATTATCGCGTAAACATTATTTTTGAACATTTGATCCGATACTTCCAAAACGATCCCGATACATTTTTATACTTACATTTAGTTATAAAAACTATATTTTGAGTTACCTCGTGTTTTAAAATTCATTTTGTATGTAAATTGTTAAATTTATATTATTAACGACGTTTTCTTAAAAACTACACGAATATTATTATTTCACTCAAGTTTTGCAAAGAATGTATTTTTATAATTTTTATGACCAAAATATATTTTATCTTGACCCGTGAAAATTATTTTATCTAACGCTACCTTAAATATTCAAATGTGTATACAACTTACTAATATTACTCAACAATGCTACAAGTTACTACTTCCATTCAAGTAACTTTCATTACTTTACTTACACATTTATATACATAATAATAAATGAATGAACTAGACAAGATCCATCAACTCCACTTGAATTGTGGATCTTGTCTTGCAAACAATTCTTATTACTTTCAAACAATAATTCAACAACACATACAAGTAAAATTCACAAGGTGAAAAAAATTGGTTTTTCTCTTCTCTCCTCTTCACAAAAACTCCGGCCATTCACAAGGAGCAAGAAGAAGATCACAAAAATTTTCAAGTCAAGCTTTTAACACTCTAGATACACTCTTTGTTTAGGTTTTGAAATAAAAACCTAGGGTGTTTAGGATAAAACCTTTGTTCTCATAAACCTCATCAAGCACTTGTAAGCATAAAACTTCATCTCTTACTTTTTCATATATATTTTTCATACATTTCATGAAGTCCATATGATCATTTTTGCTCAAGTTGTAGTTTTTATTCATGTTTATCAAATGTTATCACCCATATGTGTCCTATTAATTTTTATAACAAGTATGTACTAGTTAGAAGTTTATAAAAATGATAAGTTTGAAAAATGGATCATCAAAGTCTAGTTGTGATTTTTGAAGGAAATGATTACATAAATTTTATACATGTTTATTTAAGTTTGTATATATATTTTAGCCTCACAATGAATATTTATTTTGGTTATGATCAAATGAAGTTGTTTTACTAGTAGGATTGGTGATGAGTAGATTAAGGGAATATTGTGGTGTTGTTTGAGTTAGAATGATTAGAGAAAAATGGTAATTTTAAAATGGGCGCGGAAGCGCTGTCGAAATTTATAATTTTTCCGAAAAGTTAGTCATTTTTATAAGTTTTATTAAAGATTTAGAAAATAGATTTTTAGTTATGAACGTGGCCTTTTGAACGGACTAAAACGGAGTTATAACGAAAAAGATACGTGGTTTCCAAGTTACGATTTAAAAACTACCATTTTCCGGAAAAATTGTACATGCAGTCCGAATTTTAACTGACCCAAACAGTGGCCTTAAAATTTCTGTGAAGTCTCCGAAGTTTAAAAATATATTAGTACTCTTCATTACCTTCGAGTGGATATAAAGAACTTGAAAAACGGACTTAAAACGAGTGAGTTATGGTTAACCGAACTTTGAGTCGAAAACGTGCTGAAAACACTATTCACAGCATTAGTATGCTGTCAGATTTTAATCAAGGTTTTGAGGGCCTAAACGGACGTTTCGGGGAAACGACCTTAAAACGAGTTAGTTTTCCTATGTATATATTACTTCAAGTCTAACGTAAACCGATTTTTCAATTACAAAAACCGTTACATAGTTTTAACTACATTTTCACCATTAACTCAAAAGTGATTATTTTTGACAAGAACCCGTCACACATTCAAGTAACAATATTTTTATATAACTAGTTTTCAAGTAGCATATTGGGTGATACTTTTTCAAATCATGCATTCACGACAACATATCATAACTCAAGTCATAACATTCATTTTAGGTCGCGGATAGTTTCGGGGCCTCGCTTTTCGTGCATTTCATTATGTTAGCATATCAATCACACCAGGTGAGTTCGTAGCCCCTACTTTTACTTGCTTTCATGACTGTTTTGGGGGAGATACATGCTCAAACTATTTTCACTTACTTTCACAAGTACTTTAAACTTTTACATACTACTGTGAGTTTCATAGTCCCTACTTTTATACATTTTCAATTACTTTTGGGGAAGATACATGCTCAAACTATTTTCATTTACTTTCACAAATATTCTAAACTTTGACATACTACTTTGAGTTCATACCCCGCTTTTACTCATTTAAATTCCTATAAACTATTTGGGGCGTAGATACATGCTTATTTATCAAACATTTAAGCTCTTTTGCCAAACAACATTACTTATACTTTAGACTTGATTGCGTTTTATACTTGATTGGGTTATATTTGATTTCATATGCATACTTGCATTACATACTAGAATTAGTGGCACCAAATTAAGTTGTTGGAGGGCTACTAATTTACAAACATACTAGAATTAGTGGCACCAAATTAAGTTGTTGGAGGGCTACTAATTTACAAACATACTAGAATTAGTGGCACCAAATTAAGTTGTTGGAGGGCTACTAATTTACAAACATGCAAGAATTAGTGGCTCCAAATTAAGTTGTTGGAGGGCTACTAATTTACAAACATACAAGAATTAGTGGCACCAAATTAAGTTGTTGGAGGGCTACTAATTTACAAACATGCAAGAATTAGTGGCTCCAAATTAAGTTGTTGGAAGGCTATTAATTTACAAACATCCCAACACGAGTGTTGGAAGACCCTTGTGGTGACACATATACTTTTACTACTATGATATATATACATACATGATTGACATACTATTTTTTTGCAGTGGGTTGTAAACACACAGTTTGCAAGTTTTGTATGGGCGGGACTTGGAACTGAGTGGATTTACGATGCCTTTGCTTTGCGAACTATTCTATATAACCAAAAACTTTGCCTTTGTTGCATTAGCGCTCTTTAAAAGCTTTACTTGTTAACCAAACTCTATGAACTCACCAACCTTTGTGTTGACACTTTTTAGCATGTTTTATCTCGGGTATCTAAGGCATTCACTTCATGGCATGCATATGGACATCTCATAGAGTCGGTGACGACGCGTCTCACTTGGGTTTTATAAACTTTAAAACATCGTTTGGCTTGTAGCAAACTTATTTCCGCACAAGTTGATTTTCATTTGAGACCATTACTTTGTAAACTCTGATTGTTTTAATAAATTAAACGATGTATTTTCTAAACGACACTTTAGGTCGTTCGATATAACTGTAACTTTGATGCTATGACAGTCCTCCCCCAAGGTATTCAATTCCGCTGCAAAACACGTAAATTGGGGGTGTGACACAATGTACACAAGAAAAACTGGGAATATTATGAAATGCTGTTTTACTCAACTCCTCAGTTCTTTTCACTGACTCCAAAAGCTCTAGATAAGTGTCTTGTTGGGTTTGCTGAGGAGTTTGAGTCATTTGGCACCGTGGAGGTTGGTCGTGATATGGATAGTCGTAATTGTTACAAGGAAATGGATTCCCTGTTTGACAATCTGAGCTGAAATGGGGACCTCCACAGTTCTCACAACAAAATGATTGTTGTGGTGGTCATGTGAATAATATGGAATTTGGTCATTTCAAAGTCCCGAGTGTTACCAAAATTGTTCATAGACAAACGTGTTTTCGGATTGACACTCAAATCCTTGGTGAGGATCTCCACAAAATTCACAACAGCTTATGTTGATTATATGAAGATAAGTCGGCCTTTGTGGTGGGTAATTGGATAAGTTTGAAGGGTCGTTAAATGAGTTCGGATTAGGATCATAATCAAATGAATTCCTCGAACCACAAAACAAACAACTCCCGTTATGAATATCATTACCACACTGTACACACGTACACCAGCGACATGGTGAACCAAAAAGAGGCTCACCACAACCGACACAAGGAATAAACGATTCCATTTGAGAGTTATGAGAAGGAATTGGTTCATTCAAAGAATCAACAAAACCAACATGGTGATCCGAATGACTATTAAGACTCGAAGAACATTTTGAAAAATCCGGAGGTGGGACAAGTGGTGTGCTCTGAGAGCTAGCAATTTCCACCACTTCCGTTATGGTCTACGGTTCTGGTTCTTGAGAAACGTGAAGATTAGGCAAGTCATTCTTGCTAGTCACCGGCCTAAATTCTGCATGCTTGCTTTTAACCGTAAATCGTGAAAGTGTAGGATCAATTTTAGACGGCTTAGGAGCAATTGAGGGTTAGATCTTTGGATAACCGTAGGTTGGACGTATTTAGCACCTCCATTATCGAAGGAAGTACCCTGGTCCTTTGTCACCCCGGTTTCTCGTTCCATTTCCCTACGCAAAATTAATGGATCATCACGAACAACACGAATTCTTGACATTTGTGGTAAAGTATGAAGTTTTTCAACTTCGTTCCATAATTCATCGTAGTCGAGAGATTCCATGAGAATAGAAGAAGTTAGAATCAAATGGATAGAGGGTAAAAGGATAAAGAATCAAAAGGGTAAGAGGGTAAAGAGGAATATTTTTGGCATTTTTGAAAAACATTTTATAGAAACAAAGAATGAAAATATTTTTGGTGTTGCTAACACTTTAGGAAAAGTGTTAATGAACTTTTGGATAATTTGATAACTTTACAAAAACTGCTTACAAAAAGTGTGGTATATGTGCAAGTACGGTCTGAAAATGCTTAAAACACGCTTCACCTCCCCAGCGCCAAAATTTGATTGGTGCTGAACCGTCAAGTTATCTCACACAAGCTAGCCACTTGTGAATGGCTAACCGTAAGAAACTTAAAACAGTTCAAACACTAATGCAATTTAGATTAGAGGAATATAGTGGATTCCTGGGTCGTTAAGTCCCACAGAGGATGAATTGGTGTTTCACACGCAACAGATGTCGAATAATCACTAAGGATAGTGATCAGTAAGGATTTTGATGGATAATTATACTAAAGAAAAAATTCTATAAATTACAACGACTTAAATGCAAATTAAAGGAAATTAAAAAGTTAAAATATATTAAATAAACGTTATCACTATTTTTTACAATGATGTTTTTGTGATTTTATAAAACAAAATAACTTAAATAAACTATTTTAACTAAAATGTAAACTTAAATTACCTAAAAACGTGACTTAAAATGAAAACGAGCGTTATTTATAAAAATTACGCAAGTGCGCAAGCAAAAACGTAAAATTTATGAAATAAAAGTCCTACAAGTATAAAAACAATTTTCTTACGTAGTATATGACAAAATAAAATTTTAGAAAAAAGATTTATATTTTTAGACTTTTATATTTTTTATTATGAATTAAATAAGATTTTACACTAATTAAATGATTAAAAATACTAAAACTATTGAGAAAAATCTGAAACTTTTTTTATAAAATACTTTATACTAATACAATTATATAAAAAATATAAAAGTTGCAAAAGCTAGTTTAAATAAGCTCGAAATAAGCTAAATTAACCAAATAAGCTAAACGGGACAAAGAGTAGTTAAGTATTTGATTGTGCAAAATGTAACCAGTTAAAGACCCAAGGGCAACTGGTATACAGGTACACACTTATCATTCTCATAAGGTGGAGGTCTCAGGTTCGAGCCTGCCTCCCACCTTTTTGCTCTTTTATTTTTTTTTCGATTTTTCTTTTGCAAACTTATTAAACACAAGAAAATAAGCACTTTTTATAACTATGACTTTTTATGAAAATGACTAATAAGCTCAGATTTGAGCTTATTATTCCAACAGTGGAGCTTGTGAGCTTAACTTGATTTTTAAGTTTAACTAAGTTGCCAAATAAGCTAGTAAGCTAGAAACAAAAGTAAAATAAGATGCAATAAGCTACAAGGTACTTATATGAGGCTAATAAACACAAAGAACCATAATAATAAGCTGGGAATAAGCAATTAAGCACCTAAGCTATTCTACCAAACAAACAGGCCTGCAAGAATATTCAAACGCAATTTAAGCTAAGAGCAAAAGCTCAAAAGCTCAAAATAAGCACTTGGGTATCAAGCTGGGTTGGTTGGCTTTCCAAAAAGCCAAAGCTTATACACTGGGGACCACTGGAGAGCTTATGACAAGCTTAAGAAGAAGCTTGTAAAATACTGACTACTCAATGTTCACAGAGAATGGGACAAACAAAAGGCTTATTGCAGCCCTACCAAATAAGCTACAAAATAAAAAATAAGCATTGGAACCTTAAGCTAGCTAAGTTAGCTACCCAAAGAACCAAGGTACACAAAATAAGGACAACTAGAAAGCTTTTTACAAGCTTGTGAAAATGACACCAAAACTGTGCACAGGGCACATTTTTGAGTTGGTGTCTAAAATAAGCTAAGGAAAAAGCTATTAAATAAGCTATTTGGAAAATATAAAAAATACTAGGGTACAGTTAAGCAGCTATATTCTAATATCCTAGAAGCTCAAATATTGAAAGCTAATGTGTAGTCCTATAAAAATTAATCTATTATATTCAAAAACGACCAAAGTGAAATTTTGACTTTTTGATTAACACTTAAAAGTTGACTAAATTGAACTTTGAATTGATTCTAATCACTGATTATGTTGTTTTAAGGTGAACTAAGACTGATTTGATCAATGATAACAACTTATGAACACAAAATCATGATCATAGATCATTAAAATCCAACAGTGAACACACAAGATTTGATCAAAAGGAATTTTGACTTTTACACTAATGAAGACTGATTTTTCTTGTTTATTTGAGATATTAGATACTAAAGTGACATGAAACAAGTACAAACAACAACTCAAACAAGATCTACTACTGTTAAACAAGCAAATCCAAACAGTCCTTATTAAGACTGATTTGGTGATTTTCAAAACAAAACAAAAATTAAGACCATGCTATTGATTACAGTCCTTATATTAGCATTTAATAAGACTGAATAAACTCTAAACAACAGCAATAACAACATACAACTCAAGAATGATAATGATGCTATTATAACTGTTAAAATGAGATTTTAACCACTATCCACTATTAAAGAACAAGTACCCAATTTAACCTATATTATCACTTAATGATACTACTGAAACATAAAAACATGAGAATTAAAGCATAATACATACACACACAGTGAAATGCTTAAAAGGAACAAAAGGCTTACAACATGGAATCCAAGTATAAAACTGAGAACCAAGACTGAAACCACACCCTATGGCTTCCCAAGAAGCTCTAAACCAATAAGCAATCCAAAATCATCTTCACCAGCCTCTTTTGTACCTTCTCCATGATTTTTTATTTTTAGCTAATTTTTTTTTTGTATTTTTAGTAATTTCTTTTTCTTGAAACTAAACTGAGTTTAAATGGTTCTACAAGCTGAGAAAAGCTTTAATAAAAGCTTATATAAGCTTATAAGTACTTAACAACAACTGATAACAATATTCAACTTAACATGAGATTCCTTTGAACTTGAAATTTTACATAAGCTGAAATTGAAAAGGAAATTTGAAATTTATGATTGATAAAGGTTCACTTACACTTAAAAACACTTAAACAAGAACTTAAAAGCTTAAAAGTACACTAGAAAACTTGAAATTATTAAAACGTCATAAACTAAACTAAACTACACTACCTGTTTTTCCACACTGCTCCAAACTTGATTTATATTGATCTTTATGAGTTTGTGTCGACATCTGAATCTTTCCCACCATTTTACAGCCATTGGATCTTCATAAGTCATCATAATCGTCCATGTGGAAAATTGGCGGGAAAAGTGGATTTGGGTGGGTTTCTGCAATTAATGCAGTTTGGTTGTATGTAGAGGTGGAGGGTGTTGCATTGGTAGGCAGTGTAGAGGCAGTGGTGAGGTGGAGAGGTGGTGAAACCCACTGGTTTTGCTTAAACAGCCATGGGGGAGAAGAAGCTACAGTACTGGCGGTTTTTATTTCTTTTAAATTATTGGGTTGGACTGGACTTGGGCCTGGTTAATGGATTTGGGTTTGTGTAATTAACAAAAAGGATCCGTTTGGTTTATTATTAATAACAAGGACTAACTTTGCAATTCCTGAAAAGTAAGGGACTGAACATGTAAACTTTCCAAAGCTATCACAAGGGCCAAACTTGTAATTAATGATTAGTACAAGGACAAATATTGCACATTTTTATAAGTCCAAGGACCAAATCTGCCAATCTTGAAACTTTAAGGACCAAACTTGTAATTTCTCCAAAGTTTATCATAAGGACCAATTTTGTCATTTATGAATAGTACAAGGTTAAAATTTGATAATTTTCACTTTTTAAATTAACCAAGGACTATATTTGACAATTTTCAAACTTTAGGGACTAAAGTTGTCATTTTGTAAATTTTAAACTTTAAAGGGTTTATTTTGACAACTTTTGAATCACATGGACCTTAAATGACTTTTTACAAGTTTTTGAATTACCAGGGACTAGATTTGACAACTTTTGAAACTTGGGGGACTAAAACTGCCAATTATGCAAACTTAATACGTTTTTCATCTGATTTTGATATTTTTGCATTTAAAACACATAAAACACTTATTTGTGATATTTCTATCATTTTGATGCATTTCTGAGTGTTTTCAGATGTTTTTGCAGTTTAAATGGTACAAAAATGATGAGTATTTAGACACTCATCAGCTACTTCACCAAATCAATCTCCTATCTCTGAGGTATGCTCAAATTGCTATGATTTTTATCATAAATTGCTTAGCAGTTATGTGATTGAGAGAGATAATTGTGTTAAGGCTAGGTTTGAGGTAGCAGGTTATCAAATAACCTTAGAATCTATGGAAGCCAAAATTTTAGCACATGAAACTAATGAAGTAGCTTGGGCTGAAAAATATGCACAACAGGATTACCAGCTAAAGCTTAGTGAATGGAAATTAAACTGTAAAATTGCTGAAATTGAGAAATTAACTAAGGAAAGAGATGATTTGTTAGCTAAGTTTCCTGCTTGGGGTGAAGCTGGTTCGTCACATGTTTCTTATGTTCAAAAATAGCAAAGAGCCTATCTTAAAACTGGATTAGGTTTTGGTATGGATTTTAGTAAGATAGAAGAAAACCAATCTAGTAATCGGGATGAAGGTGAGTATGAGGATATAACCACTAGTGATGAAGAACTCATTAATTATGTAGATACATCTAGTAATGATGGTTCAATAAGTGACTCACCTCCCGAATATAAGAAAGCTAATGATTATCATGCTGTTCCACATCCCACTGGCATTCATCAACCCCTTAGGCCAGATGTTTCTCGTTTTGGAGTAGACAGTCTAGAGTTTAGGAAAAAGCTAGTTGCTAAATCTAGGTCTGAAAAACCCAAAGAATCTGTTGAAAACGGTGTTCAAAATCCAGCAGTACCTTTAAATCAAAGTACTGCTCCACAAGCAGTACCTTCTTCAAAACCTTTTCAAAACATTACTGCTAAACCTTTTTGGGATAACTTTGGTCAAAACAGGTTTAATCACTCACCAAGAAGGCAAAATAATTTTGGGCATAGACATAGAAGATGTCACTTTGACAGATATGGGTCGAATCGTGTTTTGTGTGTTTCAGTCCTACTCATCTAAATAAGGATTGTGAACATCACTCAAAATACCTTAGAAAATTTCCAAAGAACAGGACGGCCAACCAGAAACCTAGAGAGTACAAACGGTTTGGAATAATTCAAATAGGGTCAATCATAGAAATTTCTCACCAGATCATAACTACCCACACCAGCGAAAACCTTTTTCAAAACCTTCATATCTCACATACTTTCCAAAGTATCTGTTAACTCTGCCCGTACTTTCACAAAGTCCGCTCAGACAAAACAAGGTACTGATCACAATACTTGGTATAGAAATTCTAGGAAATCTCACTATCAACCTAGAAGGTATTACAATTCACATAGGAGATTTAGATCAGAGGAACCAAGTGTTAAAAAAGAATGGGTTAAGAGGAAAGTAACTGCAGAGGGACAGACAATACTTTCAACCAAAAGTGAATCAGATGTTTTTGTGATGACAGAAAAAGAGATTTGTTTTGAAAAACCAGAAAGTTTTGAAAATCCACATGCTAAAGATCAAAAGATAATTCGGGATCATCATTTGAAAGATAGTGGTAATTACATACTCAAAGAATTTGAGTTTGTAACTCCACAAGGGGAACACAAGTCGGTAATGGCTTGGGTTCCTAAAAGCTTCTAACTCTTTTCTTTATGTGCAGGGCAACCCGGAAGAGGAGCTTAAAGATCATCTTATTGTGGATAGTGGTTGCTCTGGAAGTATGACAGGAGACAAAGAGATCCCGTCTGATTTTAGGAAGATTAGTGGAGGAAAAGTTGCATTTGGGAATGATCCCAAAGGAGGAAGGATTACTGGGAAAGGAACAATTAAAGCTGGCAGAATCGATTTTGAGAATGTCAGATATGTGAAGGAGCTTAAGTTCAACTTGTTGTCAGTCTCTCAAATTTGTGATAAAAAGCATCCTGTGTTATTCACTGACACAGAATGTCTCATCCTTTCCTCTGACTTTAAACCTATTGATGATGACTTGGTAGTACTTAGAGTACCAAGGACAAATGATGTGTATAGTTTAGACATGAAGAGTCTACATTCTTATGGCAGAGCCACATGTTTGGTGGCTAAAGCAACATCTGAAGAGGCACATCAATGGCATAGAAGATTGGGCCATGTTAATTTCAAGAACATCAACAAACTGGTGAAAGGCAATTTAGTTAGAGGTTTACCTTCAAAGACTTACAAGAATGAACAATCATGCTTGGCATGCAAGAAGGGTAAACAACACAAAGCTTCCTGCAAGAAGCTTGAGGAGAGACCTATTAGAGAACCATTGGAGCTGTTACATATGGATTTATTTGGACCTCTCGTGGCAAGTTTAAATAAGAAAAGTATGCTTTTGGTTGTAACTGATGATTGTAGTAGATTCAGTTGGGTTTTCTTTTTGGGTTTTAAAGATGATACTTTTGATGCTATCCAGACATTGATTATTGCTCTTGAAAACCCATTGAGACTCAAGGTTAGAGGTATTAGATGTGACAATGGGACTGAATTCAAGAACAAACTTATGGATGAATTTTGTGCAAACAAAGGCATAAAAAGGGAGTTTAGTATTGCAAGAACACCACAATAGAATGGTGTTGCAGAAAGGAAGAATAGGACTTTGATTGAAGCAGCAAGAACAATGTTAGCAGACTCTCACCTACCTATTCAGCTTCGGCAGAAGCTGTAAGTACAGCTTGTTATGTACTTAACATAGTCTCAGTCACTAAACCACAGATGAAGACACCTTATGAATTGCTGATGGGCACTAAACCCAACATTCGTTTTATGAAACCTTTTGGATGCCCTCTTACTATTTTAAACACTATTGATAATCTGGGGAAGTTTGATGGCAAGTCGGAAGAAGGATACTTATTGGGTTATTGCACTAACAGTAAGGGCTTTAGAGTATACAACAAAGTTACTAAGAAGGTTCAAGATTGTCTTCATGTTGAGTTTTTAGAAGATCAAGACAATGAGAAAGGTAAAGGTCCTGATTGGATGTTTGATCTTGAGGTTTTAACTCCATCTATGAACTATGTACTTGTTAGAGAAGAAAATCAACCGTGCACATGGAGAAGATTTACAATATGTGGTTCATGGAGTTCATATTAGACCTGATCTCTGATGAAGATCCTGTTAGTCCAAAACAAAGTACTGAAGTTCCAAAACAAAGTCTTGTTGTTCCGAATCTTCTTTATCTGCTAAGGATCAATCTATTCAAGAGGAACTTAATCAGATGCTTCTTCAAGATGTTTTAGCACATTCTTACACTGATGAACAAATGAGAGCTTATGAAGAGGCAAAGAAGAAGAACAAGACTGCAGAGTACTCTCACAGTACTTTGGACAAGACTTTTGTACAAAGTATCTGCTCCTGTTGACAAGATACTTTAGCGGATCTGGATGATCATACCATGTCTGGATTAGAAGATACTGATGATGAATTTGAAGATGAAGGTATTTTCCCAAATTCCAATGAAGGTGCTGATGTTACTAATTTAGAGGATAATTATGAAGTTCCACAGTCTCCAAACTTAAGAACTCATAAGGATCATCCTTCCGATCAAATCATTGGTCCTTCTACTTCTGGAGTAATGACTAGACACAGAGCTAAGACTTTCTCTACATCTCACAATGCTTTACTTAGCTTTGTGTATAAACAAACACAAGTCTGAATCATAAGGACCATCAAACCTGTCTATTTACTTGTTTTATCTCTCAAGAGGAACCCAAGAATATTGCTCAAGCTTTGACTAAAGAAAGCTGGGTTGAAGCTATGCAGGAAGAACTTCTTCAATTTAAACTTCAAGAAGTTTGGGTTTTATGTGATCTTCTAGATGGGAAGAGAGTTATTGGAACCAGGTGGGTTTTTAGAGTTAAAAGAGATGAAAGAGGCAATGTTATCAAAAACAAGGCAAGGTTAGTTGCTCAGGGTTATAGACAGGAGGAAGGGGAAGATTATGATGAGGTATTTGCTCCTGTAGCAAGAATAGAAGCTATTAGAATATTTCTTGCCTTTGCTTCTTATATGGGCTTTCAAGTTTACCAGATGGATGTCAAAAGTGCCTTTTTATATGGCAAGATTACAGAGGAAGTTTATGTCAAACAACCTCCGGGTTTTGAAGATCCTAAACATCCAAACAAAGTCTACAAGGTAGTTAAGGCTCTTTATGGCCTTCATCAGACACCTAGAGCTTGGTATGAGAGACTCTCCACATTCTTATTGCAACATGGATATAGAAGGGGAGCTATTGACAAGACTTTGTTTATCAAGAGAGACAAGAAAGATATCATGTTAGTTCAAGTTTATGTTGATGATATCATCTTTGGGGCTACCAAACAGTCCATGGTTAAGGAGTTTGAGCAGTGATGCGAGAAAGAATTTCAAATGAGTTCAATGGGAGAGTTGACTTTCTTTTTAGGACTTCGGGTTAAGCAGTCAAAGGAAGGTATTTTTATCAGTCAAGACAAGTATGTTCCTGACATACTTAAGAAATTCAATTTTGATGATATGAAGGTTATTACTACACCTATTAAATCTATCAATTCATTGGGCAAAGATGAAGATGGACACCCTGTTGAAGTCAAGCTTTATAGATCAATGATTGGCTCTCTTATGTATCTTATCTGCATCCAGGCCGATATCATGTTTGCAGTTTGTTTATGTGCAAGATATCAAGTCTCACCAAAGATCTCTCACATGAATGCAATAAAAAGAATTTTCTGTTATTTGAAACAACAACCTAAGTTGGGGTTGTGGTATCCTAAAGAGTCACCTTTTCACTTGGAAGCTTTTTCAGATAGTGACTATGCGGGTGATAATTATGATAGAAGATCCACAACTGGTGGATGCCAATATCTTGGAAGAAGGCTAGTCTCCGGCAATGCAAAACAATTGCAGCAACATCATCTACTGAAGCTGAATATGTAGCTGCTGCAAGTTGTTGTGGACAAGTTTTGTGGATGCAAAATCAACTCTTGGACTATGGGTTCAATTTCAAAAATACTCCTATCAATATTGATAATGAGAGTACAATTTGTATTGTGAAGAATCCTGTGTATCATTCCAAGACAAAGCATATTCAGATTAGGCATCACTTTATCAGAGATTGTTATGAGCACCGGCTCATCAATGTTGTTAAGGTTCACACGGATGACAATGTAGCTGATTTACTCACAAAAGGTTTTGATGTGTCACGATTCAATCACTTGGTCGTGAGCATTGGAATGATTAACTACTAAGCTATGTTTAAGGGGAGGACTATAAGGTGTTTTGCTTGAGGGGAGGATACTTGTTAATACTTAGTTTCTATGAAGGAATTTGGCAAAGTACTGTTTTTCTGAAAGTACTGCTTGGAAAGTATTGCTTGGGAAAGTACTGCTTATGTGGAAAGTACTGTTTGTCGTATTAAAGTGCTGTTCCAACGGTAATATTGATGGGTAATTGATAGTAACGGTAACTTTGTTATTATAGGCTGTGATTTTTCAAATCCTACCTATAAATAACTACTTCCTGATTTTCCCTCTCATATTATTACTTTACATCTTTTCCATACTTATCTCTCAATCACCATCTCTTTATTCTTCGATAAAATCTTTATTGTGCTCACTTATTCAACAATGGCGAATTGTTTAACTGTTTCAAAGCACAATATGGTGGCTAATTTGGACAAGACTGAGGCGAATATGGCTTTTTATGATATTGTTGATTATCTTACTGGGTCGCCTATTAATTATGCTCTTTTAGTTGAACCGGATTTTATTGAACCATGGATTCAAGAAATTTGGGCTAATGCTAGAGATAACATGGAGGAGGATGAATATTATATTAGATCTACAGCTTTGGAAGGACTATCAAGATTTCAGAAGCCTCTATTCGAGAAGATTTATTATTTGGAGATGAAGATGGGGCTATTCGATTTGACAAGCAACTGATTTGGGATACTTTTAGGAATCTTGGTTATGAAGGATCTTTAACAGAACAAACATTCAAGAAAGCATTATTCTGTCCTCAATGGAAGTTCTTGATTCATGTACTGCTTCATTGCATAAGTTCTAAAAGTACTTCTTGGGAGCAGTTTGGGTCCAATATAGCATCTGCAGTGGTTGGACTAGCTACTTGACGAGTGTTTAATTTTTCACGGCTTATTTTGGATGGGATGCTATCACATATATCTTCTGGGTCAAAATGGCTGATGTACCCAAGGTTTGTACAGGTTTTCTTAAACAAGCAATTGGTTGATGTTCCAAAACCTGCTGCTTTGTTACCTGTCATTGTGCAACAAGCCAAAATCTTTACATTTATGGCTAGGCGAAGTGATTTGTTCAGAGGTGGAGATATTCCATTAACTCCTACAATGATGGAAGTTGTTCAAGCTGTACGTAATGAAGCTGGAGGGATGAAAAGTGAAGGTCGATTCTGTACATGTACTGCTTCACAAAGTGTTGCCTCTCAAAGTTCTGTTTCTCAAGATCAGCTTCACAAAGTGCCTCACAAGGTCTTGCATCTGCAAGTACTACTTCTATTGAAGGTACTGCATCTTTACAGGGTCTTCGATTCTCCAAGCCACGAGGTTCAAGCAGAGATTCAAAGAACACCTACTACATCTCCACAACGTTCTGTTCCTGTTTCAGAGGAACATTCACATCTTCAAGGTGACGATCATACTATACCTCGTGAAGGTTTGAATTTGGATAATTATGCTTTGACAAGGGAGCTCGTTAGGTTGAACAAGACTGTTGAGTTTCAAGCTAAAGCGCTTAGGAAATTGAAGCGTAAGTATATCTGGTTGAGGAATTTTATTAAACCATATATTCAAGGTTTCAACTTATGGGTTAAAGAGGAAAACAAACGTCGTAAACAACTTCGAAAGGAATTAAAACGAAAGAAGGTTCCTAAATCATCTTCTGTCAACTTGGGGAGGAATTTAGAAAAGGAAAATTTGAAAGAAGATGTTGCGAAGAAGAAAGAATCTGTAAGTACTGCAGAAAAGATTATTTCAGATTCTGAGGAAGAAGTGCAAGTTCAAGGTACTGATGATCAAGGTACTGAACATCAAAGTAATGTTTTTCATGATACATCTAGGCAAAAAGTGATAACACCAAGGGTATTGAATTTTGAAGAAGATGCTGGTCCTTCTACAATTGTTATAGAAGAAGAGGAGGAAGCTACATTCAAACCTATTCATTCTGCAAGTGATGATGAATTAATTGCTACAATATTAGATTTGTCACAACCAAGAGGAGGAGTTACTATTAGAGATGTACAATAAGAAGAACAACCAAGAACATCTCAACCTGCAATTGATCCAAAAGATAAAGGGAAAGGTATTCTGGTTGAAACAAAGAAAAAGAAACTCACTTTGGCGAAATTAGAGCAATTGAAGTTGCTAGGAATGAAGCTGCAGGTAGAAAAGTTCAAGAAGAGTTAGATGCTAAAGATAGATAAGAACAGGAAGCTCAAGAAGCTCTGAATAGAAAAGCAGCTCAAAAGGTGCAAGATGAATTAGATGCTGAAGCTACTGAACCTTTACAGTCCCCTACACCTGTTAGATATATGTCAAGAAGACCTAATTTAGCTAAGGATAGGAATGCTATGATGGCTTATTTAAAAGGTCGAGGATATAAGGGTTTGCAGAAGTTAAACTATGTTGATATGAAAAGACTCTATGATGCTGAAACAGAAGCTTATAAGAAGAGTGTTGCTGATATTAAAGACTTTAGAGAAGAAGCTCATTGGACTGAATCTGAAAGGAAGAAGAGCTTAAAGAGAAAAAGAAAACTGAAGTTACAGATGTTCAGTTTTCAAAGAAAGAAAAGGTTGAATTAAGATCTGAGACTAGAGATGAATTGAAGAATTATCTCAGAGTGATAGATTTTGATTATACAAAGGAAGATGATGACATGAAGATGAACAGATCAAAGATCAGTGTTTTAAAGTTGTGAAATCCAAGAATGGAGATTACATGATTTTTCATAAAGAAGATGAAAGCTTCAAAGTTTTCAAAAGGCTATGGGATTTACTGCATATTATAGATAGAGTAGACCTATTCTACTTATATCATGTTGTGAAGGCTTACTTTGAAAATAATCCATTGGAAGGGATTGGTTTGGTTTTACATGGTGATCTCATAACTATATGGGAAACTGAAGAAGAGAGCACTGATGATATCTGGAAGAATCAAGAAAGCTAGGAAATAGTTTGCTGGAGATTCTTTGAAGAATCTGGAGTTCATGTTTTGGAACTGGAAAATGGAACAATGATACACATGTTTGCAGAAAGAAAATACCCTCTCACAGTTGAGCTCATGAGAAGAATGCTAGAGCATGGATTGGAAGTAGAAGAGGATAATGAAACTGCTTGCATGGTTATCAACTGGTTTATAAACTGGACTACCATTGCTGAGAATGATCAATAAGCGGTATGAATTTTATTTGGATAAATACTTTTTGATATATCAATACTTTTATTCAAAGTACTGCTGATCAGACAGTACTTTCATCAAAGTACTGTTTGCTGAACTAAACCAGTTAAATAAATTTTAGAAGAAACCTTTTTACTAAGTAATAAATATTTTGAAAGAAAAGATTGAATAAATGGTTTTTGTGATGATAACATCAATAGGTTATCAATCCACCATGGTTACAAAAGGATTGACTAATCCATGAGCAAACGGCTCTGGTAAAGATATATCAAATCCGTTTTTAGTTGACAACTTGCTAATAAGTTGGATGGTATTCAACTCACCATATCAGTAATGTGAAGAGTTGGCTAGCCCACAAGAAAATGGCTTGTGGTAAAGGCTGTGGAAAAACCATTATTGGTAATTAGTTCACCATTAGATAGAAGAACTAACTAGTCCAGAAGGGTACAGCTTTTGGTAAAGACAAAACAAATCTTTTGATAGCTGGTGGTTTGCTAAAAATCATATGGTTATCAATGTACCATGGTTTTACACACCAAAACATTTGGCTACTCCAGATATAATGGCTTTGGTAAAGAGATCTAAATCCATTAATTTTTCAATGATTCACTTGAAAGTGATGAGAATAGTATGCAACTTAAACTGAATTAAATGTACAAATTGTCATATGTTGCTGTGTTCTGAAAAGATGGAGCTTCTTGGATGCTGCTGTAAAGAGAACAATTCGAAGAGATACTTTGACAAGAACAGATGTTATAGAGATAAAAGCTTAAAGACTAAGAAACAATCCGTTTTTAAAAGATGAAGCTGTTAAAGATACATTTACAAAGGAACTTGAAGTCAAGCAACTAGAATTCAAGTTAGGGGAGGATTGTTGGGATATGAAAGTGCTGAAGATATCAAAGTACTGAAGATATGAAAGTACTATAAGCTGCAAAGTACTGGAAGAAGTCAAAGACTCAAAGTACTGTTAAAGACAAAATCAAAGTACTGCAATATGAAGTCAAAGTACTGCAAGAACAAAAGAACTGTTATATTTGTTTATGGAAAGAATTGTATTCTATGTTTAGATTACTTGTCGTACAAGGTTATCAATTGTAAACCGACTAGGATATCCTTGAGCCTATAAAAGGACTCCTAGATTGGCATTAGAGGTACGATTTCAGAAAAAGAGTTTTAGAGTTTACGAATTAGTGTTTTAAAAAAAAGTTCGATTATCTTAGAGTTGTATTAGAGTATCTGCATAATAAGCAGATTTAGAGTTTATAATAAAAAGTTATTCTTCTTAGCTTTGTTAAGTAAATTCTGCGTACTTAATAAAGATTGCTCAGTGTTTCTTTGTTAATAACTTAGGATTTATCCGAGGTTATTAAACCTTAACAAGCTAGTTAAGATAGTTTGATTAAAGTATATCGATCCAACACTTGCTCTTTGAGTAAATCAATATGTCGTCGATAAACACTATAACAAACTTGTCCAAATACGGTTTACATACCCTATTCATGAGATCCATGAATACTGCAGGTGCATTAGTTAATCCGAATGGCATTACTTGAAACTCATAATGTCCATAACGTGTTCTAAATGCTGTTTTCGGAATATCCTCCTCCCGTACTCTAAGTTGATGATAACTTGATCTTAGGTCAATCTTTGAATAGATACTAGAGCCTTGCAACTGATCGAACAAGTCGTCGATTCTGGGGAGTGGGTAACGATTCTTCACCGTTAACTTGTTCAGCTCTCTATAATCTATACACATTCTGAAGGATCCATCTTTCTTCTTCACAAACAAAACCGGTGCTCCCCAAGGCGAGGAACTTGGCCTAATGAATCCTTTGTCTAAAAGTTCTTGCAACTGATTAGACAACTCTTGCATTTCTGATGGTGCTAAACGGTAAGGTGCTCGCGCAATTGGTGCAGCTCCGGGCACTAAGTCAATATGAAATTCTACCTGACGTGCCGGTGGGAGTCCTGGCAAGTCTTCGGGAAAGACTTCAGGAAATTCTCGAGCAATCGGTACATCCTCAAGTCGCTTCTCCTCCGACTTCTTCTCGGTTATATGTGCTAAGAAAGCAAAACAACCTTTCTTTATGTACTTCTCCGTTTTGATGCATGATATAATACTGAGTTTAGTTCCACTTCGTTCCCCACGAATGATCAAAGTTTCGCCGTTGTAAGGAAGATGAACAACTTTTTCATCACAAATGATTCTTGCACGATGTTTGGATAACCAATCCATACCAATGATGACGTCGAAACTACCTAGTTCTACGGGCATAAGGTCTATATTGAAGGGATGATTTAGAAAATTGAGTGTACAACCACGGACAATGGTGTCGGTGCTAATTAAGTTACCATTAGCTAATTCAATGTTGTATGATGTGTCTAATGTGGTTGGTTTGATAGTGAGTGATGGTGCAAATATAGTGGACACAAAACTCTTATCGGCTCCCGAATCAAATAAAACTGATGCATAACGATTATAGATAAGGAACGTACCCGTGACGACATTCGGGTCCTCCCTAGCTTCTCCACCTCCCATGACATAGGCTCTTCCTTGTGCCATTCCTCCTTGATTCCTGTTTCCTTGGTTCCTTCCCTTCGGACACTCACTCTTGTAGTGTCCCCTTTCTCCACAACCAAAACATGTCACTGGTGGTTTCTGATTTTCCCCGGTAGCTTGCATCTTGCATTCCCTAGTTTGATGTCCCACTTTCTTACAATTCCCGCATGGATCAGGACAACGTCCCGGCTTGTGATGACTAGAACACATCTCACACTTAGGTAAAATCCCCGTGTACCCCTTTTTCTCCTTTGGACCTGCAACATAGGCCTTTGCCACCTATTGCCTCTTAGGTGGTTGTTGAGTGACATTTCCACCTCTGTTGTTGTCCCACTTCCGTTTGTTGTTGTTATTGTTTTTATAGTTGGTGTAATTTTTTCGGTTATGGTTGAAATTTGAGCGGTTGTTGGTATTGTTGTTTCGGTTAGTGTTGGCGATGTTGCTTCTCTTCACTACTTGCGCCATGAGCTTTTGAGTCACTCGAATGGATTCCTCGATCGTTTGCGGATCAAAAGAAATCACGTCTCCTTGAACAACCTGGGGAAGTCCCCCAATAAAAGCCTCCAGTAGCTTTTCATTATCCGAAACCATAGATGGGCATAACGCGGCCAATTCTTGGAACCTTCGAATGTAAGTATCAATATCATACCCAATAGTTACCAATTCATAGAATTCGGTCTCCAACTTTTTCACCTCCGTACGCGGACAATACTTCCTCGTTATCAACCTTTTGAATTGCTCCCAGGTGAGCTTGTACGCATTTTCCATTCCCATTGGCTGAGCATACGAATTCCACCACGACATTGCCCCATCAAGTAGTGTACTTGTAGCAAACTTAACCTTGCTATCCTCCGGGCAATTACATAGCAAAAACACGGATTCCATTTTCTCGAACCATCTAACCATGGCAGTTGCCCCTTCAGTACCCTTGAACTTAGTGGGATCTCCACTTTTGAAATCCTTATACGTACAACTTCTAACTCCGGACCCTCCTGCAATGCCTGCAGCAGCAGCATGTCTAGCGGCCTCGGCAGTTGCCGCAGCCTCAGCAGCAGCCGCCACTGATGCTCTCTCAGTCCTTAATGCCTCGGCTATGCTATCGTTCACATACTTCTGCATAGCAGCTTGTGTCAATTCAGGTGTGGCTTTCTTTGGCGCCATTGCTCTTCAAAACCATAAGATGAAACAATTATGAGAACTCGTAAGTAGAAACAAACATTACACATATATATCCACAACCACAACATGCATAATATAAATGAAATCACAACGGAACAACCACGAAATATCACAAATATAATCACAACACACGTGGATAATATACATGAAAATTTTGGCCTTCATGGACCGATATCATAGATAGTAAAACCATTCCTACATAGTTGAGTCAACACTTGATATTTTGTTTGTAAAACAACCAAAAGACAACAAGTTCTTTAAACTATGTCACACACCTTGTGACTAGGATAATAGTAAATAAAAACTATACATGATAAAAGTCTACACTAGGCACCTCCTGGTGCTCCGCCAGCTCGATCCTGTAGATCTCGAACTTGTGCAACCAAACTAGCAATCAAACCCCTCAACTCGCTAATCTGACCCTGTGCAATAACCATGCTCTCTCGTGCTAATGCCAACTCCTGAGCCTGACGCTGAAGTTCGTCCTGTGCCATCTCGGCTCTGTCATATAACTCAGGCATCTCCTGCCTCAACTCAACAATATGCCCCTGGTTCTCTAACTGTCTAGACTCTAAACCCTGGTGTGCCAAATCAATCGAAACTCTACCTATCACAAGGCCTTCAACCTCCTCCTCAATGGTCTCCACTCGATCCAATGACAATTCCTCCAACTGTCCTAACATCCTATCAATCTGAACCTGTTGGCTATCAATACGTGCCCCTAATGTCTCAGTGGAAGGCTGTCTAGCAGCAGCAGCCTTTGAGCTCTCACCTATCTCGAACCTAGCTGGTGGTTCGGGCTCTATAGAGGGTGATGCAGGGATGTCAAAACGTGATGCAGTGGAAGGCTGTCTAGCGTGCACGTCCAATGTAGGTATAGGGTCCCTAAGATAGTATGATGAAGATGATGTTGATAAAAGTGGTGATGGTGGGTGAATCGGGCCATGTGTAGGGCTAACAGGTGGTGTAGGTGCGACTTCGCCCTCCTCAAAGGGTTCGGTCTCGGTGTCAGTCACTATGAGTGGTAAATCTGAAGTAGAGCCAATAGAAGATAAAACTACAGTGTGTGATAAGGCATCGTTCATGTTGGTGTCGGATGAGACATCCTCCATGTTCGTTTCAGATGATATAGGGATAGTGTCGGAATCTGAAGACATCTCTGTGACAACCGATGTAAAATAAAAGTAAATAACTCGAATAAAAATGTATATGAATCCGCATGAAAAGTGAACATGCACTTATGATGAAATGATGAGATGCTATGATGATGTAGTTATAGTCTAGGGTCAATGATGCAACCTAGTTCTCTATAACTGAAGCTCTGACGCCAATCTGTCACACCCCCAAATTACCTGTTTTGCAGCGGAATGGAATTCCTGGCGGTTGACTGTCATAGCATCACAATCACAGTTATATTGAACGACCAAAAGTGTCGTTTTAGTAACACATCGTTTGATATTTAATTTAAACATACAGAGTTACAAGATAGGTCCCAAAAGTTGATAAAGTTTGCGGAAAATATGTTTATTACAAGTCCAAACGATGTTTTGAAAAGAAAACCATAATATACAATGATATGTGTCGACGCCGCGACACTATGAGGGTTCCTTACTCGTGCCATGATGCGAATGTCTTAATTACCTGAAAATACATTGCTAAAACGGTTAACACAAAGGTTGGTGAGAAATCATAGGTTTATGAAAAATAATTTATACGACCACACAAATATAGACCATATATGACAAACATGCCACATAAAAATGTTACAATTGCTATAAGTCCATGACACCGAAACTAGACTGATTATGATGTTCGCCCCAACAAAGTGTTTGCCAAACAACTCAAATAATGATATTAAATGAAATGCATCCGTTTAACCAGTTGGAATCCACCAACCCGGATGGAGGAGGCACCCTCGATAGATCTATCCACTCACCCTCGCTTCTATGAAATTAACGGTTCATGTTATATAATGGGGACATTCAATTGGCATGAGGTAACTTAAGCAATGTAATGAATTTGAAATACTTGGTATCGTAAAAAAAATGATGTGCAATGTATTCTCCCCCGTAGGTTTGAAAATAAGTATAAACGTATACAATGGGGCTATGAAAACTCACTTGATGAATTGATGCGATGACAAAAGTGTGTACACCGAAATGTAGCGTGAATCTCAAAACTCGACCTATTATGAATGATATGATACGTAATAAGTTATGATGAAATGTTATGCATGCAATTCGGATGATATCTATACCACTTATGAATTTTTGAAAATAATACTTTTCGTCGAAAAAAATAATCTTTTAACGTCTAAATTAATCCGCTTGTAATTACGTTGAAACGATATCCGTCGATAATCATTTAGTGATTTATTAAGAAATTATAACTTTTCGTCGTAAAATAATGTCGTTGAAATATTCATGAAAGTGACAAAACGGCCTCTAAAAACTAGTCTTAAAATGGTGTACATCGAGTATTAGGAAACGTACTCAATGGTTTTGGGAAGCTTGTATCATTATCTCAAAGTTTTAGTACATGAGTTTCCATCCTAGAGGTCTCGAACATAAAGAAAAATATAGGTTAAATATGGTACTTGTGTCCCAAAATATAGTTTAAGGATGGTTTTCGGCAAATTTTTAAGTAGCCATAATTAATTCATTACAACTCCGCTAAACAAATGGTCGGACATTTTGGAAAATATACTTGGCAAACTCACTTTTACTAGAAGACATTACTTTATAAAAAGTTCTACATCAATGTTAAAAACAACCTTCAACATAGTCACTTGTTTTGCCGTAAAACTTGCCTATTAGAAATTAATAGTTTTCCTTATAAAATGAAGTTACGACCACTTTTTGTAAACGTGTATAATTTGATCATTACAAATCCGTTTTCTACGTTTTATAGGTCCTTAGCTTTGTATCAAAGTATACTAGTATATTTTTGATAAGTCGACATAATTTATAACGCCTAAGTTCCATTTTTGACTCGTACAAAATAAATATAACATGCTGAAATTTCCAGAAAATTATAGTTTTCGTCGCCAACTTGAAAAATTCTTAACTTCTTCGTTATAGCTCCGTTGTAATCCGTTCAAGCGACCACGTTTTCGTTTTAAAGTGTATTTTCTAATTATCTAGGCCAAAATTTTTTATCCACTGTCGAATTTTCCAAATTTCAAAAATAAGGACAGACCCTTTTGCAAACTTGTCGAAATGAGTTTTTCTCGCGCCAAACCTATTCTAACCCATTCAAAACAACTCAGAAGCTATTCTAATCCTACCATACACCTTCTTAGGGTGTCATGGGTTCCTAGACATCACCAAGAGTGATTTATAAAAAGGAGTAATTATAGGATGTCAAATATATATATAACTCTTAAAATCAATTAAAAATTGGTATAAACCTCATGAGACTTGCATGTTTTCTCAAGTAAAATGAAATGACCATAACAATGAATATGAAATAAAAACATGAATATGGATGCTTACTAGTAACTTGATGAGGTTTATGGACAATGGATTTTTCCTAATCACCTTAGGTTTTTATTGCAAAACCTTAACAATAAGTGATACTAGAGTGTAAGAAAATCTTGTCTTGAAAATTTGGATGAAATCCTCCTTGGTCTATGTGGTTGCCGGTTTTGGAAGAGAAGAGAGGAAGCAAATGGGTTTTTCACCTTGAGATATTGAATGAATGTGTTTAGTTTTAATTGTGTAAGACTTTTACTAGAGATATTTTGCAAATTAATACATGACTCACCCCTTGTGTCGACTAGGGGTGTTAGTCATCCACTTTGTTTTTTTTTTTTTTTTTTTTTATGTACAAGAGTAGTTTAGTGTAAGTAATTTGAGGATATGTGGTAAATTAAATACACATTTGAGTATTTAGGGTAGCGTTAGATAAAAATAACTTTTAACGGGTCAAGATAAAATATTTTAAGGTCATAAAAATTATAAAAATATATTTCTTGCAAAATTTGAGTGAAATAATAATTATCGTATAGTATTTAAGAAAAACGTCGTAATTATATAAATATAACAATTTAGATACAAAATAAATTTAAAACACTGGGTAAACTCATAATATTATTTTATAAACTTAATATGAGTATAAAAATATATTGGAATAATTTTTGAAAGTAATGAATCAATTGTTAAAAATAATTAATTACGCGATAACATTTATTTAATATGAAATTATACGGTTAATGTAAAAATGCAAAACCATGCATGAACTAATATGATGATAATGATATGTAGACTAAACTTAGTCCATATGAAATGTCCTTGATGATTATTCATGAATTCACAGCTAAACCATTACGGTTACGTGAATTTGATGCTCGTAAACCTAATTTACGATAAATGATAAATGATGAAGCATGAGTAATGTTTTGAAATAATGACCTGAAAATACGAATTGTCACATACTCCGAAGGGGGTTTGGAACTTAATGGCAGCATGTATGGTGGAAACAACAATGCCCATCTTTTGCATAGCTGTTCTCCCTATTAGCAAATTATAAGGAGAATCTGACTTGACTATTATGAAGGTGAGAGTTTCTGTGCGGGATAAGGGGCCTTCGCCTATAGTGATTTGCAACGGTACCTCTCCAAGGGGCCATGACTGTTCGCCGGAGAACCTAACCAGAGGTGTTTTTGAGTCTACCCTTCTTGAGCGTATATATGACTTGAGCTTTAGGAAACAATGTTCATAAATGATCTCGCAGGAGCTTCCACAATCCATGTACGCTCGGTTTACTTCCCTGTTTGAGACCCGTACCTTGATGACCACGGGGTCAGTCGAAGGTGTCTGCCCCAGGATGGAAGGGAATGTTATCTCTCCTACGCTTCCCAGCTCTCCATCTGCTTCTTTCCGTTTCAAGGTTGAATCCTGCCTGTGCACCATTAGTATCGGGGCTTCTGCAGGGGTAGCCTCTTTTCTGTTTCCTTTCCATTCACCCAGTTGGGTGTCGGAAAACTTGTATTTTCCCTTCTTGATGCCTTTAACCAGGTGTGCTAATTGTCCGGATCGTACCGCCTCTTCGATCTGCTTCTTCAGCTCTCTGCAGCTGTTTGTGTCGTGCCCATGGTCTTCGTGAAAATGGCAATACTTCGACATGTCCCTGGCTTTGCTTCGCGCTGTCATCCGAGGTGGTGGGTCGAAGGACTTTGCGGCTTTCTCGGTAGCCAGAATCTCCCTAGGAGATTTGACCAAGTTTGCCAAGAGTCCATGATTCGAGCCTTTGTTGTAGGGAGTGAAGCGATCTCTGTTCTTCTTCTTATTCTTAGATCCTTCCCAGGAGGACCCTTTGGAGAACTTGTTAGAGGCTTCTTTCTGCTCTATCAGTGCTCCGTTTGCTGCTACTTCTTTAGACTCAATCCAAGTATAAGTCTTCTCCATCAGTGCCTTGTAAGTGGTAGGAAGATTGGTGGACAGGAATTCCACCAAGCTTCGAGTCTGAAGGCCATGTACAAAACCGAAGATCCTCTAATCCTCGTGCAAACCCAGAATTTGCAAAGTTTCATCGGTATACCTTGTAACAAAGGCCCTTGTGCTTTCGTTGTCCATTTTCTTGATGGTATGCACGGCTAGATGGGTCTTGGTGTACTTCTTCTGTTGGCTAAATTGTGATCGGAACATAGCCTTAAGCCCGTCTAGACTTACAATGCTCCCCAACTTCTGTCCATTCCATCATATTCTTGCGGAGTCTCAGAGTGTGTATGTGAACATGTGGCATGCTACAGGCATGACCCACTTCTGCATCTTGATAGCGCCTTCGAACAAGTGTAAGAAGTTATCAGGATCGCCTTTCCCATCGTAGGTTCCTATATGAGTGGGCATCTTTACACCATCAGGTAGAGGGTAGTCTTCAATCCATTTCACAAAAGGTGTACAAGCTCTAGAGGCTTCGGCATAGTAAGGGTTATATGGAGGTGGATAAACAGGTGTAGGGTTATACGGGTTAGGAAATGGTTGTGTGTATGTAGGGTAAACTGTAGAAGGTTGATACGAAGGGTTACCACCCATCGACTTTGTAGGAACGTCTCCATAGGGAATTTGCTGGTAACTCTGGTTGTGGCGAGAACCATTCGGAGGGTAGGTGTTATAGGTTCACCTTCCACATATGTCAATAACAATGATGTAGACACTCCGCAACCAGAACCTATTGCCTCAGTACCCCTACAAGCAGCGTTGCAGGGTCCCTCCTAATTGGTTGAGCACGTGGCAGATTCGAAAGATCCTGTAGAGGAGGATGTCCAGATTACAGGCTCCACTAGTATAGCTGACAGATTGAAGAGCAGGAAGGGAACAGCAGGCAAAGCTATCAAGTCTACAAGCAAGAGGAAGAATCCCCTCCCAGCCTCCGGATCCAGGGCAGTGTGACAGAAGAGTGTCGAGGGCAAGAAGTTTGTTAAATCTGCCTTTGAGCTGCCGGATGAGACTGTGGAAATGCATGGTAAGCAATGTCCCACTTTAAAATATATTAATTGATAATCATGGTAACTAACTGAGCTCTTGTGCGTTGTATTGGTCGCAGGCCTTCCAGATACGAAGGAGCTTCCCAACGCTTTGTCCTGCCACCGTATCGTGGATCATGTTACCCCCTCCAAATGGAAAGGATTGCTGGACAACATGTCCATTGAAGGAGTTTGTGATCTACATGACAAGAGTGTGGCTAGGCAGGTAGTGTTGGAGAACCATTTAAATGGTCGAACCAGGGAACTACTCAAGGCTGTTACCAAGGCAAGACAAGAGATGGATGTCATGCTTGAGAGGGAGAAGCACAGGGATCAAGAGTATGCCAAGCTGGAGGCTAAATGTGACGAGATTGAGAGGGATGTTGAGAAGAATCCACTCGTCCAAGACCTTCGTGAGAAGATAGCCGAATTGACAACTGAATGTGGCAAGCTCAAGTTGGAAGAGGCTAAGGTTGTTAGCCTAACTGGTCAGAATGTTGTGCTAGAGGTGAAGTGTACCGGTTTGGAAAGTGAAAGGGATAGGCTTGGAGAGGTGGAAGTGAAGTTGAGGGAGGAGGTTGACGGCTTGTAGATGAGGTACAAGATGCTGCAAAAGAACCGTGCAGAGGTCGTGTCTAAGGTGGTGCCATACATAGCCATGGAGCTCTATCATAGTGACGAGTTGGGAGCTGCAATGTGGAGGTCATCAAAGCAGCTATCTTCCATGGACGGTGATTAGCTTTAGAGGAGGCTGCTAAAACAGGTAAACCTGTAGACCTCTCCAAAATTGAGTGCTACCGTCCCTCCTCGAAGGTAGAATACGAAGATGCGGGAAATGCATTTGCAACTGCAGAGTACCCCTTCCTGGCTGAAGCTACCAAAGACCCCATGGCACCTCTGGAATACCTCCTCTCAAAGAAGCCACGCAAGATCAAGCCTGCGACTCCTACCAAGAAGACGGTTTCCACCAAGCCTGCCTCAGTTCAACCATCTCCAACTCCATCTCCTCAGAAGCCAGAGTGAAGGCTGCCATGTTGGCAGTGATTTGGTTCCAAGGGTGGCATGTACCCTTGCTAAGACAATTTGATGTTTATTTATGATGTGTATCTGGTTCCTCAAACAATTTAATATTTGTGATGTATGGCCTAGGCCGAAGACCACATAAATGGGGCTTCGGCTCCATATTCAGGTACAAGGGCATTAGCCCTTATTTTGAATGACAGGGTGTGGGAGAGTATCCTTACACACTTAGCTATTTTATCTTGTGAACTTCTCTTACACAATTTTTCCAACGCTTAACTTTTACAACCTAAGGTTAAACAACCTCATTGTGTGTAAATTTCAGCACCAAGAATATAATGACCAATTTTGATCATTGACAGAGGGTCGCGACCCCCTCTATCTCAAATCCTTCAAGTAGTATGACTTTGTTTGTATTTTCACAAGTGCCATAAACTACTAGGAGAGTTAATATGAATGTTTTAATAGGCTTAAGTAATGAGGCATTTGTTACGCCGTATGCCTTTTTATTCGACATTGAAACTCATAAACGACTTGGTTGAACAAATCTTTGTGTTTAAGAAACGAAGCAAGAGACTTGTGGGAAATGTTTTATTCATCATTGAATTGGTAGAGAGGATTACATCATTGTTGAAATGAAAACTAAAACAACTACCAATAATGTTTGCTTTCCCTTGAGAAGCTTCTAATTACAAGAATGAAAAAGTAAAAATACTTCTTAAATATAGAACTTTCGGAGGTTCGTACCATTCCATGTCTTGTCAATAGGTTCTCCGAGAAGAGTGGCCAGTTTGTAGGCTTCATTGCCGTAGGCCTCAGCTATCATGTAGGGTCCTTCCCAAGTAGGTCCTAGCTTCCCCTGGTATTCTGCTTTGCTTGCATTGTTGAGGCGTAGCACGTATTCCCTAGGCTTGAAGGTGGAAGGCCTGACCCTTTTGTTGTAGTAGCCTTCGATCTTATGTTTGCGCATGGCTTCTCGAATGGAGGCTATCTCTCTCCTTTCTTTTAGTAGATCAAGGTTCTCCCAGATCTTTTCATCATTTTGGGAGGCATCATATGTTGCCACACGCTCCATGTGTACACTTAGTTCTGAAGGGATGACCGCTTCTGTTCTGTATGTTAGGCTAAAGGGGGTTTCACCATTGCTTGACTTGGGGTGCGTCCTATGAGCCCATAGTACTTGAGGGAGCTTGTCCACCCACCCATGATGAGTTCGTCCCATCCTTTTCTCAATCCCTTTGACGATATCTCTGTTTGTAACCTCCACCATTCTGTTACCTTGTGGGTGGTAAACGGATGTCCAAGACTGTTTTATGTTGAGCCCTTGACAGAAGTCATAGAAGACTCCTTCAGCAAACTGCTTACCATTGTCGGATATGATGATGTGAGGCACTCCGAATCTACACACAATGTGCTCCCACACAAACTTCTCGATCTGTCTCCCCGCAACAGAGGCTAAGGGTTTAGCCTCTACCCACTTAGTAAAGTAATCAATTGCCACCAGCAAGAATTTGACTCCTCCAGGAGCCACAGGCATAGGTCCTACGATATCAATTCCCCACTGGGAGAAGGGCCATGCGGATGTCACACTTGTCATGTCCTGCTTCGGCAGCTTGGGAACGTTTGAGTGTATCTGGCAAGCTTCACATTTGAGAATGATTTCTGCCGCATCCCTATGCATCGAAGGCCAGTAATAGCCTAACTTCATTATCTTCGAGACAACTGAACGGGGCCCTGCATGGAGGCCACAGGATCCTTCGTGGACTTCAGCGATGATGCTCGTAGCCTGTTTGGGTCCCACGCATCTTAACCAAGGTGATAGAAACGACCTTCTATATAGGGTTTCCCCCATTAGCCGGTATTGTGGGGACTTAACCCGTATTTTCCTTGCTAGTTTGGGATCTTCGGGGAGAAGACCACTTATCAAGTACTCCCTTATGGGAGTCATCCACGTTTCTCTCTCTTCATGAACCACATCCGTAACTTCCTTGCGAATGATGGACCTTTCAGGTAGGACTTCGACTAGTACTTCTTTGGTGAGATGAGCGAAGGCCATAGAGGCTAGCTTGCTCAGTGTGTCTGCCTTCTTGTTCTGATTCCTACGAACATGTTGGATGGTGTAGGAATCGAAGCTATCCAGCATCTCCTTTGTTTTTTCCAAGTACTGTTTGATGACGGGCTGCCTTGCTTCATAGGAGCCTGTCACTTGGTTAGCTACCAATTGAGAATCTACAAAAATGGCAAGAGCTTTGACCTCCATATCTTTAGCTAATCGAAGGCCTGCTAATAGGGCTTCGTATTCTGCTTCATTGTTTGTGGCTTCAAACTCAAAATGAAGAGTATATGTATGCTCCTTTTCGTCAGGGCTGACCAGCATTTGACCTGCTCTGAAACCATCGGAGCTTGATGCTCCTTTTGTATAAAATTTCCAGTCATCCTGCACTTCGGTGAGTTTGGCTTTGCACTCTTCCTTTTCTGTGTCCGGTTCGGAAGGTATTTTTGCCAAGAAATTTGCGAGATTTTGCCCTTTAATATAGTTTCGACCATTGAACTCTATTTCATGCTCCCCAAGTTCGATAGCCCATTTAGATACCCTTCTAGACTTTTCAGGCTTCGACAAAATCTGTTTGAGTGGCTTGTCGGTTAAGACTGTAATTGGATGGGCCTGGAAGTATCGTCAGAGCCTTCTTGCTGCGTAGATTAGAGCTAGTATTAGTTTCTCCAATGTTGGGCAGTTCATCTCTGCCCCCTGCAGGACCCTGCTGACAAAGTAAATGGGGATTTGTTGCTTGTCTCGTCCTGCCATAAGGACTGCGCTAATGCTCTCCATTGAGGATGCTAAGTACATGAACAACACCTCGCCTTTGACTGGGGCTATAAGTGTTGGAAGGATTTCAATGAACTCCTTCATCTTCTGAAAAGCAGCTTCCGCGTCTTGACTCAACTGAAAAGTCTTCTTATCAAGGCATCCTTTAAGAGTTTTGAAGAACGGTAGGGATCTGTTAGCCCACTTCGACAAGAATCGACTTAGAGTGGCTAGCTTCCCATTCAGACTTTGCCCATCTTTTAAACACTTAGGAGCTTGGGGATCTGTTATTGCCTTGACCTTGGAGGGATTAGCCTTTATCCCCTGCTTAGCAATCAAATGCCCCAGAAATTGCTCTTCTTCGACACCAAAAGAGCACTTTTTAGAGTTCAGCTTCATGTTAATAGCCCGAAGCTGGTCAAAGGTTTCTTGCACGTCAAGGAGAAGGTCCTCCTCTTTCTTTCTTTTAATAACCATGTCATCAATGTATGCTTCGAGATTTCTGCCTATCTGTTTGTTGAAGGCTTTATCTACGAGTCGTTGGTATGTTGCCCCTGCGTTCTTCAATCCGAAGGGCATCTTTCTATAATAGTAGTCACCTTTGCTTGTGTAGAAGGCTGTCTTTTCCTCGACCTCCTTAGCCATCTGGATCAAATGATACCCTTTATAGGAATCTAGGAAGCACTTTAGTCGGAGGCCTGCCAAGGATTCTACCTTCCAGTCAATTTCTGGTAGGGGGTAGCAATCCTTTGGGCACGCTTTGTTGATGTTAGTAAAGTCAATGCACATGCGCCACCCTCCGTCGCTCTTTTTGACCATTAGTGGGTTGGCCACCCAGGTTTGGTATTTGACTTCCCTTAGAATTCCCGCTTGCGTTAGTTTGTCAACTTCTTTGCAGGCTGCAGCGTTTCTTTCGGGGGCTAGGCCCCTTCTTTTTTGTTTTATTGGCTCAATATGTTTGTATTCATTGAGTTTATGCTCCGTGCTGAAGGGCTGTCCATCTATCAACAATGTTCTTGGGACCCCTGTCATATCAGAGTATTTCCAAGCAAAAATATCAAGGTTAGTCCGCAACAATTTTGTCTGCTTCGCCTTGAAATTCGCCGGGAGTTATTGCTTTCCTGTTACCACCGTTTGTTCTGGGTAGCTAGGGTTAACTACAACCCGCTCTTCTGCATCTGTACAACTTAGAATTGCTATCGGAGGTTCCTCCGATTCTTCCTTGACCCTCTTGACTCCATATACCCCCTTATCCGCCCCATAATTAGAATGAACAGTTCCTGCTCCGAAGGGGGTTTGGAACTTAATGGCAGCATGTATGGTAGAAACAACAATGCCCATCTTTTGCATAGCTGTTCTCCCTATTAGCAAATTATAAGGAGAATCTGACCTGACTATTACGAAGGTGAGCGTTTCTGTACGGGATAAGGGGCCTTCGCCTGTAGTGATTTCCAATGGTACCTCTCCAAGGGGCCATGAGTGTTCGCCGGAGAACCCTACCAGAGGTGTTTTTGAGCTTTAGGAAACAATGTTCATAAATGATCTCACAGGAGCTTCCACAATCTATGTACGCTCGGTTTACTTCCCTGTTTGAGACCCGTACCTTGATGACCACGGGGTCAGTCGAAGGTGTCTGCCCCAGGATGGAAGGGAATGTTATCTCTCCTACGCTTCCCAGCTCTCCATCTGCTTCTTTCCGTTTCAAGGTTGAATCCTGCCTGTGCACCATTAGTATCGGGGCTTCAGCAGGGGTATCCTCTTTTCTGTTTCCTTTCCATTCACCCAGTTAGGTGTCAGAAAACTTGTCTTTTCCCTTCTTGATGCCTTTAACCAGGTGTGCTAATTGTCCTGATTGTACCGCCTCTTCGATTTGCTTCTTCAGCTCTCTGCAGCTATTTGTGTCGTGCCCATGGTCTTCGTGAAAATGGCAATACTTCGACATGTCCCTGGATTTGCTTCGCGCTGTCATCCGAGGTGGTGGGTTGAAGGACTTTGCGGCTTTCTCGATACCCATAATCTCCCTGGGAGATTTGACCAAGTTTTCCAAGAGTCCATGATTTGAGCCTTTGTTGTAGGGAGTGAAGTGATCCCTGTTCTTCTTCTTATTCTTGGATCCTTCCTATGAGGACCCTCTGGAGAACTTGTCAGAGGCTTCTTTCTGCTCTATCGGAGCTCCGTTTGCTGCTACTTCTTTAGACTCAATTCAAGTATAAGTCTTCTCCATCAGTGCCTTGTAAGTGGTAGGAAGATTGGTGGACAGGAATTCCACCAAGCTTCGAGTCCAAAGGCCATGTACAAAACCAGAGATCCTCTGATCCTCGTGCAAACCCAGAATTTGCAAAGTTTCATCGGTATACCTTGTAACGAAGCCCCTTGTGCTTTCGTTGTCCCTTTGCTTGATGGTATGCACGGCTATATGGGTCTTGGTGTACTTCTTCTATTTTCTAAATTGTGATCGGAACTTAGCCTTAAGGTCATCTAGACTTACAATGCTCCCCAACTTCTGTCCATTCCACTATATTCTTATGGAGTCTTGGAGTGTGTATGTGAACATGTGGCATGCTACAGGCATGACCCACTTCTGACTAGACTATTATGAAGGTGAGAGTTTCTGTGCGGGATAAGGGGCCTTCGCCTATAGTGATTTGCAACGGTACCTCTCCAAGGGGCCATGACTGTTCGCCGGAGAACCTAACCAGAGGTGTTTTTGAGTCTACCCTTCTTGAGCGTATATATGACTTGAGCTTTAGGAAACAATGTTCATAAATGATCTCGCAGGAGCTTCCACAATCCTAGTACGCTCGGTTTACTTCCCTGTTTGAGACCCGTACCTTGATGACCACGGGGTCAGTCGAAGGTGTCTGCCCCAGGATGGAAGGGAATGTTATCTCTCCTACGCTTCCCAGCTCTCCATCTGCTTCTTTTCGTTTCAAGGTTGAATCCTGCCTGTGCACCATTAGTATCGGGGCTTCTGCAGGGGTAGCCTCTTTTCTGTTTCCTTTCCATTCACCCAGTTGGGTGTCGGAAAACTTTTCTTTTCCCTTCTTGATGCCTTTAACCAGGTGTGCTAATTGTCCGGATCGTACCGCCTCTTCGATCTGCTTCTTCAGCTCTCTGCAGCTGTTTGTGTCGTGCCCATGGTCTTCGTGAAAATGGCAATACTTCGACATGTCCCTGGCTTTGCTTCGCGCTGTCATCCGAGGTGGTAGGTCGAAGGACTTTGCGGCTTTCTCGGTAGCCAGAATCTCCCTAGGAGATTTGACTAAGTTTGCCAAGAGTCCATGATTCGAGCCTTTGTTGTAGGGAGTGAAGCGATCTCTGTTCTTCTTCTTATTCTTAGATCCTTCCCAGGAGGACCCTTTGGAGAACTTGTTAGAGGCTTCTTTCTGCTCTATCAGTGCTCCGTTTGCTGCTACTTCTTTAGACTCAATCCAAGTATAAGTCTTCTCCATCAGTGCCTTGTAAGTGGTAGGAAGATTGGTGGACAGGAATTCCACCAAGCTTCGAGTCTGAAGGCCATGTACAAAACCGAAGATCCTCTAATCCTCGTGCAAACCCAGAATTTGCAAAGTTTCATCGGTATACCTTGTAACAAAGGCCCTTGTGCTTTCGTTGTCCATTTTCTTGATGGTATGCACGGCTAGATGGGTCTTGGTGTACTTCTTCTGTTGGCTAAATTGTGATCGGAACATAGCCTTAAGCCCGTCTAGACTTACAAAGCTCCCCAACTTCTGTCCATTCCATCATATTCTTGCGGAGTCTCAGAGTGTGTATGTGAACATGTGGCATGCTACAGGCATGACCCACTTCTGCATCTTGATAGCGCCTTCGAACAAGTGTAAGAAGTTATCAGGATCGCCTTTCCCATCGTAGGTGCCTATATGAGTGGGCATCTTTACACCGTCAGGTAGAGGATAGTCTTCGATCCACTTCACAAAAGGTGTGCAAGCTCTAAAGGCTTCGGCATAGTAAGGGTTATATGGAGGTGGATAAACAGGTGTAGGGTTATACGGGTTAGGAAATGGTTGTGTGTATGTAGGGTAAACTGTAGAAGGTTGATACGAAGGGTTTCACCCATCGACTGTGTAGGAACGTGTCCATAGGGCATTTGCTGGTAACTCTGGTTGTGGAGAGAACCATTCGGAGGGTAGGTTTTATAGGTTTGAGCAGGTAGGTAGGGATTCATTCCCAGAGGAGGTAACTGATTCATACCTGAGTATGGAGGAGGTCCTCCGACACTCGAGACATATGATGGGGGTATCGGAGCCCCCATTCCTTCTCTTCCTAAGTGGGCAGCTGTAACATATTGGATTTCACAAATACACAATCAATCACAAATAAGGCGTATGATTAGATGGTTTAGAGAGAGAAAGTGGGATATTCTAGAAAGAGAAACTCATGGAAGGTTAGATTCAAAATAAACATCCAACCCTCTACCTTGGGAGGTAGAGGGTATTTATAGGTTACAAACTAAACGACCTCCCAACAATGGGTAAAGACACGTCCTTCCTCCACGGTGTTACACTAAACTATTCTACGCTACAAACTAATTACTAAATAACGTAACAAACGATGTGTCTACGAGCTAACTTATGCTTGATAATATTTGGGGTGACCGACTCTTCACATATGGAATTTCTGATTCCTAACAATCTCATCCTAAGGGAGGTCACCCCATGATTATATTTTGCATCCTATCATTCTATTCTTGACTTTGTTCTTGAGCTCGTAGACATCAAATCTTCAAACTATTGAAACTTTGTGCTTCCGTGGTGATTTCATCATTGTTTAACTACAAGGTATATTTTGTGGAGGTTATAGTGCTGATCCACATTGATGACCTTTGAGCTTTAATCGAGATCATCAGCCACAGTTAATCTCAGCATCACCCATTGTTGTGTTGCCAGCATACGATATTGTGACACTTGGACCGACATGCTCACATTCTGGATCATGATTACTTCTTATCAGAGTAGCAGAAGCTTTCGTTGATTCATGATATTGTTAGCAACGTAGCAGAAGCATGGAATGAGAATATCAGAGTCATTGATGCACTAATCATGATTTCTTTTGAAATGAATGTGATGTGTGAGCATGAGGCTATGGATTGACCGCTTCATTCTGATCAGCTGCAAACGTCGGGCGTACCTGCATACAATAGTTAGCAATAAAGCGCATGAAAGTGTCTTTGATCACTTTCGTTGAATTGAGGTACACGGCCCACGGTTCCCCGTTGACCAGTACAAGTACTGCCTGTGATCAGGAATAATTCCGAAGAATTTCCTTGACAGGGTTTCGCAGCTGCTCTAGCTGTTCTCAAACGGGAACGTCTCAAAGAAGACAACACGGAGTGAGTGAACCAGCAAATTGAGATTCACTGATTGATGAAAAGAGATTTGAAAAACAATCGTGTATAGCTCAATAGAAATTGTTTTTGCAATACAACGAAGGTTCTAATGAAAATCAATTATCAATCATAAACACCTTTTATTTTGAAATATGAGTACACTGTCGATGTGCTAGAGAAAAGAGTTTTTAAGCACAACGACTGGTTTTTCAAAGGCATCCGTCAATCCATAACCTGAACCAGGATTGATTCATAATTATGAATTGCCCCATTGCTTCTGTTCAGTTGTCACATGGTCGATCTATTGGATAGATCTCACATGCCACCCACCAGGAGCTTGTTTGATGTTGGCTCCAGAAGGCTTTCCATCTTCATTGTGAATATTTTTACATACCACTCAGATGTTCTGGCAATACCACAAGGATAATGCGTAGGAATCTTAAAATATATACTTACTTTCCACATTGTGTGAAACAGCAAGTCTTCAATGACAGTGTCCTAAAGAGATTTATTTGATGATCTCGTGGCTCTAGACTCAAAAGTGCACTTTGGTTTCCTACGCCAGAGACTAGGGAGAGGGTCTCCTTCTTCAATATCAACAATCTCTAAGAGAAAGTCGATAGATAATGTCGGTTCCCCGTGAGAATGAAACAAGCCCTTTTAAGAGGAACTTGAGTAGCTAGGGAAGTTTAGTGCAGTGCGTCACGACGTCTTGTCTTCAATGCCAGTGTTACCTTTGTAACCACCAGTAGCATATGAATAGAACCTGGTTATTGCCCTAAGGTTGAATTATTGGAGGGCTATTTCTTTTCACCCTTTTTCACATTCATTTCTTTTCATTCTTCAACCCCTTCAGTGCTTACCGAGACTTCATTACTAGAACCTTGTTGGGTTTATTCCAGTACTAGCTCTGTCTCAGTCCGCACTCTTCCCATTTTCTCATTTTTCTCCTTTTTTCATCATACCTAAGGACTTCTACACTATCTAGTGGATTGTCCCTGGGTAGATCCCTCCGGTTCTGGCGGATCATGGGAACAAATACCTAACCTTATCATCCTTATATCACCATACATAAAATACATTTGGTCGGTCTATTTGGTATTGTTCATCTGCCATTGGAACCAATCGAAAACCATTTGGAAAATAAATCAAGGTACTTTTGATAAGAGATCAAAGCATTTTGTACCTTAATATTTTTGATCATTTAGAAATGCTCCCCCTCAACATGTGCACATGATCTTGAAATTGTTTATCACATGGAGGCAAGAGTACTTTAAAATATTTGACTGAAATATTTCTTTGACCACAATTTCTTATGAAAAAGCCATTTGATTTTATTTGGTAAATTCTCCCCCTCAATATGTGCGTTGGTTGTTTGAAATCATTTAATCACATAGAGGCAGGAGATCTTTAAAGTACTACCACGATCACATTATGCCATAGTGAAAACCTTTAAAACTCAATCAAAGTACATCTGATAAAACATTGAAACCTTTGTACCTTGATAGTTTATTTTCTTTTGAAGTGCTCCCCCTCAATATGTGCTTCGAGATTCAAAAGTGTTTACCACATATGGGAGAGCAGTATGCACTTTGAGACAAATTGGTCACCTTTTATCAGATTGCATATTTATATCACATTTTCTCCCCCGATCAGAAATTTAAAATCCTTTGAGATTTTGGATCTCAAGTGATTTAAATATGTATGAAACAAAACTTTTTGGAGAAAAATATGTCCAGTTTTATATTGATCTGAAGTAGACAAGACTGAAGTTCCCTTTTTAGATAAAAAGGGAAACCACAATACATAACCTAACACTATTACACACGTTATAGTTGTTCATAGTACATACACCACATTTTACACATCAAAAATTCAAGACAGAAACTACTTCCGGAAGATGTCTTCATTCAGTTCGTTGAAGTAGTTTGTAATGACCTTCACGAAGTCTACCACCCACAAAACTTTCAAGGCTGCGGAAAATCATTTGAGTCTTAAGTCTTCGCCCGATCACAGCAATGAAATCTTTACACCTCTTCAAATCCTCATCAGACCAGAATTTTGTTTTGTTCCACGGCTTCAGATCAACTTTGATTTCTTTCACTCTAGAGTTCAATTCTTGTTCAACCATCCTGAGTGTACCATCACTGAACTTGTATAGCTCGCATAGCCTCATTAGCATTCTTGTCCCGTATCTGTCGGTAAAGATGATGGTTCTAGGAGTGTCAATAACTTTATATTCGTGGTGAAATTCAAAACCTGAGGCTTCCCATTGCGGTCTTGTTAGGTTGACGCAGGTCTGATAGATTTCCATTCCAAGATGAAAATCCTCAACCCTTTTTCGAATGACCAAGCCTCTGATACAGAGATTGACAGCAACCGAGAGAGCCTTCTTCTCACGAACCGGAAGATGGTCAAGGTGTCCTTGTAGGTTCAGAAGGTAGAGATCTTCAAAGTCATTTGGCATCAAGTGTTTGAAGTCGTTCTCTTCAATAACATGCTCTTTCAAATCTGCTCTTCGAAGAACAATCTTCTTCAAGTAATCATAGCCATAGATTGAGAAGATCTCTATATTGATGACACTTAGAATTCTCAGCTTGAATCTAACAGCTTTGCGTCTTTTATCAGCTCCATGTCTCTCAATGTAGAATTTCTTCTTTTTGAACCACCAATGAGAAATGCCATATGAAGCCTCGATGTCATACACATGTTCTTTGTTAGACCAGAATTGATCAGGTACCATCTGCTCAAGACCTG
>OU343219.1:179374960-179407706 GCA_910596185.1 Chrysanthemum makinoi | reverse complement strand
CACCTCGAGCCATCCCTGTGGCGATACCTATTGAACTCGTGCCATCCCTGTGGCAAGTTCACGTGGTGCACTGGTCTATGGGAAAGAGTATGATAACAGCGGATTATTTATGTGTTTGTAACTAGGGTTTGGTGGTTATATGAAGGAAAATCTGTGATGGTAGGCGTTTGTTTGAGATGAGATTAGAGTTTGTGTTTAGTGGATGGGGGCGTTTAATAATTGATGTTAGGGTTTGTTGAGGCTGTAAGTGTATTTTGGATGAGAGAGGCGTTTTTGGTTGAGTATTTTTAGGTTTTGGATAAGTTATCATATGTCTGCACCATGATAATGTGTGATTAGGTCTTGCTTTGTATGTGTAAACACTTTTATATATCCGTTGGATTAGGTATACACTGTGAATGGGTCGGCTAAGTGGATGGGCTTCAAGAATGTTGGACATGGGCCTCAACTAAATATATCAAATTGACGTGAGCTTTATTGGTGAGAATATAATGGGATCCCAGTGCATCATCTTTATTTTACCTAATGAACCACATGAATTACTTATGAAGATAATATTGTCTTGAATATCAAGCATAATGAGCCACGCGGATTTGGATCGGGTTTCATGGGCTTAATCGATTAGTATGGGCTCAAGTAAATTGGAAGTTTGAAGATGGGCTGGATATTGTAATTGAATCGGGTTGTTCTTATGTGGTGATATGTGTTATTGGATACACTTATGAATTGGGTCTTCGTTGGATATAGTTACATGCTCATCATAACGGATTTATAGGTCTCATTGTTTGTATCGGATATAAAATTATAAAGTTGAGCTAATATTTTATCATGGGATGTGAGATTTGTCGATGAGCTTTGAAAATGAGATTTGTTGAATAGATCTTATGATAATGCGATGTGATTTGAGACATGCAAGTTGTGATTTAATGATGCGATTCGTTGTGTTATGCTGATTGATACTTTGGTTTATACATTTTCATGAAGATTTGTATGTCACGGCTTGAAGTGCTGATTGGAAAATGTTGACTAAGGGGTTGTTTGAGTTCGATATTTCCTATTTGGAGTTGAAGTGTGGTTTTTCCGGGCGCATTTACCTATTTCATCTTCTTTATTTCCACATTTCCGCGAAGATGACTTGTTTGGGCGTTTATTGAGTGTGATAAAGACTTGGCTATTTAGTTACGGTTGTGATTCTTTCTCGCTTAACCCACAATGTAACTATCACTTCGGTGTCTCACGCAATTGAGGATATGTCAAGAGGTATTGTACATTGGGTACACCGTTTCTTCTTCACAAGGAGTAGTAAAAGTTTAAGTAACAAATCTTGGGAATTATACTTCATGATCAAGTTTGGTATATCAGGTTTACTTCTCCATGTGGTCACAGCAACAGCCGACAGAATGCGTGAATGATGTGTTTATAAAAGTGTTAATTGGATGGTTGACCATGTTGTTGATGTTGGATAATGAACAGTTGCTGAACCACTGCATGTTCCCCTAAAACAGATATTCACCGAAACCAAAGTGGTCATAACACATTCAAGCTGACATTGTTTACGGTTTTGTCTTGATTTTGTAAATTCCCGGGAAAGAACCTATTTCTCGGTTTAAATCATAGATTTGTAAAATCCCGTAATAATGGAAACACCCTGGTAATAGTAAAGTGCACTTCCGGATCTATCTTACGGTTTATTCTTGGTTCTTGTAAAATCCCGCGAAAGAAACTATTTTTTGGTTTAAACCATAGAGTTGTAAAATCCCGTATTGATGGATTCATCCTGGAGAAAGGAAAGTGTATTTCGGGATTTTATTTGATGCTGGTGCTACGGTTTATTCTTCAAAGAAGGGATAAAAGGGGGTACTTTATGAATTGGATGTGTGTTTGAATTTTCGTCATGGCAGTTTGGTTATTACATGGTTTTATGGGGTTATGTGCTTTTAACCATGGTCGGGATGAAATCATTATCAAAGTTCGTTTAAATGTCAAAGAAGGCTAGATTTGAGCAGTTAACCAGAAGAAGTGACAACGGCGTTAATTCTGTATTATCTATTTGAGGTTGAAGTGAAATGTCACGGGCAAGTGTACTTAGTATCTGAAGGTATCGGGGATGGTTGGATGAAGATTCTTCATGATCCTTGTTCGAGCTTATTAACAAAAACGAAGACTTGGAAATCTATTTATTCTTGGGAGTCTTTTTTTCTTTTACCACGAGGGGAAATTGGGCTCTTTTTGCCACAAAAATAACTATCACTTTAAGGAGTTACGTTGTAGTGCTCAGTGTGAAATTTAATTGTGGATTTTCAAGAGGTGATGTACGTCTTATACTTGATGGTTGGTTGGTTGAAGAGTATAGAGTACTTAGAGATTCAAATGGGCATGAAGTCTCGGCACCGCTCTTTGTTACATATGTGCAAGTTTAAGTCACGAGTTCGGGTTAGTTTACTTCAGGGTCAAATTCATCATATTGGGTTTTCTCCATCAGTTGTCACGACAAAGGGCCTACTGAATGATAATGGGGTTGATTACATGTTTTGCCAAGAGAGCTGAAAAGAGAATGATTATGACGTTTGAATACTTCAGTTCAAGCCTCGTTTCTCAAAGAAAAGAAATGTGTACGCTTCAGTGCGCATTATCTTCTGAAGAAGAGAAATCTTCTTATATATGACCATTCTCATCAACATGCTTCATGCTTTTTTCCATGCGCTTCAGTCATCAAGTGAACCGGGCTACTGTTGATTGTTTTCTCATTCTACTTGCTCGATTATAATGAAGATGGCGACATCATGTGCTTATTTTGCGGGAGAGAAGTGTGAATAGAACATTCAGATGATTTTCACTTATTTAATCAAGAATTCCAACTCCGTATGCAATTCTTGAGGGGGAGAAGAAGTGTGAGTTTGCTGCATGGTTGATTGATTTATGAGAATAAATGGTCAAACGGCTCCTAACTCATGTAAGAACCGATCTTCTTCTTATTGGGTCTTCGTTACATGGAGTTTCTTCTAAGAGTCGATGGTTGACATCTTCACTCAGATTGATGAGTTTATCGACAAAGTGCTTCCGATTAATGCTTCACGTATACATCAACATGATGATTCCGAACAATCTCTCTGTTCTTGTTTGATGTGATTGGTAGTTTGGTGTTACCATCTTGTGTGTTCGTTGCGGCCTGATTGCTGATTTCCTTGATGAACATCTTTCTGTTCTTGTTTGATTGGGAGGGATTTTAGTTAAGGGGATTTGCAAGATGTAAGTTAATTGGGATGCTTTTTGGTGTGAGTTGAAGATGTTAACATTCTATTCCCCATTCGGACAATCTTGAAGAAGGTCGAGTCTACAGTCGGTTCTACATTTTCTACTGCATGTTAGAAGACTAATGTGATGTCACAATTCTCAATTTCCGGTCATTTCTCAAACTCTATATTCATCATTTCATATCGGTTCATTCATGATTTTTCATTTCATCTTAAACGCGTAAATTTTATATTAAATAAACGTTATCGCGTGAGTTATTATTTTGAATATTTAATCCGTTACTTTCAAAATGATCCCGATGTATTTTTAAACTTACATTTAGTTATAAAAACTATATTTTTAGTTTACCTAGTGTTCTAAATTTATTTTGTATATAAATTGTTAAATTTATATTATTACGACATTTTACTTAAAAACTATACGATAATTAATTTATCACTCAAATTTCACAAGGAATGTATTTTTACAATTTTTATAATATCATTATACTCTATTTTGATCTATTAAAATTTTACTTGTACCTAAAAGTACCATTTACCTTACAAGTTATTAATATTAACATATTTCCTACACTTTTCTTACACTTTTAACAAATATATACTTATACATATAAAGAAATAAAAAAAAAAAAAAAAAAACATTTGAGGGACATAATCTCCCCAAAATCCGGCCCTATGGGTTGGCATTAATGGTTGAGTTGAAAATTTTACTTACATATCTTAATATATACTCCAAACTTCACTTCATTCTTTTCATCTCATTCACTCTCATTATTCAAGTCAAGAAAAAAAGTTCTTATCTCTTTGTTTTCTCTCCATAGAACCGGTCATCATCATGAGTTAGCAAGGGATCCTCAAAAATTTTACAAGTTCAAGTTTTACAATCTAGATAATACTCTTGTTAAGATTTTGAAATAAAAATCTAGAGTATTTAAGTTTAACCTTGGTCTCTATCACCTCATCATATACTAGTAAGCATGTTTCTTTCATTTTTCATGTTCCCTTTTCATTTCATAGTTATCTTTTCGTTTTTGAAGCAAACATGCAAGACATATGTGATTTATACCATTTTACATGATTTTAGAGTTATATATATATTAAGGTCATCCTATAATTATCCCCTTGATATACTTTGGTCTTGATGATGTCTAGGAACCCATGACACCCTAAGAAGGTGTATGGTAGGATTAGATTAGCTTTGGAGTTGATTTGAAGGGATTAGAATAGGTTTTGTCCGATAAAAACTATTTTCGATAAGTATAAAATAGGTTCTGTCCTTGTTTCATTTTTCTGGAAAATCCGACTTTAGTCACGAAATTTTGGCCTTGATATTTAGAAAATATACTTTAAAACGAATCCGTGGCCGCTTGAACGGATTAAAACGGAGTTATAACGAAGAAGTTATGGATTTTACAAGTTTGACGACGAAATATATATTTTTCTGAAATTTCAGCATACTATTATTATTTTGTACGAGTCAAAAACGAGTCCTAAGCTTTACAAATTATTTCGACTTGTCAAAAATATATTAGTATACTTTGATACGAAGCTAAGGACGTATAAAACGTAGAAAACGGATTTATAACGACTAAAATATACACGTTTTCATAAACTTGCCGTAACTTTTATTTTTTAGAAAAACTATATTATTTTTACGAGATAAGTGTTACGGTAACTAAAATCACTATCTTTAACCCTTATTATCTTTATGTTCGAGACCTTTTGGACGAAAACTCCTGAACTAAAACTTCTAGATTTCGATACAAACTTTCCAAAAACCGTCGAGTTCGTTCTCTAACGATCGACGTACACCGTTTTACGGCTAGTTTTCCAAAGCCATTTTTGTTAATTTCATGAAAATTCCGACGACATTGTTTTGCGACGAAAAGTGGAAATTTCACCAAAAATCATTATAAAACCATTGTAGGATGACATTTTGACGTAAAAACTTGAAAAGTGATTTTGGATTGGTCAAGACGTCAAACGAGTATTTTTCGACGATAAGTAATATTTTTCAAAACTCGCAAATGGTATAAATAACATACGAAATGCATGCATAACATTACATTGCAACTCATTACATGTCATATCGTTCATCATAGGTCAAGATTTACGTATCACATTACATCTCGGTGTATCCACTTTTGCCATCGCATTATTGTCCAAGTGAGTTCCATAGCCCCACTTTTCTTGTTTTAATGCTTTCATAACTGTTTTGGGGGAGATACATGCTCGACTATTTTTATTACATTCATGACTATTTGCAAATTATATGTTTATCCGAACTAAATGCTAGTCATGCGAAGTAACATTATTGCCATACTTAGAATTTCTATTTCATATATTCATTGGTCTAACGGTCTTGGTATATTCATTGAGCTAACGGACTTGGTATATTCATTGAGCTAACGGACTTGGTATATTCATTGGTCTAACGGTCTTGGTATATTCATTGAGCTAACGGACTTGGTATATTCATTGGTCTAACGGTCTTGGTATATTCATTGGTCTAACGGTCTTGGTATATTCATGGACTAACGGTCTTGGAACGATTTGAACAACACTCATATTCATTTGACGATTTCTGTTTGAACATAAACTATACATATTCTGGCAGTGGGTTGTGAACACACAGGTTGCAAGTTTTGTATGGGCGGGACTTGGAACTGAGTGGATTTACAATGCCTTTGCTGCATAAACGATTTGAACCACACTCATATTTGTTATATCAAGTAACTATTGATACATTTAGTTATGCACTATTTTGTGAATTCATCTGACGATGTGTGCTTGAACATAAACTATGCATATTCTGGCAGTGGGTTGTGAACACACAGGTTGCAAGTTTTGTATGGGCGGGACTTGGAACTGAGTGGATTTACAATGCCTTTGCTGCATAAACGATTTTGAAAGGCTTTACATTTCAACACAAACTCTATGAACTCACTCAACCTTTGTGTTGACACGTTTAGCATGTTTTATCTCAGGTATCTAAGGCATTCACTTCATGGCATGCATTTGGACACATCATGGAGTCGTGGTGACGACGCGTCTCACTTGGGTTTTACATACTTTAAAACATCGTTTGAATTGTAACAAACTTATTTCCGCACAAGATGATTTTCAATTGGGACCTATACTTTGTGAACTCTGATTGTTTTATTAAATCAAACGATGTATTTTCCAAACGACACTTTAGGTCGTTCAATATAACTGTAATTGTGATGCTATGACAGTCAATCCCCAGGAATTCCATTCCGCTGCAAAACAGGTAATTTGGGGGTGTGACAGATTGGCATCAGAGCTTCGGTTATAGAGAACTAGGTTGCATCATTGACCCTAGACTATAACCACATCATCATAGCATCTCATCATATCATTATAAGTGCACATTCTTTATACATGCGGACTTATGACTCAACACCAAACATCATATGAGTCGATTAGTTCAAGCATTGCATAGTTACTCCTAAATTATACATAGCCTGATCACCTATGTCTAATTCAGGAAGAATCATGCAATGAAGGGAGTAGTAGTCTCATATGTGTAAGCAATTCCGTAATCAAGCCAAATTTTCAAAAGATTTTCTTCAAACCACTTGTTTCCAGTTTGATCCGAGTGACAGTTCTTGTTTGATGAGTTGCAAAGATCGAGCTAGAAACAAGTCGTTACCTAAACCGATTTAGCCTAATCGTATGACAGTTCTTGTTTGATGAGTTGTGGGATTAAGCAAAAATCGGTTACCAAAAAGTCTTTTAAAAATTTTGCTTGGGAATGGGAAAGCTTGTCTTATCGAGCCTAATCATAAGAAAGCATGTATTTAGGACGGGAATTTCTCACGATAGCACGGGAACGCATCTTGTTGGGTGGGTAACTCATATGCATGAGCATTGACATAATCATATAGACCATACATGAGCATAAACTTTTAGAACCCTTGTCGCGTTTTTGGGCCATAGTATCATTAATCGAATCACGAGGACGTGATTCCGCTGACATTGGAAGAATGTCACAATTCTCAATTTCCGGTCATTTCTCAAACTCTATATTCATCATTTCATATCGGTTCATTCATGATTTTTCATTTCATCTTAAACGCGTAAATTTTATATTAAATAAACGTTATCGCGTGAGTTATTATTTTGAATATTTAATCCGTTACTTTCAAAAATGATCCCGATGTATTTTTAAACTTACATTTAGTTATAAAAACTATATTTTTAGTTTACCTAGTGTTCTAAATTTATTTTGTATATAAATTGTTAAATTTATATTATTACGACATTTTACTTAAAAACTATACGATAATTAATTTATCACTCAAATTTCACAAGGAATGTATTTTTACAATTTTTATAATATCATTATACTCTATTTTGATCTATTAAAATTTTACTTGTACCTAAAAGTACCATTTACCTTACAAGTTATTAATATTAACATATTTCCTACACTTTTCTTACACTTTTAACAAATATATACTTATACATATATAAGAAAGAAAAAAAAAAAAAAAAACATTTGAGGGACATAATCTCCCCAAAATCCGGCCCTATGGGTTGGCATTAATGGTTGAGTTGAAAATTTTACTTACATATCTTAATATATACTCCAAACTTCACTTCATTCTTTTCATCTCATTCACTTTCATTATTCAAGTCAAGAAAAAAAAAGTTCTTATCTCTTTGTTTTCTCTCCATAGAACCGGTCATCATCATGAGTTAGCAAGGGATCCTCAAAAATTTTACAAGTTCAAGTTTTACAATCTAGATAATACTCTTGTTAAGATTTTGAAATAAAAATCTAGAGTATTTAAGTTTAACCTTGGTTCTTATCACCTCATCATATACTAGTAAGCATGTTTCTTTCATTTTTCATGTTCCCTTTTCATTTCATAGTTATCTTTTCATTTTTGAAGCAAACATGCAAGACATATGTGATTTATACCATTTTTACATGATTTTAGAGTTATATATATATTAAGGTCATCCTATAATTATCCCCTTGATATACTTTGGTCTTGATGATGTCTAGGAACCCATGACACCCTAAGAAGGTGTATGGTAGGATTAGATTAGCTTTGGAGTTGATTTGAAGGGATTAGAATAGGTTTTGTCCGATAAAAACTATTTTCGATAAGTATAAAATAGGTTCTGTCCTTGTTTCATTTTTCTGGAAAATCCGACTTTAGTCACGAAATTTTGGCCTTGATATTTAGAAAATATACTTTAAAACGAATCCGTGGCCGTTTGAACGGATTAAAACGGAGTTATAACGAAGAAGTTATGGATTTTACAAGTTTGACGACGGAAAATATATTTTTCTGAAATTTCAGCATACTATTATTATTTTGTACGAGTCAAAAACGAGTCCTAAGCTTTACAAATTATTTCGACTTGTCAAAAATATATTAGTATACTTTGATACGAAGCTAAGGACGTATAAAACGTAGAAATCGGATTTATAACGACTAAAATATACACGTTTTCATAAACTTGCCGTGAACTTTTATTTTTTTAGAAAAAACTATATTATTTTTACGAGATAAGTGTTACGGTAACTAAAATCACTATCTTTAACCCTTATTATCTTTATGTTCGAGACCTTTTGGACGAAAACTCCTGAACTAAAACTTCTAGATTTCGATACAAACTTTCAAAAACCGTCGAGTTCGTTCTCTAACGATCGACGTACACCGTTTTAGGGCTAGTTTTCCAAAGCCATTTTTGTTAATTTCATGAAAATTCCGACGACATTGTTTTGCGACGAAAAGTGGAAATTTCACCAAAAATCATTATAAAACCATTGTAGGATGACATTTTGACGTAAAAACTTGAAAAGTGATTTTGGATTGGTCAAGACGTCAAACGAGTATTTTTCGACGATAAGTAATATTTTTCAAAACTCGCAAATGGTATAAATAACATACGAAATGCATGCATAACATTACATTGCAACTCATTACATGTCATATCGTTCATCATAGGTCAAGATTTACGTATCACATTACATCTCGGTGTATCCACTTTTGCCATCGCATTATTGTCCAAGTGAGTTCCATAGCCCCACTTTTCTTGTTTTAATGCTTTCATAAACTGTTTTTGGGGGATACATGCTCGACTATTTTATTACATTCATGACTATTTGCAAATTATATGTTTATCCGAACTAAATGCTAGTCATGCGAAGTAACATTATTGCCATACTTAGAATTTCTATTTCATATATTCATTGGTCTAACGGTCTTGGTATATTCATTGAGCTAACGGACTTGGTATATTCACTGAGCTAACGGACTTGGTATATTCATTGGTCTAACGGTCTTGGTATATTCATTGAGCTAACGGACTTGGTATATTCATTGGTCTAACGGTCTTGGTATATTCATTGGTCTAACGGTCTTGGTATATTCATGGACTAACGGTCTTGGAACGATTTGAACAACACTCATATTCATTTGACGATTTCTGTTTGAACATAAACTATACATATTCTGGCAGTGGGTTGTGAACACACAGGTTGCAAGTTTTGTATGGGCGGGACTTGGAACTGAGTGGATTTACAATGCCTTTGCTGCATAAACGATTTGAACCACACTCATATTTGTTATATCAAGTAACTATTGATACATTTAGTTATGCACTATTTTGTGAATTCATCTGACGATGTGTGCTTGAACATAAACTATGCATATTCTGGCAGTGGGTTGTGAACACACAGGTTGCAAGTTTTGTATGGGCGGGACTTGGAACTGAGTGGATTTACAATGCCTTTGCTACATAAACGATTTTTGAAAGACTTTACATTTCAACTCAAACTCTATGAACTCACTCAACCTTTGTGTTGACACGTTTAGCATGTTTTATCTCAGGTATCTAAGGCATTCACTTCATGGCATGCATTTGGACACATCATGGAGTCGTGGTGACGACGCGTCTCACTTGGGTTTTACATACTTTAAAACATCGTTTGAATTGTAACAAACTTATTTCCGCACAAGATGATTTTCAATTGGGACCTATACTTTGTGAACTCTGATTGTTTTATTAAATCAAACGATGTATTTTCCAAACGACACTTTAGGTCGTTCAATATAACTGTAATTGTGATGCTATGACAGTCAATCCCCAGGAATTCCATTCCGCTGCAAAACAGGTAATTTGGGGGTGTGACATGTGACAACTCGTACTTTCAGGTCATTTCTCAAATCCCTATTAAAGTTCACTATTTCATCATTTATCGTAAACTAGGTTTACGAGTATTAAATTCGCGTAACCTTAGTGGTTTAGCTGTGAATTCATGAACAATCATCAAGGACATTTCATATAGACTAGGTTTAGTCTACATATCATTAGCATCATTATCATCACATTAGTTCATGCATGGTTTTGCATTTGACATTAAAACGTATAATTTCCTATTAAATAAACGCTATCGCGTAATTAATTATTTTGAACATTTGATCCAATGCTTCCAAAAATTATCCCGATATATTTTTATATTCATATTAAGATTATAAAAATAATATTATGAGTTTACCAAGTGTTTTAAATTTATTTTGTATATAAATTGTTATATTTATATAATTACGACGGTTTTCGTAAATACTACACGATTATTATTATTTCACTCAAATTTTGTAAGAAATGTATTTTTATAATTTTTATAACTTCAATATAGTTTATTTTGATCCGTTAAAATTTATTTTTAGTTAACGCTACCTTTCAAGCTTAAATGTACACTTACTTACCTAAATAAACTTACAAATACACAATTACCTACACTTATCTACATCTTCATACTTAGTAAAAAAAAAAAAAAAAAAAATACATACAAACTCACCCAACTATACCTTTGTCGACATACAAGGGTTAGTCACACCCAACTTGATGAAATATCTCTACATATAACATATTATACTAAATACTTAACACATACACATCTAAAATTTCAAAGTGAAAAAGCAAAGTATCTCCTCTCTTCTCCTCTTGCTCCAACCGGCCATTCAAGTGATCAAAGAAGGAATCCTTAAAAAAATTTCAAGACAAGTTATTTGCAATCTAGTAACACTCTTTGTATAGGTTTTGAAATAAAAACCTTGAGTGTATAGGATTTAACCTTAGCTCATATCACCTCATCAATTACTAGTAAGCATTTCATACATATCATTATCTTTCATATTCATTTTTATGTTCATTTTCATCATATTCAAGAAAAACATGCAAATTATGTAGATGTTTATACCACTTTTTAAGGTTTTAAGTGTTATATATATATTTCATCCTATAATTAATCCTTGAAACACATCACTTTTGGTGATGCCTAGGAAACCATGACACCCTAAGAAGGTGTATGGTAGGATTAGAATAGCTTCGGAGTTGTTTTGAATGGGTTAGAATAGGTTTGGCGCGAGAAAAACTCATTTCGACAAGTTTGCAAAAGGGTCTGTCCTTATTTTAAAAATCTGGAAAATCCGACAGTAGATAAAAATTTTTGGCCTAGATATTTAGAAAATATACTTTAAAATGAAACCGTGGCCGCTTGAACGGATTAAAACGGAGCTATAACGAAGAAGTTATGAATTTTTCAAGTTAAGCGACGAAAACTATAAAATCCTGAAAAATTCAGCATGTTATGTCTATTTTGTACGAGTCAAAAATGAGGCTTAGGCGTTATAAATTGTGTCGAATTATCAAAAATATATTAGTATACTTAAATACGAATCTAAGGATGTAGAAAACGTAGAAAACGGACTTGTAACGAGTAAATTACACGCGATAAACCAAGTTGCCGTAACTTTATTCTATTAGCAAAATTAATATATTTTCTATTAAACACATACTACGGCAACGAGGGACCATGTTGAGGGTCGTTTTTAACAATGACGGAGTACTTTTTATAAAATGATGTCTTCTAGTAAAAGTAAGTTCGCCTAGCTTATTTTCCAAAATGTCCAACCGTTCATCGAGCGGAGTTGTAACGAATGAAATACGGTTACTTAAACTTTGCCGAAAACCATCCTTAAACGATATTTTGGACAAAAGTACCATACTTAACCTATATTTTTCTCCGTGATCGAGACCTCTAGGATGAAAATTTAAACACTAAAACTTTGGGATAATGATACGAGCTTCCCAAAACCGTTGAGTTCGTTTCCTAACACTCGACGTGCACCATTTTACGACTAGCTTTTCGAGGCCGTTTAGTCACTTTCATGAATTCTTCAAATGACATTATTTTACGACGAAAAGTTATAATCTCTTAATAAATCACTAAATGAGTATCGTCAGATATCATTTCAACATAAATTCATGTAAGATAATTTAAATATGGTCAAGACGTTATAAGATTATTTTTTTCGACGATAAGTATTATTTTCAAAAATTCACAAGTGGTATAGATATCGTATGAATTGTATGCATAACATTACATCATGACTTATTACATATCATATCATTCATAATAGGTTCAAGTTTGAGATTCACGCTACATTTCGGTGTACTCACTTTTGTCATCGCATCATTGTACCAAGTGAGTTCATAGCCCCACTTTCTATTACTTAATTGTTTTACAAACTCTTGGGGGAGATACATGCAATATTTATACAAATGCTTTGAACTGCACGTTATATCCAAATGCTTTATTGTCACTAAGTATTCTATTGCCATGTTTGAAGTCCCTACATCATGCACCATTAGTCACTTGCGAGTGAGCGCGAATATTGTGAATAGGCCTATTGGAATTAACACTCCCGTTCTTATTGACCCAGTTCGGGGAAATCGAACGCACTATATTTGAATCATTAAGGTAAATTGGCAAGTTTACCTATTAGGGCTGCGATGAAACGATTTTACCAATTTCTATTGGTACGAGGTTTACGCTTTGGTTGTCATGAACTTAGTGAAATAAATGCTGTTTTGTTTTAAACGATGAGTGTGAAACAACGTAACTCACACTACGAATATTGTGTTCAAACGAATTAATTAAACCTATGAATTTCACTCAACCTTTGTGTTGACAGATTTAAGCATGTTTTATCTCAGGTATCTAAGGCATACACTTCATGGCATGCATGTGGACTTATCATAGAGTCGTGGTGACGACGCGTTTCACTTGGGTTTTATATACTTTAAAACATCATTTTAATTGTAACAAACTTATTTCCGCACAAGTTGATTTTCATTTGGGACCTATACTTTGTAAACTCTGATTATTTTATTAAATCAAACGACGTATTTTCCAAACGACACTTTAGGTCGTTCGATATAACCGTGATTGTGATGCTATGACAGTCAATCCCCAGGAATTCCATTCCGCTGCAAAACAGGTAATTTGGGGGTGTGACAACTAAAGATGAGTTGCGTTTGATTATCCAAAGACTTCTTCATAATCTGGGCATTTATCAAACAGATTGTTGGTTTAGGGGAGAGCACTGATTGGGGGAGAGTGAAAAGTCAGATTTATTCCCCAATTAGATTTGCTCACATTGTTTCTTCAGCAAGTTGATTCTCACAGATATATCTGAGCTAATGATGTTCTTCTCAACAAATTTCAAGTATTTGGGCTGATAATATGTTGCTGATTCTGAAGCGTCAAAACCAGCAAGGGGGAAGGAGACACACATATAAACACAAAGCGAGTAAACTTGATGAACTTAATTCTTCTAAGTGATTGAAGATATCCCGGGAAGACAAATGTTATTACCGCAGAGAAACTCAAGGTTTGACTCATGGCGAGTAAACTTGATGAACTTAACTCTTCTATGTGATTGAAGATATCCCGGGAAGACAAATGTCATGACCGCAGAGAATCTCAAGGTTTTACTCATCAAGGCTTTAAGTGTTATTATTCCAACTACGTGGGGAAGAGATGGAAGAGTTAGTTTCTGAAGATAAAAGGGGTACACAAGTGTGTGATGATTTTGATGTTATCGCAATCATCAAGGGAGAGAGATTGTGTACATTGGGGATGCTCAGCTGTTTTACTTGAGGGCTTAATCAGTGATTCAGATATAATCACTTATTCCGGAGTTGAAATCCTCAGAGATAGTCCTCCGCAGAGATAATCAGTGATTCGGCCTGCCTCTTCAATGTTATCGGTTATTCTCTCTTTGTCATTCGGGTACTTCGGGTTCGTGAGCTTCATACACTTTCTTCAGGGGAGAGAAAAGTATACATCGGGGTTATTCTTTGGCTATCGGACTTAATTTACTACTTCGATGGTATAAGTTTCTCTGTCTTTGGGTATATGTGTATTCGGGTTCGTGAGTTCTATTCTAAGAGACTGACTGCATCAATTCGTCTACTTGGGGGAAGTGGTTTCTTGACAACTTTTTGGTATGGATTGCTTCAGACTTCAGTGGTTATGAAATGTGAGAAGATTATTTATGAGTGGGATGATACGTAGCTGATCTATTTTGATGATATAACCTCGAACGAAGAATCACGGTGATTATTCTTGAAAGGAGCAGCGGGATTTATGATAATGGTGTGCTTCTCTGTGCACCTGGCTAAGGCAAGCTTGAAATAGAGCTTCGAATCTGCTCAGCTAAAGGATTTTCGGTTTGGGGGGAAGCTGCCAAAGTCTCACTTTCAGATGGTTCAATTTCTTTCTTTGATTCAAGAGCCCTGGAAGCTTTGGTGGTGAATGTTTAAGAGTTGATGACTTCTATCTTCTACGACGTGCTTCTCGATATCCTTATCTCGGTACTCGTATCATCATCTTCTTTAACTATATCATCTTCTCTATCTTTGTATATATTTATTAAAAACCAAATACAAAAATATGACACCAACAAAAAGAAAATAGAAAAATATAAAATCATCAAAAATCCATAAAAATCAGAAAATTTCAAAAATACCAAAAAAATATTTTCTAAGACATGTCTTCTGGTATCGATAACATCTGCCGTCTTAGAAATGTCATTCAACAATGGCACGGGACCATAGATGAAGTTCGAGCAGAAGGTGTAAATATTTATTTTCAAAACATGTCTCAAAATATGGCTTACAGTTACCTCAGACTGTAACCCGTGCTTAAAACCATGGTTTGCTATTATTTTAGATAGCAACCCGCTCTTCATAAGAAAGGAAAGTATTGCGCTAAACCAATTTTCAAACATTTCGTGCACTTATCCTAAAACAATATAAGGAATGTATGTCGAAGGACTGCTGTTTCTACTCAAATATTTTTCCTTCAAAAATTCTTCAGAAAAATATTTGTTTTAACAAAATGGTGGTAAATGAGTTGCTTGAAAATCTATCAGTTTCAGAATTTTCGTAAAAAATTGAAACTCGGTCAATGACTTCAGCGCTTTTAAACTTTTTAGAAAATGAGTCATTGATTGAGGGGGAGAATGTTTTCAAATCTATATCATCTAACAGACTTTCTTAATTATCCTAATATGCTTAATTAAAAATGATGTTAACCTATGTTGAAGGACTAGGTGCCTAGGATAAGATTGTTAGGATTAGATGATTAGAGTTTGATGATCTGATTGATATGTTGAATTGACTGTTATTAGTCGATTGCTGTTTGGGTGAGGTCGACCACCATATATCTGTTTGTGTCCACTAACATATGCAGGTATATCGGTATATAAGAATGTTCCCGATCCGGATCCCACAATTGAAGACGATTGGATGCCGAAAGGAAAGGGTAACTATATCTTGGGTTGACAAATGAAGAAACGGAGCTTAATTGGACTTCAATGTAGAGTTGGCATAAATGCAACGTAAGAGGTGTCATTGCATCAACAGATGGTTTTCTTCTAAGTGATTGAAGAAACCGAGCTTAATTTGACCTCAGTTGGCATTAAAATGCAACGTAAGAAGTCTCACTGCATTTGCAGACGGTTTTTCTTCCAATCCTCAGCAACAACATCAAAAGCTTCTCAACCACTAATGTATCTTTGTGCAGGATACTATTTTTAAACAATTTTTAAGAAAAATTTGAATAAATTGTTTTGAAAATGGAAAATATTGTTTTTGAAAATAAATTTGACTAAATTTTGAAAATCACCGGACTTCATTTTATCAAAACCTAAGTCACTCAATCATCGACTACGGTCATCGATTGAGGGGGAGAGTGATTTATAATAATATATTTTCAAACGATATTTCATCAAAAAGTCCGGTTTGTACAATAATTAAGTGGTGATCTAAAGATTTAATGTTATGTCATGGTATGATTTTTCTTTAGAATCAAGATCTTTCAAAATGAAGTTTTTTCTGTTCTTGTTTGATTGTGAAATTGTTTTATTTTACTTAAAGATCTCTTAAAAACTATCATACCTAACACTAATAATCTTTAATGTCTTAAATTGGTCCTTGTCTGTCATTTTTCAAAAATTGAATCTTGCCACGTCTTTCCCTAAAACTTTCTAAATGATTTGAATCAATCGGGATCCAAAATCTCAATTGGTTTGAAATTTTTGATCAGGGGAGAGATAGTGATTTAAATTTCTTATCTGTTTAAATGGAATTGGTTGTAGTCCTTTAAAGGCACTCCTGCCTCCATGTGCCAAACGATTTCAAATATACAATGCACATGTTGAGGAGGAGCATTTATCCAAAAACAAGATGAGTATTTAAACCAGGCCACATATTCTCCCATGTTTTCTAAACCTTATTAAATCACTTGGGATCCAAAATCTCAAAGGGTTTGATATTTTTGATCGGGGGAGAATTTGTGATTTAATAATGAAATTTGATAAAAGGTGATCGTTTTGATTCAATTTTGCAGGCTGCTCTCTCATATGTGCTAAACGCTTTCGAATCTCGAAGCACATATTCAGGGGGAGCATTTCAAAAGAAAATAAACTATCGAGGTACACAAGCTTTTATGTTTTAACATGAAGTACCTTGATTGAGTTTTCGAGTGGTTTCTTAATGGGTTTTGTGATCGTGATTATGCTTCAAAAAGAACTCTTTCCTCTATGTGATAAAATGATTTCATATATCCTATGCACATATTGAGGGGGGGAAATTTACCAAGAAAATCAAATGGCTGTTTCTATGAAAATTGTGATCAAAGAAAATATTTCAAAGTCCTCTTGCCTCCATGTGCTAAACAATTTCTAAATCATATGCACATGTTGAGGGGGAGGCTTTCTAAATGATCAAAACTATTAAGGTACAAAATGATCTGATCTTATATCAAGTGTACCTTGATTGATTTTTCAAATGATTTTTCAATTGGTTTCGAGAAGGAATTAACAATACCAAAAGACCGACCAATTTACTTTATGCATGGAGTTATAAGGATGGTTAGGTTAGGTATTCGTTTCCCACGATCCGCCGGAACGGAGGGATCTACCCAAATGACAATCCACTAGATAGTGTAGAAGTCCTTAGGTATGATGAAATAAGGAGAAAATTGAGATATGGGAAGAAAGGACTGATGAGTTAGTACTGGAATAAACCCAACAAGGTTCTAGTTATGAAGTCTTGGTAAGCAATGAAGGGTGAAGAATGAAAAAGAAATGAAATGAGAAAAGGGTGAAAAGAAATAGCCCTCCAATAATTCAACCTTAGGGCAGAAACCGGGTTCAATACATATGCTACTAGTGGTTACTAAGGTAACACTGGTATTGAAGACAAGACGTCATGGACCCAGTGACGCACTGCACTAAACTTCCCAAGCTACTCAAGTTCCTCTTAAAAGGGCTTGTTTCATTCTCACGGGGAACCTCCATTATCTATCGACTTTCTCTTAGAGATTGTTGATATTGAAGAAGGAGACCCTCTCCCTAGTCTCCAAGATAGGAACCAAATGTGCACAATGGAGTGTAGAGCCAAGAGATCATCCACAATATCTCATTAGGACATTAAATTCTTGAAGACTTACTGTTTCATACAATGTAGAAAGTAAGAATATATTAAGAGTCCCACGGATTATCCTTGTGGTATTGTCGAACGTCGAATGTACTCTTTTCAAATACAAAATGTATTTTTGATTGAAAATTGATCTTTCTTATAAAACCTTCGTGTGACAGCAAACTCTTTCTTCTAAGCAATACGCGATTGTTTTCAAATCATTTTTCATCAATCAGTGAATCTCAATTTGTTGTTCACTCACCTCGTTGCCTTCTTTGAGACGCTCATTGAGAACAAGCTAGAGAAATGCGAACCCCGTCAAGGAGATTATTAGGAATCCTACTGATCACGTGGCAGATTTGACCGATCAACGGGAACCGCGGGGTCGTAACTCAATTCAAAAAGTGATCAAAGACACTTTCGTATGTTTTATTGCTAACTGTTGTTTTTGCAGGTACATTTGGATCTGCAAAATGATCGTAATTGAGTCAATCTAAAGCCGATGCTCACAAAGCATCCACACTTAATTAAAGAAATCATGACTGGTGCATATCTACAGAACCTGGCTCTGATATTTTCATACTATGCTTCTGTTACGCTGCCGCAAATATCATGAACCAAGAAAGCTTCCGCTACTCTTATGGAAAGATGTCATGATTCAAAAGTGTGAGCATGTCAGTCCAAAAGTCACAACATCACATGATGGCAACACAACAAAGGGTGATCCAGAGATTTATCTGTCTGATGATCTCAAAGAAAGCTCGAAGATCATCAATGATGGATCAGCTAAAGGCCCCCACTAAAAGTACAAAATTATGACTTGAAGTTGCACTACTTAACAAAGATTGTGGAAGTAAAGAATTAAAGTCACGAGCTCAAGACGAAGATAAAATAGAATGCTAGGATTCAAATGTAAATCATGGGGTGACCTCCCTTAGGGGGAGATTGTTAGGAATTAGAAATTCCATAGTAAAGTGTCGGTCACCCAAACTATTATCTAGCATAAGTTAGCTCAGACACACGTTATTTACTAGTTATTTAGTTAGTCATTTAGTTTAGTGCAACACCGTGGAGGACGGACGGTCTTTACCATCAGTATGCTGATCCACATCCAAGGAGGACGTATTGTTGTAACTATAAATACCCCTTCCATCCAGCGGGTGGAGCTTTTCTTAATCTAACCTACAACTTTTGTGAACCAAGTCTCTACCAAGAAATCTCCCTCTCTCTACCTTCTCCCTCTAAAATGGTAAACATGTATTTTGATCATCCAAGACCACCCGAATCATCAACACAATAAATATATCGATCCTACAAATATTCATTTCTGATGGAAACCAAGTCATGATGTTCTTGATTGAATTGAGCATTGTACCTAAAAAGACTGAACACTTTGCACTAGAGGCACATGTAGTATTGCAGATAGATGGGTTAGTGACATGAGTAACCACACTACTGGATGTTGCACGCTTTGATCTAGGAGTGTCATTAATAGAAATCCCTTTAGGTTCAATATTCTTGAAGAGTTTTCCTGTGGGCATCCACTTAAGGCAAGATCTAGGCATGTAAGTCCGTTTGGATCCTAAAAACTTAAATAATCTACCAGTGGGAATCCATTTGAGACAACTGCTAGTAGATTTGGATGTAGGCACTTCCTTCTTTTGAATATTGGTCCTTTTGTAATTAGTTGGTTTCTTAAGGGATTGATCAGCCATTTGATGCTTCATATAAGAACTAGATGAACTCCTAGTATTCCTGATCTTAGAACTTTGAACATTTGCCAGGGGTTTGTTATTCATCATATCGGAATGAAATAGTGAAGTGACTGGTTTTGTCAAAACAAGATTCATCAACTTGGGAGGCAAGCTTAGATCTCGATGGTTTAAATCTTTCAGTTCTAAAAGCATTGGGCTGCCTAACTACAATATGTTTTGAGTTGTTTTGAACAATTGGCTTTCCCAAGGTTGATGGTTTTGAAAACTTAGTGTTCACCCTATTTCCAATAGATTTCCTAAGCTCATTTTTAAGGCAAAAATAGTGAAGCTCTTATCCTGAATTTGGGCTTTGAAGGCATCAATGCCACTGAAGGAATTAGTTTGATCTATCAACTTGGAATTGGTCTCTAATAAGTTCTTTCTTAAGGACTCATTTTCCCTCAAAAGGTTGGACACACATAAAGCTAGTTCATCATTCCTAGATTTAAGCGTGCTACTCATCTCATGATAATCACTCTTATGCACATCTCGAGAGTTGTAATTTATTGCATATGGTTGAATCTTTGTCCTGAACTGGTTTTAAGTGGTTAATTTCAAAAATTTCTAAATTCGAAATTCTGATTAGTGCAAGAATTTTTTGCAAGAAAGTCTTTTGTTGTATTGCAATTTCCAAGGAAATACAATGTTTTTCAAGAATTGAGTATTTGTTTGAAAGTTCATCATAAACCCTTTTTCAACCATGTCATTAGTTTTAAAAGTTTTAGATTCGTGCTCAACCCACATAATTACCGTATTATGTTCGAGTTAGGATCAAATTGATCGATACATTAGTACATGCATTATGTTGATCGTTAGGGTACCTCATCGCATGAAACCCGTTCATTTGCAGATATGTCATCGTATTCACCACATGCATAACAGAGTGGTCAAGTAAGCTTTCATGCTTTTCTGACTCGAGCCTTTGTTTAATACATGCTTGCTTCATCATCCTTTGATGCAACTGAATTTCGATTCGGCATCATCCATTCTTTCAACTGGTCCATTACCCGATTTAGCACAAGTTTCATTTGATTTTATCTGACACCCATTCAACACATTCAACTCGAACATTCTTCAGAAACTTCCCTAATGTACATTTCCACATTATCCATAAGTTGAATAAATGTGTTGATGTACTCATGAATTTCTACTCCAGATGTTTCTTTGAATGAAATTCCAGTACATGTTGATCAAAGTCATGAATATTCCCCATTGATAAATGCTGAAATTGGTTGTAGATTACTTGAAGCAAGATTCGAAGTCTTCCATTAATACCTTCTTTTTGGTAATTTGAAGCTTCAGCTTGTTCTAAGTTCAAGAACATTGTTCTTTTTAATGTGGATAAGTCCTCAACGAAAGAGAGCATCGCATGTTCGATGCCTAGTTGTGGATAAATGATGTGTGAGGTGCTGATGAAGTAGTTGAAAGGACTCAATGTTGCATTCCATTTTCCTTGCATCATTTGTCAATACCAAGTGTGATGCATTAGATTTTGACTCAGACAGAAGTGTGTTGATCATAAATTGCTGAATCAATCAAGGTAGAACATCCTAATAGCAAACCAGCTTCATTGTTCTGTGAGGTATCATAAAGTTCAAGTACTTTGGAGATTAAAGGGTTAGTGATGTAAGACATTGTGTTGATGGATATTAGATATGAGTAACTTGTATCAATTTACCAAATTGCTATATAGACAAGTCGCTAACAAAACAACTCGCCAAGGACCATAACACCAAGTCGCTATTTAATTAGAAGACAAGTCGCTAAGCACCAAGTCGCTAAGAATTATGACAACAAGTCGCTAAGCACCAAGTCGCTAGACACAGACTTAAGCAAAGAACAACTCGCTAAGATCGGTTAACAATTTACACTACAAACTCTCAACAATTTCTCAAGCAAGTCGCTAACCTCACCAAGTCGCTAGCCGTAGTGGAGAATCCACTAACTTGTACTATTTGTCGGCTTGTCTCAATAGACAAGTCGCTAGGCTCAAGTCGCTACCAACTAACGCTGTAACTCGCTAACTTTTACTGAAGCAAGTCGCTACGATGAAAAACACTACGAGAGCCAAGTCGCTAGCAAGAAAAACTTCAAAAACACACTTTTCAATCCAAAACAAGCTCAACCACAGTGATTCAAGCTTACCAAATCAAAACCCAAGCACTTACAATGATTCTAAACACAAAAGTACACCCAAAATTCAAACTTTAACACTAGAAATGATCCAAATGATGCAAAAACCACTAAACCTTTTCAAACTTAAAAACCATCTAAAACCACTAGAAATCCAAGGATATGTAAAAGAGATGATCAAACCATGGCTCTTGATACCATTTGTAACATATTGGATTTCACAAATACACAATCAATGACAAATAAGGCGTATGATTAGATGGTTTAGAGAGAGAAAGTGGGATATTCTAGAAAGAGAAACTCATGGAAGGTTAGATTCCAAATGAACATCCAACCCTCTACCTTGGGAGGTAGAGGGTATTTATAGGTTACAAACTAAACGACCTCCTGATGGCCTGTGGATCAGGGATACAATGGGTAAAGACCCGTCCTTCCTCCACGGTGTTACACTAAACTATTCTATGCTACAAACTAACTACTAAATAACGTAACAAACGATATGTCTACGAGCTAACTTATGCTAGATAATATTTGGGGTGAACAAATCTTCACATATGGAATTTCTGATTCCTAACAGCAGCTAGGAGAGGTGGTAGGTTTACCCCTCCATTTCCTACCGGGTTGATTCCTCCGTTAGAGTTCTCACTCCTTCTTTCACCTTGTACTCTTTCCCTTCTTCCCGGATCTCCCCCGGGACCTTCTTCAAAACCCACAGTCCTTCCATTAGGCCTTCTTATGGAAGGAGAACCATTTCGTAGGGCCGAACGCCCCCTGTTAATCGGTCGAGGCCTCTCATCTACCTCAATCTCTTCATCATATTCCTCACTGGAATATTCCAGTTCCCTTCGCATTTCAGTGTTGCGAACTTGCCTCTTATGAGCCCTCAGTAAAGACTCTAAGGCTTCGAAGTTTGCCTCAACGAAGGCAGGGCTAATTTCTGGAATAGGGTTAGCGGAAGTTGAGGCGTGATGTACGGGAGTGGTTTCCAAATGAGATCGTGTAGTAAAGGTGGAGGCTGTTATGGGGGTGAGATTATCGGTGTTAGTTGTGTTGAGAAGGACCAGGGTAGAGAAACCTGGTGGAGGCGTATCTTCCCTTCCTGGTTCCATGCCGGAAAGGTAGCGTAATCGGTTAAGGTTTTAAGACTTGGTGATTACGGGACTAATAGTAGCGTGTCCCATGAATGGCGCCACTGATTGTACAATAAATTGCATTACCAGGATTCGATGATAATCAAATGTATGAGGGGTGTATGTTCCAGCCAAGATTGTCTTTCACCTGAGAATAAAAAATACGAAGACACTACGTTAAGTGATTACATAGGGGTTGGACCCTGCGAACCACCCCCGGCGTGAGAGTAAGTATGAGTTATGGTTGTATAAGTGTGTGTAAGTAAAGAGATGAGTATTGAATGAGCTTACCATAATCCTTTGCCCATCCAACCTATTTAGAGTGGAAGAAATAGGGTTAGGGGCACCTCTGCACGAATGTCGGAGAACATGGGGGCGTCCCATGTTTGTGGGTAACTGTTAGGGCTTAGTGAGCCACGTTCTCAAACTTGGCGGGGAAGCCAAGAAAGAGAGGGAGATCGTGGGTTTGACCAAGTCAGGAGGTTCTCCTATCCGTTGCTCCTTCGTCAACCATACCCCGAAGGGCTTAGGGCTTCGAATGGCGTATTCCCCGTAGGTAACCTTCGTGCTTACGAATGGTTTGACGCCTATGAATATTCTGGAGACCTAACTTGGGCCTTCGAACAAAAGGGCTTCGAGACGTCTCGAAGGAGTGTCCTTTGAGCTGTTCGGAGGTTACATCATCAAAAGTGAATACAGTTTTGAAGTCGCTTTTTCAAAATCATACCAGAATGAAAAATGTTTGGAAATACAGATACGTGATCTAGTCGAATCCAAGAATGTCTTGCTTTCTCAAATAGAACAACAAAAATTTGATCATCAACAACAAATTAACACTCTTACTTCGGAAAATCAAAAAGCCAAGTCTGAGTTGTTAACATGTCAAAAACAGTTTTCTGAGTACAAAAAACATTCAAGGACGAGAATTGATCAGTATCTCGATGAAATTGTAGATTTACAAAACAAAATAAAATAGTTTCGAAATGTTGTTTATAAACATGGTGAGTCAATCACAACAATTTAAAAGTTTACTTTTAAGCCAAATCCAAATGGATATGGGCCAATTGTTGCTGATTACAAACCACGTTTTTCAAATAGAGCATTCTGTCCAAATCCTCAAGTTTACAGTGCAGAACATAGAATTGATGATTCAATTATGAGTGTTGTTGAATATAATCGTGATGAGGAATCAGATGCTGATACTGAGAGTCGATTAAAAATGGAAAATGTTGAATATAACAAACCATTTGACTATTCAAAAATCAAACCTTTTGTTAAACAACAAGATAATACTAACACACTTTGGGTTATCACACTAATTCCTGAGTCCTCTTCTTATGTTGGTCCCCTAAACAATGTTGCACAAATTAATGGTCCTTTACCTTTCTTCAGTGAAATTAAACCATTAGCCAAAAGATGTCAAATTCTGAAATATTTTGATACATTTATGTCAGACATAAAACTTTTGGAACATGAAATTGAAGTTAATTCTGAAATAAAAGCTGAACATTTGTAGGATCGAATATTTTATGTTGTTTGATGATTCGGGTGGTCTAGGATTGTGATTAAACAAGAATGCCATTGTTAGAGAGATGAAGAGAGTTGAGAGGGTGTTTCTAGAGAGAGAAATAAATCAAAATGAAAGGTTAGATTATGAGAAGCACTACCCTTCCCTTAGTGGGAAGGGTATTTATAGTTACAGACTAAACGACCTCCTGACGGCCTGTGGATCAGGTATACAGTGGGTAAAGACCCGTCCTTCCTCCACGGTGTTGCTCTAAACTAATCTACGCTACTAACTAACTAATTAACTACTGAATAACGTAAATAACGACACGTCTATGAGCTAACATATGCTAGACCATAATTGGGGTGACCGACGCTTTAACATGGAATTTCCAATTCCTAACAATCTCCCCCAAAGGGAGGTCACCCCATGAAATACATTTTTCATCCTAGCATTCTATCTTTGTCTTTAGTTCTGAGCTCGTAGACTTCTATTCTTCAAGTTCCGAAATCTTTGTGCTTTAGTAGATATTCTTCAAAGTCTGATTATTTTGTACTTTTAGTGGAGGCCTTTAAGTGATCCACATCTTTGATGATCTTTTAGCATTCTTTGAGATCATCAGCCACAGTAAATCTCTAGATCACCCTTTGTAGTGTTGCCTTCATGTGAAGTTGTGACTTTTGGACCGACATGCTCACACTTTCTGGATCATGACATCTTTTCATCAGAGTAGCGGAAGCTTTACTGGCTCATGATATTAGTAGCAGTGTAGCAGAAACATAGTATAAAAATATCAGAGCCAGGTTCTGTAGATATGCATAAGTCATGATTTCTTCAATTAAGTGTGGATGCCGTGAGCATGCGGCTTTGGATTGACTTCTCAATTCTGATCAGCTACAACCGTCCAAATGTACCTACAAACAACAGTTAGCAATAAAACACACAAACGTGTCTTTGATCACTTTCGTTGAATTGAGGTACACGGCCCACGGTTCCCCGTTGATCAGTACAAGTACTACCTGTGATCAGGTATAATTCCAAAGAATCTCCTTGACAAGGTTTCGCAGCTGTTCTAGCCGTTCTCAAACTGGAACGTCTCAAAGAAGACAACACGAGGTGAGTGAACCATCGAATTGAGATTCACTGATTGATGAAAAATTGATTTGAAAAACAATCGCGTATTGCTAAAAGAAAGAATTTTGCAATACGACGAAGGTTTTATGAGAAGGATCAAATTTCAATCAAAAATACTTTTTGTATTTGAAAAGAGTACACATTTGATGTGCTAGAGAAAAGAAGGGATTCGCACATCGAACAGTTTTTCCAAAAGTATTTTTTTCAATCAGAGATACTTTTTGAATTTGAAAATGAATACACATTCGATGTGCTAGAGAAAAGAAGATTTGCACATCGAACGGTTTTTCCAAAAGTATTCGTCAATTCATTTCCTGGACCAAGGTTGATTCACGAGTGAATCGCCCCATCGTTTCTATCCAGTTGTCACAAGTTTGATCTTTAGAAGATCTCACATGTCACCCACCAAGAGCTTGTTTGATGTTGGCTCTAGAAGGATTTCCATCTTCATCGTGAATACTTTTACATATCACTCGGATGTTCTGGCAATACCACAAGGATAATGCGTAGGACTCTTAATATATACTCACTTTCCACATTGTGTGAAACAGCAAGTCTTCATTATTTTTGTGTCCTAATGAGATATTGTGGATGATCTCTTGGCTCTAGACTCAATTGTGCACTATGGTTTCCTATGCCGGAGACTAGGGAGAGGTCTCTCCTTGTTCAATATCAACAATCTCTAAGAGAAAGTAGATAGATTATGTAGGTTCCCCGTGAGAATGAAACAAGCCCTTTTAAGAGGAACTTGAGTAGCTTGGGAAGTTAGGAGCAGTGCGTCACTGGGTCCATGACATCTTGTCTTCAATACCGGCGTTACCTTGGTAACCACCAGTAGCATATGTATTGAACCCGGTTTTAGCCCTAAGGTTGAATTATTGGAGGGCTATTTCTTTTCACCCTTTTCACATTCATTTTTTTTTCATTCTTCAACCCTTTCAGTGCTTACCGAGACTTCATAACTAGAACCTTGTTGGGTTTATTCCAGTTCTAGCTCTATCTCAGTCCGCACTCTTCCCATTTCTCACTTTTCTCCTTTTATCATCATACCTAAGGACTTGTATACTATCTAGTGGATTGTCCCTGGGTAGATCCCTCCGGCTCTGGCGGGATCGTGGGAATGAAGACCTAACCTAACCATCCTTATAACACCATGCATAAAGTAAATTGGTCGGTCTTTTGGTATTGTTCTTTCTCTTCTTGAAACCAATTGAAAAATCATTTGGAAAATCAATCAAGGTACTTATGATATAATATCAAAACATTTTGTACCTTAATTGTTTTGATCATTTATAAATGCTCCCCCTCAACATGTGCATATGATTTTGAAATTGTTTAGCACATGGAGGCAAGAGTTCTTTTGAAATAATTTCTTTGATCACAATTTCCTTAGAAAAAGCCTTTTGATTTTCTTGGTAAATTCTCCCCCTCAAAATGTGCGTTGGATATTTGAAAATCATTTTGCACATAGAGGCAAGAGGTTTTTGAAGTACTTTTCACGATTGCCAATAGAAACCATTTGCTCCCCCTCAATATGTGCATCGATATACGAAAGAGTTTAGCACATATTAGAGAGAACTTGCACTTTGAATCAAAACGATCATCTTATATCAGATTTCATATTTAAATCACAAATCTCCCCGATAAAAAAATATCAAACCCTTTGAGATTTTGGATCCCAAGTGATTTAATAAGGTTTGGAAAATGTGGGAGAATATGTGCCTTATTTAAATGCTCTTCCGGTTTTTGGTTAAATGCTCCTCCACAATCATGTGCATTATGTATTTCAAAATCGTTTGGCACATGAGGAAGGAGTGCTTTTGAAACAATCACCCTTTAAAACCGATTTGAGATTTAAATCACGATCTCTCCCCCGATCAAAAATTTCAAACCAATTGAGATTTTGGATCCCGATTGATTTAAATCATTTGGAAAATTTTGGGGAAAGACGTGGCAAGATTTAATTTTTGAAATTGACTGATGAGGATCAACTTTAGACATTAAAGATTGTTAGTGTCAGGTATGATATTTTTAAAAGATCTTTAAGTAAAATAAAACAATTTCACAATCAAACAAGAACATAACATATTTCATTTTGAAAGATCTTAGAGTTTTAAAGAAAATCATACTATGACATAACATTAAATCTTTAGATCACCACTTATTTTGTACAAACGGACTTGATAGATGAAATATCGTTTGAAAATATTTTATTTTAAATCACTCTCCCCCTCAATCGATGACTGTAGTCGTAGATTGAGTGACTTAAGTTTTGATAAAATGAAGTCCAGTGATTTCCAAAATGAAGTCCAATTTATTTTCAAAACCAATATTTTTCCATTTTACAAAACAATATTATTCAAAAATTGTTTAAAAAAATGTTATCAATTTTCCTGCTCAAAGATACATTAGGTGGTTGAGCTGCTTCTGTTGTTGTTGTAGGGCTGGAAGAAACCCGTCTGCTGATGCAGTGAGACCTCTTACGTTGCATGTTTTTATGCCAACTCTACATAGAGGTCAAATTAAGCTCCGTTTCTTCATTTGATGATGAAGAAAACAATCTGCTGATGCAGTGAGACCTCTTACGTTGCATTTTTTCATGCCAAACTCCATAGAGTCAAATTAAGCTCCGTTTCTTCATTTGTCAACCCAAGATATAGTTACCCTTTCCTTTGGCATCCAATCATCTTCAATTGTGGGATCCGGATCGGGAATATTCTTATATGCCAATATACATGCATACGTTAGTGAACACACATATAGATATATTGTGGTCGACGACACCCAAACAACAATCGACTAATAAAAGTCAATTCAACATATCAAACAAATCATATAAAGGCATGGGAATAATGTGTTTATCAAACTCTATTAATCTAAACCGAATAATCATATCCTAGGCACCTAGTCCTTCAACGTAGGTTAACATCATTTTCAGTTAAGCATATAGGATAATTAGATAAGCCCGATAGTTGATATAAATTTGAAAAAATGCTCCCCTCAATCAATGACTCTTTCTCTTTAAAAGTTTTGAAAGCGCTCAAGTCATTGATTGAGTTTTTGCAATTTTATGAAAACTTGATTCTGATTGATTTTCAAGCAACTCGATTTCCACCATTTTGAAATACAACCAATATTTTTCTGAAGAATTTTAGATGGAAAAACATTTGTGTAGGAACAGCAGTCCTTCGACATACTTTCCTCATATTTTTTTAGGATAAGTGCACGAGATTTTTGAAAATTTATTTAGCCCAACACTTTCCTTCTTTTGAAGAGCGGGTTGCTATCTGAAATAATAGCAAGCCATGGTTTTAAGCACGGGTTATAGTCTGAAGTAACTGCAAGCCATTTTTTAGACATGTATTGGAAAAGAATATTTACACCTCCTGCTCGAACTTCATCTATGGTCCCGTGCCATTATTGAATGACATTTCTAAGACCGTAGATGTTATCGATACCAGAAGACATGTCTTTAGAAAACAATATTTTTGGTATTTTTCAAATTTTTTGATTTTTATGGGTTTTTGAAGATTTTGAATTTTTCTATTTTGTTTTTGTTGGTTTTATAATTTTGTATTTTGTTTTTTGATAAATATTTACAAAGATAGAGTAGATGATATAGTTTAAGAAGATGATGATACGAGTACCGAGATAAGGATATCGAACAGCACGTCGTAGAAGATAGAATTCGTCATCTCATAAACTTCCACCACCAAAGCTTCTGAGGCTCCAGAATAGAAGATAGAACCCGAGCCTTTGAGAAAGAGAGACTTTGGCAGCTTCCCCCAAACCAAAAATCCTTATGTTGAGCAGATTCGAAGCTCTATTTCAAGCTTGATTTAGCCAGATGCACAAGGAAGCACACCATTATCATCGATCTTGCTGCTCCTTTTAAGAATGATCTTTGTGATTCTTCGTTCGGGGTTATATCATCAACAAGAACAGCAACGTATCATGCTGGAATGACTCTTCTCAAATTCCTTTTCCACTGAAGTCTAAAGCGATCCATTCCAAAAGGTGTTAAGAGAACAATTCCCCCAAGTAGATGAATTAATGCAGTTAGTCTCTTAGACTAGAGCTCACGAACCCGAAACACATACCGAAGATAGAGAGAAACTTATACCATCGAGGTAGCAGATTAAGTCCAATAGCCAAAGAATAACCCCGATGTATACTTTTTTCTCCCCCTGAAGAAAGTGTATGAAGCTCAAGAACCCGAAGTACCCGAATGCCAAAGAGAGAATAACCGATAACATTGAAGAAGCAGGCCGAATCACTGATATCTCTGCGATGAATATCTATGCGGATGTCAACTCCAGTATAAGTGATTATATCTCCTGAATCCGATTAAGCACTCAAGTGAAAAAGCGAGCGTCTCCAATGTACACAATCTTCTCCCTGATGATTTTGATAGCATCGAAATCATCACACACTTGTGTACCTTTTTTATCACCAGAAACTAAACTCCATCTCTTCCCCACATAGTTGGAATAAGAACACTAAACGCCATGAGTCAAACCTTGAGTGTCTCTACGGTAATGACATTTGTCTTCCCGGGATATCTTCAATCACTTATAAGTATTAAGTTCATCAAGTTTACTCGCGTTTTGATACGTGTCTTCTTCCCCCTTGCTAATTTTGATGCTTCAGAATCAACAACACATTATACGCCCGTATACTAGAAATATTCTGGAGAAGAACATCATTAGCTCAGATGTATCTGTGAGAATCAACTTGCTGAAGAATGTGAGCAAGTCTAATTAGGGATGAACTTTGCCTTTTCACTCTCCCCCAATTAGTGATCTCCCCTAAACTGACAATCTTTATGATGAATGCTTGAATTAAGAAGAAGTCTTTAGATCGTTAAATGCAACTCGTCTTCAGTCTTCTAACATGTAGCAGAGAATGTAGAACCGACTGTAGACTTAACCTTCTTGAAGATTGTCCAATTGGGGAATAGAAAGTCAACATCTTCAACTCACCAAATACATTCCCGTTAACTTACAAATAGCAAATCCCCTTAAGTCAAATCCCTCCCAATCAAATAAGAACAGAAAGATGTTCATTAAGGAAATCCGCCTCGCAACTGGAAGCACTTTGTCATTAATCATATAAGCTTGTGTTAAGATGTCAACCAACGGCTCTTAGAAGAAAACTCCATGTGAAGATGACCCGATAAGAAGAAGCTCGATTCTTACATGAGTTTGGAGCCGTTTGACCATTTATTCTCAGATAACAATCAACCATGCAGTAAATTCACACTTCTTCTCCCCCTCAAGAATTGCATACGCAGTTGCCATTCTTGATTGAATAAGTGAAAATCATCCAAATGTATTCAATTCACACTTCTCCCCCTCAAAGGTAGCAAATGATGTCGCCATCGTCATTATAATCAAGCAAGTGGAATAAGAGAACAATAATCGGTAGTCCGGTTCACTTGATAACTGAAAGCGCGTGGAAAAAGTATGAAGCATGTTGAGAGAATGGTTTTAATGGAATATTCTCTTCTTAAGAAGTAATGCGCATGAAGCGTTAACATTTCTTATTTGAGGAACGAGGCTTGAACTGTTGTGTTCAAACGTCATAAAGAAGATTTCTTCTTCAAGGATAAAGCACAATGAAACGTACATTTTCTTTTCTTTAGAGTACGAGGCTTGAACTGTTGTGTTCAAATGTCATAAGTCTCTCTCTTTTCATCTACTTGTGGCCAAACTTATAATCAACCCCATTATCATTCAGTAGGCTCTTTTGTGGACAGCTGATGGAGAAAACCCAATATGATGAATTTGACCCTGAAGTAAACTAACCCGAACTAGTGACTTAAACTTGCACATATGTAACAAAGAGCGGTTGTGATTTCCATTAGAATCTTTAAGTACTCTCTAAGTACTCTATACTCTTCAACCAACCAACCATCAAGTATAAGACGTACATTACCTCTTGAAAATCCACAATTGAATGTGACACTGAGCACTACAATGTAACTCCTTAAAGTGATAGTTATTTTGTGGTGGTAATAGCCCAATTCCCCCAAGTGGTAAAAGAAAAGGAAAAAGTCACCCAACAATAACTAGATTTCCAAGTCTTCGTTTTTGATAATAAGCTCGAACAAGGATCATGAAGAATCTTCATCCAACCATCCCCGATACCTTCAGATACTAAGTACACTCGCCCGTGATATTTCACTTCAACCTCAAATAAATAATAGTGAATTAACCCCGTTGTCACATCTTCTAGTTAAAAGCTCAAATCTAGCCTCCTTTGACGTTTTAAGTGAATTATGATAATGGTTTCATCCCGACCATGGTTAAAAGCACATAACCCTGTAAAACCTTGTAACAACCAAACTGCAATGAAGAATATCCAAACAAACATCCAATTCATGAAGTACACCCTTTTTATCCTTCTTCAAGCGAAACCGTAGTACCAACATCAGATAAGATCCCAAAATACACTTTCCTTTCTCCGGGATGGTTCCATCATTACGGGATTTTACAATTCTATGGTTTAAACCGAGAAATAGTTTCTTTCGCGGGATTTTACAAAACAAATAATAAACCGTAAGATAGATCCGGAAATGCACTTTACATTTACCAGGGCGTTTCCATTATCAAAGTATTTTAAGTCTATGATTTAAACCGAGAAATAGATTCTTTCGCGGGATTTTACAAAATCAAGACTAACCGTAAACAATGTTAGTTTGAACATGTCACGACAATTTTGGTTTTTGAATATCTGTTTTTAGGGGAACATGCAGCGGTTCATCAACGGTTCATTATCCAACATCAACAATGTCATCAACCATCCAATAAACACTTTGGTAAACAAATCATTCAGGCATTATGTCGGCTATTGCAGTGACAACATGGTGAATTAAAAGATATGTCAAACTTGATCATGATGTGAAATTCCCAGATTTGTTACTTAAATTTGTACAAATCCTTGTGAAGAAGAAATGGTGTACACAATGTACAAAAACTCTTAACGTTAATCTCAACTGCGTGAGACACAAAGTGA
>OU343219.1:179171725-179374860 GCA_910596185.1 Chrysanthemum makinoi | reverse complement strand
GATCTGTGTAGGTAGCAGCTTTCATCCTTGAAATTGACAAAGCTGGTCTTCTTTCAGATGTACGAGCACATAGATAGTCCAGGTCATGGTTGAAGAAGAACTCAGACTGAATGGTCATTTTTCCAGGTTCACCACCGAGAGGAAGAGGCATGTTCACATTGAAATGGCTAATCTGCTCATTGACTTGATCACTCAGCATCTTATGACATTCTTCCATCTGGTATTGAAGCAGATTGGCATCTGAGTGAAAGACTTTGACAATTTCGAATGCTTGTACTTCAAGATCCTTTGGAGTGATGGACGAGATTCCCTTCTGTTCACAAAACCACTTCATAAAGCTGCCCATATCTCCTGTGATGTGAAGAAGTGAGTCTTCAGCTAGGGCCTCATAGTTGGTAGTGATTGTTGAGGCCCAATTGTTGTCAGGAATCATCGTGTCAGACTCTGGGATGAACCACGAAGGTGCTGGATTTTGAGGTCTCTCTTCAGTGAGCCAGCTTTGAATTGTGTCTTTAGAAGGTGCAACTCTAGATGGGTTAGAGCGTTCACCTGACACGACCACGAAGGTGCTGGATTTTGAGGTCTCTCTTCAGTGAGCCAGCTTTGAATTGTGTCTTTAGAAGGTGCAACTCTAGATGGGTTAGAGCGTTCACCTGACACGTATGCATCAAACCAATCATCTTCAGATGGCTTAGGGATATGCTTGGTGGATGCATCATCGTCATCGGATTCAGAATCTGTTAAGACATATGATTCTTTATGAAGTACTTGAGTTTCTGGGATAGTAGAAGATGTTGGTGTGAATCTTGAATCAACGGTAGTCCAAGCTGCAGATTTCTTATGAGTTCCTTGATCACTGGATGAACCGGGTTGATTTGAAGGTTTTGGTGGTGATGAAGGTGGTTGTGATGGAGGTGTAGTGGTTGTTCCAGAAGGTCCACCATTTACAGAAGTACCAGCTCCACCAGTTGGAGGTGAAGGAGGCGGTGGTGGCTTGGGACCTCCGGGCATATCCTTTCATTTCATTGGAGTAGTCTTTCTTTTCATCTTATCTTCCCTTTCTCTTACATCTTCTACAAACTGTTGATAATTATCAAGTCTCATCGACTCCTCGAGTGCATCGTATAATTTCTTATGTGTATTGTCCAGATGCTCTCCTGCTTCATACATTCTTTCTGAGAGAGCTGATCTCATGTCAGAGATCAGTAAGTCTTTGAATCGCTGAAGTAATGGAGCCTTCATTGCCTATTCAACCGCATCTTTAATGTCTGCTTCAATTGCCTTTGTAACAATCTCATCGAGGTTAAGATTCTCCAGCCTTTTAACACGACTATCAAGATTATTGACGGCGATTGGAAAGTGCTTCTTAATAGTTGCAATACATGTCATAGCCTCTTCGAGCAATTGCTCAGTCGTTTTTACTAGAGGAGGTGAAGCAGGAGGTGGTGAGGTAGGTGGAGTGACGGTATCACTGACAGTGACAACTTGTACTGGATCAATATTGGGTTTGGGTGGTGGAAGTGCGGTTGCTTGAATAGGTGCTGACATTGGAGGAGTGGTTGATGTGTCTTGCTGAATATCAACAGTATACATGGACTCAGCATCCTCTTTCTCATCATTTTTCTTAAATGGCTCGTTATATGAGGGTTTGTCATTTAAGAACTGATCACCAAATGAGAGATCTGTATCTAGATTCTTCAATGAACATAGAGAACCAGTAGACAGGTTTGGTTCTTCCATATGCCTGGTTTCATCAGATCTCGACTCAAGGTTCTCCTGTAAGTCTTTCTGCAACTCTTCATCATCATTTTGATCAGATTGGGTATCACTTGATGCATGAGTTTCTTTTTGTGCTTCGGATACCTCCTTTTCCAATCCAGATTGTTCTTGAGCTGAAGAAGATTCACTTTTTTCTTCACAAATTGAGTGGTAGTTCTTGATGGTGAAGAGCAGAATGTCAGAAGCATGTGAGCGGCTTGTTCTGCATCTACACCAACAATCCCTTTTCCTTTGTCTTGTGTGATTGGAGTTGTATGGCGTGGCTCTAGTTCAGGTTCTCTTAACATGACACCTCCAACTGGTGCTCTCACATTCTGACTTTCTAGGCTTTGCTTGATTCCTAGTTGCAGTGCAACATCATCTTCATCAATCAAACTCGTCTTACCCCTCAAAACCTCAGTTTCCTCAACGTTTCCTTTTTCCACTTCCTTCTTCTTTCTTTTCTGCTTCTGGGTTGTGGTGTCAGTAGGTTGTGACCTTTTACGTCTCCTTTTTGGAAGGGCAGCATATGAAGTCTTTGAGCCAGAAGTAGACTTAGCAGTTTTGGGTTGTGGTGGAGTGGGAGAGACATCAACATTAACACTGGATCTGGAAGCCCTTTTCTTGTACAGTTTGAAGTGATCCGTCTTCTTAATATCGTCAGTGAGAAGAATATCAAGAATTGGCAGTCCAAATATCTCTTTATTGACACCTCTAGCAATATATTTGAGGTTGCCGAGAACAAATTCATCCTTAGCATTATGTAGGGCTGATTCACTCCTAGGGTTGAAGTTATGAGTTTGTTGCATGTACTGGATAACAAGCTTCGAAAATCTGATGCTAGGAATCACAAGTTTTTTTACTTTCTTTCGTCCCTGAGCTTGTTTCTGCATATTTATTCTATCGGTAATGAATGTGTTCATTGACAGCGAGAATTCTTCCCAGATACGTTCCGAGACATTAACATTCACCCCATTGACGAGACCCCATAGGATTTGCAAGATGGGAATCCTCACTTTATCGAACCCTGATGTTTTGCCTGATAAGCATAAGTTGAGAACTGTTGTCATTGCTCTCCAAGGTTGATACATGTGTCCGATGATGATGTCAGAAGCCCTTGATATGCCAACTTGATAACCCAAACCAATCAGAAAGACTATTAGCTCTTCCGCACTAGGTGGAGGTTCAGATCGAATGGTGGGGTTACAGGGTGTGATTCCTAGGGCCTTGCTGAGAATGTCAGAATTGATCACAAATTCCTTTATCATCCAGCTTGCAGGTATATTGAGCCGTGATTTTCTCCCATTCAATGGTGTTCCAAAATTGTTGTAGGTAAATGGTGGGAATTGTGCATTGCTTGGTTAGGGCACTGAAAAAATTTGTGTTTTTGAGGATATCAATTGAAACTTTAAGTATTGGATTTTGTTGCAACTTTTCCATATCTACATAACAGTTACTTTTTCCTATCTCTACCCATTTATCTTCAGAAAAGATTTCGTTGTCTGTAAGAACTTTGGGTGGAGCAGAGGTAGTAAGGTTCTTAGATGAGGTTGTGTTTGCCATTGAAGATCTAAAGATACACACATACAACAACAATGATTGAGAGCATGTTAGTTAAGATGTGGTTAGATAAGCACTATAGAATGCAATCTCATGACAAAGACACAACACGTAGCAGATTTGACAGTGTTCCCATAAACAGATTGAAATGTTTAGAAAATAGATCAAGTAGCATTAGTAAGATTTCAAGATAACAACTCCTTTTGTGAAAGTTATCGAGAGATGATTCGTTGTGAAGTGAGTGGTGAAAACAAACACAATATCAACGTATATCAAAATATCCGTAAGATTCGACAAATCGACCCTTTAGGAAAAAGGTCAACGTGCCAAACCTCACGGGTGTGATAAAAGTGATACCGGGAAGTGATTTCCCCGGGTCGTGTCCCAACGAGGTGTGAATGGAAGGATTCGTTGAGTTTCATGATTTGAACTTGAATTGGATTTTTAATGATTTGGATTTGATTACGGATTCTACAATTTAATGAACGGGAAAGTAATTAAGGCAAGGGAACCCTAATAAACTAAAATTAAACTATCACTAAACCTAAGGAATGATAAAACTAAGTTACACTAAGTCCTAGGGTGCAAAAACGCAAAAACGTAAAAACGGTAAAACAACCCGAGCCATAAACGTAAACATTTTGCAATTTAAGGGCTACGGGTGTGAAACCAATTTTCCTACGATCTGTTTGACTAAAAATGATTTTAGAAAAAAGCGGAATATTTTTTCGACCTTTAAATTAATTTCTACGAATTAAAATCTATTTAACACTAATTAAATGAATAAAAATACTAAACTAATATGGAAAAATCTGAAAATTTCACAAAAACTACTAAAAGTCTAACTAATTCTGAGAAAAATAAGAAAACAGGTTGTTGCTATTCAAAATAAGCTCGAAATAAGCTAAAGATAGCTTATAACTAAAACTGCCAAGATGTCTTTAAGTTAATTGTTTGTGCAAGATTCAACGAGACAAGACCCAAGGGCGCAATGGTTGTGATGTTGTGTTGTGAAGTGGATGGCGTGGGTTCGAGTCCCAGCCATGCCATTTTTTGCAAAACATTTTTTTTTCAACTTTTTCTTTTTGCAGCTTCTTTATAAGATCAAGACCAACACTTTTTGTAAAAGCACTTTCCACCAGACCCTGAAATAAGCAGTTCACCACTGCTTATTCACCTCAGCCCCACACTTGACCAAATAAGCAACATTTTGACAGATTCTTTAGCACTAAATGAAGAAATAAGCAATTGAGAAAATGGAATAAGCATTATTTTGTGAAAACTCTTTCTTTGAAAACTTACAATTAGCTGTTAGAAACAGCTTATTGTAGCTTAGCTGGACAGTAAGCAAACAAACATTCTTTTAGAAATCACAACAAGTAGCTAACCCAAACACCCTTTAAAGCATACTAAGGCATTCAAGGAGCAGTTGGCAAAGGTCAAATGAGCAGATAAACAAATGGGAATGAGAGTAAGCTAAATACAAAAAGGAATAAGCTAATGGAGGGTAGCAGTTGGCATAGAAACTAAACTAGGGAAATCCTAAGCATAAGCAATTAGCTAAGGAGTCCTAATATGAGAAACTAAGGGGGGGAGTAAGCACTAGGTGAGACTTAAACAAGCTAAAGCATGAACTAAACCTAACAAAGCGACTTAATTACACTATAGTGGACCTAATCAAGCAATAAACAACACTGATAAGCACAAGAAAAGTGACCTGTGCTACTGGAGTTGCAGGCTGCAGGCTCAGAACAGGTTCAACAGGACCTGTTTAGAGCTTAATTTTAAGCTGCAAAGGTTAATTCAAGAAAGAACAAGCTACAAAGATTTTAAGTTAGCACAGTGAAGATTCAAAAGAAATCAAATGGGGGTCAAGAACATGCTGATTTCAGTTTGAAAAAGAGATTATATCAGCTTGTGGTTTTGACCCTTAGTTGTATACTGATGCAAAAAATGGAATAGACAGGTATTTTTAACACTAATTTTAACCAAGCAAAAGAACTTTATGATGCATCTAACTGACCCCAGATTGAGTTAGGAACATCAAGACTTGAGAAAAACACTCTTCACCACTTTTCACCACCAAATAAACTACTAAATAAAGTGTATGAATAGCAGCTACTGTTTTTGTGCAAGACAACAATTTTCTTCTTTTCAAATCTTACTCAAAAGGTCTTGGATCAGTTTAAATCTTACTCAAACTGTTTTGAATACTCAAAACCACTTTGACTTGTAAAGTCAAAGTGGGTAGAACCTGTTTTTGACCAGGAAATAAGCTCAAACCAAACAACCCTTTACTGATATATTTTTCTTAGGCAAACTGTTTGACCCCCTTTTTTACTTGATCTTTGAACTTAAAACATTAACAACATTTAACTGAGATTAAAGACAACATTTAGAGGAAAAGAAACTTTTTCATTAACTGAATAAAAACATTACAACAGAATCTTAAAAAACATTTAAAACTAAATTTTATCTAAAACTAGGAGTGCCTTCAATGGCTACAACATCATCCTATTTATACTACATCTAGGGTCTTCAAGTCTTCCCATCTTGTGTTTCTTATGTGTGAGCAGTCAAGCAAAGGATTCCACTTGTGCTTCTTGAATTCAATCTTGGCCGTCCATATAGTTAGGTACCATTTGAGCTTATCTAAACCATCCATGAGGTCATTTTGAAGCTGGGATTGCCATGGTGGCAAGTCTTGGGGAAGGGTGAAATAAAGTAGTGGGTTTGGGATTAGGGATTATTTGGGTAAAAGGTTGAAGGTGGTCTTGGGTTTTGATGCAGTTGGGTAAAAGGGAGAAGGAGGGGTGGAGTGTTTGGGGAGGAGAGAAAGAAGAGTTAGGGTTCTGTGTTCTTGGGAGCAGGGTATCTTGGCGGGAAAAATGGGGAAGAAGATAGAGGATTGGGCGGGTTGTTATTGTGTTTATTCATTGACCGGGTGGGGATTGGACCGGTTGATTTGGGCCAAAGTAGATTTGGATTTAAGGATAGGTTATGAAACCCATTTAACATATAGGGACCATAGGTGTACAATTCGAAAATCCAAGGATTACTCATGTAATTCTGAAAATGTTTTTCCAAGGGCCGATCTTGACAATCTTTAAAAGTGTAAGGATCAAATTTGCCAAAACTGAAATCCCAAGGACTAATCAAGACAATTCTAAAAATTCCAAGGATCAAAACTGTAATTTCTCAAACTTTTGAAATTTTTCACCAAAGGACTAATTATGACAACTTATGATTTCAAAAGGACCTTTGGCGACTTTTCTTTTTAAAATACGTGCTCAGGGACTATTTCTGTCAATTTTTGAAAGTCGGGGGACTGAAACTGCCAATTATGCAAACTTTGTTCGTTTTTCATCTGATTTTAAACATTTTGCATCTGAAACATATAAAACACAATTTTGAGATATTTCCAGTATTTTGATGCACTTCGGAGTGTTTTTAAATGTTTTGCAGCTCAGATTTGACCTAAAATGATGAGTGAATACGCACTCATCAAATCCCCCACACTAAAACATTGCTAGTCCCTAGCAATCTTTTGAGAAAAACTAATGGATTTCATCTCTTTACCAAAAGCCATTACTTCTGGAGTAGCCAAATGTTTTAGTTCAAGTGAGAACTATGGTACACTGATAACCATGTGATTTTGAGCAAACCACCAGCTTTCAACGGTTTTGATTTGTCTTTACCAGAAGCCGTACCCTTCTGGACTAGCCAACTCTTAGATAAATTATCACTATTATCTTTGGTGAGTCGATTACCAATTATGGATTTCCAACTGCCTTTACCACAAGCCATAAACTTGCGGGCTAGCCAACTCTTCACTAATTAAAGATATGGTGAGCTGAACACCATACAATTTTGGGCAAATTGCAAGCCGTCAACGGATTTGATAAATCTTTACCAAGAGCCGTTTGCTCCTGGATTAGCCAATCCTTTAGTCTATTAGACAAGGCGGACTGATAACCGATTGAGTAAGTGTAGAACACTTACTCCAAAAAAAATTTTGGCCAAAAACGGGGGAATTGATTTGATTATATTGTAAAATTCGTGAGAATTCCCCCCCACACTTAGAAATGAATATTGCCCTCAATATTCAAAGTACCGGCGGTTATGCCGAAACTGAGAACGTAAAAGGGAAATACTGCGGCCATTATTTGAAAGTTTTTTAATAACATGTGGGGCAACCCCCCACACTAGGGTGGTAGAAAGGAGAAAGAAATCAGAAATATGGGTGAAAACCCATATGGCATGCTACTGTTTTTGATTCCCGAGTCGCTAGCTTGACTCGACCCCGTATTCATTTGTTCTTGGGGAAGCAACGTGGAAAACCAATCTCGATCGGACTTTCGTTCACAGTGTTGATAAACATATGAACATCAGAAAGTTCCACACCGATGAGATACAACCGCGGTATTGTTAATAGTAGAAACTATAAAGGATGATACCGGGGTCAAAGATGGTGTCCTCATTCCCGAAAGAGAAAAGGAAAAGAGCAACCACACCATCTGTGAAGAATGGAATAAAGACGTACATGAGAATGCAAGTCCATTCCTCAGCAGAGAGAAGCAAATCACCAGTTTTGACATCTTTAAGCTTAAACTTGAAGCTTAGATGGTGATTGTCAAGAAGATGTCCGGGAGGGAGGATGGGAAATGGTTCTTCAATCAACAAACTTTCCAGAAAAAGGATGTCTCCCTCCGGATCAAAGTAAGTGTTATCAATTCCTGTTGGAATTGAATCATCACTAAGAAATGCATCGACTTCATTCCAAAAGTTGTCATCTTCCTCATCAGGAGTGAGAGAAGGGATGGAAGAGTCGGGAATAAGAAGACTAGGGGATGATGGATCATTGTTGAGCAATTCATCAATGGGAAGAATGTCTCCCATTGGATTACAAACATCATCATCCAATCCAGATGAAACCGAAGAGAGTTTGGTTTCATTCACAGAGTTCACAAACTCGATGCGATAAACTGATTCCGGAGGTGGGACAAGTGGTGTGCTCTTAGAGCTAGCAATTTCCACCACTTCCGATAAAGTCTCCGATTCTAGATCATCATCATCCAGAACACTCTGGACTTCCTTGGTACAACATTCAAACCATTTGTTTGAGCTAGGGTTGATTTTCAAAGCTTTTAGCTCAGCACGTTTTTGGTGACTCCTCTTGACCATGAAATTTGAGAGTGTTGCATTGATTCTTTCAGATCTTTGATCAATTGTGGCAACACTATGTTTGTATAGAGGTTTGGAGTTCTGGTTGATATTAAACGTGAGTTCTTCGTTGTCAACCCGTATGGTCAACTCTTCAGCAAATACATCGATTAGAGCACGGCTCGTTCTCAAGAAAGCTCTCCCTAAGATGAGGGGAACTCTAGGATCTGCATCAAAGTCTACTACAACAAAGTCAGTAGGAAAGTGAAACTTCCCTACTTTCACCACGACATCCTCGGCTATCCCAAGTGGACGAGTTTGGGTACGGTCCGCTAGCTCGAGTGTCATACAAGTGGGTGTGAGTTTAGGAAGAGACAATTTCTTCCATACTGAGAGTGGCATGAGGTTAATGCTAGCGCCAAGATCGGCCAAGGCGGAGCATTGAAACATCCCCAAGAAATCACACGGGATTAAAAACCGGCCAGGGTCTTCAAGCTTTTCGGGAAGCTTATTAAGAATGGCCGCTGAGCATTGCTCATTGAGAGGGGTTTTAGCCATCTCAGATAACTTATCTTTGTTGGTCAGCAAGCTTTTAAGCGTGGATGCAAATTTGGGCATTAGAACGAGAGCATCAACGAAGCTTATATCAAAGTGAAGCTCATTGAAGATTTGGAAAAATTTTTCCATTTGCTCTTTGTTTTTGTCTTTGAGCTTCTCATCATGCAATCTTGATGGGTAAGGAAGCTGACTAGACTTTTGAGCCGGGACGGAAGTCATTTCTGGCTCAGAATTTGTCTTCGGAACTTCGGGTTCCGGAATTAAAGCTTGGACTACCGAAGGTGGGACGTGTGCGGTACTTCGTGGGCTAGAAAAATGCACCTTGTCCGTTGTATCCTTGGTAACTTGACTCATTGCTCCTGGTGGAGGAGGCATTGGAGTCGAAGGTCCATTGTGCGTCTTACCACTACGAGTGGTGACGGCTTTCAACTCGGCATTTGGATTAGGAATTGTATTGCTTGGGAGTCCTCCAGAAGATGATGGAGCTTTGTTCATATTCATGTTCATGAAACTGCTCATCATATTCTTTAACTCATTTGTCTGCCGAGATAATGTAGTATCAATTTCCCTTTTTAGCTCACCTCTCATGTTATTGATCTGAGTTTGCATTGAACGCATGTTTGACTCAGTCATTTTCATGAAGTCATTTGGCATGGGAGCTTGAGGAGGTTGTTGATAACTTTGATGATTAGGAGCTTGATATGGTTGGTTGAAATTGTTCCGGTTTTGATTGAAATTTTGAGAGTTATTGAAGTTTTGTCCTTGATTTGGAACAAAACGATTCTGATTGCCATGGTTTTGCACAGGGGGAAAACCAGGTGGTGTCATACCGCTAGGTGCACGGTGTTGAGGATCAACTTGTGGTCGGTATTGATTGTGGTTTACAGAAGCTACGGGAGCTTGGTAAAAAGAAGCATCGTTGCTTGGACAATCATAATACGTGTGTGGACCACTACAAGTTTCACACACCTTGTTCACGGCTTTGATTGGTTCCGGCTTATGAATCTCGCTTTTGATTTCCTTTACCTCTTTCATCATACAACGGATGACGTCCGTTAGAGCGGCTAACGGAGCGGCTAACTCGGAAGAGTTACCGGATGAAGAAGCAGGAGTGTTCGGAATATTTGGTTTGTTGCGAGAAATAGGAACTTTTGATTTTATTTCGCAAATCTCAATCACATCTTTAGGCTTACGATTCAAGATATTGCCACCGGCGGCTGCGTTCAAAGAATCTTGATCGTTACCGTTCAACCCATTATAAAAGATATTGACTTGTTGAAGCTCCGTGAATTCATGATGGGGGAATTTCCTGAGGAGATCTTTGAATCTCTCCCATGCCTCTCCAAAGTTTTCATCGAAGTTTTGACGAAATCCAGAAATTTCATTTTTAAGATTAGTCGTCTTTGATGGAGGAAAGAAATAATTGACAAACTTTTGAACAAGATCCTCCCAAGTTTCGATGGATCGAGGGGGTTCTTTTTCCAGCCAAATCCGGGCTGCCCCCTCAAGTGAGAACGGAAAGAGCATCAATTTGATCACTTTTTGTGGCACATCCTTGTAATTGATAGTTGAGGTTAACTTGTTAAACCAACAGATGTGTGCATACGGGTCTTCTCGATCAAACCCGTGGAATTGATTTGTAGACACAAGTTGGATCAAATGCGTCTTCAATTCAAAGTGATCAGAATTGATTGGTGGTAAAACAATGGCATCTCCATAACCCTCGGTGGGTGCCTGGAGCATCTCTGCCATAGTTCGTTCGTCTGCCATATTGTTGTTTGGAATAGTACGAATCTCGGGTTCGACTATTCGGGCAGACGTCTATGAGAACGTCTTCTAGGAATTTCTACTAGATCACAAAAAGGGCTCAATGATCTAGAAGAACGAGTGCGCATGCACAAGACGAAACTCGAGGAAACAAGAGAATTATGAAAATGAGGAACGAAGAATCTTTTTGGGTTTTATGTTTGCTTGGTTACGGTACGCTACGAGCTTGAGAGCGAAAAGCATGCACTTCCAAAACAACACTTTCAATTAAAACAAAACCGAGGCAAAACAAAGTGAACTTAAACCAATAATCCCACGTGAAATGATCACTTCTATAAGTAAAACGCACAAAGGAGCGGAGAGACTTTGTAGGTCAACGCGAAGCTTATTAAAAACCCGCCTTTTCACCGCAATTTAATGTCAGGCCGTCCTTATACCCCGCACACAGTTTGTTAAACCGATAAAAGTAAACCAAAACACGAGCGACACAAATGCAAGTTTTAAATCTTTTGTTCGGGAACTTATAATGATCACACCTCAGTTAAGAATGTTATATTGATTGTGTCTTCTATTTATTTAAAACAACAAGGAAAATCTTTTTGTATTTTTAATCTTTTACATATATATACAAAGAAAAGAAAAATATTTTTGTATTTTTATATTTTTATAAAAACAATAACTTCACGAGGAAGGTTCTTCAAGTTACTAATCGCAAAAACTTCACGATATTGTCGCAACACACCTCCCCGGCAGCGGCGCCAAAATTTGATTCGTTGTGAAGTGAGTGGTGAAAACAAACACAATATCAACGTATATCAAAATATCCGTAAGATTCGACAAATCGACCCTTTAGGAAAAAGGTCAACGTGCCAAACCTCACGGGTGTGATAAAAGTGATACCGGGAAGTGATTTCCCCGGGTCGTGTCCCAACGAGGTGTGAATGGAAGGATTCGTTGAGTTTCGTGATTTGAACTTGAATTGGATTTTTAATGATTTGGATTTGATTACGAATTCTACAATTTAATTAATGGGAAAGTAATTAAGGCAAGGGAACCCTAATAAACTAAAATTAAACTATCACTAAACCTAAGGAATGATAAAACTAAGTTACACTAAGTCCTAGGGTGCAAAAACGCAAAAACGTAAAAACGGTAAAACAACCCGAGCCATAAACGTAAACATTTTGCAATTTAAGGGCTACGGGTGTGAAACCAATTTTCCTACGATCTATTTGACTAAAAATGATTTTAGAAAAAAGCGGAATATTTTTTCGACCTTTAAATTAATTTCTACGAATTAAAATCTATTTAACACTAATTAAATGAATAAAAATACTAAACTAATATGGAAAAATCTGAAAATTTCACAAAAACTACTAAAAGTCTAACTAATTCTGAGAAAAATAAGAAAACAGGTTGTTGCTATTCAAAATAAGCTCGAAATAAGCTAAAGATAGCTTATAACTAAAACTGCCAAGATGTCTTTAAGTTAATTGTTTGTGCAAGATTCAACGAGACAAGACCCAAGGGCGCAATGGTTGTGATGTTGTGTTGTGAAGTGGATGGCGTGGGTTCGAGTCCCAGCCATGCCATTTTTTTGCAAAACATTTTTTTTTTCAACTTTTTCTTTTTGCAGCTTCTTTATAAGATCAAGACCAACACTTTTTGTAAAAGCACTTTCCACTGCACTGAAATAAGCAGTTCACCACTGCTTATTCACCTCAGCCCCACACTTGACCAAATAAGCAACATTTTGACAGATTCTTTAGCACTAAATGAAGAAATAAGCAATTGAGAAAATGGAATAAGCATTATTTTGTGAAAACTCTTTCTTTGAAAACTTACAATTAGCTGTTAGAAACAGCTTATTGTAGCTTAGCTGGACAGTAAGCAAACAAACATTCTTTTAGAAATCACAACAAGTAGCTAACCCAAACACCCTTTAAAGCATACTAAGGCATTCAAGGAGCAGTTGGCAAAGGTCAAATGAGCAGATAAACAAATGGGAATGAGAGTAAGCTAAATACAAAAAGGAATAAGCTAATGGAGGGTAGTAGTTGGCATAGAAACTAAACTAGGGAAATCCTAAGCATAAGCAATTAGCTAAGGAGTCCTAATATGAGAAACTAAAGGGGGGAGTAAGCACTAGGTGAGACTTAAACAAGCTAAAGCATGAACTAAACCTAACAAAGTTAATTTAATTACACTATAGTGGACCTAATCAAGCAATAAACAACACGATAAGCACAAGAAAAGTGACTGTGCATCCGAGTTGCAGTGCAGGCTCGAACAGTTCAACAGACTGTTTAGAGCTTAATTTTAAGCTGCAAAGGTTAATTCAAGAAAGAACAAGCTACAAAGATTTTAAGTTAGCACAGTGAAGATTCAAAAGAAATCAAATGGGGGTCAAGAACATGCTGATTTCAGTTTGAAAAAGAGCTTATATCAGCTTGTGGTTTTGACCCTTAGTTGTATACTGATGCAAAAAATGGAATAGACAGGTATTTTTAACACTAATTTTAACCAAGCAAAAGAACTTTATGATGCATCTAACTGACCCCAGATTGAGTTAGGAACATCAAGACTTGAGAAAAACACTCTTCACCAATTTTCACCACCAAATAAACTACTAAATAAAGTGTATGAATAGCAGCTACTGTTTTTGTGCAAGACAATAATTTTCTTCTTTTCAAATCTTACTCAAAAGGTCTTGGATCAGTTTAAATCTTACTCAAACTGTTTTGAATACTCAAAACCACTTTGACTTGTAAAGTCAAAGTGGGTAGAACCTGTTTTTGACCAAGAAATAAGCTCAAACCAAACAACCCTTTACTGATATTTTTTTCTTAGGCAAACTGTTTGACCCCCTTTTTTACTTGATCTTTGAACTTAAAACATTAACAACATTTAACTGAGATTAAACACAACATTTAGAGGAAAAGAAACTTTTTCATTAACTGAATAAAAACATTACAACAGAATCTTAAAAAACATTTAAAACTAAATTTTATCTAAAACTAGGGGTGCCTTCAATGGCTACAACATCATCCTATTTATACTACATCTAGGGTCTTCAAGTCTTCCCATCTTGTGTTTCTTATGTGTGAGCAGTCAAGCAAAGGATTCCACTTGTGCTTCTTGAATTCAATCTTGGCCGTCCATATAGTTAGGTACCATTTGAGCTTATCTAAACCATCCATGAGGTCATTTTGAAGCTGGGATTGCCATGGTGGCAAGTCTTGGGGAAGGGTGAAATAAAGTAGTGGGTTTGGGATTAGGGATTATTTGGGTAAAAGGTTGAAGGTGGTCTTGGGTTTTGATGCAGTTGGGTAAAAGGGAGAAGGAGGGGTGGAGTGTTTGGGGAGGAGAGAAAGAAGAGTTAGGGTTCTGTGTTCTTGGGAGCAGGGTATCTTGGCGGGAAAAATGGGGAAGAAGATAGAGGATTGGGCGGGTTGTTATTGTGTTTATTCATTGACCGGGTGGGGATTGGACCGGTTGATTTGGGCCAAAGTAGATTTGGATTTAAGGATAGGTTATGAAACCCATTTAACATATAGGGACCATAGGTGTACAATTCGAAAATCCAAGGATTACTCATGTAATTCTGAAAATGTTTTTCCAAGGGCCGATCTTGACAATCTTTAAAAGTGTAAGGATCAAATTTGCCAAAACTGAAATCCCAAGGACTAATCAAGACAATTCTAAAAATTCCAAGGATCAAAACTGTAATTTCTCAAACTTTTGAAATTTTTCACCAAAGGACTAATTATGACAACTTATGATTTCAAAAGGACCTTTGGCGACTTTTTCTTTTAAAATACGCGCTCAGGGACTATTTCGTCAATTTTGAAAGTCGGGGACTGAAACTGCCAATTATGCAAACTTTGCTCGTTTTTCATCCGATTTTAAACATTTTGCATCTGAAACATATAAAACACAATTTTGAGATATTTCCAGTATTTTGATGCATTTCGGAGTGTTTTTAAATGTTTTGCAGCTCAGATTTGACCTAAAATGATGAGTGAATACGCACTCATCAAGAGACAAGTTGTTTTTGAATCAAATTAGTTAAAAACAAAGTTGCTATGAAATAATTTCATGAGACAACATGCAATTAAGGAAATGTTATAATAGGTTGTTAAAAAAAGTTATCATATCAAGTTGCTACAAGTGAAACCAGATACAACTTGCTTAAACAATAATGTTATAGCAAGTCGCTAAGGGCAAATTGTCAATACAAGTCGCTACAGGAAATCCTGAACCAAGTCGCTAGCATGAGATTATTATAGCAAATTGCCTTAAATAATTTAATAAAACAAGTCGCCACTTGAAAATTGAACCAGCAAGTCGCTAACTTGTAATGACAAGTCGCTATCAAAAATAACAAGGCCAAGTCGCTATGTGAAAAATTACTAAGTCGCTAACTTATAAAGACAATTCTCAATCAACAGTAACAATGCCAAGTCGCTACTCATCAATAAAGTAAGTCGCTAGTATGAACACAGACATAATTAACGAACCAACTCGCTATGAAGAACACAAGTAAGTCGCTACCAAGAACAAGTTCTTATCTGACGCAAAACTGCACAGTCCAATCAACATCTATCACTATTACACAAACTCACTCAAATCACTACATAGAACAGATACAATCCACAACGAACACAAAAAAATACACAGGACCCTATCTCAACACATTCAATTACAAATACAATATCACGCGCAAAGACAATCTATTAATACAACACATTAACCCTCAAATCATTCCTATAAAGCCTAAACATCCATCATAAGCATGTCAAGTGATCCCATTTAAAGCGAATCCATTTACAAACCTAAGTGAGGGGATCAAGTGATGAGGATCAAATGCACGGTGGGAATCTGTAATGGGAACAGAGTTAGGATAGCATCTAAATCATAAGTTTGAAAGGCTGAGAATGATAGATACTAAACATACCACAGTTAAGTCGCTAGGATGAATTGTATGCGAGAGAGAGAATAAAGAAAAATTATGTTTGAGATTTTGAAAATAATGAAAATGTGTCAAGTCGTTAGGGGTATAGGAACAATTATTTTTCAAGAATACCAAGTTTCCACTTTAAGTCCCTGTACTTGTGTGAACGTCTAGCAACTCGCTAGAAAATATAAATAACAAGTCGCTAAGACTTTACTTGCCAAGTCGCTAACTCTGTTAAAGGTAAGTTGCTATCTATCATTTCAAAAGCAAGTCGCTATCTATTACTTCAAAAGCAAGTCGCTATCTATCATATTATGTATTATAGACACTTCCATCCATGAACTTATCGATTGCAAACCTGACACAGATAACATATAAGATAACCAAACTTAACACGTATAACATAATAAGATAAGAAAACTAACACAGAGGACACCATGAAACATGACAAGACAAAGACATGCATCTGAGCACAATACATATCCAACAATGGTGTAGAGAAAAACGAGATAACTTGTAAAATTCTACCCCTCAATCAATGTCACCAATGAACATTTATTGAATTTAACCCACCCGTTATAAAAAAAGATTATATCTTTTGTTCGAACTTCATCTATGATCCCGTGTCATTATTGAATGACATTTCTAGGACCGTAGATGTTATCGATAACAAGAGATACATCTTTTATTAGATTGTGGGAAAAGATTTAAATTATGAATTAAAAAAATGATTTTTGATATTAGTAAGAAAGATTTGTAAAAAAAATGATTTTTGATTTTTTTTAAACAGATTTGTACACAGATTTATAAGAGCGAGTCAAAGTACGGGGTACATCAATTTTGACAAGCAACAATTCCTGAGTGAGCAATATTGTTAGGAATTAGAAATTCCATAGTAAAGTGTCGGTCACCCCAAATATTATCTAGCATAAGTTAGCTCGTAGACATTACGTTATTTACTAGTTATTTAGTTAGTCATTTAGTTTAGTGCAACACCGTGGAGGACGAACGGGTCTTTACCCACTGTATGCTTGATCCACAGTCCGAAGGAGGATGTATTGTCTGTAACTATAAATACCCCTTCCATCCATGGAAGGGGTGGAGCTTTTCTTAATCTAACCTTACAACTTTTGTGAACCAAGTCTCTACCAAGAAATCTCCCTCTCTCTACTTTCTCTCTCTAAAATGGTGAACATGTATTTTGATCATCCAAGACCACCCGAATCATCAATACAATAAATATATCGATCCTACAAATGGTACCAGAGCCAAGGTTTTGGTGTTGTGTTGATTTGTGTGGTCTAGTTCCATGGTTACCTTATTTGTTGGTTTGTGATGCTTGTTTTAAAACTGATTGGGTACAACTTTGTTGGTCTAAAACTTTTTTTTCTACTTTTATGTAATATCAGCCAAACAACTTAGTAAGTATCTTGTATTTGGTTTTATGGTCAGGTTTTTATGTTCAATAATATGGTCTGGTTTTAAAGTCCAAAATCTGGGTCAATATGGGTAATATGTATGTTTTTGATGTCTTTTTTGGAGTTTGCAACCTGGTCAAAAAATTCGTCATTAATCGGTTCATCTTAGCAACTTTGTACAATCGGCTATTGAGCTTTTGTCTAATATGAGTCTGAAAAGATAGCAGTTTGTGGTCAGTTTCTTGGTAGCGAGTTGGGTGGTAGCGAGTTGGGTTTGCATTTTTGAATGCAACTTGATATGTTGTCCAGTGTTCATCCTCTGCCTTAGCGAGTTGAGGTGGTATTATCAGCGACTTGACCTCAAGTCTTCTAGCGACTTGTTTTGATTAAAATGTAGGGACTTATCCATGAGTCTTTACTCATGGTAACAACTTGCTTAAGACATAGCGACTTGTCACATACAAGTAGCGACTTGGTGCTAGCAACTTGGCTCTTGACTAAAAAGTAGCAACTTGTCTCAAGACTCCTGACTTAGCAACTTGAAAGAGACAGAAATGAAGAATGAGAAGATATGACCACAAGACCTCAACCACATCACTAAAATACCATTTACCAAACAACAACTAGACCTCAGTCATAAGCCATCATAGGTCTTAAATTGAAAATGAAAAGACTCAAAGCTGTAACATCAAATATTTGACACAACCATTCATCTAAACAAGAAATATTCGAAGATCTCAGATAATTTTCCGTGCAAAGTTGGATTTCAATCTCAACCATTCAAGGGTCAACACAAATATACCACCATCACAGATCTTAACTCGAACAACATATTCGAAAATCGTAATTATAAAGAAAAATGATCTCAGACTTTTCTTGTGTCTCAATAGGTTACTTCAAGACCTTCATGGGTCTATCACACGAAAAGATATCTTCACTGATCTTAGCATTTGACTATATCCGAAACCCAAAGAAATGAAATCACGACGAATCTATTATGATTTCTTTCTTTCGTTCGTACAATGGAACTCAAGCACAACAAAATGAAAATCTTTTCGGATCTCAGATTTGCTTTTTGAAGTGGTACTACAATTGTTTTGAACTCTAAAGATCAAAAATTTCAAAAAGGCAAATTCATCATCAACCATTTTGGATGTATATCTCCAATTATTCGAAACCGTAAGCACTAAAATGTAACAAGAATGTTACTTTTAGATTCTTTGTTAGTTCGAGACTTATCTACAATAACTAATCGAGACCTATAATTACCTGTGACCAATCAATTGTTTTTGAAGCCGTTCACACCTCGAGCCATCCCTGTGGCGATACCTATTGAACTCGTGCCATCCCTGTGGCAAGTTCACGTGGTACGGGTCTATGGAAAGAGTATGATAACAAATGATTATTTATGTGTTTGTAACTAGGGTTTGGTGGTTATATGAAGGAAAATCTGTGATGGTAGGCGTTTGTTTGAGATGAGATTAGAGTTTGTGTTGAGTGGATGGGGCGCTTAATAATTGATGTTAGGGTTTGTTGAGGCCGTAAGTGTATTTTGGATGAGAGAGGCGCTTTTGGTTGAGTATTTTTAGGTTTTGGATAAGTTATCATATGTCTGCACCATGATAATGTGTGATTAGGTCTTGCTTTGTATGTGTAAACACTTTTATATATCCGTTGGATTAGGTATACACTGTGAATGGGTCGGCTAAGTGGATGGGCTTCAAGAATGTTGGACATGGGCCTCAACTAAATATATCAAATTGACGTGAGCTTTATTGGTGAGAATATAATGGGATCCCAGTGCATCATCTTTATTTTACCTAATGAACCACATGAATTACTTATGAAGATAATATTGTCTTGAATATCAAGCATAATGAGCCACGCGGATTTGGATCGGGTTTCATGGGCTTAATCGATTAGTATGGGCTCAAGTAAATTGGAAGTTTGAAGATGGGTCGGATATTGTAATTGAATCGGGTTGTTCTTATGTGGTGATATGTGTTGTTGGATATTCTTATGAATCGGGTCTTCATTGGATATAGTTACATGCTCATCATAACGGATTTATAGGTCTCTTTGTTTGTACCGGATATACAATTATGAAGGTGAGCTAATATTTTATCATGGGATGCGAGATTTGTCGATGAGCTTTGAAAATGAGATTTGTTGAATAGATCTTATGATAATGCGATGTGATTTGAGACATGCAAGTTGTGATTTAATGATGCGATTCGCTGTGTTATGCCGATTGATACTTTGGTTTATACATTTTCATGAAGATTTGTATGTCACGGCTTGAAGTGCTGATTGGAAAATGTTGACTAAGGGGTTGTTTGAGTTTGATATTTCTTATTTGGATTTGAAGTGAGGTTTTTCCGCGATTTACCTATTTCATCTTCTTTATTTCCACATTTCGCCAAGATGACTTGTTTGCGCTTATTGAGTGTGATAAAGACTTGGCTATTTAGTTACTTGTGATTCTTTCTCGCTAACCCACAATGTAACTATCACCGTGTCTCACGCGAATTGAGGATATGTCAAGAGGTATTGTACATTGGGTACACCGTTTCTTCTTCACAAGGAGTAGTAAAAGTTTAAGTAACAATCTGAGAATTATACTTCATGATCAAGTTTGGTATATCGTTTACTTTCTCCATGTCACGTCACAGCAAGAACAAATTTGTATGCGGAATGATGTGTTTACCAAAGTGTTTATTGGATGGTTGATGATTTTGTTGATGTTGGATAATGAACAGTTGTTGAACCACGATGTTCCCCAAAACAGATATTCACAGAAACCAAAGTGGTCATAACACATTCAAGCTGACATTGTTTACGGTTTTGTCTTGATTTTGTAAATTCCCTGAAAGAACCTATTTCTGGTTTAAATCATAGATTTGTAAAACCCGTAATAATGGAAACACCTCGGTAATAGTAAAGTGCACTTCCGATCTATCTTACGGTTTATTCTTGGTTTTGTAAAATCCCCCGAAAGAAACTATTTTTCGGTTTAAACCATAGAGTTGTAAAATCCCGTATTGATGGATTCATCCTGGAGAAAGGAAAGTGTATTTCGGGATCTTATTTGATGCTGGTGCTACGGTTTATTCTTCAAAGAAGGGATAAAAGGGGGTACTTTATGAATTGGATGTGTGTTTGAATTTTCGTCATGGCAGTTTGGTTATTACATGGTTTTATGGGGTTATGTGCTTTTAACCATGGTCGGGATGAAATCATTATCAAAGTTCGTTTAAATGTCAAAGAAGGCTAGATTTGAGCAGCTAACCGTAAGAAGTGACAACGGCGCACTCAGATTATCTATTTGAGGTTGAAGTGAAATGTCACCGCAAGTGTACTTAGTATCCTGAAGGTATCGGATGGTTGGATGAAGATTCTTCATGATCCTTGTTCGGGCTTATTATTAAAAACTAAGACTTGGAAATCTATTTATTCTTGGGAGTCTTTTTTCTTTTTACCACGAGGGGAAATTAGCTTTTGCCACAAAAATAACTATCACTTTAAGGAGTTACGTTGTAGTGCTCAGTGTCAAATTTAATTGTGGATTTTCAAGAGGTGATGTACGTCTTATACTTGATGGTTGGTTGGTGAAGAGTATAGAGTACTTAGAGATTCAAATGGGCATGAAGTCTCGCACCGCTTTGTTACATATGTGCAAGTTTAAGTCACGAGTTCGGGTTAGTTTACTTCGAGGTCAAATTCATCATATTGGGTCTTCCATCAGCTTGTCACGACAAAGGGCCTATGACAATGATAATGGGGTTGATTACATGTTTTGCCAAGAGAGCTGAAAAGAGAATGATTATGACGCTTGAATACTTCGCTCAAGCCTCGCTTCTCAAAGAAAAGAAATGTGTACGCTTCAAGGCGCATTATCTTCTCAAGAGAAATATTCTTATATATGACCATTCTCATCAACATGCTTCATGCTTTTTTCCATGCGCTTCAGTCATCAAGTGAACCGGGCTACTGTTGATTGTTTTCATTCTACTTGCTCGATTATAATGAAGATGGCGTAATATCATGTGCTTATTTTAAGGGGAGAGAAGTGTGAATAGAACATTCGATGATTTTCACTTATTTAATCAAGAATTCCAACCTCGTATGCAATTTCGAGGGGAGAAGAAGTGTGAGTTTGCTGCATGGTTGATTGATTTCTGAGAATAAATGGTCAAACGGCTCCTAACTCATGTAAGAACCGATCTTCTTCTTATCGTCTTCGCTACATGGAGTTTCTTCTAAGAGTCGATGGTTGACATCTTCACCGCATTGATGAGTTTATCGACAAAGTGCTTCCGGTAATGCTTCACGATACATCAACATGATGATTCAACAATCTCTCGTTTTGTTTGATGTGATTGGTAGTTTGGTGTTACCATCTTGTGTGTTCGCTGCGTACCGATTGTGATTTCCTTGATGAACATCTTCTGTTCTTGTTTGATTGGGAGGGATTTTAGTTAAGGGGATTTGCAAGATGTAAGTTAATTGGGATGCTTTTTGGTGTGAGTTGAAGATGTTAACATTCTATTCCCCATTCGTACAATCTTGAAGAAGGTCGAGTCTACAGTCGGTTCTACATTTTCTACTGCATGTTAGAAGACTAATGTGACAACTCCTACTTTCAGGTCATTTCTCAAATCCCTATTAAAGTTCACTATTTCATCATTTATCGTAAACTAGGTTTACGAGTATTAAATTCGCGTAACCTTAGTGGTTTAGTCAGTGAATTCATGAACAATCATTAAGGACATTTCATATAGACTAGGTTTAGTCTACATATCATTAGCATCATTATCATCACATTAGTTCATGCATGGTTTTGCATTTGACATTAAAACGTATAATTTCCTATTAAATAAACGCTATCGCGTAATTAATTATTTTGAACATTTGATCCAACACTTTCAAAAAAAAAAAATTATCCCGATATATTTTTATACTCATATTAAGATTATAAAAATAATATTATGAGTTTACCAAGTGTTTTAAATTTATTTTGTATATAAATTGTTATATTTATATAATTACGGTTTTCGTGCCAAATACTACACGATTATTATTATTTCACTCAAATTTTGTAAGAAATGTATTTTTATAATTTTTATGACTTCAATATAGTTTATTTTGATCCGTTAAAATTTATTTTTAGTTAACGCTACCTTTCAAGCTTAAATGTACACTTACTTACCTAAATAAACTTACAAATACACAATTACCTACACTTATCTACATCTTCATACTTAGTAAAAAAAAAAAAAAAAAAATACATACAAACTCACCCAACTATACCCTTGTCGACATACAAGGGTTAGTCACACCCAACTTGATGAAATATCTCTACATATAACATATTATACTAAATACTTAACACATACACATCTAAAATTTCAAAGTGAAAAAGCAAAGTATCTCCTCTCTTCTCCTCTTGCTCCAACCGGCCATTCAAGTGATCAAAGAAGGAATCCTTAAAAAAATTTCAAGACAAGTTATTTGCAATCTAGTAACACTCTTTGTATAGGTTTTGAAATAAAAACCTTGAGTGTATAGGATTTAACCTTAGCTCATATCACCTCATCAATTACTAGTAAGCATTTCATACATATCATTATCTTTCATATTCATTTTTATGTTCATTTTCATCATATTCAAGAAAAACATGCAAATTATGTAGATGTTTATACCACTTTTTAAGGTTTTAAGTGTTATATATATATTTCATCCTATAATTAATCCTTGAAACACATCACTTTTGGTGATGCCTAGGAAACCATGACACCCTAAGAAGGTGTATGGTAGGATTAGAATAGCTTCGGAGTTGTTTTGAATGGGTTAGAATAGGTTTGGCGCGAGAAAAACTCATTTCGACAAGTTTGCAAAAGGGTCTGTCCTTATTTTAAAAATCTGGAAAATCCGACAGTAGATAAAAATTTTTGGCCTAGATATTTAGAAAATATACTTTAAAACTAAAACCGCGGGCCGCTTGAACGGATTAAAACGGAGCTATAACGAAGAAGTTATGAATTTTTCAAGTTAAGTTTAAAAACTATAAAATCCTGAAAATTCAGCATGTTATGTCTATTTTGTACGAGTCAAAAATGAGGCTTAGGCGTTATAAATTGTGTCGACTTATCAAAAATATATTAGTATACTTAAATACGAATCTAAGGATGTAGAAAACGTAGAAAACGGACTTGTAACGAGTAAATTACACGCGATAAACCAAGTTGCCGTAACTTTATTCTATTAGCAAAATTAATATATTTTCTATTAAACACATACTACGCAACGAGGACCATGTTGAGGGTCGTTTTTAACAATGACGGAGTACTTTTTATAAAATGATGTCTTCTAGTAAAAGTAAGTTCGCCTAGCCTATTTTCCAAAATGTCCAACCGCTCATCGAGCGGAGTTGTAATCTAATGAAATACGGTTACTTAAACTTTGCCGAAAACCATCCTTAAACGATATTTTGGACAAAAGTACCATACTTAACCTATATTTTTCTCCGTGATCGAGACCTCTAGGATGAAAATTTAAACACTAAAACTTTGGGATAATGATACGAGCTTCCCAAAACCGTTGAGTTCGTTTCCTAACACTCGACGTGCACCATTTTACGACTAGCTTTTCGAGGCCGTTTAGTCACTTTCATGAATTCTTCAAATGACATTATTTTACGACGAAAAGTTATAATCTCTTAATAAATCACTAAATGAGTATCGCCGATATCATTTCAACATAAATTCATGTAAGATAATTTAAATATGGTCAAGACGTTATAAGATTATTTTTTCGACGATAAGTATTATTTTCAAAAATTCACAAGTGGTATAGATATCGTATGAATTGTATGCATAACATTACATCATGACTTATTACATATCATATCATTCATAATAGGTTCAAGTTTGAGATTCACGCTACATTTCGGTGTACTCACTTTTGTCATCGCATCATTGTACCAAGTGAGTTCATAGCCCCACTTTCTATTACTTAATTGTTTTACAAACTCTTGGGGAGATACATGCAATATTTATACAAATGCTTTGAACTGCACGTTATATCCAAATGCTTTATTGTCACTAAGTATTCTATTGCCATGTTTGAAGTCCCTACATCATGCACCATTAGTCACTTGCGAGTGAGCCGTAATATTGTGAATAGGCCTATTGGAATTAACACTCCCGTTCTTATTGACCCAGCCAGGGGAAATCGAACGCACTATATTTGAATCATTAAGGTAAATTGGCAAGTTTACCTATTAGGGCTGCGATGAAACGATTTTACCAATTTCTATTGGTACGAGGTTTACGCTTTGGTTGTCATGAACTTAGTGAAATAAATGCTTTGTTTTAAACGATGAGTGTGAAACAACGTAACTCACACTACGAATATTGTGTTCAAACGAATTAATTAAACCTATGAATTTCACTCAACCTTTGTGTTGACAGATTTAAGCATGTTTTATCTCAGGTATCTAAGGCATACACTTCATGGCATGCATGTGGACTTATCATAGAGTCAGTGACGACGCTGTTTCACTTGGGTTTTATATACTTTAAAACATCATTTTAATTGTAACAAACTTATTTCCGCACAAGTTGATTTTCATTTGGGACCTATACTTTGTAAACTCGGATTATTTTATTAAATCAAACGATGTATTTTCCAAACGACACTTTAGGTCGCTCGATATAACCGTGATTGTGATGCTATGACAAATCAATCCCCGAATTCCATTCCTGCAAAACAGGTAATTTGGGGGTGTGACAACTAAAGATGAGTTGCGTTTGATTATCCAAAGACTTCTTCATAATCTGGGCATTTATCAAACAGATTGTTGGTTTAGGGGAGAGCACTGATTGGGGGAGAGTGAAAAGTCAGATTTATTCCCCAATTATATTTGCTCACATTGTTTCTTCAAAGAAGTTGATTCTCACGATATATCCGAGCTAATGATGTTCTTCTCAACAAATTTCAAGTATTTGGGTCGATAATATGTTGCCGGGTTCTGAAGCGTCAAAACCAGCAAGGGGGAAGGAGACACACATATAAACACAAAGCGAGTAAACTTGATGAACTTAATTCTTCTAAGTGATTGAAGATATCCCGGGAAGACAAATGTTATTACCGCAGAGAAACTCAAGGTTTGACTCATGGCGAGTAAACTTGATGAACTTAACTCTTCTATGTGATTGAAGATATCCCGGGAAGACAAATGTCATGACCGCAGAGAATCTCAAGGTTTTACTCATCAAGGCTTTAAGTGTCATTATTCCAACTACTTGGGGAAGAGATGGAAGAGTTAGTTTCTGAAGATAAAAGGGGTACACAAGTGTGTGATGATTTTGATGTTATCGAAATCATCAAGGGAGAGAGATTGTGTACATTGGGGATGCTCAGCTGTTTTACTTGAGGGCTTAATCAGTGATTCAGATATAATCACTTATTCGGAGTTGAAATCCTCAGAGATAGTCCTCCGCAGAGATAATCAGTGATTCGGCCTGCCTCTTCAATGTTATCGGTTCTTCTCTCTTTGTCATTCGGTACTTCGGTTCGTGAGCTTCATACACTTTCTTCATGGGAGAGAAAAGTATACATCGGGGTTATTCTTTGGCTATCGGACTTAATTTGCTACTTCGATGGTATAAGTTTCTCTGTCTTTGGGTATATGTGTATTCGTGTTCGTGAGTTCTATTCTAAGAGACTGACCGCATCAATTGCCTACTTGGGGAAGTGGTTTCTTGACAACTTTTTGGTATGGATTGCTTCAGCACTTCGTGGTTATGAAATGTGAGAAGATTATTTATGAGTGGGATGATACGTAGTTGATCTATTGGATGATATTACCTCGAACGAAGAATCACGATGATTATTCTTAAAAGGAGCATGGGATTTATGGTAATGGTATGCTTCTCTGTGCACCTGGCTAAGGCAAGCTTGAAATAGAGCTTCAAATCTGCTCAGCTAAAGGATTTTCGGTTTGGGGGGAAGCTTCCAAAGTCTCACTTTCAGATGGTTCAATTTCTTTCTTTGATTCAAGAGCCCTGGAAGCTTTGGTGGTGAATGTTTAAGAGTTGATGACTTCTATCTTCTACGACGTGCTTCTCGATATCCTTATCTCGGTACTCGTATCATCATCTTCTTTAACTATATCATCTTCTCTATCTTTGTATATATTTATTAAAAACCAAATACAAAAATATAACACCAACAAAAAGAAAATAGAAAAATATAAAATCATCAAAAATCCATAAAAATCAGAAAATTTCAAAAATACCAAAAAATATTTTCCAAGACATGTCTTCGGTATCGATAACATCTAAGGTCTTAGAAATGTCATTCAACAATGGCACGGGACCATAGATGAAGTTCGAGCAGAAGGTGTAAATATTTATTTTCAAAACATGTCTCAAAATATGGCTTGCAGTTACCTCAGACTGTAACCCGTGCTTAAAACCATGGTTTGCTATTATTTTAGATAGCAACCCACTCTTCATAAGAAAGGAAAGTATTGCGCTAAACCAATTTTCAAACATTTCGTGCACTTATCCTAAAACAATATAAGGAATGTATGTCGAAGGACTGCTGTTTCTACTCAAATATTTTTCCTTCAAAAATTCTTCAAAAAAATATTTGTTTTAACAAAATGGTGGTAAATGAGTTGCTTGAAAATCTATCAGTTTGAATTTTCAAAAAATTGAAACTCGGTCAATGACTTCAGCGCTTTTAAACTTTTTAGAAAATGAGTCATTGATTGAAGGGGAGAATGTTTTCAAATCTATATCATCTAACAGACTTTCTTAATTATCCTAATATGCTTAATTAAAAATGATGTTAACCTATGTTGAAGGACTAGGTGCCTAGGATAAGATTGTTAGGATTAGATGATTAGAGTTTGATGATCTGATTGATATGTTGAATTGACTGTTATTAGTCGATTGCTGTTTGGGTGAGGTCGACCACCATATATCTGTTTGTGTCCACTAACATATGCAGGTATATCGGTATATAAGAATGTTCCCGATCCGGATCCCACAATTGAAGACGATTGGATGCCGAAAGGAAAGGGTAACTATATCTTGGGTTGACAAATGAAGAAACGGAGCTTAATTGGACTTCAATGTAGAGTTGGCATAAATGCAACGTAAGAGGTGTCATTGCATCAACAGATGGTTTTCTTCTAAGTGATTGAAGAAACGGAGCTTAATTTGACCTCAGTTGGCATTAAAATGCAACGTAAGAAGTCTCACTTCATTTGCAGACGGTTTTTCTTCCAATCCTCAGCAACAACATCAAAAGCTTCTCAACCACTAATGTATCTTTGTGCAGGATACTATTTTTAAACAATTTTTAAGAAAAATTTGAATAAATTGTTTTGAAAATGGAAAATATTGTTTTTGAAAATAAATTTGACTAAATTTTGAAAATCACCGGACTTCATTTTATCAAAACCTAAGTCACTCAATCATCGACTACGGTCATCGATTGAGGGGGAGAGTGATTTATAATAATATATTTTCAAGCGATATTTCATCAAAAAGTCCGGTTTGTACAATAATTAAGTGGTGATCTAAAGATTTAATGTTATGTCATGGTATGATTTTTCTTTAGAATCAAGATCTTTCAAAATGAAGTTTTTTCTGTTCTTGTTTGATTGTGAAATTGTTTTATTTTACTTAAAGATCTCTTAAAAACTATCATACCTAACACTAATAATCTTTAATGTCTTAAATTGGTCCTTGTCTGTCATTTTTCAAAAATTGAATCTTGCCACGTCTTTCCCTAAAACTTTCTAAATGATTTGAATCAATCGGGATCCAAAATCTCAATTGGTTTGAAATTTTTGATCAGGGGAGAGATAGTGATTTAAATTTCTTATCTGTTTAAATGGAATTGGTTGTAGTCCTTTAAAGGCACTCCTGCCTCCATGTGCCAAACGATTTCAAATATACAATGCTCATGTTGAGGAGGAGCATTTATCCAAAAACAAGATGAGTATTTAAACCAGGCCACATATTCTCCCATGTTTTCTAAACCTTATTAAATCACTTGGGATCCAAAATCTCAAAGGGTTTGATATTTTTGATCGAGGGAGAATTTGTGATTTAATAATGAAATTTGATAAAAGGTGATCGTTTTGATTCAATTGTGCAGGCTGCTCTCTCATATGTGCTAGACGCTTTCGAATCTCGAAGCACATATTGAGGGGGAGCATTTCAAAAGAAAATAAACTATCGAGGTACACAAGCTTTTATGTTTTAACATGAAGTACCTTGATTGAGTTTTCGAGTGGTTTCTTAATGGGTTTTGTGATCGTGATTATGCTTAAAAAAGAACTCTTTCCTCTATGTGATAAAATGATTTCATATATCCTATGCACATATTGAGGGGGGGAAATTTACCAAGAAAATCAAATGGCTGTTTCTATGAAAATTGTGATTAAAGAAAATATTTCAAAGTCCTCTTGCCTCCATGTGCTAAACAATTTCTAAATCATATGCACATGTTGAGGGGGAGGCTTTCTAAATGATCAAAACTATTAAGGTACAAAATGATCTGATCTTATATCACAGGTACCTTGATTGATTTTTCAAATGATTTTTCAATTGGTTTCGAGAAGGAATTAACAATACCAAAAGACCGACCAATTTACTTTATGCATGGAGTTATAAGGATGGTTAGGTTAGGTATTCGTTCCCACGATCCGCCGGAACCGGAGGGATCTACCCAGCGACAATCCACTAGATAGTGTAGAGTCCTTAGGTATGATGAAAAAAGGAGAAAAATGAGATATGGGAAGAGTGCGGACTGAGACTGAGTTAGTACTGGAATAAACCCAACAAGGTTCTAGTTATGAAGTCTTGGTAAGCACTGAAGGGGTTGAAGAATGAAAAAGAAATGAAATGAGAAAAGGGTGAAAAGAAATAGCCCTCCAATAATTCAACCTTAGGGCAGAAACCGGGTTCAATACATATGCTACTAGTGGTTACTAAGGTAACACTGGTATTGAAGACAAGACGTCATGGACCCAGTGACGCACTGCACTAACCTTCCCAAGCTACTCAAGTTCCTCTTAAAAGGGCTTGTTTCATTATCACGGGGAACCGACATTATCTATCGACTTTCTCTTAGAGATTGTTGATATTGAAGAAGGAGACCCTCTCCCTAGTCTCCGGCATAGGAACCAAATGTGCACAATGGAGTGTAGAGCCAAGAGATCATCCACAATATCTCATTAGGACACTAAATTCTTGAAGACTTACTGTTTCATACAATGTAGAAAGTAAGAATATATTAAGAGTCCTACGCATTATCCTTGTGGTATTGTCAGAACGTCGAATCTGTACTCTTTTCAAATACAAAAAGTGTTTTTGATTGAAAATTGATCTTTCTTATAAAACCTTCGTCGTATTGCAAAACTCTTTCTTCTAAGCAATACGCGATTGTTTTCAAATCATTTTTCATCAATCAGTGAATCTCAATTTGCTGGTTCACTCACTCCGTGTTGTCTTCTTTGAGACGTTCCAGTTTGAGAACAGCTAGAGCAGCTGCGAAACCCCGTCAAGGAGATTCTTAGGAATCCTACCTGATCACAGGCAGTACTTGTACTGATCAACGGGGAACCGTGGGCCGTGTACCTCAATTCAACGAAAGTGATCAAAGACACTTTCGTGTGTTTTATTGCTAACGGTTGTTTGCAGGTACATTTGGACGGTTGCAGTGATCAGTAATTGAGGAGTCAATCCATTGCCGCATGCTCACAGCATCCACACTTAATTAAAGAAATCATGACTGGTGCATATCTACGTAACTCGCTCGATATTTTCATACTATACTTCTGCTACGCTGCTGCAAATATCATGAACCAGTAAAAGCTTCCGCTACTCTGATGGAAAGATGTCATGATTCAAAAGTGTGAGCATGTCGGTCCAAAAGTCACAACATCACATGATGGCAACACAACTAAGGGTGATCCAGAGATTTACTGGGGCTGATGATCTCAAAGAAAGCTCGAAGATCATCAATGATGTGGATCAGTTAAAGGCCTCCACTAAAAGTACAAAATTATGCGGACTTTGAAGTTGCACTACTTAAGCACAAAGATTGTGGAAGTAAAGAATTAAAGTCTACGAGCTCAAGACTGAAGATAAAATAGAATGCTAGGATTCGAAATGTAAAACATGGGGTGACCTCCCTTAGGGGGAGATTGTTAGGAATTGGAAATTCCATAGTAAAGTGTCGGTCACCCCAAATATTATCTAGCATAAGTTAGCTCGTAGACATTACGTTATTTACTAGTTATTTAGTTAGTTATTTAGTTTAGTGCAACACCGTGGAGGACGGACGGGTCTTTACCCACTGTATGCCTGATCCACAGTCCGAAGGAGGACGTATTGTCTGTAACTATAAATACCCCTTCCATCCATGGAAGGGGTGGAGCTTTTCTTAATCTAACCTTACAACTTTTGTGAACCAAGTCTCTACCAAGAAATCTCCCTCTCTCTACCTTCTCCCTCTAAAATGGTAAACATGTATTTTGATCATCCAAGACCACCCGAATCATCAACACAATAAATATATCGATCCTACAAATATTCATTTCTGATGGAAACCAAGTCATGATGTTCCTGATTGAATTGAGCATTGTACCTAAAAAAGACTGAGAACACTTTGCACTAGAGGCACATGTAGTATTGCAGATAGATGGGTTAGTGACATGAGTAACCTCACTACTGGATGTTGCACAGTTTGATCTAGGAGTGTCATTAATAGAAATCCCTTTAGGTTCAATATTCTTGAAGAGTTTTCCTGTGGGCATCCACTTAAGGCAAGATCTAGGCATGTAAGTCCGTTTGGATCCTAAAAACTTAAATAATCTACCAGTGGGAATCCATTTGAGACAGCTGCTAGTAGATTTGGATGTAGGCACTTCCTTCTTTTGAATATTGGTCCTTTTGTAATTAGTTGGTTTCTTAAGGGATTGATCATCCATTTGATGCTTCATATGAGAACTAGATGAACTCCTAGTATTCCTGATCTTAGAACTTTGAACATTTACAAGGGGTTTGTTATTCATCATATCGGAATGAAATAGTGAAGTGACTGGTTTTGTCAAAACAGTATTCGCATCAACTTGGGAGGCAAGCTTAGATCTCGATGGTTTAAATCTTTCAGTTCTAAAAGCATTGGGCTGCCTAACTACAGTATGTTTTGAGTTGTTCTGAACAATTGGCTTTCCCAAGGTTGATGGTTTTGAAAACTTAGTGTTCACCCTATTTCCAATAGATTTCCTAAGCTCATTTTTAAGGCAAAAATAGTGAAGCTCTTATCCTGAATTTGGGCTTTGAAGGCATCAATGTCAGCTAAGAAGGAATTAGTTTGATCTATCAACTTGGAATTGGTCTCTAATAAGTTCTTTCTTAAGGACTCATTTTCCCTCAAAAGGTTGGACACACATAAAGCTAGTTCATCATTCCTAGATTTAAGCGTGCTACTCATCTCATGATAATCACTCTTATGCACATCTGAGAGTTGTAATTTCAGATTGCATATGGTTGAATCTTTGTCCTGAATCTGGGTTTTTAAGTGGTTAATTTCAAAAAATTCTCGAAATTCTGGAAATTCCTGATTAGTGCAAGAATTTTTTGCAAGAAATCTTTCTTCCTTTTGTTGTATTGCAATTTCCAAGGAAATACAATGTTTTTCAAGAATTGAGTATTTGTTTGAAAGTTCATCATAAACCCCTTTTTCAATCATGTCATTAGTTTTAAAAGTTTTAGATTCGGCTCAACCCACATAATTAACAAGATTATGTTCGTGAGTTAGGATCAAATTGATCAGATACATTAGTACATGCATTATGTTGATCAGTTAAGGGTACCTCATCGCATGAAACCTGTTCATTTGCAGATATGTCATCAGTATTCACCACATGCATAACAGGAGTGGTCATGTAAGCTGTTTCATGCTTTTCTGACTCAGAGCCTTTGTGTTTAATACATTCGGTTTCATCATCCTTTGATGCAACTGAAATTCTGCATTCGGCATCATCCATTCTTTCAACTGGTCCATTACCCGATTTAGCACAACTTTCATTTGATTTTATCTGACACCCATTCAACACATTCAACTGAACATTCTCTTGAGAAACTTCCCTAATGTACATTTCCACATTATCCATAAGTTGAATAAATGTGTTGATGTACTCATGAATTTCTACTCCAGTATGTTTCTTGAATGAAATTCCAGTCACATGTTGATCAAAGTCTGCGGAATATTCCCCATTGATAAATGGCTGAAATTGGTTGTAGATTACTTGAAGTGCAGCATTCGAGTCTTCCATTAATACCTTCTTTTTGGTAATTTGAAGCTTCAGTTGTTCTAAGTTCAGCAACATTGTTCTTTTTAATGTGGATAAGTCCTGACGAAAGAGAGCACTGCATGTTCGATGCCTAGTTGTGGATAACAGATGTGTGAGGTGCTGATGAAGTAGTTGAAAGGACTCAATGTTGCATTCCATTTTCCTTGCATCATTTGTCAATACCAAGTGTGATGCATTAGATTTTGACTCAGATTGTGAAGTGTGTTGATCATAAATTGCTGAATCAATCAAGGTAGAACATTCAGAATAGCAACCAGTTTCATTGTTCTGTGAGGTATCATAAAGTTCAAGTACTTTGGAGATTAAAGGGTCAGTGATGTAAGACATTGTGTTGATGGATATTAGATATGAGTAACTTGTATCAATTTACCAAATTGCTATATAGACAAGTCGCTAACAAAACAACTCGCCAAGAACCATAACACCAAGTCGCTACGAATTAGAAGACAAGTCGCTAAGCACCAAGTCGCTAAAAATTATGACAACAAGTCGCTAAGCACCAAGTCGCTAGACACAGTTAATTTGCTAAAGAACAACTCGCTAAGATCGAAGTTGCTAACAATTTACACTACAACTCGCTAACAATTTCTGAAGCAAGTCGCTAACCTCACCAAGTCGCTAGCCGTAGTGGAGAATCCACTAACTTGTACTATTTGTCGGCTTGTCTCAATAGACAAGTCGCTAGGCTCAAGTCGCTACCAACTAACGCTGTAACTCGCTAACTTTTACTGAAGCAAGTCGCTACGATGAAAAACACTACGAGAGCCAAGTCGCTAGCAAGAAAAACTTCAAAAACACAATTTTCAATCCAAAACAAGCTCAACCACAGTGATTCAAGCTTACCAAATCAAAACCCAAGCACTTACAATGATTCTAAACACAAAAGTACACCCAAAATTCAAACTTTAACACTAGAAATGATCCAAATGATGCAAAACCACTAAACTTTTTCAAACTTAAAAACCATCTAAAACCACTAGAAATCCAAGGATATGTAAAAGAGATGATCAAACCAAGGCTCTTGATACCATTTGTAACATATTGGATTTCACAAATACACAATCAATGACAAATAAGGCGTATGATTAGATGGTTTAGAGAGAGAAAGTGGGATATTCTAGAAAGAGAAACTCATGGAAGGTTAGATTCCAAATGAACATCCAACCCTCTACCTTGGGAGGTAGAGGGTATTTATAGGTTACAAACTAAACGACCTCCTGATGGCCTGTGGATCAGGAATACAATGGGTAAAGACCCGTCCTTCCTCCACGGTGTTACACTAAACTATTCTATGCTACAAACTAACTACTAAATAACGTAACAAACGATATGTCTACGAGCTAACTTATGCTAGATAATATTTGGGGTGAACAAATCTTCACATATGGAATTTCGATTCCTAAAGCAGCTAGGAGAGGTGGTAGGTTTACCCCTCCATTTCCTACCGGGTTGCTTCCTCCGTTAGAGTTCTCACTCATTCTTTCACATTGTACTCTTTCCCTTCTTCCCGGATCTCCCCGGGACCTTCTTCAAAACCCACAGTCCTTCCATTAGGCCTTCTTATGGAAGGAGAACCATTTCGTAGGGCTGAACGCCCCCTGTTAATCGGTCGAGGCCTCTCATCTACCTCAATCTCTTCATCATATTCCTCACTGGAATATTCCAGTTCCCTTCGCATTTTAGTGTTGCGAACTTGCCTCTTATGAGCCCTCAGTAAAGACTCTAAGGCTTCGAAGTTTGCCTCAACGAAGGCAGGGCTAATTTCTGGAATAGGGTTAGCGGAAGTTGAGGCGTGATGTACGGGAGTGGTTTCCAAACGAGATCGTAGTAAAGGTGGAGGCTGTATGGGGTGAGATTATCGGTGTTAGTTGTGTTGAGAAGGACCGGGGTAGAGAAACCTCGGTGGAGGCGATCTTCCCTTCCTTCCATGCCGGAAAGGTAGCGTAATCGGTTAAGGTTTTAAGACTTGGTAATTACGGGACTAATAGTAGCGTGTCCCATGAATGGCGCCACTGATTGTACAATAAATTGCATTACCAGGATTCGATGATAATCAAATGTATGAGGGGTGTATGTTCCAGCCAAGATTGTCTTTCACCTGAGAATAAAAAATACGAAGACACTACGTTAAGTGATTACATAGGGGTTGGACCCTGCGAACCACCTCCGGTGTGAGAGTAAGTATGAGTTATGGTTGTATAAGTGTGTGTAAGTAAAGAGATGAGTATTGAATGAGCTTACCATAATCCTTTGCCCATCCAACCTATTTAGAGTGGAAGAAATAGGGTTAGGGGCACCTCTGCACGAATGTCGGAGAACATGGGGGCGTCCCATGTTTGTGGGTAACTGTTAGGGCTTAGTGAGCCACGTTCTCAAACTTGGCGGGGAAGCCAAGAAAGAGAGGGAGATCGTGGGTTTGACCAAGTCAGGAGGTTCTCCTATCCGTTGCTCCTTCGTCAACCATACCACGAAGGGCTTAGGGCTTCGAATGGCGTATTCCCGTAGGTAACCTTCGTGCTTACGAATGGTTTGACGCCTATGAATATTCTGGAGACCTAACTTGGGCCTTCGAACAAAAGGGCTTCGAGACGCCTCAAGGAGTGTCCTTTGAGCTGTTCGGAGGTTACATCATCAAAAGTGAATACGCTTTTGAAGTCGCTTTTTCAAAATCATACCAAAATGAAAAATGTTTGGAAATACAGATACGTGATCTAGTCGAATCCAAGAATGTCTTGCTTTCTCAAATAGAACAACAAAATTTTGATCATCAACAACAAATTAACACTCTTACTTCAGAAACTCAAAAAGCCAAGTCTGAGTTGTTAACATGTCAAAACAGTTTTCGAGTACAAAAACATTCAAGGACGAGAATTGATCAGTATCTCGATGAAATTGTAGATTTACAAAACAAAATAAAATAGTTTCGAAATGTTGTTTATAAACATGGTGAGTCAATCACAACAATTTAAAAGTTTACTTTTAAGCCAAATCCAAATGGATATGGGCCAATTGTTGCTGATTACAAACCACGTTTTTCAAATAGAGCATTCAGTCCAAATCCTCAAGTTTACAGTGCAGAACATAGAATTGATGATTCAATTATGAGTGTTGTTGAATATAATCGTGATGAGGAATCGATGTGATACTGAGAGTCGATTAAAAATGGAAAATGTTGAATATAACAAACCATTTGACTATTCAAAAATCAAACCTTTTGTTAAACAACAAGATAATACTAACACACTTTGGGTTATCACACTAATTCCTGAGTCCTCTTCTTATGTTGGTCCCCTAAACAATGTTGCACAAATTAATGGTCCTTTACCTTTCTTCAGTGAAATTAAACCATTAGCCAAAAGATGTCAAATTCTGAAATATTTTGATACATTTATGTCAGACATAAAACTTTTGGAACATGAAATTGAAGTTAATTCTGAAATAAAAGCTGAACATTTGTAGGATCGAATATTTTATGTTTTTTGATGATTCGGGTGGTCTAGGATTGTGATTAAACAAGAATGCCATTGTTAGAGAGATGAAGAGAGTTGAGAGGGTGTTTCTAGAGAGAGAAATAAATCAAAATGAAAGGTTAGATTATGAGAAGCACTACCCTTCCCTTAGTGGGAAGGGTATTTATAGTTACAGACTAAACGACCTCCTGACGGCCTGTGGATCAGGTATACAGTGGGTAAAGACCCGTCCTTCCTCCACGGTGTTGCTCTAAACTAATCTACGCTACTAACTAACTAATTAACTACTGAATAACGTAAATAACGACACGTCTATGAGCTAACATATGCTAGACCATAATTGGGGTGACCGACGCTTTAACATGGAATTTCCAATTCCTAACAATCTCCCCCAAAGGGAGGTCACCCCATGAAATACATTTTTCATCCTAGCATTCTATCTTTGTCTTTAGTTCTGAGCTCGTAGACTTCTATTCTTCAAGTTCAAATCTTTGTGCTTTAGTAGATATTCTTCAAAGTCTGATTATTTTGTACTTTTAGTGGAGGCCTTTAAGTGATCCACATCTTTGATGATCTTTTAGCATTCTTTGAGATCATCAGCCACAGTAAATCTCTAGATCACCCTTTGTAGTGTTGCCTTCATGTGAAGTTGTGACTTTTGGACCGACATGCTCACACTTTCTGGATCATGACATCTTTTCATCGGAGTAGCGGAAGCTTTACGGCTCATGATATTAGTAGCAGCAGTAGCGAAACATAGTATAAAAATATCGAGCCGTTCTAGATATGCATAAGTCATGATTTCTTCAATTAAGTGTGGATGCCGTGAGCATGCGGCTTTGGATTGACTTCTCAATTCTGATCAGCTACAACCGTCCAAATGTACCTACAAACAACAGTTAGCAATAAAACACACAAACGTGTCTTTGATCACTTTCGTTGAATTGAGGTACACGGCCCACGGTTCCCCGTTGATCAGTACAAGTACTACCTGTGATCAGGTATAATTCCAAAGAATCTCCTTGACAAGGTTTCGCAGCTGTTCTAGCCGTTCTCAAACTGGAACGTCTCAAAGAAGACAACACGAGGTGAGTGAACCATCGAATTGAGATTCACTGATTGATGAAAAATTGATTTGAAAAACAATCGCGTATTGCTAAAAGAAAGAATTTTGCAATACGACAAAGGTTTTATGAGAAGGATCAAATTTCAATCAAAAATACTTTTTGTATTTGAAAAGAGTACACATTTGATGTGCTAGAGAAAAGAAGAGATTCGCACATCGAACAGTTTTTCCAAAAGTATTTTTTTCAATCAGAGATACTTTTTGAATTTGAAAATGAATACACATTCGATGTGCTAGAGAAAAGAAGATTTGCACATCGAACGGTTTTTCCAAAAGTATTCGTCAATTCATTTCCTGGACCAAGGTTGATTCACGAGTGAATCGCCCCATCGTTTCTATCCAGTTGTCACAAGTTTGATCTTTCGAGAAGATCTCACATGTCACCCACCAAGAGCTTGTTTGATGTTGGCTCTAGAAGGATTTCCATCTTCATCGTGAATATATTTAATATATCACTCGGATGTTCTGGCAATACCACAAGGATAATGCGTAGGACTCTTAATATATACTCACTTTCCACATTGTGTGAAACAGCAAGTCTTCATTATTTTTGTGTCCTAATGAGATATTGTGGATGATCTCTTGGCTCTAGACTCAATTGTGCACTATGGTTTCCTATGCCAGAGACTAGGGAGAGGGTCTCCTTGTTCAATATCAACAATCTCTAAGAGAAAGTAGATAGATTATGTAGGTTCCCCGTGAGAATGAAACAAGCCCTTTTAAGAGGAAATTGAGTAGCTTGGGAAGTTAGGAGCAGTGCGTCACTGGGTCCATGACATCTTGTCTTCAATACCGGCGTTACCTTGGTAACCACCAGTAGCATATGTATTGAACCCGGTTTTAGCCCTAAGGTTGAATTATTGGAGGGCTATTTCTTTTCACCCTTTTCACATTCAATTTTTTTTCATTCTTCAACCCTTTCAGTGCTTACCGAGACTTCATAACTAGAACCTTGTTGGGTTTATTCCAGTTCTAGCTCTATCTCAGTCCGCACTCTTCCCATTTCTCACTTTTCTCCTTTTTTCATCATACCTAAGGACTTCTATACTATCTAGTGGATTGTCCCTGGGTAGATCCCTCCGGCTCTGGCGAGATCTTGGGAATGAGTACCTAACCTAACCATCCTTATAACACCATGCATAAAGTAAATTGGTCGGTCTTTTGGTATTGTTCTTTCTCTTCTTGAAACCAATTGAAAAATCATTTGGAAAATCAATCAAGGTACTTATGATATAATATCAAAACATTTTGTACCTTAATTGTTTTGATCATTTATAAATGCTCCCCCTCAACATGTGCATATGATTTTGAAATTGTTTAGCACATGGAGGCAAGAGTTCTTTTGAAATAATTTCTTTGATCACAATTTCCTTAGAAAAAGCCTTTTGATTTTCTTGGTAAATTCTCCCCCTCAAAATGTGCGTTGGATATTTGAAAATCATTTTGCACATAGAGGCAAGAGGTTTTTGAAGTACTTTTCACGATTGCCAATAGAAACCATTTGCTCCCCCTCAATATGTGCATCGATATACGAAAGAGTTTAGCACATATTAGAGAGAACTTGCACTTTGAATCAAAACGATCATCTTATATCAAATTTCATATTAAATCACAAATTCTCCCCCGATAAAAAATATCAAACCCTTTGAGATTTTGGATCCCAAGTGATTTAATAAGGTTTGGAAAATGTGGGAGAATATGTGCCTTATTTAAATGCTCTTCCGGTTTTTGGTTAAATGCTCCTCCACAATCATGTGCATTATGTATTTCAAAATCGTTTGGCACATGAGGAAGAAGTGCTTTTGAAACAATCACCCTTTAAAACCGATTTGAGATTTAAATCACGATCTCTCCCCCGATCAAAAATTTCAAACCAATTGAGATTTTGGATCCCGATTGATTTAAATCATTTGGAAAATTTTGGGGAAAGACGTGGCAAGATTTAATTTTTGAAATTGACTGATGAGGATCAACTTTAGACATTAAAGATTGTTAGTGTCAGGTATGATATTTTTAAAAGATCTTTAAGTAAAATAAAACAATTTCACAATCAAACAAGAACATAACATATTTCATTTTGAAAGATCTTAGAGTTTTAAAGAAAACCATACTATGACATAACATTAAATCTTTAGATCACCACTTATTTTGTACAAACGGACTTGATAGATGAAATATCGTTTGAAAATATTTTATTTTAAATCACTCTCCCCCTCAATCGATGACTGTAGTCGTAGATTGAGTGACTTAAGTTTTGATAAAATGAAGTCCAGTGATTTCCAAAATGAAGTCCAATTTATTTTCAAAACCAATATTTTTCCATTTTACAAAACAATATTATTTAAAAATTGTTTAAAAAATGTTATCAATTTTCCTGCTCAAAGATACGTTAGGTGGTTGAGAAGCTTATGTTGTTGTTGTAGGGCTGGAAGAAAACCGTATGCTGATGCAGTGAGACCTCTTTCGTTGCATGTTTTTATGCCAACTCTCCATAGAGGTCAAATTAAGCTCCGTTTCTTCATTTGATGATGAAGAAAACCATCTGCTAATGCAGTGAGACCTCTTACGTTGCATTTTTTCATGCCAACTCTCCATAGAGGTCAAATTAAGCTCCGTTTCTTCATTTGTCAACCCAAGATATAGTTACCCTTTCCTTTTGGCATCCAATCATCTTCAATTGTGGGATCCGGATTGGGAATATTCTTATATGCCAATATACATGCATACGTTAGTGAACACACATATAGATATATTGTGGTCGACGACACCCAAACAGCAATCGACTAATAAAAGTCAATTCAACATATCAAACAAATCATATAAAGGCATGGGAATAATGTGTTTATCAAACTCTATTCATCTAAACCGAATAATCATATCCTAGGCACCTAGTCCTTCAACGTAGGTTAACATCATTTTCAGTTAAGCATATAGGATAATTAGATAAGCCCGATAGATGATATAAATTTGAAAAAAATGCTCCCCCTCAATCAATGACTCTTTCTCTTTAAAAGTTTTGAAAGCGCTCAAGTCATTGATTGAGTTTTTGCAATTTTATGAAAACTTGATTCTGATTGATTTTCAAGCAACTCGATTTCCACCATTTTGAAATACAACCAATATTTTTCTGAAGAATTTTAGATGGAAAAACATTTTTGTAGGAACAGCAGTCCTTCGACATACTTTCCTCATATTTTTTTAGGATAAGTGCACGAGATTTTTGAAAATTTATTTAGCCCAACACTTTCCTTCTTTTGAAGAGCGGGTTGCTATCTGAAATAATAGCAAGCCATGGTTTTAAGCACGGGTTATAGTCTGAAGTAACTGCAAGCCATTTTTTTAGACATGTTTTGGAAAAGAATATTTACACCTCCTGCTCGAACTTCATCTATGGTCCCGTGCCATTATTGAATGACATTTCTAAGACCGTAGATGTTATTGATACCAGAAGACATGTCTTTAGAAAACAATATTTTTGGTATTTTTCAAATTTTTTGATTTTTATGGGTTTTTGAAGATTTTGAATTTTTCTATTTTGTTTTTGTTGGTTTTATAATTTTGTATTTTGTTTTTTGATAAATATTTACAAAGATAGAGTAGATGATATAGTTTAAGAAGATGATGATACGAGTACCGAGATAAGGATATCGAACAACACGTCGTAGAAGATAGAATTCGTCATCTCATAAACTTCCACCACCAAAGCTTCTGAGGCTCCAGAATAGAAGATAGAACCCGAGCCTTTGAGAAAGAGAGACTTTGGCAGCTTCCCCCAAACCAAAAATCCTTATGTTGAGCAGATTCGAAGCTCTATTTCAAGCTTGATTTAGCCAGGTGCACAAGGAAGCACACCATTATCATCGATCTTGCTGCTCCTTTTAAGAATGATCTTTGTGATTCTTCGTTCGGGGTTATATCATCAACAAGAACAGCAACGTATCATCCCATGCTTGAATGACTCTTCTCAAATTCCTTTTCCACTGAAGTCTAAAGCGATCCATTCCAAAAGGTGTTAAGAGAACAATTCCCCCAAGTAGATGAATTAATGCAGTCAGTCTCTTAGACTAGAGCTCACGAACCCGAATACACATATACCCGAAGATAGAGAAACTTATACCATCGAGGTAGCAGATTAAGTCCAATAGCCAAAGAATAACCCCGATGTATACTTTTCTCTCCCCCTGAAGAAAGTGTATGAAGCTCAAGAACCCGAAGTACCCGAATGCCCAAAGAGAGAATAACCGATAACATTGAAGAAGCAAGCCGAATCACTGATTATCTCTGCGGATGACTATCTATGCGGATGTCAACTCCAGTATAAGTGATTATATCTCTGAATCACTGATTAAGCACTCAAGTGAAAAAGCTGAGCGTCTCCAATGTACACAATCTCTCTCCCCTGATGATTTTGATAGCATCGAAATCATCACACACTTGTGTACCTCTTTTATCACCAGAAACTAACTCTTCCATCTCTTCCCCCACATAGTTGGAATAAGAACACTAAACGCCATGAGTCAAACCTTGAGTGTCTCTACGGTAATGACATTTGTCTTCCCGGGATATCTTCAATCACTTATAAGTATTAAGTTCATCAAGTTTACTCGCGTTTTGATACGTGTCTTCTTCCCCCTTGCTAATTTTGATGCTTCAGAATCAACAACACATTATACGCCCGTATACTAGAAATATTCTGAGAAGAACATCATTAGCTCAGATGTATCTGTGAGAATCAACTTGCTGAAGAATGTGAGCAAGTCTAATTAGGGATGAACTTTGCCTTTTCACTCTCCCCCAATTAGTGATCTCCCCTAAACTGACAATCTTTATGATGAATGCTTGAATTAAGAAGAAGTCTTTAGATCGTTAAATGCAACTCGTCTTCAGTCTTTTAACATGTAGCAGAGAATGTAGAACCGACTGTAGACTTAACCTTCTTGAAGATTGTCCAATTGGGGAATAGAAAGTCAACATCTTCAACTCACCAAATACATTCCCGTTAACTTACAAATAGCAAATCCCCTTAAGTCAAATCCCTCCCAATCAAATAAGAACAGAAAGATGTTCATTAAGGAAATCCGCCTCGCAACTGGAAGCACTTTGTCATTAATCATATAAGCTTGTGTTAAGATGTCAACCAACGGCTCTTAGAAGAAAACTCCATGTGAAGATGACCCGATAAGAAGAAGCTCGATTCTTACATGAGTTTGGAGCCGTTTGACCATTTATTCTCAGATAACAATCAACCATGCAGTAAATTCACACTTCTTCTCCCCCTCAAGAATTGCATACGCAGTTGCCATTCTTGATTGAATAAGTGAAAATCATCCAAATGTATTCAATTCACACTTCTCCCCCTCAAAGGTAGCAAATGATGTCGCCATCGTCATTATAATCAAGCAAGTGGAATAAGAGAACAATAATCGGTAGTCCGGTTCACTTGATAACTGAAAGCGCGTGGAAAAAGTATGAAGCATGTTGATGAGAATGGTTATTAATGAGAATATTTCTCTTCTTCCGAAGCAGTGTTGCAAAACAAGGCCTACAAGGCCGATTAATCACCGATTAGGTGCTACTGGGCCACCAACCTTGCCGATTCGTGTAACTGGGTCAAACAAATTGGTCAACAATGTCAATGGCGGTCAACGATGTAACGGTGGTCAAACTTGCGCGAAACTTGCAAATCTTGTCGGAAATACCCAAAACTTGTCTTGAACAAGTTTTCATTAATTATATTTGATGTTTTTATCTGTTACAAGATGATTTTCAAGGAAAGTCTTGTCTAGAATACCCAAAATCTTGCCGGAAATACCCAAAACTTGCCGAAAATGCCAATCCGATTAATCACCGATTAATCCCTCCTTGACCGGTTACAAGCTACAGGGGGGTCGACCGCCCGACTACCGATTCACGATTTTTGCAACCTTGTTCCGAAGTAATGCGCACTGAAGGGTACACATTTCTTTTATTTGAGGAACGAGGCTTGAACTGTTGTGTTCAAACGTCATAAGAAGATTTCTCTTCTTCAAAGGATAAAGCACACTGAAACGTACACTTTTCTTTTCTTTAGAGTACGAGGCTTGAACTGTTGTGTTCAAATGTCATAATCTCTCTCTTTTCATCTACTCTTGGCAAACTTATAATCAACCCCATTATCATTCAGTAGGCTCTTTGTCGTGACAGCTGATGGAGAAAACCCAATATGATGAATTTGACCCTGAAGTAAACTAACCCGAACTAGTGACTTAAACTTGCACATACGTAACAAAGAGCGGTGCTGATTTCCATTAGAATCTTTAAGTACTCTCTAAGTACTCTATATTCTTCAACCAACCAACCATCAAGTATAAGACGTACATTACCTCTTGAAAATCCACAATTGAATGTGACACTGAGCACTACAATGTAACTCCTTAAAGTGATAGTTATTTTGTGGTGGTAATAGCCCAATTCCCCCAAGTGGTAAAAGAAAAGGAAAAAGTCACCCAACAATAACTAGATTTCCAAGTCTTCGTTTTTGATAATAAGCTCGAACAAGGATCATGAAGAATCTTCATCCAACCATCCCCGATACCTTCAGATACTAAGTACACTCGCCCGTGATATTTCACTTCAACCTCAAATAAATAATAGTGAATTAACCCCGTTGTCACATCTTCTAGTTAAAAGCTCAAATCTAGCCTCCTTTGACGTTTTAAGTGAATTATGATAATGGTTTCATCCCGACCATGGTTAAAAGCACATAACCCTGTAAAACCTTGTAACAACCAAACTGCAATGAAGAATATCCAAACAAACATCCAATTCATGAAGTACACCCTTTTATCCCTTCTTCGAAGCAGAAACCGTAGTACCAACATCAGATAAGATCCCAAAATACACTTTCCTTTCTCCAGGATGGTTCCATCATTACGGGATTTTACAATTCTATGGTTTAAACCGAGAAATAGTTTCTTTCGCGGGATTTTACAAAACAAATAATAAACCGTAAGATAGATCCGGAAATGCACTTTACATTTACCAGGACGTTTCCATTATCACAGTATTTTACAAGTCTATGATTTAAACCGAGAAATAGATTCTTTCGCGGGATTTTACAAAATCAAGACTAACCGTAAACAATGTTAGTTTGAACATGTCACGACAACTTTGGTTTTTGTGAATATCTGTTTTTAGGGGAACATGCAGCGGTTCATCAACGGTTCATTATCCAACATCAACAATGTCATCAACCATCCAATAAACACTTTGGTAAACAAATCATTCAGGCATTATGTCGGCTATTGCAGTGACAACATGGTGAATTAAACCCGATATGTCAAACTTGATCATGATGTGAAATTCCCCAGATTTGTTACTTAAACTTGTACAAATCCTTGTGAAGAAGAAATGGTGTACCCAATGTACAAAACCTCTTAACGTATCCTCAACTGCGTGAGACACCAAAGTGATAGTTACGTTGTGGGTTAATCGAGAAAGAGTCACAACCGTAACTAAATAGCCAAGTCTTTATCACACTCAATAAACGCTCAAACAAGTCATCTTCGCGGAAGGGTAGAAAGAAAGAAGACGAAATAAGTAAACACGCCCGGAAAATCTCACATCAAATCAAACTAAGAAATACCGTACAAACAACCTCGTAGTCAACTTTGATCAACTATCAATATAAGCAGTGACATGATGTTCTCGTGAAAATGTATATACTAAAGTATCCAACCACATAACATAGCGAATCTCTGCATTAAATTTCATATCACATCTCAACGACTGTTTCATTTGTCCACAACGTCCATCTTAATGTTTACCGACCTCCTCCATAAATCAGCACATCCAAATAAATTCAGCTCATCATTATCACACCATAACTCAATTGGAGAATGATTTCGGCTCAACCACAATTCATATACCCGAGCCATTAATATATCTTTGGCCTAAGACTATCACACAAATTACAAAGTACCACATAACATTGATATCACGTATCACAAGTAAGAGATTATGCCCAGTTAACAAAAGAATGTGATAAAGTCTCGGCCCAAAAACATGTTATACGCCCAAGCCCATGTCACTAATTATTACACAGCCCATGTTCACAATATCACTCTGCTTGTCACAACTTTTAACCAAATATACTTTAATAGTTAACGAATTGATTTCAGCCAAACAGTTAACTATGCCCGTTAATAACGTGTACAAGTAACATCATAGCCCATCATGAAGTCTGGTTCAAATAGTAACAATGCTATCAATGTTTCTGTCCAATATACTCACAACCCAAGATGACGAAAACAATAATAAGTCGGCCCATGTCAAAAGTCATCAAACTCACTCAAATTCGGATACAATCACAGCATAACCGTGGTATAAAACTGAAAATTATCTCACTTAATCCATAATCCACTCACATCAACGTATATAAAAACGTTTGAATATCAAACGTTTTCAATATTGCTCTAGAACCCTATGTGATATCCATTAACAATTTGAAAAAAAAACATCTCCAAGGCCCATTCAATCACAACCATGATACACTTATAATTTCATTACATGATGGCGCATATCTGTACTGTGAAAAAAACCCGGGCCCAACCTTATTGATCCACGTCCAGTCCATTAGTTTAATAGATGTCTTCAGCCCAAATTTACAAATCCCAAGTCCTCTAATTAATCGGAACCAACAGCCCATCCAACCAATTGCTTACCCTAATTATTTGGGTATAAAACACAACTCATGACTCATTTTAACCCTAAAACTTCTAACTTTGAAACCCTGACACATGTATCCGCCCCCATCCTGTTCGTAACCTCATAGCAACATATCACCCTAACAAACAATCAAGACCTAATATCACTCCTTATCCGTCCCCCATTCGATTCTCAAGAAGCACAAAAACAGAACCAGGAGACGTTTTCCAAGGCCAATCACCTTATCTCATTGTTCTTAATGATGACATCGCCAAATGGATGGCATGAGGGTCATGGACACGTATTCAAGGATTAACAACAAGGTCTTGGTAAGGTATTAATAAATTCCTTCTTTAGCTTTGATTAGAGCGAACATGTAAAACACGGATTAACTTTAATAGTTAATATCATTTTTATGGTTCGAATATACAATTTAAAAGCTAAGTCTTCAAATTAATGGATCTGTGATGATTAGGGATTTAGAAATTACATTTTGAGATCGATGATGGCTTTCTTGCTTTCGTTTGCAAGACCTTTAATAAGGTTTGCTTGTTATTATAACACGAAAGAAGATGATCTGAGATCAACCAATATTTTATTTCGTTTCAGTTTATGTAAGTCTTGTGTTGATTTATCATTTGAACGAAAACAAGAATAGAGAGTAAAAATATTTTTATTTCTCTTTGTCTTACACTTTCGGATATTGATTTGGAAGCAGATCGATGATGATTCATTCTAGTGTGGAGTGACCATCGAGTCATGATATTTCTTAGAGACAAACATTAGGAATGATTATGAGATTAGTACTATTTCCATTTAATTTGGGTCTTGTTTGAAGTGGTATTTGTTGATGAAGATTGGCTGTGGGTTTTTGATGTGAATATGGTTGATGAATCTGATGTTTGATACTTCTTTGATTTGATTGATGATGATTGTTGATATGTTTGATGTAGTCGTTTGTCTGTTTGGATAATTGTGATGTTTGGTTGATGTTGTGAATAACATACTGTATTGTGATAATGGTATGGGTGAAATCAGTTATGTGATTATGTGTATGAGAGATATCAAGCTGCTTCCTTGAAAATTTGATAAACCGCATCATTTAATGAAAGGACAAACCGCATAAGTAAGAAAACGTCAAAACGCTTCTTAAATTTATATCAAACCGCTTTCCAAAAAATAACAACTCTCATCAGTAGTTTAGACAAAACGCAAAAAATTCAAAATTTTTATGACAAAACGCATCGTACTTTTTCCAGAATGACAAGTCGCTTTTGACCATAGTCAACTCGCATTTGACCTAGTCAACTCGCATTTGACCTAGTCAACTCGCATTAGACTTAGTCAACTCGCATCAGGAACATTGAACCTGGACAAGTTGTAGTCAAAACTGTCAACTCGCATAATGAGACCAGTCAACTCGCATGTATGAATTTGACCAACTCGCACATAAGAGCACAATAACATCAAACCATAATTAGTTAAAAGCTCATAAAAACCAACACCATCGAACTGTTTTTAGAATAATCAACATAAAAATAGTATTCAAAAAAACAACATCAAACCATCTAAGAACCACTTAAAAACAGCTTATAACAACATCAAAGAGCAACCAAACCGCATTAATCATCATGAAAACTTACTCAACCCGCATACAAAAAAACCGCTAAGAACCAATCTAATCACCAAAAACAACATAACCTTGGCTCTGGTACCATTTGTAGGATCGAATATTTTATGTTGTTTGATGATTCGGGTGGTCTAGGATTGTGATTAAACAAGAATGCCATTGTTAGAGAGATGAAGAGAGTTGAGAGGGTGTTTCTAGAGAGAGAAGTAAATCAAAATGAAAGGTTAGATTATGAGAAGCACCACCCTTCCCTTAGTGGGAAGGGTATTTATAGTTACAGACTAAACGACCTCCTGACGGCCTGTGGATCAGGTATACAGTGGGTAAAGACCCATCCTTCCTCCACGGTGTTGCTCTAAACTAATCTACGCTACTAACTAACTAATTAACTACTGAATAACGTAAATAATGACACGTCTACGAGCTAACATATGCTAGACAATAATTGGGGTGACCAACACTTTAACATGGAATTTCCAATTCCTAACAACATTTTCAATCGCCCTATGCGAGAAATCAAAGAGATATTTTTCAGAAAAGACTTTTACCCCATGTCTGAAATTTACGAATGTGTGCAATTTATTAGGAACGGGATCTTCAAAAGGAGATTGGACTTATGAAAATAGTTTTCGAGGAAACAGAAACATCGATTTCAAATACTAAACAGAAAAAGAAAATATTGAGAAATCATGTTGATCGACTCTTGGAAGATGTTATCTGTGCTGATACCATAAATGTTGTGTTGTTACATACTGTTGCATATGCATTTGATTATATTGCTGTTGATTATGTTGATAATGTTGAGAATGTCGTTAATGTGTCTCAAATCGAGTCTTTAAATGTTGAAAATGAGCGTTTGTTAAATGAGCTTTCAAATGCAAAATGTCGTCTTCAATGGTGTCAAAAAGATTATCAAAATTGAGAACTTGCTTTGCAAAACAAAATCAACCATTTGCGTGCCACACCTTTTGAACCAAAACTTGAACAACTGGATGATGAAAACATGTCTTTAGAATGTCAAATTTCAAAATATGAACAAGAAATTGCCAAAGTCAAAACTGAATATGGTGTCATATTTGATTTGCTCAAAAAGACTCGTGCTAAAGCATCATAAGAACTTGATAATCATCTTGCATACACTAAAGATGTTTTAAACGTTAATGAAAACATTTGCTCTGAAAACCAAGATTAGTTACACGCTATCATTGAGCTGAAAAAGGAGTTGGCGAAACTTAGGAAAGATAAATCTAGTAACACACAAGTTCTTGCACCTGGAAAGTTTAAAATTGACATTACGAAGCCCACTGACACAACACAAGATACTAATGTGATTCCTTCCACTGATACATGAGTAGTTGCCTCTTATCCCTGCGTTAGCACTTCACAACATAGAAAGTTTCAAAAGAAGAATAGGAAGTTGCAATGTAGGAAAAGATCAGTAAAGACCTCTGCGGTAGAAGATCACACTAGGACTTCGAATAAGACTCATGTTGCTTATTTAGATATTGCGTTAGCTAAATGTAATGATCAAAGTGATGTAACAAATGCTAAACCTTTAAGTACTTTTGATGTTAAGTTTGAAGCATATTGTGTTATATGTCGTAAAAGTATGCTTTCTGATTGTCATGATAAATGTGTTGCTAAATCTATCTTATCTCGCTATAAGAAACCTAAGAATGGCATTATCTCTAGGCCCACTACTGCTTCTAAGTCTGTGCTAGGTAAACCGCCTTCTTTAGTATCTAAGCAAATCATTGATGTACCCAAAGCTCCCTCATCACCTCCAAGGAAGTTAGTATCACCTAGTCCATTCACTAAGACTAAAGCACAAACTAGTTGGACTTGGCAAAGATGGTTACAAAATACACCTGAATTTAAATGGATTCCTAAAATCATGAACCTGTGTGTTTCAACTGTAACTGTAACGGAACCCTCTAACTCTTCGGGTTCCACCTCTACATCTATTCCACCTGTTTCGTCTGTGTGTAATGCATGTGATACAGATCATCATTTGTACTGTTGATAGCAGATGTTCCCGGCACATGACATGCAATCTCAAACTATTATCAAACTTTATCTCAAAGTTCATCGGCACTGTCAGGTTCGAGAATGATCACTTCGCAGCTATCATGGGCTACAGAGATTACATCAATGGGAACATCAAAATTAGGAGGGTTTATTATGTAGAAGGTCTCGACCACAATCTCTTTCTAGTCGGTCAATTTTGTGATGGTGATTAGGAAGTTGCTTTTAGGGAGAAAACTTGTTTTATACGTGATCTACAAGGAAACAATCTTATGTCTGGAAACCGCACATCAAGCCTTTACACAATATCAATCCAAGACATGATTGCTTCATCTCCCATCTGTCTACTTTCTAAGGCATCATCTACAAAATCTTGGCTTTGGCACCGACGTCTTTCACACTTGAACTTTCAAACCATAACCAATCTTGCACGACACAAACTAGTTGAAGGTCTTCCAAGGTTTAGGTATTCAAAAGATCACCTATGCTCATGCTCACTTTCCTTCAAAGAAGGACCACAACTCTCAGCATGTCCTTCATCTTCTTCACATGGATTTGTTTGGCTCGATGCATGTGCAGAAGATTAATGCTAAACGCTACATTCTAGTGATTGTTGATGACTACTCAAGATGGACTTGGGTTTACTTTCTTCGAAGTAAAGATCACACTCCACAAATGATCATCACCTTTCTCAAAAAATTCAAGTTCAGCTCTGGAACACAGTTAGACAAGTCAGAACAGACAAAGGTACTGAATTTGTGAATCAAACTCTTCAAGAATACTATGAGAAAGTGGGAATTGAGCATCAGACATCTATTGCACGGACACCAGAACAAAATGGAGTTGTCAAAAGACGAAACCGTACGTTAGTGGAAGCTGCAAAAACGATGTTAATCAACCTAATAATATTCCAATTCCTGATACACCTGACACAACAACAACAGTTGCTGACGCACCTCCAATTGATACTACAAAAACAACCGAACAAACCGCTTCTAATGACGCTGATCCAGCTGATGATCTTCTTAATCAAGATGTACATGCACCCGCAGATTATGATGGAAATGCATTCTTCAACCCTTTCACTACTGAAAATGCAAACTCAGATGTTGTTGATTCATCAACTAGCCATCTGAATCCACCAAATCTGCACAACGTATATCAACATCAACCCTCCACACATCGTTGGACTAAAGACTATCCTCTTGTTAATATTATTGCCAACCCAAACCAACCAGTCGTTACTAGACAACGCCTTCAGACTGACGGTGACCACTGCATTTATGCCCTCACCGTTTGTCAAAATGAACCCAAAAACATCAAAAGATGCAATGACCAAAGACAACTTGATTGAATCCATGCAAGAAGAGCTGAACCAGTTCAAATGTTTAGAAGTATGGGAATTGGTTGAAAGACCAACAGGGGTCTATGTACTTGGTCTCAAATGGATTTGGAAAAACAATTTAGATGCTGAGGGTACGGTTATCAGAAATAAGTCACGTCTGGTGGCTAAGGGTTATAGACAGGAAGAGGGGATTGACTTCGAAGAATAATTCGCACCGGTAGCTAGACTTGAGGCTGTACGGATTTTTTTGGCATTCGCGGCTCACATGAACATCACGGTCTATCAAATGGATGTCAAAATTGCTTTTCTGAATGGTAAACTGAAGGAGACAATATATGTTAGTCAGCCAGAAGGATTTGTTGATCCAGATTTCCCTAATCACGTCTACAAACTGAACAAGGCTCTTTATGGTCTCAAACAAGCCCATCGGGCATGGTATGATGAGTTGTCCTCCTTTCTCCTTTCTCATAATTTTGTCAAAGGATCGGTCGACCCAACATTGTTTATTCAATATCACGGGGCACATATTTTAATCGTTCATATCTGCGTGGATGACATCATTTTTGGTTCTACCCACAAAAAGTACTCAAATGCTTTTTCAAAACTGATGAAAACAAATTTTGAAATGTGAATGATGGGTGAACTTACGTTCTTCTTAGGAATCCAAGTTCATCAATCACCCAATGGTATTTTCCTAAGTCAGTCCAAATATGCTCTTGAAATATTGAATAGACATGGAATGCAAAGTTGTGATACCTATGCAACACCAATGGCACATACCAACAAACTGGATGCTGATTTACATGGGAAATTGGTTGACCCTACCAAATACCAAAGTATTATTGGGTCTCTCATGTATCTAACAGCCAGTAGACCCGATATTGTATTTTCTGTATATCTTTGCTCCCGTTATCAGTCAAGACCTACTGAAAGACACCTCACCGAGGCTAAAAGAATCCTCTGATACGTAAAGGGAACCATTAATTTGGGGATCTGGTATCCGAAGGATTCTGGTTTTGAACTAATAGCTTTTTCAGACGCTGATCACGCAGGTTGCTTAGATTCATGGAAAAGTACTTGTGATGTTTACAATTTCCTTGGTGATAAATTGGTGTCATGGCAATCGAAGAAACAGGATTGTACATCGCTATCCTCAACCGAAGCAGAATATGTAGCCATGTCTGCGTGTTGTGCTCAAGTCATTTGGATGAGAACACAACTCAAGGACTATGGTTATGTATTTGACAAAATTCGAATTAACTGTGACAACCGAAGTGCTAATGTGATCTCGTGCAACACCGTTCAACACTCGAAGTCAAAGCACATTGATTTTCGATATCATTTCATCAAAGAGCATTTGGAAAAGGGTACCATTGAATTATACTTTGTACGTACTGAACACCAACTGGCGGATCTTCTCACTAAAGCCTTGGCACCAGCAAGGTTTACTGGTTTGATTCACCAGATTGGTATGAGGTGTTTGACTCCAGAAGAACTAGACGAACTTTTAACACATTCTTAAAAACAGTCAAACACCAAAACATCTTTTGTAAATAAATTTTTTTCAAAAACAAAATATAAAAATATAAAATCTGATAAAATCCAAAAAATATTCTTCTATCTAAACTTCTTTCAAACATTGCAAGTACAAATCTTCCGTCAACACTTTGTTCTATCAAACCTTTCACCATTTTTCCCGACCAAGTGTTGAGGGGGAGAATGTAAATATTTTTCAGTTTCATAAAACCTTGTACTTGCATGTTACCTAAAATATTTTGTTTCTTCAGAAATGGTGGATACTTTTCTTGTTAAATACTCTCCTCGGACTCAAATAATTTTAAAATTTTATCATTTCAAAAGTCGAGGGAGAGTATCGTCATGTCTCTTTTCCAAAATGTGTTTTGAATATCCAAAGTGGAAGTTATTGGATCTTGGTTGAAAATGCTTAAGGTTAAGGGACTAAATTTGTCAAGTTTCAAAAAATAATTTTAACAAAAACAAATTTTCCTAACACATTTATTACTTCCACCAAACTAGCATTAAATTCAAAACCTCCAAGATCCACGCCTAAGAATCAATCTTCAAATCCGTGTTACAAATTCAAAAACTGTAAGTGTAGAAAGGTGTTGATTATGTTTATAAACAATGGTTTTAAATATCTTTCAAATCCAATGGTTAAATCTTTCAAAATACATGAATTTGTGATTTACGCATATGCGTAAGATTATGAAACTGCAAATGTGAGTTTTTGATGATATGGGTAGTGCAAAAACCTTCTCTAATGTGTTTTAAAACCATTTTCATCAATTAATTTAACCCAAAAACTCATTTTAATGATTTTTGAATTATTAGGGTTTATAGTCGAATTAGGGGTTTACGCATAAGAAGGTTTTGCTTTGATTAGATGCTTAAGATCGGTTTTGAACTATGTTAATTTCATTAAAACACCCTTGAATCCTACCAAGATACAACAAAAGTGGATAATTTGATTTTTAGGGTTTATGTGTCGAAGAACATCAATTTTTTGATTCATACGGTATTTTGTGTTATAACTTGTCCCTAGCTTTTCTTTAGGAATCTAGAAACGTTCTGAAACATTCTTGTTGATTTTCCTTGGCTAGATTAGTTATGCGTAACTTTAGGGTTTAGGGTTGATGTAAAGTTTACGCCTAAGCTTCTTTACTCGTAACTGTTTTGGTCTTTGACATGTTTTGTGATCTTGAAAGTGTTAGGATTGTATTGTAATCAAGTTGTTGTGTTTAAATTTTTACAGGTTTTCTACGCGTAAAGATCAGAAATAAGGTGCTCATGGATTACGCATATGGAACACCTTATGCGTAAAGGTTACGCATAAGAGCAATCTTACGCGTAACACTTAAGCATAAGGGTCTACAGTGGGACTACGCGTATCCTGGAAGGATATGCGTAAACTTGGATGTTTACGCCTAAGGGCTACTCTTACGAGTAAACCTTACGCGTAACTCTGTTTGCCTAAGCTTACGCGTAAGAACATAAGCTACGGGTATGCTTTTACGCGTAAGAGACTCTTACGCCTAAGGGTTACCCTTACGCTTAAGCTTACGCCTATGCATAAGGACCATTGTTTACGCATAAGCTAACAAGTTTACGCCTAAGACAACTTGTCACTTTAATTTGCAATGTTACGCGTAATGTACTTGTAAAAAGTTACTCATAAGTCACAATAACTAAAATGTCACTTATAAGCTATAAAAGGATAAAATGTTGTGTGATTAAATGTTAATTGGACATTAAAATTCAAACTTAACATACTCACGTAACTTATCACTTCAACTTTGGACTATTGGACTAAATATGACTTCGGATTATTGGACTAAATATGAAATTTGGTTCTTTTGTCTCAATACCTTTCAGATCGCGAAATGGACGTCAATATGGAAAATCTCAATGCCTCCAATGAACTCACAATGGCAGATATCTTCCCAACGGATTATCGCAAAACAATTGGAAAGAACAACCTCATAGTAGACTTTGAAAACTTCACATGCTCAGAATCCTCATGCAGAGTAGCTGTGGACATTCTCAAGGATCATCCCTACCATCTTATGCTGTCTAACTCGGCTTCAGTACCAGATATTTACATCCATCAGTTCTGGTACACTATGGAGAAAATCGATGGTCAAGATGCAGTCATAGTGATCCTTGGCACCAAGGAAGTCACAGTTACAGTAGCGGATCTTCGAACTATTCTTCTTCTACCAGTCATTCAGTCTACCAATTACATTCCAACTCCTACTGAAGAGGCAGTAATGCAATTTATGGTTGACATTGGATATGAGGAAGCTGCTGGGATCATCACTAAACTCTCCAGTGTTGATCTCAAGAACATCCCTCAGCCCTGGAGGACACTCTACATCATGATCGCCAAGTCTGTATTTGGAAGAGATAGCTGTCATGAACATCCTAAACTGATGCACCTTCAAACCTTTTGGGGAATGGTCAACAAGCAACACATTGACTATGCAAGCCTGATATTGGTAGATAGGATGCAACATCATAAGAAGCCTGGGTCAAAGATTCCCTTTATCATATATACTAAGTTGCTGATCCAAAATATTCTCGGGAAGCACCAGGACATCCCAATGAGAATAAATGACCCCAAGACTCACTCAATGCTATATGAGCCAACCTTGAACACTGTAAGATTCAAAGACTCGTCGACACGTAAACAAGGTGCGAAACTACTTGACTGCTTGATTATTGATGCGATCAAGGTTCTTCCCTCGTACCTTCGTTACAAAGAAGTAGATCGTTCGTCCTCAAGTTAAATCGGAACCTATTCCACAGGACGACGACTCTGAAACTGAGTCAGAAGAGGTGACTTACTACTCCGAATCACAAAAATATGACACATCTTCACACAAGTCAGAGGACAAATATCCTAGTCCCTCATCCGATAAAGGAAAGAAGCCTGTGGATGAAGAAGAAGAAGAAGAGTCAGACGATGAGATCGATCCTAAATATGGAGACAAAGCATATCAGAAAACTCTAAAACAGCTGAGGATAGAGCATGCTGCTAAAGAATTCAATCTTTAGCAATTAAAAGGCCCTGGAGGTTCCAGTGGTGGTGTTCCGCTTACACAAGTTCTTGATACGGTTAATCAACCCAATTAGGGAACTAGTGCCACCACCAAGGAATCCATGGAGCAAGAGCAGCAAGAGGATCAAATGAAGTTCGACTTTGAACATGATGAACAAGAAACTGACAAGCGGATAACTGATAAAGATGTAGAAGAAGCTACAAGGTAAAAGGCTAGAGAAGAACTTGCTAAGAAGGAAGAAGAAGAAAGGATCAGAATTGAAACAGATAGCTACCTCCAAGAAAATCCTGAACACAATCCTGAGCAACCCTCAGAGCAATCCCATGATTCTTCCACAACTGAATCATCATCCCACTCATCACCACCACCATCAAAAGAAATGACAACAAAATCATCATCCAAGTCAATCAAAAAAAAGGCAGACACATGGGCGTCTCGTACCAAAGCTAAGATCCAGAAAGCCGTGCATCAAGCAAGAAAACGTAAACAAAGTCTAGTTGACCAAAAATTGAACTTGCTCTCTGACAGGGTTAATGCACTTGGTCAAGAGATGAACATGTTCATAGAGGAGAGAGATCAGATAAACCTATTCCTCAACAGAGACGTTCAAGGAGAAATGGACAAGAAGATTAAGGACTACACTCAGCAGTTCCTTCTCAAATATGTCTCTGGAGTAGCTAAATAAATGTTCTCAAAACAATTCTACCCAACATTGAGAACAATGGTCAGGCAAACTATCACAACTACACCAGTGACAATGCAAACTAGACCAGTCCCACCTCCTTATGTTACTGAAATGGATCTTCTATCACAATTGATAACACAGATGTCTGCTCGATCTTCTACACTCACATCTAATGAATTGAAGTTTCTTGAGGTACTCCTTGCTCATCAACTGAAGACAACATGCCAGGAAGCAGCTGGTCTGGAAAAGCGTCTAAAAGATGATGATGACACAGACAAAGACCCAAAAGCAAAATGTCCAAAGAAAACTGGAGATTCATCTTCATCTATGCCACCACCAACGCCAAAGACCACCACCACATCAACTACTCAAGCTTCTCAGCAACCTCCAGCATCTGATAAACCTCGGGATACTGAGTCTCCACCACCACTGGAGAAAACTGGTGATCACTTTCAATATACCGGTGGTGAAGACGAAGAAAATCCTGAGCCCCAACAACAGCCATCACCTCCACCATCATCTAAGAAACAACCTGAATCATCCTCCAAACCAAAGAAGAAGAAATCAAGTTCGGTCATCTCTTGGTTAGACGAAGACAACACAGAGGAGTATGACTGGTTTAGTAAGTTAGTTGATGCAACGCCTCGATTACCAGAAGGTCAAGAACCGGTAGATGGTCGTACTATGGAGCAAGTCAAGATTATCCAGGATCAATTCAAAGTCAAGATGATGACGAAAGGGGAATTACGCAGGATCAAGAACGACGCGTTCCAATTGTTGAAAGACAGATCCAGAAGTGCTATTGAAGTCGAATATCATCTCGGCAACATTGCACGAGCCATGTCTAACAATATTGACTGGCTAAATCCCGAGTCGAACATCGACGTGTCAAGAAGGGATAACACTCCATATTACACCGATTGGACCAAACCACTACCAACCATTGGCCGACAAGAGCAACCAAAAATTCCATACCGCTTCTTCTTTAACAACGACCTTGATTTTCTTCAGCATGGAAGTAACATCAGCAAAACGTATGCTACATCACTAACCTTCAACATACAAGCTGCAATATTCTCTACCAATGTTGCCATTGAGGAAGAGGCCACCAAACTATTCACTGACAAAGTGGTGGACTATGACCTTGAAGCTAAGTATGGGATTCATCATTGGCCATCAAGGAGAAGTTTGTATTATAGAAGTTCCCAAGTTTAAAGGTAGAACAAGGAGGTCTATAGTGATAAGAAGATCGTTGCTATCATGAACGTCACTTTGGCTACGGAATGGGATTATTCATTCTTGAAGGAAATCAAGGTCAAACGACAGGATGAACAAGAATATGATTTCACTGAGGCTGATTTCCTGAGATTGTCGCTTAACAACATCGAAGATATGTATCTTGCTAAGGTACAAGGAAGGATGCGACAATTCTCCAAAAATGTTCAGCTTCAGTACATAACAGCCCTACTGATCTTCATTCGAAGCAAGGTGATCTAAGAATGTGTTGAAGATCTCCAACTTGCGATCGAATCATACCAGAAGCAGATCAACCTTACACAACCGTTGCTACACTTTCTCAACATCAACCAACTATCTCAGTACACCATAGTGAAGAAACCAAAGTTTGGGGTCGTTTACCGCATTGAACTTCACCATAATTGTTTCATGGTGTACGACGAGATTCATAAGTTTTGCGATCACACGTTGAAAATGGTTCGTGATGGGTTAGCATACCGGTTAAAGGACATTCAGGAAGGTATTGGGTCAAAGAAGAGGTGGATCTCGAAGGAACAGAAGGAAGCTCTAGTCTAATTGTCTAAATGTTGGGTACTCCGTAAACTCTTTTGATTGATATTTTTTGATGATTGATTTATTTTAATCATAATGGCTTGTGCACATATCACAGTGTACAACCCGTACCTATAATGAAAGGACCCTGTGGTACACTTCAGTGCCACAATCCTTATAAAAGGAGCGAAAGCTTCTTACTTTTGAGTAAAACTTATCAAAACTTTCATCATTCTCAAAGTTTTGCTCAAACGAACAAGTACTTCCCCTTATGTTTTCAAAACCTCAAAAGTTAGTATTACTTGTTGAGGGGGAGTATTTGCAAAATATCTTTGTTCACAAAATGTTCTTCGCGTAAATCTTCCCACAAAACTCGAAATGGACATATTCGATATCAAATTTCTTCAAAAATAACATTTAAATGCCATTTTTTAGGGGGAGAAAAATTGTGTGATACAAAATATGTTGGATTGTGCTTGAATCTTTGTGTGCTAAGACTTAACCCATGAATTGACGAGCTCTGAACTGTCATAAATCGAAAAGATTAGTCTTCCAAGACTTATCCGAGTAGATTGTACCTATTCGAGAAACTCTTGATAGACTTGAACTTTGACTGGTCAAACCTCCTCACCAAGGAGTGTTTACAACTTCAAGTTGACCTAGTCAGTGATGTAACCGTGTCTTGCGAGGAATTGTCTATCTTGAGTTGATCAATTCAAAAGTGTGCTCTCTACCCTCACTGTGCAGATTTCAGTAAAAACTCATAAGAACACGTGGAGGGGGAGTATTTCTGAACATAAAACTCTCAAATTGTTACAAACATGTTTTCATTCATAAACACTTTGAGATATTTTCACGAAAATGGTTTTATGGCAACATAGGATAGTCATGGAGTTATAAGGAGACTAAGTTTAGGGATAAACGTCCTATGATCCGCCAGAGCCGGAGGGATCTACCCAAGGTCACCACCAATAGATAGTACTTAGAAGTCCTTAGGTATGATTATAAAAAGGAGAAAATGAGAATCAAAGACAGAAGGAGTTGAAGAATTAAAAAGAAAAGTAAACAAAAGGGTGAAAAGAAATAGCCCTCCAAATTATTCAACGTAGGGCAGACACTAGGTTCAATTCATATGCTACTGGCTGTTACTAGATGACACCGGTATTGAAGATAAAGTCTTCATGGAGCCAGTGATGCAATGCACTAAACCATCTTAGCCACTCAAGTTTCTCTCAACAGAAGCTTGTTTCATTCTCACAGGGAACCCTACGTAAACTATCGACTTTCTCTTAGAGATTGTTGGTATTGAAGAAGGAGACCCTCTCCCTAGTCTCCGCTCAGGAAAACCAAAGTGCACTAATTGAGTCTAGAGCCATGAGATTCATCAAAAGATCTCTTAGGAACACTTGAACTTTCATCACTTGTCGTTCAACATTAAGGACGCAAGTGATACATTCTAGAGTCCTTCGCAGATCCTAGCAATCTGTCGAGAACATTTATGACGGGATTTACAATTATGATCCTCAGTGATTGAATGGAAACTTCTACCAGGATCAACATCAAATAGCCCTGACAGCAGGTCGCTTCGGTAAATCCTTGTGGGTTACACTTAGTGTTGTCTCAAACGGTCTACAGTCGTGAGGTGACGCTTTGGTGTACCTCAACGACTCACCTGAACTGTAGATGTACTTCGGTACATCGTGTTATCCTACTAGAGGGACTCCAGTTCAGGAACCGCCTTTGCTAGAATTAGAGATGTGTTTTCACACTATGCTGTTAACACCCTCAAAGTTCAAACTTGTAAGTGCTGGAAATCCCGCTAAGGAGATTGCTTTCAAGAATTGAGTCCTGAAGATGTGGGTCATTACTTGAACTTGTTCAACGTAATCCCAACTGTCCCTCCACGGGACTCGGATGGCTGATGCGCCTGACCAATGTGAACGGAATCAAGACATTCATCAGTAAAATAATCGTAGTGGTCAATTCTCTAAGAAAAGACCACAATGATCGATTGGTGTTTTTCACTGACCCATTTGTGCAGCTCCTGATGGATGTTCATGGGATGAAAGATCGTGCTAATTCTCCACATGCTCATACCAACAACAACGCAAATGAAGTTCTCTCAAAAGTCAAAATGATTCTTCGTCAAAGCCAAAGAATCTCCAAAGTTTAAAGACTAAAGAGAACTACATCACATCCAAAATCCAACGTCAAAAGGCGTGTGAGCATGTTGGAGAAAGACGTGGAGACACCTGAGCAACGTAGCTGACCAGAGGCAGACAATCACATACTATCACTACATCCACCAAATGAACAGAGAACAAAGAATACAAAGACGTCAAAGTTGAAAACTTCAAAAGAAACAAGATCCTTATTATGGGGAAATTGTTGGAATCAAGGCACTTCTACTCTTAATAAAGAATAGTGCTAGAAGACGTCAAAGCAAACGCTATTACATCATCACCAACAACTTACTCAAGATTGTTGAATTCATCACTAACACTTAGGGGGAGATTGTTGGAATCACTCCTAACTTGTATTTCAAGTGTTAGTCATTAATATGTAATAGGTTGCTTAATTAGGCTTTTATGTTAGTAATTAAGGCTAGGCTCATGTAGAAAGCCCATGAGCCTATGCAAAAGCCTAATAAGGGAAGGAAGGGACTAGATGTGTTACCCTAGCTCCCTTCCCCTACAAATACATTGTATCCTCTCACTTGAGGGTTGTTTGTTCACTTTATACATTTCCTACGCATAACCTTTATTTACTATCGTGTGTATTATGTTCATCCCTCCTTTCTTATCTCATCTACATACTTGTGTTAACTTATGGTGACCTAACAATCCTCACCTTTACCTTTTCGTCATACATCTCGACTAGCATCTCTATTCCCCTATATAATGATCAACCCCCTGGCTTACCCATACTACACTGCAACGATTAGTTACACTGCCTATTAGGTTGTAAAACTTGCTTTATTGAAAGGAAATCTTTCAACCCCGAACTACGCATCAAGTTTTTGGCGCCGTTGCTGGGGAAAAGAATAGCTAGTTCGTCTTCTATCTCGATTAGGTTCACTTGCTTGATTCCTATCAAGGGAGCTTTTTTCTTTTTTATTAGTTTTCTTGTAGTCTATCCCCCTTCAACATGGAAGGTGATAATCCACATATCAACAACGATCCACCACCACAAGACCCACCAAGAGGCCATATTCTTGGTTAATGCTCTAGACCGAGCCATCAAGGGTATAGGAACACCATTGAGCTTCCACGTCTAGCTCAAACTACGGCCCTGCGACCCAAAATCATCCGGTTGGTGCAAAATGGATGTGCATTCCATGGACTTCGTTCCGAAGATCCAAATCAGTATCTCAAGGATTTCTTAAAAATTGTTGACTCAATTGACCTTGATGCTACCACTCGAGAGACAACGCGACTGCGCCTCTTCCAATTCTCTTTACGGGACCAAGCTAGTAATTGGCTTGAGCGTCTTCCTACGCGATCCATCTCAACTTGGGATGATCTCACTACCCGTTTCCTCGCCCAGTTTTTCCCACTGGGGAGAACCACTAAGCTTAGGAATGATATCTTGATCTTCCAACAATGTCAAAGTGAAACCCTTTATGAGGCGTGGACTCGATTCAAGGACTTCCTCCAAAAAGTCCCTCACCATGGCATCGATCTTTGGATCCAAGTTCAAATCTTCTATGATCATGTCAATCTCCCCATAAGGCAAGCCATTGACCAAGCGGCCGGTGGTAAGCTTAGTGAATTAACCGCGGAAGAATCGTGGGGAACTATAGAGGACCTTTACCTCTATGACAACGAATGTTAGAATGACCCCTGTGAGTTACCCAAAACCGTCAAGGCAATATCCTTGCCTTCAATCGACTTACAACCTTCTAATCGTAGGATACTCGAACTTGAAGATCAAGTCAAATTCCTCATGAGTTCCTACGAAGCTCCTAGATCTTCACACCAAGTGAATAAAATCACTTCCTCATGTGAGTTATGTAGTGGTCCTCATGACACTCGTGATTGCATGAAACTCCTTGAACGAGCTTCCGTGTACTACGCATCTACGTGCACTAACGGAGCGGGAGGAAGGTTCCTATAACCCCTGGAACTAGGACCTTCAATGAAGCCTGAGAGGCATGAAAGGACAAACCAACTATAATTGGAGTCAAACCAAAGACTTCACTTCTAACGTATCCCCACACCTCGCTTGTTCCTAACAATACGATTCGTATAATGGGAGTCCTCACGGTACTAGTCAACGTAGCTTGGAAAGGATGATGAAAATTTTAATTACATCCTATGAAGCCCAAATGTCCAAGCTTACGAATCATTTAAATCAACAACAAGCTGAGATGGATAGGAATATTGATAACCTTTTAAAATCTATTAACACTCATGTTGATAAGACGGTAATTAAAAAGGTTAATTCCATCTCGACTCGCTCCCCCATTAACGAGAAAGCTCCCATTGTAAAGATTGAGGACCCGAGTTAATTCTTCCCTCACTCACAAAAAGGCTATGAGAATATGGACTCGTCTTCATCAAAACACGTTCACTTTGTCAATTTTTTCACCCTAGTGAGACCAAATAGGAACAATGATGAAGAGAAGTACGAGACGGTGCTTGAGGTTAGTGAGACTCCTAAGGATGAAAAAACTAAAGATGTAGACAAAGTACGTGACAAATACTTCAAAAAGTTTCCTATGGAAGAGGAACTCACATACCACCACCACCTAGTATCCGACCTTCATCCCTTCTATGCGATGAGACTCCCACACATCATCTTTGGAAATCCTAGGAATCTCAACATACCATATTGCATAGGACACCTCTTCGTGGCAAAAGCCTACATCGACCACAACTCTCCAATAAACATCATGACTAATACATACTATCATTAGGTGATGAAAAAGCCTATCCCAAATAGGCAAGATCCCGATGACCCTAGAATGAGATGTAACTTCCTTGCTGGTTGAGTTAAGGGATTGCCCATTTATGTAGGAAGCTTCACGTACCTAACAGATTTTGTGATTGTAGAGGATATTAGTACGACTATAGATCCTAGCTTATCCCAAGTAGTTCTAAGATAGCCATTCATAGAAATCTCTAGAATGACTTATGACCCATCACTAGGGATAGTTAGATTCAAGGACGAGACCGATGAGGTTGCCTACCAAATGCCATTCAAGATTGAGACATTCTCGTCACTATCCAATGATGAGAAAGAACTTAAGTTATCGGGTCTACCCTAGGAATGATGAGGATAGAAGGAGAGGAGTAGACTATGTGATGAGTAAGATTTTTGGATTCTATAAGGAATGCTCGAAATTAGGACCGGATTATAGGACTAAATGGGATCGAGAATACTATCTAGAAAAACACATCATCGGGCATAAATGCCACGGAAATATCTCACAGAAATCATGATGAGGAAGATGATGATAATGAAGTCATGTAGTACTATGGCTTCGAGTCTAGCTACAAGACTCGTAAATAAAGAAAAGCGTTTCTTGGGAGGCAACCCATGTTTATTTGCTTGCATATTTGTTTTTCCTTATTTTTTATTTATGTGATATTTATTTCTTTTTCATTATTGCTTAATTCTAATGCTTTCATTATTTTGTGGAAATGCTTTATTTTGTTTTTATCTTCGTCTTAAATACATATAAAGGTATTTTAGAAAAAGATAAGTGTATGGAAGATGGCATGTCTTTTGAGGACTAATATGAACATGAGATTAACAATATTTGAAATTGTATATATATATATATATGTGTGTTTGTTGGAGTCAAATGCTTGTATCGAGTCACAATGGATGTTTTGCATTAAAATTTTCAGATCTTTAAAGAAGTAATTTTTCCAGAATTTTTTTTCAGAAAACGCATCTGACTCATTCTGTCAGGACAACTTGATGGCGTCGGGATTAATACCCGATGGCCTCAGGAAATGTAGAAAAAGTTTCTAGATTTATGTTTTCTGTCTAATTTGTAATTTTTGGAAATTTCTAGAATTCTTAATTTTTCATAAATCTGCAAACATCTATTTCACAAGCATTATATCTTACTTGCATACTAGTGTAGTTTAGTTTTATATAGTTTTTACCGCCGGTTTTACGCTAGGTCTCGTCTCAATTTTCTTATAAATTTGCAGGTTATTTTGGAATAAAAAATGAAGTGCAAGATGAAAGCAACAATTATTACTTACTCATTCTTCTTGAAGGGGGATTTAACTGCAATTCTACACATATCTTACCGAGCTAATCAAGGAAGTATTAGTTTTTTCTCTTTTATTTTACCTTTCTCTATCATTACTTTGATACTTTCGGGGAACGTAGGGGACAATGTTCAGTTGAAGTGTAGGGAGGGAGAATAAAATGGGAACTTAGAAACTATTCACTCACTTGATTTTTGCCTTGTCCTTAGTAAATTGTGTAATAAACTATGAGAAATATTTGTTAGGGTAATTTTAGCACCAAATTTAATTTTTTTATGACACTTACGAGTAAAACTTTAGTCTTAATAAAGCGTCTCATGGTTAGGAGTTATATGACTAGCACAAAAACGGTATACCACTCAAATTCCACCCCAAAAATATGAGGTTCTCCCCTAGATATTTAGGAATAAAAGCATTCATCTTTAATGCTTAGTGAGTTTACCGGTAGTATAACAGATTCTAGAACTTGTTTTGCGATACATTCCGAGATCGCTACTGAGACTACATTCGTGTAGTTAGGATTAGATAAATGATAAGAGGCATTAGGATAACCCTTGTTTTAAACCTGTTATTTAATTACGCCAATCTCATCGGTTGAGTAATTTTCCCAACACCTTTGTGATGTTCTCATCTTTAGTACACGATACCGCTAGTTAACCACTCAGACACAAAGGACACTCTTCTTTGGATATGGGAATTTATAGTACTCATCTTTAGGACACTCATCTTTAGTACACGATACCTTTGTGATGTACTCATCTTTAGCCTAACATTATAACCCTTTGTGTTCTTGCTTATCTATCATGTGTAACTAAATTACTTAGTGTTTGCTTAGATCTAATGAAACCTACTTATTGATTATTTTTAGGTTGTCTCTTGTTCTAATTGGTTGTCACGCTAGATTAAGGAAAACTATCTTCTTCTTTCATTGTTGCGAGCTTGAACGTCCTAAATAGCGATTATAAGCCTTTGAGTGCACTATTAGGCTCCCGTTGTGTTTATTGCGTGAGTTTTAGCTTAAGGATAATAGGAAATTCGAGGGAGATACCTCGGTACTTGGCAATCCTGGGTGTTTTAGGGGAGACTTGCAATTCATAGAATTGGGGAATATGGCACCGCCCTATGACTAAAACATGGAATACAACGCATCAATTAGGAAAGGATGTGACAATTCAACTGACCAATATAAGATAACTATGGAGTAAGAAAATCTAAGTAAACACACTTTTAATTATCATAAGAACACACTCCTACAATCCACAGTTTTTATCTTATTTATTAGTAAGTAGTTTTAATTTAATTTGTTTATTAGTTTAATCGGTAGAATATCAAAACCCCCACTCCTTCAATCCCGAGATTTTACTTGCTTTCATAAAAAATATAAAAATACTAAAATATCACCCTCACATTTAGCTTTTCGACTAGCATCTCTATTGCCCCAGAGAACGATCAACTCCCTGGGCTTACTGATACTACACTACACCGATTAGGTACACTTCCTAGTGGGTTGTAAACCTTGCTCTTTGGAAAGGAAGTCTTTCGACCCCAAACCACGCATCATTTTCTCTTTGTGTGATTCTCTAGGTTCCTCATAAAGGCGAGATCATAACCTCTTGAAGACGTGCAAGCTCAAGGTCATGAGTTTCTAAGCTTCATCATCATCAAGACCACTGAAGTGCATCTTGTTGATAGTTCTTCTCTCCCTCTATTAGTGTGCATTCGATATGGGGCGTCAATGTATATTTGTGTAGTTTGGGTTAAAGGGTATTGATATCCTTTGAAGTGTTGTAAAAAGGAGTTTATCTCCTTTGGGTTGTAGTTTTGGGTAGTAGTTACTTCTTTGTAATGGAACTCAGTGTCTAGCCTAGTACCGGATAAAATGTAGGTGAAATTGTGATAGGTTTGGTTCTACCTCTTGTAAGAACTCGGTGTCTAGACTTCAACTGGATAAAGTGTAGGCGACGTTGTGAAGGCTTCTCCGCCATATTAAGGAGCTTGTGTTGTGTAGTGCTTAGAAACTCTCGAGTTGGGTACTTGGAGAGTGAAGTAGGGCAAGGAAGGAGTCTTTGTAGCCGAACCACTATAAATACTTGTGTCATAGTTTTGTTTTCCTTTACTCTTTATCTCTTTGCATTATTTATTTATATGTCCATCTATCATTATCTAACACACCATCTAAATGGATTGACATAAGTTGATCTAAATACTTTAAAACAAAGTTTTAATCGGCAAAACTATTCAACCCCCCTTCTAGTTTTCTACAATTTGCATCAGAGGTTCGTTACCAAGTTTTTTAGAGTATATTGTACTTTAAAAACTTGATACGATCCGTGTATGTTTGAAAACTATAAAGAAGAAAATTTCTTAAAACAAAAACTATGTTTCAAGAATTTTTTTTATCATCTACTTTATCTTACATTTTATTTTTGTTTCTATATTACAAAATGCACTAATCTTACTTATCATTTTGTTTAGTAGATCCCAAAATAAGTAGGCCATCAAGATTCTTCGGTAATAAGATAACTTTTCCCAAAAGGTTGTCCAAACCTATTACTTAGTAGATCTCGAAGAACCTGGAGTTGTCCATTGAAAAATCTCTTCAAAAGGACACTCAAATTGCAATAGAGGTATGACCTTTATAAGACTCACCTCTAAGTGATATTAGTAATCATGTATGTGCTTGATCTATACATATCACTACTTGCAAATTATTTGTTTATTTTTCTCTTTATCTCATATAAATTTCTAAACGTATTTATATGATATATGTGGTATATACGTGGTGTTCCTAGCAAACCTCGTCCTTACGTGTTGTCGTCCGTCTAAACCTAGGTGTGTCAATATGTGTTGTCTAAACCTAACCTCTAAAAATCTAATCTGTCTAAACACAAATAAAAAGAAATACAAATTTCAAAAACTCCTCCTTCCTTATAAAATAGCGAACATCAAACCCCCTCTCCAACAAATCCAATTTTTCAGATCTTCCACTTTCAAATTTCTCACACACTCACATCTTCATCCCCTTCATCATCTCATTCGATAAATCCAACCCAAGGAAGAACTTCGTCATCATGGTCTACATTGCTCTCATGATCATTGTCATCTCGCACCGCCCTGGTTTATCCCATGATCACGTTCTCGCATAGGGACATGTTCTTTGTTTTATTAATCTACATTTGTATCATCTATCTGATCCTTTGTATTGCTTTAAGCATTGAAATAAAATATAAATGTTGTATTATTTTTCTAATTTCATTTCCACGTAATATGCTTTCTTTTTCCTCTTACACGAGCACTCAAATTCTCAATGTCTTTTAAAACATTAGTGTTAGTTCAAGAAATCACACTGGGTAAAACACATTTATTTTTATAACACATAAAAGTATGAGTTGTATGAATAGAACGTACACAAAAAAAAAAAAAACAAAAAAAACAAATACCTGTCACCTCTGTAGGTCTCCGGATCCCTGGATCTTAACTGGCTGGATCCCTTTTTAAAAGGAACCGGCAGAACCGAAAGAATAGATGACAGAATACTTGTGAAACTCATGCATTCTTCTCCTTTGCCTACATAACACCTTAATATCACCCTAAAATAATTTTATGAAAACTTGCTATAATAAGTAGTTTTACTAAGTGTTAAAACGAGTGAATATGAAATGTAGGGTTATCATTGTTAATAAAATAAAGCAAGATAATAAAAACGTTAGGAGATCCTATCTTGTCACTTTTACTATAATCCAAAAACTGTGATTAAGAATGCTTAAAAGTTTCAGCAATCAAAACATTCGTATTTTCGAAGTTTTATTATGTATTAACATACTTATGTAAACATTCGTCCCGTGTCTATAGGTCTCAACATGTCTCATGAGTATGACTTCGATCATCGACTCACTTATGTCTACATTCCAAACATCTCCCTTGAATCAAACACCCCTGGCAATCATGTTTGTGGGTTCAATAATCTTGAAACTTGTTTCTTTCGTGAAGGACATGTTGTTGACTCACCTCTAATCTTCCAAAAAGATATCAATTCTTCATTTCGCACCATAGGACTTGAGTGTCATTTCACACATTGGGAAAGGCCAACCTCATTGGTCTTTTGGTTTCTTGGTTCCATTCTTGGAGGTGATTGGTGTCTCGTAACCGGAATCACGCTACAAAGGTATAAACCTTATGTTTGTTTTATTTGATTGATCATATGGCTATATGGATCCGTTGTTGGTGATGATTCCGCTGCGTTTATATGTTTCATTTATGTTTATTATATTCATCATCACCTATAGTGGTATCACGAGCCATCATATGTGCCATATGATTATCGGGTATGCGAAAAAATGGTCAAAAACGCGTGTTTTTAAGGGTTTTATGCAACCACTTTCAAAACAGCCCCGAGGGATCTATTTTTCATGGATTAGGAATATTATTAGTAATATAAAGATCTGTGATTTTTGGTCCTATGGCCATTGGTTTCGCATACGTTAATTAAACAATGTATTCGGTACGCTTAAAATGGCTTTAATCGCGTTGTTTTAATCGATTCTTGAAACGATTTGAAAACAGCCCCTAAGGCTTAATTTTCTGTGGTAAAATGATTTTTAGAAGGTCTAATTTCAGTAGGTTTGAGAACCTAAATCCATTTTACTCGCGTACCAATCGGGGTTTTTATTCTTGTTGATTATTTCTTCGATTCGTTGGCTAATACTTTTATTTCATGTCATTTTATTGTTCCCATGGCAAATACATGCATGTTTGCTCATGGGATTAGGCAACACCTTGTTATGTTCATAATTTTATGGTATTATTATGTGTATATGCAAAGCCGATGAAAACCTAGACCACTTGTGCTATGAATGATTGTGATTGTCGTTTATTTCTTGTTATTTGGGGTTTGCCATTGTTTCGGCCTTTATGTATGAGTTTTAATTTGGTTTTTGCCATTGTTTGGGCATTTTACAATAGATAGATAGTATATTAGATGTATTTTACATTCTATATATTGTAACCGATGGTTGGAATGGAATGGCGAAGCATTAAAGACATAAAGACGCAAAATGGCTGCTCGAACAAGCTGCAGTAAAACGGCGTTTCCCGGTGATTGGTAGCGTAGTTTTTAACCAAATTTTTTTTGCAGGTAGACAACTCATGGGCCCACAACTTTGTAGTTTGGTGCTAAGCTCGGGGATGAATCCTTCTAGGCCATTTGGGCCTCCGAATGCAGAAATTCTGGGCTGGCAGATTCACTTTTCATGTGCATGATGGGCTTCTACTTGTCCTTGCTTGGTCTTGGAGCAAGTGGGAGTCCTCCGTGTGGTTGTGGTTTATGTCCCTAGATGACTCTTGGTTCTCGTGATGGCTCACGAGACCAAGCATAGGTTCTTTCATCGGTTGAGGCTTTGCATATTGTGGTTGTGTGTTGGTTGTTTGCTTATTATGTATGTTGTGAATGTATATAACTTGCAAATCGTTTTCTAAAACTTAAAACACAACACAAACCATTTTCAAACTAAATCTTATAATTTAGTTTAACTAAGTTTAAATATGGATTTAACTTAAAATCATTGTTTTAATAATAACACTTAATTTGTTATTCGATTTATGTATTGTCCTATCTCTATTATTATCCACATAGGTTCTATATTAGACTTGAATATGGACAACTTGACACACATAAATTAAAACAATGATTAGACTTAAGTTAAGAAGAGTTTTTAACTTGTGCTACGAAGAATGAATGCATGCTTTTTTCGTACACCTTTTTTGATTCACATCAAAATTTTTTACCCGTCACAAATTTAAGTCATACCGTCCAATCGCTTGAGAACACTTGCAATTACTTTTTGCCTATGCGTGGGACCTAGGATGAATTGTAACCCAAGGTGATTATTGTCTATGCGTGGGACCTAGATATATTTTCGCACGTTCTCAAATTGGATGACTTAATCGAATTAAGCGGTGAGACCTTGACCCGAGGCAAGGATGGGACTAAACATGCCACCTTGACACTAGATGCTTGTTCACTAGTGCCATGGGTCCCATAAGGATCTAAGAGTTGCACTTAATTTGCAATTGGTCGACGTTACCTACCTATTGAATCCACCATTGCTAGCAGATCAACTGATGTGATGGTGGAATCTCAATGAGGATCTTAGCCTTTTTCGCAAAATTAATTGTTTTTCTTATAAAACTTGGGTAGTTAATTTTAAAAAGGATTAATTATTGAATGATACTAAAATTTGAATTTTGTTTGTTTTGTAGATGACAACTCCAACTCAAACCATCAACAACTCGTCAATCAGATTAATTCTCGAGAAAGAGAGATTGAATGGTAATAACTTTTTGGACTGGTACCGAAACTTGAGGATTGTCCTCAAGTCTGAACAAAAGTTTTACCATCTGGAATAGGCTTTACCTGAGCCTCCTGCTGAAAATGCCACTGCTGCTATGCGTAATGCCTACACTCGTAGGTTTAATGAACAACAGGAAGTCGCTTGTCTTATGCTTGCGAGCATGATCCCAGAAATTCAAAAGAATTTAGAGGACCTCACAGCATTTGACATGATAACCGAACTAAGAACTATGTTCGAACAGCAAGCTGAGCAGGAATTATTTGAAACTGTCAGATCATTCCATGCTTGCAAGCAGGAGGAAGGACAATTGGTAAGTAGCCACATCATGAAAATGAAAGGCTATTGATCGATGGAGCGGCTTGGATATCCCATGCCTCAGATCCTTGGAGTGAGCATGATACTAACCTCACTTTCAAAGGAATTTGAACAATTTGTGCAGAACTACAACATGCACAACATGGGCAAGACCATACATGAACTGCATAATATGCTCAAACTTGCAGAAAAAGGTATGCCCAAGAAAGCTCCAGCTGTCCTAGCTATCAAGCAAGGCAAAATCCAGAAAAAGAACAAGGGGAAACCGCCAGCACTTGGCAAGGGACATGGGAAGGGTAAGGATAAGCTTGCTTACACCCCCAAACCAAAAGTCCCCCCAGCCAAGGATGCCCCCTGCCATCACTGTGGAATGGTAGGGCACTGGAAGAGAAACCGTCCGTGTACCTGCAGAGTTGAAGAAGTGCAAGGCTAGCGGGGCTAGTACATCAGGTATCTTCACTATAGAACTCTATACTTTTCCTAATAAATCCTAGGTATATGATACAGGTTGTGGGACTCACATTTGTAATGATGTGCAGGCTCTTAGGGGAAGTCGAAAGTTGAAGCATGGCGCTTTGGACCAGACGTTGGTAATGGGAATCGTGCACCACCAAAGCGATAGGAAGCTATTATTTAATCCTTCCTAATGGACTAGTTATTGTTTTGAATAATTGTCATTTCGCACCTACTATTACTAGAGGTGTTGTTTCACTTTCTGTTTTGAAGGATGATGGTTACATCCATGTTTTTACGGATTTTGGCATTTCGATTTCTAAGGATAATGTTTTCTATTTTAATGCTATTCCTAGAGATGGTATTTTGAAATTGATATGCGTGATCCTAATTCAAACAATGGTTCTATATATAATGTTAGCAAAAAGAAATCTAAACGTAACATGGATTCCACTTTTCTATGGCATTGTCGTCTTTGCCACATAAACAAGAAACGCATTACGAAGCTGCAACAAGATGGTCTTTTAGAATCAATTGACGGTACGTCTTTTGATAAATGTGTTTCTTGCATATCTGGTAAGATGGCGCGCAAGCCTTTTTCCCATGTAGGAGAAAGAGCTAAAGACCTACTTGGACTCATACATACTGATGTATGTGGCCCATTTAGGATCATGTCTAGGCAAGGAGCTAACTACTTCGTCACTTTTACCGACGATTTCAGCCGATATGGTTATGTTTACTTGATTAAACATAAACATGAAGTCTTTGAAACGTTCAAAGTATTTCAAAGTGAGGTAGAAAATCAACTCGATAAGACTATAAAGGCTCTTCGATCCGATCGTGGAGGCGAATATATGAGTCAAGATTTTTTAGATCATCTAAAAAAGTGTGGGATAGTCTCACAATTCACTCCTCCACATACACCACAACATAATGGTGTATCTGAAAGGAGAAATCGAACTTTGCTAGACATGGTTCGATCTATGATGAGTCTAACAACGTTGCCAATGTCCTTTTAGGGTTATGCCCTAGAGTCTGCTGCTCGCATTCTCAGCATGGTTCCAACCAAGAAGGTAGATAAGACTCCATACGAAATATGGCATGGGAAAGTCCCTAACTTATCTTACTTGAAGGTCGGGGGTTGTGAGGCCCTCGTGAAACGAGAAACGCCAAACAAACTTGAGTCTAGATCTATCAAGTGTATCTTCGTAGGATACCCAAAGGAAACGATGGGTTACTACTTCTACTACCCACCAGAGAACAAAATATTTGTTGCTCGTTATGCTGAGTTTCTTGAGAACAGTCTCATTTCACAAGAAGCAAGTGGGAGCACCGTAGACTTTGACGAAATTCAAAGTGAAGATGCACAACCTTCTGGTAACACTAGTGAGCATCGAAATGAGACTGAACATGAAAATGTCGAGCCTCATAGAGATGTTTCTCGATTCGAGATCCGCAAGGATACCTCAAGCACTGGCGATATGGTTTCTATATCGATGCTGAGGAACATGAGTTAGGGGATCAAGATGAACCTGCTAACTATCGAGCTGCATTATCGAGTTCCGAAGCGATAAATGGCTCGGAGCTATGATGGAATCGGAGATGCAATCCATGAAAGACAATGAAAGTCAGGGTCGAAGTTGACCTGCCTCCTAATGCTAAAACTGTTGGGAGTAAATGGCTCTTCAAGAAGAAGACCGACATGGATGGCAATGTACACACCTATAAAGCGGGTCTAGTAGCAAAAGGTCACACTCAAACCTACTGGAGATTGACTATGAAGAGACCTTCTCGCCATGTTCGACGTTAAAGCTATTGGGATTCTTATAGCCATAGCAGCGTACTATGACTATGAGATTTGGCAAATGGATGTCAAGACAACCTTCTTGAACGGCCACCTAAACGAAGATGTTTACATGGTGCAACCCGAGGGCTTCGTGAATCCTAAACATCCCAACAAAGTATGCAAGCTTCAAAGATCCATTTATGGATTAAAGCAAGCATCTAGGAGTTGGAACAAGAGATTTGATGAAGAAATCAAAAGGATTGGTTTTGCTCAAAACTTTGATGAGCCATGTGTATATAAGAAAACTAGTGAAAGTAATGTCGTATTCCTAGTCTTATATGTCGATGACATATTATTACTCATGGGAAACAACATTCCAATGCTACAAGATGTAAAATCCTGGCATGGAAATTGTTTTGAAATGAAAGACTTAGGCGAAGCTGCGTACATACTTGGAGTCAAGATCTACAGGGATAGATCAAAGCGGCGACCCATTGAGTCAAAGTGCATAAATTGACAAAATCCTAAAGAGATTTAGGATGCAAGATTCCAAACGTGGAAATCTTCCAATGCAACCGAATACGGAATTGAGTAAAACTCAAGAACCCTCTACAACGAACAGTGAAAAGGATGAAAGGTATCCCATATGCTTCGCTGGGATCCATCATGTATGCGTAAGGTGCACTAGACTGTGTAGCGTTCGCCGAACCTCGACGAGTAGGTATCAACGAATCCAGTGTGAATGTCACTGGACTGTTGTTAAGAACATATTAAAGTATCTTCGTAATACTAAAGATATGTTTCTTGTTTATGGTGGTGATGACAACCGCGAGCTTAGTATCACTTGCTATACCGATGCGGTTGGCAAACCGAGCGATGACACCAAGTCCCAAACCGGATTCGTTTCATCATGAATGGAGGCGTTGTTGACTGGAAGAGTTCAAAACAGAGAACGATTGCAATGTCCTCTACGAAGGAATACATTGCACGCTTCGGCTGCATTGGAGGCGATTTGATAATGGCAAAATTCATTTCGGGCTTGGCGTTGTCCCCGCAAAGAATGAACTACCCATGGATATGTATCTGTGATAATATGGCCATATATGTGAAAACATATACCTTTTTCTTTATCAAAACTGCACTAAAAAGACCAAAAACTAACCCCCTAAAGCCATAAATATTTGTGTTTTATGTATGAATCTGATATCAGAAATTGGACAAAAAAGAAGACAAAATGGACACAAACGCAGCACGAGAATGGAAGGAGCACGTAAGTTAGTGAATGATAATTTTATTTGGAGCATCGTAGGCAATAGAAGATTTTTAATAATCAAACCAACAATAACAAGAAAGAGCTAAAGAAAAATAAGAAAAGTAAAGCGAAGAAAAAGCACTAGCAGAAAAAGAGCTTAAATGAAAATTAAATGCAACATTAAACACAAAAAGACTCTTGGTCTAGTGGGTGGGGACATGTTTGTCAAGCAAGAGGTCTTGGGTTCTAATCCCACTAATGACAAAATTGTTAGAATAATATTTTTTACATCACTAAAGCATGCTCTACCCAGCTGCTGTCCACCTTCCAGCCCAACGAGAGCCCAGCTGCAGTCCATTGAAGCCCAGCAGCGCCAAGAAGCCCAGCTCCATCAGATCCACAAAGCCCAGCAAAGCCCAGCGAAGCCCAGCTGCTCACGTCCAACCCAGCGCAAGCCCAGTCCAAGCAAAAAAAGAAGCCACCAGTTATACTATGTAAAATTAAAACTTGGGGACTGTTTAATAGGGAATTTTTGTACCAAGATTGTATAGTTTAGGGGCTATTACTTTTAAAAAATTATTATGTATTATATAGAACTACGTGCCTATATAAACCCACCTCCTCACCTCTATTTTTTTCAATCTTTATTTGATTCAGACTAAACTCTCAGATTTTAATTTTATCCTTTTAGCTTTTATAAGCTTTTATTTATTTCTCAGATCTTTATATTCTTCTCATCTATTAATCCTTTTATTTCATTTTATTTTATAAAACTTTTATAAAATATAACAAGAGTTGAGTTATAGTAAAGATTGTTGAACAGATTTTATACCCCGCACACCAACATATCATATTTATATTTTTATAAAGTTTAGTTTTTTTATTGCTTATTTATTTTATTAATGTTTTTTATTGTTTTATTTAGCTTAAAATAGTAAAAGTCTCTAAAAATCTTTGTTTTTTACAAAAATCCAAAAATATAATTTTTCTTTAGTTCATTATTTTATTTTAAATTTCCTATTTGTTTAGTTATTTAATACTTTCTTCTCTTTTCTTGCTATAAAAATAAATAAATAAATAAATAAATAAAAATAAAAAAATCTTGTATTTTAAATCTTTGATTAATACCAAATTAGTTTTTATGGAAACATATCTCCTTGAGAGAGTTTGGTGGTTAAGATTTGATTTATTAAGATTAGTTTATCTTTTATTTTAGCTTTTATTATAAAAAGTTTATATTTATATATTTGTGCTAACCCTTAAAGTTTTGATTTTGTTTGTGTAATCCGATCCTACCTCATATGCCAGGAGCTTATGTTTTAAGATTTTTAATACATAAAGTTTGAAGCTTTAGTAATTTTTAAGCTTGTTGGTGAATAAATTTTAAACTTTACTTACTAATTAGTGGATAAGATTAATAAAGTTGTAAACTTTTGTATTAATTTGTGCTTATAAGACGGTGGTTTTATTCCTCTCGCTTCATCATCTGCCTCTATTCTCTTACTTCTTTTTAGATTAGATTCTCACGCTACGTTTAATTATTCGTATTATGCTTGTTAAGTCTTTTTAGTATCATACTCTTAGCTTATTATTCATCGTCACTAGTTGTAGTTTGCCATTTTTATTTTAGTTTAAACTTTAATTAGTTAAATTAGTTTTTAAAAGAAAAATCTCTTAAAAAAATTAAAAGTCAAAAATATATTTCGCTATTTTCAAAAATCAAAATCAAAACCAAAAAAAAAAAAAAAAATAGTTTAAAAATTTTAGATATTTTTAAATCACATTTTAGAGAAATATTAGATCACTTGGGGTTAAAATAGATTAATTTGATTTTAGAATACGCTTTTTTGCATAAAGTAATTTACGCCTTTAGTTTGATTTGCATTTTAATTGAAATTACTTGTTTGCACCTTAGGATTAGTAGATTTATATGCCTTTTATTATTATTGCTTCCCCGTAGTTTTAGAAATCCTCTAAATCCTTTTAACACATTCAAACTCGATAATCGCGACGGAGTTGGAAATTCCATTCAACCCTCGCTCTAATCCATCCTGCTCAAACCTAACACGCTTGAGTTACCCAGAATACACAACTTCTATTATTGATTTCAACGAATCACGCGCCGCCGGGGAGGCTTGTAGTGAATTTTTCAGATTCGCCTCGAATCAAGTGATTTGAAGATCCTCCCTCGAAAGGAAGTTACCGCTTGTATATATATTTTTCAAAACCCAAAAATCTAAAACCAAAACATTCTTCCTAGAGTGTTTACAAAACCAAAAAAAATAAAAAACCAACAAAACAAACGCCAATTGTTACGCCGGGCTCACCTCGGAGATACAACCTATACACTGGTATAAGGAAAGTCTTGACATTAAATTGCAGATCAAGAACGATCCACTCTTCGTTTCGCCACAGATTACTTTTGGGAGCTACCGAAATCGGTTGACGCGACGGTTACCAAAAATTGTGTTTTCAAAAGTTTTCTTAAATATAAAACCAAAAGATTTTTCAAATTTATTTTTCCTTTTAAATTTTGATTTTGAATTTTTGCATGCGATGCGATCACGCCAAATAATGCGACCCACCGAATAGACGCAGACTGAAGTTACGCATTATCGCTTAAGAACCCGCCGTCATGGCGGGCATACCGAACGATGATCGATTACTTCAAGCTCCAGACGCTACGGTGATGCTATCGTTGTTCCACCACTTGATGCTTGAATTTTGAACTAAAACGAACTTAATTCAATTGGTTTCAAATAAACCTTTTAGGTTTGGATCATGAGAGCCCCACGCACACCTGCTGGTTTAATCAAGTCTGTTTCTACTTATAAACTTTCGGCCACTATGAGTCAATTAAATTGAGATTGTTTCCATTTTCCCTGAGGGGCAAACGACTTGGCTCGAAAAACCCTCAATCAATTACAACATGGGAAGATCTTTCTAAAAGTTTGTGAATCAATTCTTCCTCCTTCAAAATTACAATGTTACTTAAATCAAATCATTAATATTCAACAAAAATTCGATGAAAGTTTTGGAGAAGCATGGGATAGATTCAAGGAACTTTTACGAATGCCCAAATCACTGCCACCGATCTTCATCAAATTGATATGTTTCTACAATGCTTTAACGGTCCGACAAGATTCGCTAACGTCACGTGGTAACATCTTGAGTCGTATGCCCTCCGATATTAGAACGATTATCGAAAATAAGTCAAAAGTTGTCTCGCCTAGAAACCGACTTGTTTAAGATTGCTACTAATGATAACCTTAAGAAATGAGTTGAGTGGCCGACCGATGCTATTAATTCTATGATGAGAGAGTTTAAGATTCAAACCGAACCGCCAAAGCCGCATCAAGCATGTGTTATTTGCGGTGGACCTCATCCATACTATAATTGTCAAGCCACCGATGGCGATCTCCGAAATGCTCAGAGCCTCGCTAATCCTCAAAATCAAAACCAAGGATACCGCTAACCAAATGGGACCACCCGGTTTTGCACCCGTTCTCAACAAAACCAAAACCTATCAAACCAATCTTACAATCAAAACCGAGGAGCCAATCTCAATCATGGTAATCAAAACTACCAAGCTCCTCCACCTCAAGTTTATCAACAACCTCTCAACAACAATATCAATCACCTCATCAAGCCGCTCCAAACAAACAACGAAGTCATTTACATGAAGAGTCTCAACAACACCATTAAAAATTTGCAAACTCAAATTAACGCATGAGGAATGATTTCAAAGAGAAATGGAAGCTACAGTAACAAGCAAATGAGTGAAATGAGAATATGATGGCTAGTTTTTTCAAGCTAATCAACCTTCTACTCTTATTCTCAACCATCGTTCTAGTACTCTTCCAGTAATAATGCATTCCTAACCCAGAGGTGACATGAAAGCTTACTACCCAAGGGTGTTGCATGATGGACCCACGTTCCTCCCACTATTTCTTTTTTCCGCTTGTGTGGTAGACCGTGAGACAGGTGACAAAGGACCGTGCTTCCTACTATGGGAATATCGAGAATGTCCAACCCAGTTGTCCGGCGCCTAACTCAAGGATGCTCCGTTAGTGTCGAAAAGACTAACTCAAAACAACAATCCAGACCCAAGGATGAATGATCAAAAGCAACGTGAACAAGCAAATCTTCAAATGGAAAAATTCTTTCAAATATTTCAAGATCTTCACTTCAAATTAGCCAAGGATGCTCTTCATGCTTAAGTTTGTTTCGACACTAAAGGGATTATTAAGTAACAAAGAGAAAATTGTGGATTTGGCTAAAACGCTTGAACGAGAATTGTTCTACGGTTATTCTCAAGAAACTTCCGAAGTTAGGTGACTCGGCAAGTTCCTCATTCCGCGATTTTCAAGGAATTATTCAATGCTCGCCCGATCTTGGCGCGAGTATTAATTTGATGCCTAAATCAATTTACGATAAACTTTCATTGCCCCACTTACCCCAACATGTATGACCCTCGAAAGCAAATCGAATCTACACGACAACACCAATCGGTATAGCCGAGGATGTTTTTAAAGTGGGGAAGTTCGATTTCCGATGATTTTGTTGTTTGATTTCGCGATGTCAATCTCGCCCCTTATTCTCGAAGATGCTTCTGGGACGGGCCATGCGTTGATTGATGTGTATGAAGGAGAAATCACTTTAAGAGTTGAAAGAAGCCGCCACGCTTAACGCTAACCATACTTCTAAATCTTTACCAAACGATGCGCCAAAATTAGTAACAATTAAGGACAAAGGACCCGAAATTCTACCATAATGGAAGTACCAAAACGTCCAACCTCCCGTGGTTCAAAAAGTGGGCCTAAGACATCAAGAATTGATCCCAGTCTTTCACGCCACCGGCTAAGAGTTTGTCACGATAACGGCCGAGCAAAGAAGAAACTAGAAAAGGAGACTACAACGGTTGTGGTGGAAGATGCTAGCTCTAAGAGCACACCACTTGTCCCACCACCGCTTCGTTGTTGTGTGAACTTAAGAACGCCGAAGTTTTCGAGCGCAATCCCACTCTTCTTCTCAAATTTTGAACTTTTTCTAAACAAATCATTTATGATTCTTCCTCATCCCTCACTAAATCTGAGGAGGATGATTCTATCATGAAAGAAATTGAGGCTTATTTGAATTCGATCTGGCCACCGAAATTACGATAACGTCGACATCGGGCGAGATATTCGCTTTGATTGAAAAAATGCTTTACGGGATTCTTATATTCCTCCCAAGAAAAGTTATTAAAGAATTCAAGCCGCTTTTAATCCTCCTGAGCCGAGCTCAAGGATTCTTCCATTGATTTACTTCTCGAGGAGTTCGCCGATGAACTTTTCGCGATGGATCCTCTTCCACCGAAATGAGGATGACGCCTTTGATTTTAGAGCCGACTTACGAAATTGAATATTTGTTATATCAAGATCCGCCGATTTTCGAAGTTCACCGATGAACTTGCTCCACCGACTCATTCTTTCCGAATGAAGAAAACGAATACGATGATCCGCTTTTCCCCAAGAAAGATAAAGAAGTAAAGATTTCGAACGATGAGCTTATTGATACTAAGGTCCTCAACTATTTTTTATCCGAGTGATTCCTCTTTCCCGTGAGGATTTTCACGTAGATAATACTTTTATTTCGCTCTTTCCGAGGACAAGATTTTAACCCTCGATACTATCTGGAAGACATTCATAAAACCAAAGTTTTCCTAAAAAGGATCCTATCTTGGATGCCTTCATTGTTAAACCTTCAAACTACATTTTTTTTACCATGGACTCCTTCTATGGAGTTGTTTTCTTTGATCCACATCCCGACGCCCACCAATAAAACCACGGATGATGGATCATTCTTTCTGATATACCTTATGTGAGTTTGGGAGGAATTAACCTTTATGTGTTGAGCCGACATTTTCTTCCTCCCAACCCACCCATTCTCTTTCCTCCCGAGTGGAGGATACCATCTTTGATCCCGTATCCCTTCCGCTTGTTTCCCAAGGACAAATGAACCTGGGACGAAGTCGCTAGCGAATTCTGATCAAAAAACAAGCGCGCGAGGCACCCCATGCTTCTCCTTTTATCTTATTTATGTTTTCTAATAAGTGACGTGAGGAGGTTCGCTTCTTCCATTTCTCGTTTCGTGTTGTTTATGTCCGATTTTCCTCGATATATGAAGACTCTCGCTTTCGAAGTTTTGTCTTTTCTCCACTCGAGTTTCATGTTTCAACGCCTTATGGAACCGATATCCAAAATCTTTTATCGATTATCGCTATCTATTAGCATAACTAACCAATGGCTTTAGATTTGCGTTGAGAACCCGTATCTTTAGACATCGAGGACAATGTTTGATTTTAGTCGGGGGGTAATCTTTCGATTAGATTTTTGCCTAGCACTATTGTATTGCAAGTAACCTCGTTTTCCTTAGAAATTGAAAAAAAAAAAATTGTGCAAAAATGTGAAAAATTTTAAATTTTTTGTAAGCTTTTGTTAAGTCTTTTTGATTGAAAGGTTTGCTAGTCTCTTAGACAAGAAGCTATAAAATGCTAATTCTAGCTCAAGACCAAGAATTTGCAAGTTTCCTCGAAGTTACTTTAAATATGCATAACTTGATTTCATTAGACGAAGCATTTGCTAAATTAATGTATATGTTTTGACACCTTGTTGACTTCACGGTGAGGGTAGGAATAGAATTGACCGACCGGCAGCAAGAGCCCAGCTTGTTCCCTTAACCATAGATAATTAAATTATCGGCCAATCACGATCTCATTATTTGGGATTTTAAATTCATGGATCGAGAAATGATAGAGTTACTTATGAATTTAGATGCTAAGCGGAGTAGTTGGTTCTCAGAGCCCATCGAAGGTACTTATGGCTTTTGTTCCCACAAGATTGTTTCACCCCATATCCTGATATAATAATTGAGATGTTGAGTTTTTACGATAGTTAGTTCTTTGTCTTCTTTAGAGAATCCTTGCCCATGAGAGTTGGGTACACATCGAGGTACCGCCGTTACTTGCAATAGACAAGCGACTGAGTTCATTGCTATTGTTTCTATTGTTATAAAAGCCGTAGTGGTTGGAGTTCGGCACATTATTAATACTGAAATGCCCAAATATTTTAAAATTGAAAATCCAAAGCTATAAAAGTTGTCTTAATTTCTATAAAGGCAGAGGAAAATCCAAAGTCATAATAAGATTTCCGATAAAACGGAATCCCGCTTGAGTTAGTGGTAAAAGACCAAGGGCCTAAATTGCAAAATGCAAATGTGTCCTGAAATAAGTGTTAAACTTTGGATCCGGAAGATGTCTAAATAAAGCTCGCCTCTCGGACTCAGATGAGTCATTCTTCTGCCGCCATTAAAAGGATATTCTCCCTAAATCGTGTGAAATTAGGACCTTGATGTGGACCTCATTCTTGTGTGCAACGGTTTTCGAGGGAAGATGGATAACTAATTATCGACTTAGCTTCATATCTTTATCTAATAAAATCTAAACGAGAAATTTGAAGAAATTCATTTCTCACAAAAATAAAAAAATCTAGAGGAAAATAGGAAAATGGGAGCAAAAGGTAATTACACAAGTAACTTCCATGGGTAGTGTTAGCCTAGAGTCATATTTGACAATGATTTCGATTTACGCCATGGGACTGTGAAAAATCGGGACGATGTATTCTATCCCAGACAATTTCACTGTGTTTCACTTAGTGATCCTAACGTCGTTTGAAAAATGCCGGAGTTATTGATCGACATGAAAGTTCAACAAACCCCACCATAATGGAATGCTTAACCAGTAATATCTATATGTGAAATAAAAGCAAATGCATTTTTAGAAATAAGGGTTTCTTAATCTCCTTTGAGGAATCTTTGCTACTTTTCATAGGTTTAGTAGAAAGAGATTGCAATCTTTATTTTGAAGCTGATTGATTACACATTGCGCGAAAGACACTGCAATCCTTCGTCTGGTATTTTATATGTGAAAACATATACCTTTTTCTTTATCAAAACCGCACAAAAAGACCAAAACTAACCCTAAGCCCATAAATATTTTGTTATGCATGTATGCAGCAGAATCTGGATATTGTAAATGGACAAAAGAAGACAATGGACAACAAACGAAGACGGAGAATGGAAGAAAGCACGGGTTATTGGGTGCAATGATAATTTTATTTGGAGATCGGCGCAAGAAGAAAAAATTTTAAGGCCAAACGAAGAATTAATTAATTAAGAAGAGAAAGAAAAATGTAAGAAGAAAAGGAAGAAAAGAACCAAGAAAAAAGAAATGAAATTAAATTAACATTAAACACAAAAAGACTCTTTGCCTAAGTGGGTAGGACATGTTGTCTGCCAGGGCCTTTGCCTCTAATCCCACTAATGACAAAATTGTTAGAATAATATTTTTTACATCACTAAAGCATGCTCTACCCAGCTGCTGTCCACCTTCCAGCCCAACGAGAGCCCAGCTGCAGTCCATTGAAGCCCAGCAGCGCCAAGAAGCCCAGCTCCATCAGATCCACAAAGCCCAGCAAAGCCCAGCGAAGCCCAGCTGCTCACGTCCAACCCAGCGCAAGCCCAGTCCAAGCAAAAAAAGAAGCCACCAGTTATACTATGTAAAATTAAAACTTGGGGACCAAGTTTTAATAGGGAATTTTGTACCAAGATTGATAGTTAGTGGGCTATTATGAAAAAATTATTAGTAAATATAATAGAATAAAACTGGCCTATGGGTATAAAACCCACCTCCTCACCTCATTTTTTCAATCTTTATTTGTATCTTGTACCCAAACTCTTGTATTTTAATTTTATTTCTTTAGTTTTATAAAGTTTTATTTATTTCTTTGCATCTTTATATTCTTCTTCATCTATTAATCCTTTTTATTTCATTTTATTTTTATAAACTTTTATAAAAATATAACATGAAGAATTGAGTTATAGTAAGATTGTGTGAGTGATTTTATATGCTTGCCACAATATTCAACATATCATATTTATATTTTTATAAAAGTTTAGTTTTTTTTATTGCTTATTTTTATTAAAGTTTATGTTTTTATTGTTTTATTTAGCTTAAAAATAGTAAAAAGTCTCTAAAAATCTTGTCTTTTTTACAAAAAATCCAAAAATATAATTTTTCTTTAGTTCATTATTTTATTTTAAATTTCCTATTTGTTTAGTTATTTAATACTTTCTTCTCTTTTCTTGCTATAAAAAATAAATAAATAAATAAATAAATAAAAATAAAAAAAATCTTGTATTTTAAATCTTTGACCTTAATACCCAAATTAGTTTTTGTGGAAACATATCTCCTTGAGAGAGTTTGGTGGTTAAGATTTGATTTATTAAGATTAGTTTATCTTTTATTTTAGCTTTTTATTATAAAAGTTTATATTTATATATTTGTGCTAACCCTTAAAGTTTTGATTTTGTTTGTGTAATCCGATCCTACCTCATAAGGCCGGAGCTTAAGGGTCTTTAAGCATTTTTAATACATAAAGTTTGAAGCTTTAGTAATTTTTAAGCTTGTTGGTGAATAAAGTTTTAAACTTTACTTACTAATTAGTGGATAAGATTAATAAAGTTGTAAACTTTTGTATTAATTTGTGCTTATAAGATCGGGTGGTTTTATTCCTCTCGTTTCATTCATCCGATATTCTACTTCTTTTTAGATTAGATTCTTAGTTTACCGTTACGTTTAATTATTCGTATTATGCTTGTTAAGTCTTTTTAGTATCATACTCTTAGCTTATTATTCATCGTCACTAGTTGTAGTTTGCCATTTTTATTTTAGTTTAAACTTTAATTAGTTAAATTAGTTTTTAAAAGAAAAATCTCTTAAAAAATTAAAAAGTCAAAAAAATATATTTCGCTATTTTCAAAAAAAAATCAAAAATCAAAAAACCAAAAAAAAAAAAAATAGTTTAAAATTTTAGATATTTTTTAAATCACATTTTTAGAGAAATATTAGATCACTTTTAGGGGTTAAAATAGATTAATTTGCATTTTAGAATACGTTTTTTTTTGCATAAAGTAATTTGCGTCTTTAGTTTGATTTGCGTACTTAATTGAAATTACTTGTTTGCACCTTAGGATTAGTAGATTTATATGCCTTTTATTATTATTGCTTGCCCGTAGTTTAGAAACCCTCAAATCCTTTTTAACACATTCAAATCCCGATAATCGCGACGTGAGTTGGAAATTCCATTCAACCCTCGTTCGGAACGATCTCGGTGCTCAAACCTAACACGTTTGAGTTACCCCGTAACTACACACTTCTCTATTATTGATTTCCCGACGAATCTATCATGTGCCATTATCATTGCAAATGAACCTGGGGTTCAAAAGGGTGCCAAACACTTTCGTCGGAAAGTTCATTACATTCGAGAAGTTATCGAAAGTGGTGATATTCATCTTCTAAAAGTTCACACAGATGACAACTTAGCTGATCCTCTTACTAAAGCAATGCCTTGCACGAAACATGTTGGGCATGCTAGGAACATTGGACTTCGACTAGCTAGTAGTCTCATGTAGATCTGTTTATTTTAGTATTTGAATAATTGGAATGCTAAGCGGTTTATATTTTGTAATGAATTGATTTAATGGTTATTATCATTTTCATTCATATCAACTGTATTCTATATTTGCATGTTTAAATCCATGAATGATTTTCTTCATTCAAAACTTGTCCATTGTCGATTGACGCACGGGAGTACCATCAAATTAAGACAATTGTAAGTGTGTTGGTGACCTTTTTGCCAAACACACATGTTGTTCATGGTGATGAGCATTGGACTGACCCAACCTACGAGTATTCACCGCATGGATCGGCGTCAAATAGTGAATCTCAAAAATGGTTATGTCTATTATCCTTAGACTTGAGATGCAAGCAGGTTTTGCATGTGTGGAGTTTCATTCCTTGATATGGTTAAACGCTGTCCTGAACAAGGTAGTTATAAAGGCCACTATCAGGAATGATTTGAAACACATGAATGACACGTGCAGTCAAAATAGGATTTGTTCCTCCACATGGTTTGGAGTTAGATACTATTGGGCCCCTCGATGATTTGAACAGATGTTTGTATGGCCGTACCCGAATGAGATTAAGATGAATCTTAATTCACTTGGTAATCTTGTTCAATATCAAGATCGAGAACATAATAGTTGAACAATTAGAATGACTTTTGATCCATGTCTAATATTCAACATGGTATCTGAAACAAAGGGATATATGACATATAAACCATTTAATGAAATGTTTGAGAAACTGACCTCACATATCTCTAGGGGCATTGGCGTGTTGCTAGACGCTAACCATTTCTTGTATAATTACTTGTCTATTATGACGTCGCAAGTGGGAGCTGTTGGAGTATGCTCGTGTCATAATAAATAATTATATGGCTAGTCATATGTGAGCCTATGGGGTCACACACATATACACTTAGACACCATTATCATAATGTATTTATCGTATTTACATTATGTATAACCTTTGTTACAAAAGGGAGTAAAGTGGAATATTTGGACTTTGAAGGGATTAAAGTGTAACTTAAGATTTGACATCAATTAGCATTTATGCTAATTGATTATAATTGATTATAATTAATGTTGATTGTAAGTTACATGATTGACTTCAAAACCACTCTTCCCCCTCCTCATGGTGTACGGCCAAAAACACACACACACAAGGGTTTTTGTTTTTGGTTTTTCCTTCCTTGATAATTCTAAGGGTAGTCTTGTGCAAGGATTGGTACAAGGGTTAAGACTAGCATCAAAGGGTGATCGTTAGACGTGTAGTGTGTTTCACACATTGGGAAAGGCCAACCTCATTGGTCTTTTGGTTTCTTGGTTCCATTCTTGGAGGTGATTGGTGTCTCGTAACCGGAATCACGCTACAAAGGTATAAACCTTATGTTTGTTTTATTTGATTGATCATATGGCTATATGGATCCGTTGTTGGTGATGATTCCGCTGCGTTTATATGTTTCATTTATGTTTATTATATTCATCATCACCTATAATAAATACTTTTGAGCTAACTTTAAAGCTCATTTGCAGGAAATAACGCACCATATACATGTATACTTTGATGCCCTCAACAAGGGGGAACTTTTCGTCAAAGAAAAATGTTGCAAAATATTTGCAATACACTCGTTTAGACTTCCTAATTACTTGGCACCCTCATCAAGGGGGAGCATCCGTCAAAGGGGAGCTAAGATGAGATTATTTTCTTTCTCTAAATATTTCTTTTCTAAATTTCTAACTTTCTAAAATCTTTTCCTAAAACTCTTTCTACTATTTGTTAGTTTTTTTTCGACACTCTTTTTGTTTTAACAAAAAGGGGGAGAAGAGAGTAAAAACTCCAATTCAAAATTTTACGAATTTTATTTTTTACACAAAATAATTTTATGTTTTGTCATAAACAAAAAAGGGGAGATTTTTAAAACAAATAAACCACAAAAACGTTTATTTATATTTTATGATCTTCTAATGTTTTGTCGATAACAATCGTAAAATCATTTTAACGAAATAAATATAATACGTAAAAACATTGAGCCAATAGTTTACTAACACACTTTTACTAAACATATAAAATCATCAAAACATGTTTAGTTAAATAAGTTACGTAAAACCAAAGCCATTTTTATAAAACACTTACAAGTAACTTTTTTTACTTATATTTTATAAAAATGTATATATGCTTAATATAACTTGTAATGGGAATATGTTGGGTAAAAACCAAAGTCCATGACCTATACCCATGGAGCATGATCCATGACCCATGATCCATTGCATGACATCATGCATGAAATCATATTGGATATTATCCATGATCCATGACCCATGACCCCAAGATCCATGACCCATTGACTTTGTAATGGAACTCAGTATCTAGCCTAGTACCAGATAAAGTGTAGGCGACGTTGTGATAGGTTTGGTTCTACCTCGTGGAAGAACTCGATGTCTAGCCTTGTACTGGATAAAGTGTAAGTGACATTATAAAGGCATCTCCGCCATTTTAAGGAGTGTTAATACAAATAAACCATAAAAAAGTTTATTTATATTTTACGATCTTCTAATATTTTTTTCGATAACAAACGTAAAATAATTTTAACGAAATAAATAAAATACGCAAAAGCTTTGAGCCAATAGTTTACTAACATAATTTTATGAAACATATTAAAATCATCAAAACATGTTTAGTTAAATAAGTTATATAAAACCAAAGCCATTTTTATAAAACACATACAAGTAATATTATTTACTTACATTTTATAAAAATGTATATATGTACTTTGTATATGTTGTAATGGGTAAATAATGGGTAAAAACCAAAGTCCATAAACCATGACCCAAGACCCATGATCCATTGACTAGGTACAATGAATCTTATTGGGTAAGAACCAAAGTCCATAACCCATACCCAAGGAGCATGATCCATAACCCATGACCCATTGCATGACATCATGCATGAAGTTATGTTGGATATTATCCATGATCCATGACCCAAAGTCCATGACCCATGACCCAAGATCCATAACCCATTGAATAAGCACATTGTATCTTGTTTTAGAATCCATGATCCAGAGTCCATGACCCATGGTCCATAACCCATAACCTGGTTTGCAACCCTAAATCCGGACTAATATGACCCAATAGCCGGATCCCTGGAATTGCGCTGGCTGGATCCTTTGGGTGAGGGATCTGCCAGAACCGTGGAACAGTAGGCTTGTTTTGCCTCTAAATAGTGAGCCATTTCTCTCTTGCTCACTAACCCTTTTAGACATACTTTCTCTCTATGTTCTAACCTCTCTAACCACAAATCCAAAGGATCACTCTATGTAGTTTTATCTTTGTGTGATTCTTAGGTTCCTCTTAAAGGCGAGATCACAACCTTTTGAAGACGTGCAAGCTCAAGGTCATGAGTTCTAAACTTCGTCATCATCAAGACCACTGAAGTGCATCTTGTTGATAGTTCTTTTCTCTCTCCATAGTGTGTCGTGTTGAAGGCATTGGTGTATGGTACTGAAGATGTACATTTGATATGGTGCGTCGAAGTACAAGTTGTGTAGTTTGGGTTTAATGATATTGATATCTTTTCTAGTATTGTAAAAAGGAGTGTGTCTCTTTTGGGTAGTTGTGATGGGTAGTAGTGTTGGGTAATAGTTCCTCCTTTGTAATAGAACTCGGTATCTAGCCTTGTACCGGATAAAGTGTAGGCGACTGATGCAGGATTTCCAACCAGGATTTAATATTTGTTAATAAATATCTAGTAAAAACGTTAGGTGATCATCTTTTTGCTTTAACAAGTCTCATCATTTTCTTTTCACTTCCATAGGTTTCGTCATGTCTCATGAGTATGAGTTTGACTTTTCACTCACTTATGTTTACATTCCTAACATCTCTCTTGAGCCCAACACACCTGGCAATCATGACCGTGGGTTCAATAATCTTGAAACTCGTCACTTTCATGAAGGACGTATCGTCGACACTCCTCTACAATACGAAGAAGGTATCAATACCTCCTTCCAAACCATAGGACTGGAATGTCTTCTCGGAATTAACGAGAAAATATGTCCGAGGTTTGTATTGGAATTCTTCCGTCAAGTCGAACTCGTTCGTAACCAGGATCGATCTCTAGCTCTTTGGTTTTGGATCAAAAACCAAAAGTTTGTTTTAACCCTTGAGCAATTTGCTCACATTCTCCGAATTCCAAATCATGGAAAATGTGCCGTCACTGAAGATTGGTCTCTTGATTCTCTCTTCAACTATCGTGAAGAAAATAGTCCATATTGTTCACACATACCTTCCCCTCAAGACTTGACTCGCATGTTATGAAAACCTCGACCCTATTACTCTGATCCAAACATTATCTATACACGGGATATCCGAGAAGAGTACAAGCCTCTCGCACTCATCCTACGTGAAAATGTTTGGAGTCTTAGGTTAAATCGAGAAATCCTTCCCGCTTGTTGTGCTCACATAATGTATTGTTTGCTAACACAACAACCATACAATCTCGCCTATTTCTTCGCAAGGCGAATTGTAAACCTTCAAGGCTCTAAGAACAAAGTCCGTTGTACGTACAACACATATGGAGAGAGAAAAGAACTATCAACAATAGGCTTGTTTTGCCTATAAATAGTGAGCCATTTCTCTCTTGCTCACTAACCCTTTTAGACATACTTTCTCTCTATGTTCTAACCTCTCTAACCACATATCCAAAGGATCACTCTATGTAGTTTTATCTGTGTGTGATTCTTAGGTTCCCCCTAAAGGCGAGATCACAACCTTTTGAAGATGTGCAAGCTTAAGGTCATGAGTTCTAAGCTTCGTCATCATCAAGACCACTGAAGTGCATTTTGTTGATAGTTCTTTTCTCTCTCCATAGTGTGTTATACGTCCTCTGATCCAAACATTATCTTTTGGAATGTTCTTGACACGCCTTTATCATCACATCATGTACTTCCACCCTCAATTTCAAAGTCTGTTGTACGTACTTGTAAATAAAATTATGGAACCTCTAAACACATCCCTTATGAAGTCTTTCTTCATCCCTGAATCGGCAAATACTCGTCAATCGTTTGATGATCCATCTAGCGAAAATGCTCAAGAAACTTAGTTTCTTTTCAAAATAAGTTCAAACCTTAGTACGCATGCTTTATCATTGTAATGTAACTTCTGTCATGAAATAAAGCATTTAAAATTTTGTTAGGAATTAGAAAATCCGTTAGTTAAAGTATCGGTCACCTCAAGTATAGGTATTTGTTAGAAAGCTCGTAGTCGTAGTCAAGTTATGTTATTTAGTATTTAGTTAAGTAACATCGTGGAGGACCGACGGGTCTTTACCCACTGTATGCCTGATCCACAACCCGTAGGAGGCGTTTATTTAAGATACTATAAATACCCTCTACCTCCCAAGGTAGAGGGTTGGAGCTTATAATAATACTTTTACTTTCTCTCACTAAGTTCCCAAACCTCTAACTCTTTCTCTCTCTAAAACCTTATATTGTACGCCTATATTGATCATGGTATGATGTGTTAGTGAAATCCAATATCTTACAATTTGTATCAAGAGCCATGGTTTGATCATCTCTCTTACATGTTTTTGGATTTCTAGTGGTTTTATATGGTTTTTGGGTTTGAAAAAGTTTTTCTTGTGTTAAAGTTTGAATTTTTATTGTACTTTTGTGTTTAGGATCATCATAAGTTCTTAGGTTTTGATTTGGAAGGTTTGAATCACTTTGGTTGGATTGTTTTTGGAATTTAAAGTGGCGTTTTGTGTGTTTTGCATATTAGCGATTTGAGTTCGGTAAAATATTTCAGGTGAGCGATTTGTCCTAATTTGGAAGCGATTTGTGTCAATAACAAATCACTTATTTAAGCGATTTGTCCGGATAGTGGCTGTACTTGCGCGATTTGTTCGGAGAAGCGATTTGTCACTTTTTCAGCGACTTGCTTATTTAAGCGAGTTGACAGTATTAAGCGATTTGTCTTATTTGTGCGATTTGTATCATCAAGCGATTTGTCAGTTTAAGAGGTTTGTTGTATTATGCGACTTTCTTATTGAAGCGAGTTGTAAGATTAAGCGACTTGTCTTGGTTAAGCGATTTTTCTTGATCAAGCGACTTATCTTGGTTTAAGCGTTTTGGTAGTGGATGCGACTTGTCACTTTTGAGCGATTTGTGGTCTGTGCGATTTGTATTGTTGAGCGATTTGTCTTTTGTGACTTAGTGCTTTTCTTCTTGATTACATTCTACGGTTTTCTCTTGATTTAGTAAAATCCCGTGAAAGAATCTATTTCCCGGTTTAATCCAAAGAGTTTTAAAATCCCGTGAAAATGTCTACCAACATACCTACAATCATCTTCTCTGTTGCTGAGGACGTTCAAGCAGCTGGATTAGATACTCGTCCACCTATGCTTGACAGAACTGACTATGACTCATGGGCTCAAAGAATTAGGTTATACTGTTTGGGAAAAGAAAATGGAGTCAACATTCTCAAGTCAATTGATGAAGGACCGTATCAAGTTGAGACAACCAGAGACATACTCGATACTGCTGTTGATGGCACGATGATATTAGGACTGGACAGACCTAAAATGTATGATGAACTGACTGATAAGGAGAAGAAGAAATACGATGCAGACATCAGGGCTTCTAACATCATACTTCAGGGTTTACCTAAGGACATTTACAAGCTGATCAATCACAAAACTGAAGCTAAGGCAGTTTGGGACAATGTCAAGATGCTTCTCTCGGGTTCTGAACTAACCAAGGAAGACAGAGAATCACAACTGTATGATGAATTTGAGCATTTTAAGAGGAAACCAGAAGAAAGTGTCTATGAATATTACGTGAGATTCCACAAGCTTGTAAATGACATGAGGAACATCAAAATGACCATGCCAAATATTCAGCTGAACTCAAAGTTTGTGAACAACATGAATCCCGAATGGCACAAATTCGTCACCTCTGTGAAGCTAACCAAAGGATTAAAGAACACCAACTATGAGCAACTGTATGCCTTTCTTTTTCAGAATGAGAGACATGCTATGTTTGAACGAAGGATTCTTGAACAGTTCAAATCTAAACAGGGAGAAACAAGTTCGTCAAATGATTCAACAGCCTTCTACACCAATGTTGGAATTACCACCAAAGCTTCTCAAGTCATACCAACGGGAAATGGTAACTACAAACTCAGTCCAGACCCATCATACAAGCCTCCTGATTCAAACACATTCATGGAAAACTTCATCAATCAACTATCTCTCATGGTCAGTCAAAATATGAATTCCCTCCCACACACCAACAATAACATCAGAACAACATCCAATCCACAGAATCAAGCTACCGTCAGAGATGGGAAGGTTATGGTGCAACCTGTTCAAGGAAGGCAGTATGAACAAGGAACATGTGGAGTTGGTGGAGGGTATGTAGCTAATCAGAATCGTGGAAGGAATGTCAATCAAGGACAAGTAAAGCCAATCAAGTGCTACAACTGTGGTGGTGATGGACATATTGCGAGGAACTGCACATCTCCAAAACATCCACAGAATGTAGAATACTTCAGAGAGAAGATGTTGCTTGTGCAAGCTCAGGATAATGGAGCAGCTTTGGATGAAGAGGAGTTGCTGTTTCTTGCAAAAGGGAATGCTAAGACATATGATGCTGATGTGGATGAGCAGCCAATTCAGGAAATAGCTCACAATCATCAAAACGCCTTTCAAGTTGCAGACTGTGATGCATTTGACTTTGATGTCAATGATGAACCTATTGCCCAAAAAAGCTTCATGGCTAGCATCTCACCTATGGTCTCCCTAAAGGTCTCATCACCACAACAGGCTGGTCCATCCAAAGAATCAATCATCTTAGAGGTATTAAAACTATACGATGAGATGGATGATCAAAAGATACATAACGAAGTACAATCTCTTGAAACTTAGGAAACATATATTGATAATGAGGGTAATAGTAATATTGTCCCAAACTTATGAAACAGATGTTGATCAATATGTGACACAAAGTGAAAGTGAGATTGTACCATGTGATGCATCCTCTGCAGTCAATGATAACTATGTTTTTGATGAATATACTGCATGTGCCCCTGATGATTCTGTTATCTCAGAACTCAATGCCTATAAAGAACAAGTTTCTATTTATGAACAACGAGCTAAATTTGAGTTAACTACCCGTGAGCAGGAAATGGATGACCAAATGCGTACAATTATTAGAAAAAGAAATTTTAGAGAAGAAGTCTTAAAACAAGAGTTAAACTCCTTACAAGAAAAGCTTTCTAAAACTGTTAAGCAAAAGCAAGAGCTTCAAGATAATGTTAAAGTGCTTAAACAAGAATTTAATGCTAAGGAATCAAAACTTTTGAATGACTTTTCCAATCTAAAAACTTTGAAAAACAAGCTTGAAAATAAGTTGTACGTACAAGGGAATACCATTCAGACTGCTCACACGGTCACTAAGCATAGAGTCTTAAGTGATAAGCATAGTATTCCCATTGTAAAGGAACCCAATCCTGAGTATGGTAAGAAAGCAAAAGCTGCTCAAAATGTAATTTATGATGGCAATGAGATTCTTAAACCTAGACAAAAACCTAGTTGTGTTGAGTGCACAGAGGAAGATATTCAATTAGAAGATGCCTCTAGGAAGAAAAGGGATGAGAAGTTAAATGATCCTGAGTGTAAAAAACAGAACTTAACAGTCAAACCCCATGATTACAAAAAGGAAAATTGGATTTCTCTGAACAAGTTTAAGCCTCAAACTCTGTTAACGCCCGAACAAGTGTTCTGGAAAATGGATTTAGATAAGCAAAAAGCAGATAATATTGTTGTGACCAACATCCCCATTAGGAAAATGCCTCCAACTACTGTGTATCCTCCTAATACACCAATGCATTTAGTTCCTGGAACTATTTCCACTAATAGTAAGACCTTAATCAGCCTGTATGTAGTTTACCAACTATTTGTTGATTTTGAGAAAACGTGTAAAAAGAGAATCACACCTACTGGGATAACTGAAGGGGAAAGGGGTTTTGAGCAAACTAAAGAATGCTATTTAACTGAGGTCATGCCTTTCTTTAAACAATTAAAAGGTCAATTTGAAAGTCTTCAAAAGGGGATAAATTCAGATATTAAAGAAATGGAAAAGGAATTTGATGCAATGATTGTTGAAGTCAATGATTATGAACGGGAACTCAAATATAATAAAATTGAAAGGAAGAATTTGCATATCTTAAATGAGAACTTATTATTAAGTTGTGTGGCTCAAGATGTGTTTTATATTATTACTAAGCATTCTATTACTGCTTCTCAATTTCATGAATTAACTGTTGCTTTGAAAGTTTCCCATGATTGTGTCATTGAGCTTAAAAACAAAAACTCAGAACTAAATGAGAAAATTGATTAGGATGATCACGATAATTTGGTAAAACACTTTTCTATGCTAGAAGTTGAATATTTTGATTTGCAACTAAAATATCAACATCTCAAGGAAAATGTCAAAACCTCAAACATCAAGACATCCTCAAATGTTCCAGAGTTTGAAGCACTTTTTGAAATAAACAAACGTGACGAACAGATTCAAGCTCATTATAACACGATCAGAAAGTTGAAAGCCCAAATTTCACAATTAAAGAGTGAAAAGAACAACATGACTAGCTCCCAAATGCCTCCTCCTTTAGATTCTCAGTGGTCTCAAACGTTTCATCTTCAAAACTTGGTTAATGTTTTACAAAAGGAAAATGAGAGTTTTTAGAAGAAAATGAAAAAGTTAAACGACACTTTAAAGAGTTATATGATTCAATGAAAGTCACTCGTGACAAGAACAACGAAAAAATAACGTCTTTACAAAAGGAAATTGAGAATCTGAAGAGTCAGGAAAAAGGGAAATGCCACTTGTCTTTAATGAGAATGTTGCATCAAAGTCATCTGCAGACTGCAAATATACTGTGACTGTTAAATACATTCCTCCTCTTCTTAGAAATAATGAACTTGTGTTTCATAACTATTTCACTCACCTTAAGGATAGTCTTGAATGTCTCCGTGAGATTGTAGAAGAGGATTTCGTAAATAAGCCACTTGATAGAGAAATTAGGTTTGCTTGCATTCAGTTCAAACGATCTCATGAGCTGTTAGAATGTTTAATAGCAACATGTCCTAAATCCTTAGGTGCGAAAGATAAAGCTGTGATGCCTTGTTCTATGCCTAGTTCCAAGTATGCAACCCATTCTATGCCTAGTATTAAGAAAGTGAACTCTAAAGTGCCTTCAACTAGTTCAAATCCATGCACGTCTAGTTCAGGAATGCAAAAAGTAGTTCAACCAACTAATGTTCCCATAATTCCCTCTACGTTAGTAATCAGTGACATAAAAGCAACCGGGTCAAAGCCTCCAGGCAATACAAAGCAAGATAGGACCTCGCAAGCTAAGAATGTGCATTGGAAGAGAGTAGAAGACCACCCTAGGAACACTAAGTTTGAGTTGAATAAAACGAATCGTGTTGATTCTATTATTAGCTATAAGCGTATTGTAATTAATTCGAATTCCGCTACTTTTGGGAAAACATGTAATGATGATTGCTTGGTTTCTGTTACTAATCATGAATGTGGTGTGAATGATTTGATTAATGCTGTTAAATGCCCTGTTAAGATAGTTAATGCAAAAAATCAAGCTAAGAAGGCTAGAAAGCAATGGCGGAAGAAGGTTAGAAAACATTGGAAACCCACAGGAAGGAAATTTAGTAACATAGGTTATCAGTGGATACCTACTGGCCGCAAATTCAATCTTAATGAGATGTGCCCTAAATTATCTAGATCAATGCCCATTAGGAAATGGATGCCTACTGGTAGAACTATTCCTTTAAGAAGTGAACATACTTTGAATAGGTCTAATGCATACACTAGCACTGCATCAATCCCTGATGATTCCATTGTTTCTACTTCCGATGTGGGTGTTCCAATCATTGTTACTAACCAAAAGGAACCCATTCTTGCATGGGGATCCCAATTATCCAGTTATCCATTCTTGTCTGTGTTCAACTGCAGATCGTTCAAATCGTTCTGTGGTACCTAGACTCAGGCTGTTCCAAGCATATGACTGGAGATCGCTCGCGGCTCATGAACTTCGTCAGTAAATTCATCAGGACTGTTAGATTCGGGAACGACCATTTTGGAGCAATTATGGGTTATGGAGACTATGTTGTTGGCAATAGTGTAATCTCCAGGGTATATTATGTTGAAGGTCTTGGTCATAACTTGTTTTCTGTTGGTCAATTCTATGATTCCGATCTAGAAGTGGCATTTAGAAAACATGCTTGTTTCGTTAGAGAACTTGATGGTGTAGAACTGTTAAGAGGAACTCGTGGTTCAAATCTATACACCATCTCTATCGAAGACATGATGAAGTCTTCTCCAATCTGCTTGTTGTCAAAGGCTTCAAAAACAAAATCATGGTTATGGCATCGTCGTCTTAATCACTTGAACTTCGGAACCATTAATAATCTTTCCAGAAAGGATCTTGTAAGAGTCTTACCCAGATTAAAGTATGAAAAAAATCATCTTTGCTCAGCATGCCAATTAGGAAAAATCAAGAAATCTGCCCACAAACCCAAACCCACAAACTCAGTAATGGAATTTCTACATACCCTTCATATGGATTTGTGCGGACCAATGAGAGTGCAAACGATTAATGAGAAGAAATATATTTTAGTCGTTGTTGATGACTACTCTCGATTTACTTGGGTAAAGTTTTTGAGGACAAAGGATGAAACTCCTGATGTCATCATTAAACTTATCAAGGAGCTTCAGGTTCGAATTAACAATACGGTTAGAATTGTTCGAACAGACAATGGCACAGAGTTTGTTAACAAAGACTTAAGTCAATTTCATGAAAGTGTTGGAATCAGTCATCAAAGAAGTGTTCCACGAACTCCTCAATAGAACGGTGTAGTTGAAAGACGAAATCGAACCCTTGTGGAAGCCGCAAGAACAATGCTAATTTATTCAAAGGTTCCAATGTTTCTCTGGGCTGAAGCCATTGCCACTGCTTGCTATACCCAAAATTGTTCCCTCATACACACATCTCATGGAAAAACTCCATACGAACTTGTCCATAAACGAAAACCTGATCTCTCCTACCTTCGTGTGTTTGGTGCGTTGTGCTATCCAACGAATGACGGTCAAGATTTAGGTAAATTAAGAGCTAAGGCGGACATTGGAGTTTTTGTAGGTTATGCATCAAATAAGAAGGGTTACCGAATCTACAACAAAAGAACGATATCATGGAAACTATTCACGTCACATTCGATGAGCTGTCTGGGCAAATGGCTCCAAGACAATCCAGTTCTGGACCCGCATCTCAACCTTCATCAAGTAGTCTCATCAGTTCTACTCTTGTACTAAATCCCTCACCAGCAACTCCTTATGTACCTCTTTCGGAAGATGATTTAAAGAAACTGTTTTATCCAATGTTTGATGAACACTATGAGCCAATTGCTGATAATCTGTCAATTCAATCAACAGAGGCTGTTCCTATCCCTGTCAATGAAGTTAACCCTTCAGTTTCTATGTAATTAAGTCAAGAAGCGCCTGCTGCTGATCACTCTGTCTCATCAGCAACTCATCAATCATCGAGTGTACATCATGGAATTGTGTCTGGCACCTATGATGGAGATAATCCCTTCGCTACCCCTGAAGATGCCCCCTTTGAAAACATATTTGCTCCTGAATCATCATCCGAACCATTTTCATCAGGAGAAATTGACTCATCTGCTACTTCAGTTCCTCAACAACAACCACACGAACACCTTAGAAAATGGACACATGATCACCCGTTGGACAACATCATTGGAAACCTCTCTCGTCCAGTATCCACTCGTAAACAACTTGCAACTGATGCCTTATGGTGCTTCTTCAACTCCGTGCTGTCTAAGATCGAACCAAAAGACGTTAAAACTGCCATGAATGAAGATAGCTGGTTCAATGCCATGCAGGAAGAAATTCATGAGTTTGATCGACTAGATGTATGGGTATTAGTACCTGCTCCTGACTGTGCCATGATCATTGCTCTAAAGTGGATCTTCAAAGTTAAACTTGATGAGCATGGTGATGTATTAAAGAACAAGGCTCGATTAGTTTCAAAAAGAGACCTTCAAGAGGAGGGTATTGACTTTGAAGAATCATTTCATCCAGTTGCACGTATCGAGGCAATTAGAAATTTCCAGGCTAATGCTGCTAGTAAGAATATGGTAGTCTTTCAGATGGATGTAAAGACGGCTTTTCTTAACGGAAATCTTAAAGAAGTTATATACGTCAGCCAACCTGAAGGTTTTGTGAATCCAGAGCACCCTACTCATGTCTATCGCTTGAAGAAGGCTCTTTACGGTTTGAAGCAAGCTCCAAGGGCATGGTATGATACGCTATCAAAGTTTCTTCTATCTACTAGATTCAGCAAAGGAGTAGTTGATCCGACATTGTTCACCAGAAAGTCAGGCAAACATTTAATTCACGTTCAAATCTATGTTGATGATATTATTTTTGCCTCAACTGACCCCAATGAATGTGATCGTTTTTCTAAGGAGATGGGCTCCAAATTTCAAATGTCAATGATGAGACAAATGTCATTTTTCTTGGGATTACAAATTTCACAAAGTTCCGGAGGCATTTTTATAAATCAATCTAAATATGCAAATGAGATTTTAAAGAAATTTGGATTTGATTCTTGTGACCCTGTTGACACTCCCATTATAAAGCGTACTAAACTGGATGAGGACCACTCAGGGATCATGGTAGATCAAACAAAATATCGTAGTATGATTGGATCCCTGATGTACCTCACAGCAAGTAGACCAGATATTCTGTTCGCTGTTTGCATGTGTGCTAGATACCAGGCTACGCCTACCAAAAAGCACCTTGAAGCGGTTAAACGGGTCTTTCGGTATCTCCAAGGAACCATCAATATGGGACTTTGGTACCCGAACGATACCGGTATGTCACTAACAGCCTATGCAGATGCTGATCATGCAGGATGTCAAGATACACGTTGAAGTACGTCAGGAGGTGCTCAGTTTTTGGGTGATAAGCTTGTGAGCTGGTCTTTTAAGAAACAAATGAGTACTTCTATATCCTCTACAGATGCTGAATACATAGCCATGTCATCTTGTTGTGCTCAAATCCTATGGATGAGATCCCAATTATCTGACTATGGCTTTGAATTCAACAAAATCCCTCTGTATTGTGATAACAAAAGTGCCATTGCTCTCTCATGCAACAACGTACAACACTCAAGAGCAAAGCACATCGACATTCGACATCATTTCATCAGAGAGCAAGTGGAAAACAGTGTGGTGGAACTTTATTTTGTAAGGACTGAATACTAGTTAGCAGACATCTTCACCAAAGCTCTTCCTAGAGAACGTTTTGAGTTTATCCTCCCACGACTTGGTCTAAAGAGTCTAAAGAGTCTACAACTGGAAACACTTAAACGTCTTCAAGAGGAAGAAGATGAGTAAAAGGTCTTTCTTCATCCATCTCTTGTAAATAGTTATTCAAAAAGCAAAATACAAAATTACAAAAGCAACAAAAAGCAAATAGAAAAATATAAAATTTTCAAAATTCATAAAAAATTAGAAAATCTTGAAAAATCCCAAAAATATTGTTACTTTGTCATGTTTTCCTTTGTGACACCCCAACCCGACAAGGGTCCGAATGCCACATTATGGAGTCATATCAGAACATACTAATAAAAATACAAGCGGAAGTCTTTTATTTAATATCATAAAAAGTCATCAAAACATAAGTCATCCAAGAGTTCCAAAACATAACTAATCACTGAAATAACATGGTCCAAAATACTGAATAAAAGATAGTTCAAAATGCCAAAGGTCCAAAAAAAGGGTTCACTAGGGTAGGTCTTCCACTCCTACTCTCGAAATCCCATATCCCTGCTCCCAGCTAAAAACCTGCCGCATGGAAAAGAAAACGCGGCTGAGCTAACGCTCAGTGAACAGATATAAACAAATATGTATATATATCGATAATCAAATCAGAATCAAATACACAACGCTGTAACAAATATCAAAACAAAAGGGAAACCCCAACTAAAGAATAAACATGGTAATCTGAAGAATAATCAAGGTAATCAAGTGAATCGAAAATAAGGGAGAGAACATGGTAGTCAAACGAATCACATACGAATACTGAATGAACAGATAGCCAATTGAATAACTGAACAAAACATTGCATAGCAATCGAATAAATCAGAATAGCAGATAATCAGATAATAACCAAAATCAGAATGTTGCCACGAGCACCTATACTAAAGGAGATACTCCAATAGCCAAATCTACAAATCATATATCATAAAAAAATATCATATCATATCTGTCAATTCATATCAAAGTGTACATGGGTAGCTAGCCCAAATGTACCAAACTGTGAGGGGGTGTATAGCACACACGCACCACATCACCAAAACTGAATTGAGTACCTAGGATGCATCCATACGCTCCCTGCAAAACAAATCAAAAATACATATGCCAGTACGAGCCTGTACATACGTAATCAAAATGGCCAAGTGCACAAATATCATAATCATATCATAAGGGAACGCCGGGGACTAATCACACCGCCCTAGATAGTGTCATGTCATTGGTGCATCAATGACATGGCCATGGTACCTCCATGGATAGTTAGCTCGGGCAACCAAACAAAACAAATCATATCAAAGGGATCATATCAAATCAAAGCAAGGAGCATACGAATCGAATATCAAATTGGACAAGAGTCATGAGAGAAAAGATGTGTCATTACTGAAATGACGGAATATCTGTACCTTATGCGAAGCAAGCTAAAATAATCGGAAGCACACAGAAAACTGAAGCTACTCCTTCTTCACACGATCTACATGAATTATTAATTATACATATTATTTATAATACCACAATTGTCGAAACTGAATTTTAATATTCGGGTTACATACTTAACATATTTTAGTGTTTTATGTTATAATAACGTACTTTCTAGACGATATTCGAATAATGTTATGATAATTGACGGGCGCGGACCACCTTCGGAATTTAAATGACGCACGTTACAAGCACAACTCAAATTATATGCATGCACGTCCTATTTTACATGTATATATATATATCGATAAAAATAAAAAATGATGCACACTCTATCAGATGCTTACTGTAACAAAACAATATGTATATAAAAATAGTACTTGATCTCTTCATTTCTTTTTATGTGGTATCTATACGGCTGCTACTGTAAACAAAAGAAAAAACCAGTACATGCATCATTCTTGCTTCAATTAGTACGTACCCTACATGGTCAAGTAAATAATACGCATCTTCTTCTTTTTTCTTCTACTTTATTCATGCTTATAAACATGCATACAGTAACCACAAAATGCAATATACGCATGTCTTTTCTTGATTCATTTTAAACGTAACATATGATCTTTCATGCATGCATAGAACCTATTCCATGTTCGACACCCATGAAATAATATCGAATACATACACGACCATTTCCACAGGTTCTTTTATATTCAACCCATTTTGACGTATAACTAATAACTAGCGTATGCTTCATACCTAGGTTTTAACTCGACACCATACGCGAACAAGATTACAAGCACCAAACATCCATCTTGAGTACTAATGACAAAATAAAAGACCACGACTTAACCCACATACCACATGCATACGGTTAGATAATTACCGCCCTAATATCCGTTATATCACACCAATGAACCAACGTATTTAACTCCGTCCTCGACATCAGTTACTATATACGGTCAAAGGTTTTCAAGTTGATATATTAATAATATGTGATACCCTTTTCATATTAACATAACATCTCTTTAGACTAAAACAAGGTTCGATCAATTAGAAAAGAACATAAGACTCGACACCAACAGTTAACAACTTCTATTGTTTTAATGCTACGATGATCTTTTATACATACGTGTTCGAATGACATCAAGAGTTATTAATGAGATGTGGTAGCAGAAAATATGATTATGACTAGAGTTACCTTAATATCGAGTCGAGAGAGGATCAAAAGAAACTAGGTGTACACGAATGGAATTCCAAGAATATTGCCACTAATCCAACAACACTAAGCCTTTGCCTTGCTGATTTTTAGAGAGGAAAACAATGAATTTGTTTAGATTCGGTGCATGAGAGGGAAAGAAGGGGTCATATACTGTGAATGAGAGAATGAGGGGAAAGACGTGTTTGTTAAATTGAAGGAAAACGTGTGTTAGCCTACTATATAGGGGACAGTAATCTTTTATTTAACTGTCCTATCTTGATGGTTTGAAACGTGTAAGAGAGGAAAGGGTAACACATAAATTTCGGTTCACACCTTGGACATAGAATGGAAATTTATTATTTAGGTGACTTGGGATATACTTAAATTAGTCAAAGATTAAGTTCACTTTATGTATTATAAGGTATAGTTTTATAACATAATAAACATTTCAAAATTAGGTTATATTCCAAATGGTGAAAAATTATGGTTCAAAGTTTTCGGGTTTTATAATTCTTCCCCTCTTAAAAAGAAAATTTCGTCCTCGAAATTGGAAAAACGTAATGAAAAGAGAATGTACCAAATTAAGCAAAGAAATGCGGGTAGCTAGATCGCATAGACTCCTCGGTTTCCCAAGTAGCCTCCCGCTCCGGATGGTTTCGCCACAAAATCTTAACAAAATGAATGACTTTCTTTCTCATGACTCTGTCTTGGCGATCTAAAATAGCCTCAGGCTCTTCCACAACTGTCAAATCTTCTCGGATTTGATCTAACGGATAGGAGATCACATGAAGATGATGATAATTGTATCCCCTCAACAGAGATACATGAAACACATTATGAATGTGAGATAACTGAGGAGGTAAAGCCAAACGATACGAAACCTCGCCAACACGATCAAGAATCTCGAAAGGACCAATAAAGCGCGGACTCAACTTCCCATGAATACCAAAACGTCTAACTCCTTTACACGGCGACACTTTCAGAAACACACGGTCACCCGACTGAAATGTTAACTCACGTCGATGCTTATCTGCATAACTCTTCTGACGTGCTCTCGCCTCCTTGAGCTTCACCTTTGCAATTGCGACCTTTTCATTGGTCACCTCAATAAGCTCCGGACCCTCAATCAATCTTTCACCAACCTCGTTCCAACAAACTGGCGCCCTACACTTGCGCCCATATAACATCGCAAACGGAGCACAATCGATACTAGCATGCCAACTGTTGTTGTATGCAAACTCCACCAAACACAAATAGTCATCCCAGTTTCCCGTCCACTCGAGGGCACAAGATCGTAGCATATCTTCCAAAGTCTGGATGGTTCGCTCTGTCTGTCCATCGGTCTGTGGATGAAATGCTGTACTAAACTTGAGTCTGGTCCCCCAAGCATGTTGCAAACCCTTCCAAAAACGAGAAGTGAAACGCGGATCCCTATCAGAAATAATCGAAACTGGAGTGCCATGAAGTCTAACGATCTCCTGCTGAAATATCTCGGCTAAACGACTAACTGAATAATCCTTCCGAATAGGTAAGAAGTGAGCTGACTTGGTCAAACGATCGACCACTACCCAAATAGCATCGTGCCTCCTCTGCGTACGCGGTAAACCCGTCACAAAGTCCATGGAGATCTCATCCCACTTCCAAACAGGGATGTCTAACGGCTGAAGTAGACCACTCGCACGCTGGTGCTCGATTTTAACCTGCTGACATACCAAACACTTTCCAACAAATTCGGCTACATCCTTCTTCATACCGTTCCACCAAAAGTGCTGCTTCAAATCCCTGTACATCTTTGTCGAACCCGGATGAATGGAAAATGGAGAACTGTGAGCTTCCGTCAGGACAGCCTCACGAAGATGAGAAACATTAGGAACACACAAACGATCGCCGAATCGGATAACACCATCGTCATCGACACGAAAGTCAGACTGCTCATCTAAATCTTGAACAACTGCCCAAAGCTCACCATCATCCTTCTGAGCTTCTTTGATCTGCAGAATAAGGTTAGGCTCGATCTTCAAACTTGCCCAGTAACCATCGGTACCTCGAACACAAAACTCAATCTCCAACATCTCCAAATCTCGAATAATCTTCGGCTCAATCTTTATCCCAGCTACATAACCAGATCTCCTACTTAATGCATCTGCAACAACATTTGCCTTACCAGGATGGTACTGAATGTTGGTATCATAATCCTTCAGAAGCTCCAACCAACGCCTCTGTCTCATATTCAACTCCTTCTGTGTGAAAATATACTTAAGACTCTTGTGATCAGTGAAGATGTCGCAAGTCTCTCCATATAGATAGTGTCTCCAGATCTTCAAAGCAAACACCACTGCAGCTAACTCCAAATCATGAGTAGGATGATTTACCTCATACGGCTTCAACTGTCGCGAGGCATATGCAATAACCTTTCCGTGTTGCATGAGGACACAACCAAGGCCTTTCCCAGACGCGTCACTATAAATCTGAAAACCGCCAGTCCCCGAAGGTAAAGCAAGAACTGGAGCAGAAACCAATCTCCGCTTCAACTCTTCAAAGGTTTTCTCGCGTTCATCACTCCAAACAAACTTTTCACCCTTTCGCATCAACTTTGTCAGAGGCAAAGCTAATCGTGAAACCCTCAACAAAACGACGATAATAGCCAGCTAAACACAGAAAACTCCGAACCTCGGTCACAGTAGTAGGTCTCGGCCATTTGGTGATTGCCTCAACCTTTGCCGGATCCATAGTGATGCCATTTGCAGAAACAACATGGCCTAGAAATGCCACCTGATTCAACCAAAACTCGCACTTCAAAAACTTGGCGAACAACTTCTTCTGATGTAGAATATTCAACGCAATACTAAGATGCTGCTCGTGATCGTCCTTGGTCTTAGAATAGACCAGAATATCGTTGATGAAAACAATAAAAAACTTATCCAGAAATTCATGAAAGACGCGGTTCATCAAATCCATAAACACCGCAGGAGCATGCGTCAAACCGAAGGGCATAACCAAAAACTCATAGTGGCCGTACCTAGTCCGAAAAGCAGTCTTAGGAACATCCTGCTCTTTGACTCGTAACTGGTGATAGCCAGATCTGAGATCGATTTTCGAAAAGAATTTAGCACCCTGAAGCTGATCAAATAAGTCATCAATACGCGGAAGAGGATATCGGTTACGAACGGTAATACAATTAAGCTCACGGTAGTCGATGCACAGTCTCATGCTGCCATCCTTCTTCTTAACAAATAGAACATGAGCGCCCCAAGGGGAAACACTCGGACGAATGAAACCAAGATCTAAGAGTTCCTGAAGTTGCTCTTTCAATTCCTTCAGTTCGATAGAAGCCATACGATAAGGTGCCTTAGAGATAGGTTCAACACCAGGAATAAGTTCAATACCAAGTTCAACCTCACGTTCGGGTGGGATTCCGGGAAGCACCTCTGGAAATACATTAGCAAAATCACGAACGATTGGATGGTTATCAAGAGAAGGACCATCCACTGAAGTATCAGATACAGAAGCTAGAAAACCCTCACAACCGTGAGATATAAACGTACGCGCTTTCATAGCAGAGATAATCTTTAAAGATTTACCGGATACCGAACCATGATACACAAAATCCATAGAGTTTAAATTACCAAATATTACACGCATGGTATGGCAATCGATAGTAGCACGATGATCGGATAACCAGTCCATTCCCAGAATAACATCAAAATCAGTCATATCAATCGGAAATAAGTTGGCAGATCGAATGGTGTCATCAAAACGTAAAGGACAATCACGATACACGTGATCAGTTACTACCATGCTCTTCAGTGGTGTAGACAAAGACAAAGTATAATCAAGTGGTGTAGACTTAATATCCATACGACGCGCAAATAAAACAGACACAACAGAATGAGTAGCACCCGTATCAAACAAAACAAACACGTCTTGACCAAAAATAGATAAAATGCCCGTAAGAGTACCTGAAGTGTTTGCTGCATCCTCCCTAGTCATGGTGTACACACGACCAGAAGTCGCTGGCTTCTTGTCACCATTACCCCTCGTTCCTGAACCAGAACCCCTATTCTTCACACACTCATTGACCTTATGGCCAGTCTGCCCACAGAGGTAACACGCACCAATAGCCTTATAACAAGGCCTACCCAGATGTAACTTTCCACAAGTACCGCAAGGTGGAGAAGGAGCATAATCAGAATTCCTCTTCTGCTGAGAAGAGCCAAAACCATAACCGGACCCCGAACCATAACCAGAACCATTACTCGAACCCGAACCATATCCAAAACCAGACCCTCGATAATCCTGACGTCCCCGATGAAACTGCTGGTTGCGGTCGCGCCAGTTCCGCTGACCGTTGCCACCATGCCCACTATTGCCCTGTCTATCATGACGTCGATAATCATTAGACCGCTGCTCAGAACCTCGCTGGTTTCCACCCTGATAATTCAGGCGTCGATCACCATTTCGGTCTCGTTTGTTGTAACCGGACCGCTCCCACATGATCTCTATATTGCGTGCCGCATTCGCTACCTCTGACACGTCATCATATTCATTATTAACTAGCTGTCCCAAAAAACGATCAGGAAGTCCCCACTTGAAGTTTCGTGCCTGATCTTGTGACGACCCAGCTGCCGCACCCAGATAACCAACCAGACGAGAAAACCTCTTCATATAGTCAGAGCTAGTCTCGTTCTCCCACATCTTGATCGAGCGATAGTCCCGCTCACATTTCTGTTGCTCGGAGAAAGGAAAGTAATGCTGTAAGAAAACCTGACGAAACTAAGCCCAAGTCAATGCCACCACATAGGGTTCACCACCCTTTGCTTGTCGATGAGCTTTCCACCAACTCAACGCATCACCCTCAAACTTGTAGCTCGCGAGCCGAGCTTTAAACTCGTCTGTCACTCCAAGCACCTCGAATATCTTCTCAATATGAGAGATCCAGTTCTCCGCGTCAATGGGAGTAGCAGCAGAAGTGAAAGGTCGCGGCTTCTGCTTAACGAACCGCTCGAGCCAAACATGAATATCAACGGGTTGACCTCCACCACCAGATCCACCACTGCTACTAGCAAAACCAGCACGAAGCTGTTCCAAAAGCTCAGTACGAAGCTGAGGAAGAAGTTGCTGAACTTGCTGAGCTACAGCCTCAGCGAAAGCAGGATCAGGAGTGCCGTGACGCGTATTCACCATCTAAACGAAAACAAAACCAACAAACAAAAAGGCATGAGAAACGAGTACGAAAGGGAGCAGAGCAAAACAAAAGAAACCTAGTGTCTACCCAATCTCACAGGTCAGCCAAAGCCTAAGGGTCGCAAAACCTAGGCTCTGATACCATAATTGTAACACCCCAACCCGACAAGGGTCCGAATGCCACATTATGGAGTCATATCAGAACATACTAATAAAAATACAAGCGGAAGTCTTTTATTTAATATCATAAAAAGTCATCAAAACATAAGTCATCCAAGAGTTCCAAAACATAACTAATCACTGAAATAACATGCTCCAAAATACTGAATAAAAGATAGTTCAAAACGCCAAAGGTCCAACAAAAGGGTTCACTAGGGTAGGTCTTCCACTCCTACTCTCGAAATCCCATATCCCTGCTCCCAGCTAAAAACCGGCCACATGGAAAAGAAAACGCGACTGAGCTAACGCTCAGTGAACAGATATAAACAAATATGTATATATATCGATAATCAAATAAGAATCAAATACACAACGCTGTAACAAATATCAAAACAAAAGGGAAACCCCAACTAAAGAATAAACATGGTAATCTGAAGAATAATCAAGGTAATCAAGTGAATCGAAAATAAGGGAGAGAACATGGTAGTCAAACGAATCACATACGAATACTGAATGAACAGATAGCCAATTGAATAACTGAACAAAACATGGCATAGCAATCGAATAAATCAGAATAGCAGATAATCAGATAATAACCGAAATCAGAATGTTGCCACGAGCACCTATACTAAAGGAGATACTCCAATAGCCAAATCTACAAATCATATATCATAAAAAAATATCATATCATATCCGTCAATTCATATCAAAGTGTACATGGGTAGCTAGCCCAAATGTACCAAACTGTGAGGGGGTGTATAGCACACACGCACCACATCACCAAAACTGAACTGAGTACCTAGGATGCATCCATACGCTCCCTGCAAAACAAATCAAATATACATATGCCAGTATGAGCCTGTACATACGTAATCAAAATGGCCAAGTGCACAAATATCATAATCATATCATAAGGGAACGCCGGGGACTAATCACACCGCCCCAGATAGTGTCATGCCATTGGTGCATCAATGACATGGCCATGGTACCTCCATGGCTAGTTAGCTCGGGCAACCAAACAAAACAAATCATATCAAAGGGATCATATCAAATCAAAGCAAGGAGCATACGAATCGAATATCAAATTGGACAAGAGTCATGAGAGAAAAGATGTGTCATTACTGAAATGACGGAATATCTGTACCTTATGCGAAGCAAGCTAAAATAATCGGAAGCACACAGAAAACTGAAGCTACTCCTTCTTCACACGATCTACATGAATTATTAATTATACATATTATTTATAATACCACAATTTTCGAAACTGTCTTTTAATATTCGGGTTACATACTTAACATATTTTAGTGTTTTATGTTATAATAACGTACTTTCTAGACGATATTTGAATAATGTTATGATAATTGACGGGCGCGGACCACCTTCGGAATTTAAATGACGCACGTTACAAGCACAACTCAAATTATATGCATGCACGTCCTATTTTACATGTATATACATATCGATAAAAATAAAAAATGATGCACACTATATCAGATGCTTACTGTAACAAAACAATATGTATATAAAAATAGTACTTGATCTCTTCATTTCTTTTTATGTGGTATCTATACGCCTGCTACTATAAACAAAAGAGAAAACCAGTACATGCATCATTCTTGCTTCAATTAGTACGTACCCTACATGGTCAAGTAAATAATACGCATCTTCTTCTTTTTTCTTCTACTTTATTCATGCTTATAAACATGCATACAGTAACCACAAAATGCAATATACGCATGTCTTTTCTTGATTCATTTTAAACGTAACATATGATCTTTCATGCATGCATAGAACCTATTCCATGTTCCACACCCATCAAATAATATCAAATACATACACGACCATTTCCACAGGTTCTTTTTTATTCAACCCATTTTGACGTATAATTAATAACTAGCGTATGCTTTATACCTAGGTTTTAACTCGACACCATACGCGAACAAGATTACAAGCACCAAACATCCATCTCGAGTACTAATGACAAAATAAAAGACCACGACTTAACCCACATACCACATGCATACGGTTAGATAATTACCGCCCTAATATCCGTTATATCACACCAATGAACCAACGTATTTAACTCCGTCCTCGACATCAGTTACTATATACGGTCAAAGGTTTTCAAGTTGATATATTAATAATATGTGATACCCTTTTCATATTAACATAACATCTCTTTAGGCTAAAACAAGGTTCGATCAATTAGAAAAGAACATAAGACTCGACACCAACAGTTAACAACTTCTATTGTTTTAATGCTACGATGATCTTTTATACATACGTGTTCGAATGACATCAAGAGTTATTAATGAGATGTGGTAGCAGCAAATATGATTATGACTAGAGTTACCTTAATATCGAGTCGAGAGAGGATCAAAAGAAACTAGGTGTACACGAATGGAATTCCAAGAATATTGCCACTAATCCAACAACACTAAGCCTTTGCCTTGCTGATTTTTAGAGAGGAAAACAATGAATTTGTTTAGATTCGGTGCATGAGAGGGAACGAAGGGGTCATATACTGTGAATGAGAGAATGAGGGGAAAGACGTGTTTGTTAAATTGAAGGAAAACGTGTGTTAGCCTACTATATAGGGGACAGTAATCTTTAATTAACTGTCCTATCTTGATGGTTTGAAACGTGTAAGAGAGGAAAGGGTAACACATAAATTTCGGTTCACACCTTGGACATAGAATGGAAATTTATTATTTAGGTGACTTAGGATATACTTAAATTAGTCAAAGATTAAGTTCACTTTATGTATTATAAGGTATAGTTTTATAACATAATAAACATTTCAAACTTAGGTTATATTCCAAATGGTGAAAAATTATGGTTCAAAGTTTTCGGGTTTTACATCCTTTTTCGATATCATCTACGGACTTTGTGTTGACATTCAAAGAATGTCACGGGTTTTTAGATGTTCATCGAATGTACATAATTTGTTTAAAAAAAAAAAAAAAAAAAGGAAGTACAGAGAAATGCTTTATCTTATTTTTCCCTTCTCATGCTATAATTCTAAAAACAAATGTTTGTCACTAAAACGACAAATGTTTCCTTCACAAGTATTTTTTCTTATAAAAATTCTTCTGAAAAATATTTGTTATCTAATTGAAAACTAATAAAAATAACTCGGTCTCAATTTTTGAAAATCATCTGGACTTGACATTGGTCAAAATCTCTATCTCTCAATCAACAACTTATGTCATTGATTGAGGGGGAGAATGATTTCATTTAAATCAAAAGGTTACTTGCCATAGAACTGGTTCAGACCAAGGTTTATGTCATGTTTTCAAAAGATACTTAAGCATGTTTTTGGAATTTAAAGTCTCAGCTTTGATCCTTATCGGTTAAATGTTTTCATAAGCAAGTCACAATTCTTCTCAAAAGCTTTCCAAATCAATTTAAATATACAGAGATCACAAATCTCAAATGATTTGAAAATTGTGATCGGGGGAGAATTTGTGATTTAAATTGGATTTAAACTAATAATTCGATAAATGGTTTTATAATGATTTACAAGCTCTCCTCCCCACATGTGCCAAACGATTTCAATTTTTCCATGCACATGTTGAGGGGGAGCATCTATTTCAAACCAAAAAGGATTAAAACGTGATTGATTTGTTTCAATGTGCAGACTTTTCCTAATATGTGCAAAACACTTTCAAATCTCTATGCATATATTGAGGGGGAGCACCGTTTTGAAAATCACATCCTTTCCAAAATTATCCGTAACAAAGTATGAAAAATACTAATCTTGATCAGGAAAGTGATGTTGATATCTTTTAGAAAATGGTAATCAAAGAAGTGAATCCTTCCTCTTGCCTCCGTGTGCCAAAAAGATTTCAAATACATGATGCACATGTTGAAGGGGAGCTCTTTTTCTAAAAATATCAAAAACAATTCAGGTACAAAAGCTTTGATATATATCACAAGTATCTGGATTGATTTTCAAATGGTTTTCAATTGGCTCCAATTGCAGATGAACAATACCAAATAGACTGACCAAATTTACTTTATGTATGGAGTTATAAGGATGGTTAGGTTAGGTATTCGTTCCCACGATCCCGCCAGAGCCGGAGGGATCAACCCAGGGACAATCCACTAGATAGTGTAGAAGTCCTTAGGTATGATGAAAAAAGGAGAAAAATGAGAAATGGGAAGAGTGCAGACTGAGATAGAGCTAGAACTAGAATAAACCCAACAGGGTTCTAGTTATGAAGTCTCGGTAAGCACTGAAGGGGTTGAAGAATGAAAAAGAAATGAATGAGAAAAGGGTGAAAAGAAATAGCCCTCCATTTCTTCAACCTTAGGGCAGAAACTGGGTTCAATACATATGCTACTGGTGGTTACTAAGGTAACGCTGGTATTGAAGACCAGACGTCATGGACCCAGTGACGCACTACACTTAACTTCCCAAGCTACTAAAGTTCCTCTTAAAAGGTATTGTTGATATTTAAGAAGCCCGTGTTGTCTTCTTTGAGACGTTCCGGTTTGAGAACAGCTAGAGCAGCTGCGAAACCCTGTCAAGGAGATTCTTCGGAATTATACCTGATCACAGGCAGTACTTGTACTGATCAACGGGGAACCGTGGGCCGTGTACCTCAATTCAACGAAAGTGATCAAAGACACTTTCGTGCGCTTTATTGCTAACTGTTGTTTGCAGGTACGCCCGACGTTTGCAGCTGATCAGAATGGAGAGGTCAATCCATAGCCGCATGCTCACACAACACATTCATTTCAAAAGAAATCATGATAAGTGCATCAACGACTCTGATATTTTCACTCCATGCTTCTGCTACGCTGCTGCAAATATCATGAATCAACAAAAGCTTCCGCAACTCTGATGAGAAGATATCATGATCCAAAATGTGAGCATGTCGGTCCAAAAGTCACAACTTTACATTATGGCAACACAACAATGGATGAGTCAGATATTTATGGTAGCTGATGATCTCAAAGCTGGCTCAATCTTATCATCCCGTGGATCACTTAAAGACCTCCACCTGAGACAACAAAACATGCGGAACATAAAGAATCAAAATACTACGATCTACTGAGCAAAGTACTTAATCAAGAATCCAAGAACAATCAATATGTAATATTTGTTTGAATTCAATGTAAATTGAGGTGACCTCCCTTAGGGGGAGATTGTTAGGAATTAGAAAATATGGTAGTTAAAGTATCGGTCACCTCAAGTATAGGTATTTGTTAGAAAGCTCGTAGTCGTAGTCAAGTTATGTTATTTAGTATTTAGTTAAGTAACACCGTGGAGGACGGACGGGTCTTTACCCACTGTATGCCTGATCCACAACCCGTAGGAGGCGTTTATATAAGATACTATAAATACCCTCTACCTCCCAAGGTAGAGTGTTGGAGCTTATAATAATACTTTTACTTTCTCTCACTAAGTTCCCAAACCTCTAACTCTTTCTCTCTCTAAAACCTTATATTGTACGCCTATATTGATCATGGTATGATGTGTTAGTGAAATCCAATATCTTAAACATTTGATGTATCAACTATACTATCGTTCAAACTTCTTTAACACTAGCTTTGAAATATGATGCATTGTGCAACCCTTGCATACCTTTTGTAAAGGTACTGTTTTGCAGGTGACGGATCCCTCAATTTGTACTAAATGGATCCCTCCACTTAGGGAACCATAGGATCCGGGCAAACAGAAATGCAGTTACCGTCCTTATACTTCAAACCATATCCTTAGATCACTTCACACTAGCTAAACATATTGCCTTATGATCAATTAAGTCTTTCTCAAGCTTAGTAAAGCTTCACACTCACTCGTAGCTCATTTAGAATCATATTCAAAGTGTTTTTTAATTTGTCATATCACCAAAACTCATCATCCTTCCGCTATTATACTCACACAACATCTCTCACATATCAACACATCTAGTTTTATAAATCCATCAATTTTAGAAAATTGATTTTAGTCATGTTTACCTCAAAATGGGTCAAATTCTAGTTTTTCCACTTTCTATAACTTTTAAGATATTTTCCAAAATTATCTTACGTTACTATCTGATCTTTAGGATCATTTAGCTCCACTTGACACTTCAAAATTTTCTAATTTCATCCTTGGTCATTCATTGGTACTCATAGAAGTTCCATCTTTCTTCCATAAAAGGCAATCATTAGCTACATCGCTCATTGTCCTTGATCATTTAAGTACTCTTTCATTTAAAACACTTAGGAAGACTGAAACACTCAAGGAGGTATGGGTATTAGACTTCACAAACATCATTTTTCCTTTTCTTAGCTGCTGAAAGCCGGATCCCTAGGATTGGCCTAGACGGATCCCTCATTGGGGGGAACCGTGGGATCCGGGGTGACAGATTCATGCTAACTCTAGCTAAAACAATCATTTCAAGCTTATCTTGCTAACTTGAACACTCCATCTCACCTTAATTAAGTCCCTAGATCAGTACAACTCTGAAGTTGACTCTTGTGCATGCTAATCATCACATTCCAAAGGATCTTAGTGGCTTAAGTTTTGAATGCACTTGCCAAATCCTTTTCTTTATAAACCACCTTGTTAAGACTCCTAAATTCATCATCTACATCCTCATTCCCAGCACTTAGAAAGTTTTACAAACCTTTTTTTAATCATCTCATTGTGAGGAAAGCTCCTAGTGGTAACTAATCCACCAAAGAACCACCCAAGAAAATTGCTCGTGTTATACACGAAATTTCCTCAACCGAATCATCTCCCGTTAAATCCACAAATGGTAGGATCTCCCCTCCACCTATCAAACCAATCCCCAAAAGGATTGTTCCCACAAAACTTCCAATGCCAAACACCACCATACCTCCTAAACCAAACAAACCCATTTCCACTAAACCATCACCTTTGATGCCTAGAGCCCTATCATTTACCACCCCACTCTCATCACTACACCTCTACAATCTAGAGGATTTACCTCCTAGGCCATCCCATCCTCCACCACCATCAACAATCTCCTCTTTAGGAGGAATAGTGGAACAAAATCAAGGTGTTGAGTCAACACTAGCTCCGGCTTCTTTTTCTCTATCTCCATCAAATAATCCCTTTTGGATTATGAGAAATCATCAAAGTCAACCACCCGACCACATGGAAGTTGACACCTCTCTACCACCACCATCATTCTTAGTTGAGCCATCATCGAATGCGCCTACGCCAATCCCTCCTTCTTTTGAGGCTCCTCAACCCTCTTCACTTGATCCTTCACGTCAAGACATTTCCTTTCTACCACCACCACTACCAAGCCATGACAAAGATTATTATCATTGTCAACATGTTGAAAGTTTGATACATGAAGTACGTGAAGATAACCGTTTCATGTTTTAGCACCTCCTCGAACGTTTCGACGAGATCAAGCCTAAACAAACTTGAGCTAGAGTGGTGTCCTAGTATCAAGCGCGACTTAGATAGTCTAGTAATCCAAAGTCATGTATTCTTCATTTTCTTAGTTTTTAGAGTCATGTACATCATATCTCTAGTTTTATTAAATGAAATTACATTATATTTTCCACATTATTCTGAGTATATGCTTGTTACTCTAATACATATACCACTTTGATGATAACATCACTTGTCACATTACCTATGCCGTATTTTGTTTACAGTCAGACGGATCCCTACGTTTTGCCTAGATGGATCCCTCTAGGGAGGGAATCGTGGGATCCGTGCAGCAGAAGACTAGTTTTCTACTAACTTGAGTCTTATTTGCAGGAAATTATACATTATATACTTGTTTTCTAACCTTGGTTTTGTAGATTTTCAATTTACACATGAAGACTTTGACACCCTAAGCTAGGGGGAGCTTTGTATCAAAGCAATACATTGCAAAATCATTTGCAATTTAATTCTAATTAGGATTACATTTCATGACGTGCCTTTGCAAAGTTGAAATCATCAAGGGGGAGCATATTCGTCACATAGACAAAATCTTTTGCAAACATAGTTGCAATGCATTAGGTTAGTAGTTTTTTCTTACTTGGCGCCCTCACAAAGGGTTGGACTTGTCAAGGGGGAGTTAAGACGAGAAATCTTCCCGTCACTTGCTCTCTATATTTTTTTTCTCATTACATGTTTTTCTTAAAACAGTGTGTTAGTTTCTTTTCGAAGCTCTTTTTGTTTTGACAAAAAGGGGGAGAAGAGAGTAAAAACTCCAATTCAAACTTTTACGAATTTTAGTTTTTTCTTAAAATAATTTTATGTTTTGTCATCAACAAAAAGGGGGAGATTGTTAATACAAATAAGCCGTAAAAATGTTTATTTATATTTTACGATCTTCTAATGTTTTGTCGATAACAAACGTAAAATCATTTTAACGAAACAAATAAAATACGTAAATAGTTTGAGCTAATAGTTTACTAACACATTTACGTTTTCACATAAAACACTAAACAAGTAATAGTGATTTTATGATTTAGTAATACATATGTACAACAACTAGTGTTTACATATTCGGTAGATATATACATAATTAGTATGTAGTATAATGGGTAGAAGCTTAAGTATTTGACCCATTGACTAAAAACATTGAATGTAGTTGGGTATAACCCAAAGTCCATGACCCATACCCATGGGGCATAACCCATAACACATTGCATGACATCATGCATAAGTCATATATGGATATTATCCATGACCCATGGTTTTAACCCATGACCCATGGACTAGATGCATTGCATCTTGTAGATACATTGTATCTACTTGGATACCCATGGTCCAAAGTCTAGGACCCATGACCCATAACCCATGACCCATGACCCAAAACCCATGGGCAAAGAGGAACGTCCCACGGATCCCAGGATTACACTGGACGGATCCCTCAAGTGAGGGATCCGTGGAACAGTAGCATTTTCTCTTCTATAAATAGTGAGCCATTTCTTCATTGTAACTCACCCCTTTGACATATATTTTCTCTTTGAGTTATAAACTCTCTAACCTCAGATCTAAGTGATCTATGTATGTAGTTTTGTTTTTTGTGTGATTCTCTAGGTTCCTCTTAAAGGCGAGATCATCACCTTTTGAAGTCAAGCAAGCTCAAGTCCATGAGTTGCCATGCTTCTTCATCATCAAGACTACTGAGGTTCTCTTGTTGATAGTTCTCTTCTTTCTCATTAGAAGTGTAGTGTCGAAGAGATAAGTGAAAGATGTCTAAAAGGTCAAGACGAAGACATTAGTGAAAGGTGTCGAACGTCCGTATTGTAAGCACTAGTGAAGGGTGCTTAGAAGTCAAGGCTAAAGGAATTAGTGAAGGGTGTCTAGAAGTCAAGTCACAAGGCATTACTGAAGGGTGCCTAGAGGTCGAGTCAAAGGCGTTAGTGAAAGGTGCCTAAGGTGTACATTCGATATGGAGTGTTCGATGTACAAGATAGATGTAAAACCCTAAAAATCTAAAACGTGTGAAAAGACCATTTTACCCCTCAAGTCAAATATTTATAAAATATGTAAAATACGTCAATCTCATTAATTACGTTTCTAACCTAACTCATAATTTATAACTTATGCAAGATAAAAATATTCGACACATTCTTACGTCTAAAATTTATCGTACACGTTAATATAGTGCATAGACCGAAAAGTGCATGTAAATTATAAGAAAATGCAACTTAAATGGAGGCCCATCAAATTGAAATTTGGAAAGTATTTTTCTATTGTGATTACCCATAATTTCTGCCAAACTAACGCTCCCCCCATAACTCCCCAATTAATTCCACTTTAATATCTTTTATTCACTTACCATTTTATGTTCATAATACACTAAAAACCCTAGCTGCTAGAGGTGACGGCTAGACTCCTTTTCTCTCATTCAACTCGATCAAAGGTAAAGATGCAAAGGGCCTGTTAACGTGATTCAAGGTGCTGTGGTCGTGGGCTGTTGGTCCGAGTGGTGGTCCGAGTGGTGATCTTGTCGTGGTGCTGCTGATCGTGGTACGAGAAGGTGTTGGGTCGTGAGTCCTCAAGGTTCGATGGGTGGCTGTTGGTGTTGGCTGTGATCGTGGAGGGTTGTTCAAAGCTGCTGGTCGTGGTGTTCTTTTTGGTTTCGTTGGTCGCATTATATTCAGCCTTGTAGGTATCATCGTCCTCCTTTGTGTGTTATGCATACGACCTACACATATATCACCAACCTGTAAACATGTTTCGATAAACATGTATATAATCATGTTAATAACTTGAGTAAACATGGTAATAGCGACCATAGTTTCTGTTTTGAATCGACCACATATACGTAACACTAACCCCACTATAAAAACCCTAAGTGACCATTTATTTCACGCCCAAAACTGGAAACCATATGCTGTTTTAGTATGCAATCTTTACGATTTTTTGTGAAGATTTCTGTGGTGGGTTTGGCTCGTTAAAGGCTGCTAAAAAATGGTGTTTGTGTGATTTTAAGTGGCGCATTGAACTTGGGTAATAACTAGTCATGGAAGTGAATGGGTAACATATTTTGAGTGTGTCGTTTTGTGGCTGTCAAATGGAATGGGTGTGCTTGAATTGATTGCCAAAAAGAAGGTAATATATACATGATTAATAGGGTCATGGTTAAGAACAAAAGAACCAATTTGATTGGGAGATTATACATATATTATGACAAAAGTAAATATACATAACGTAGGAAACAATTTCATGAATATGTATCTAAACATTTAAAGAGATGAAATACATTGATACCGATATGTACTCAAAGAAAGATTAAAAATTAAAGTGCTCGTGATTACATGACATCATATGTTGCATGTGTACGTCTCTGGTAGTCATTTCATAGTGATAAGTAAACAAATGACGAATATATATGCATTCATAAAAGAGTATTAACTGATATAAGTAAAAAGGATAATAATGTGCATGAACTAAGAATTTTAACCTTTTCTAAAACGACCTTGAAGCATTAATTCAGAAAGTTTCTAAAAATGAAAAGAAACCTTAACTATAAAATATGAATGACGACGAACCCTAAAACTATGAAATAGCTTCCTAAATATTAAGTGATCATTATTCGTGTAGATCCGCGGAGGAAGGAGTAGCCGTCGTTTTTACATTGTGTGTTCTGGCGATTTGCTTTACGGTTTGAGGTACAGATATTCTATCCCTTTTCAGTAGGGATTTCTTCTGACTTTTCAATCCTTGACTTTACTTCACTTATGATATTCCTTTGCTATAATTTCCTTATGCTATGATCCTTTTGATATGATTCCGACATAATCCTTGATATGATTCTGTTTGCTATGATATTCGTTTGTTATGATTCTGAACTTCTGATTATGAACCTTATGATTATGAACCATCTAATTATGAACCTCTGATTATGAACTTATGTTATGGAAATCTGATATGAATCTTTGACTTTTGAACCTTTGATATGAACCTTGATATGAACCCTTATGATATGATATGATTATGCTTTGACCCGTCAGTTTGATACCCGAGCCAAATATGTGTTCCTAGTCATGAAGGTAACATGACCGTGTCATTGATGCACCAATGGCATGACTCCGTGTATGAGTGATGTTACACACCGTCCCCATTATGATATGATATGATTATGAGCTCACTATATGTATATGATTTGGCCACTATGATATATTCCGGGGGGCATATGGATGCATCCTAGATATGATATGTTTTAGTGGATTTAACATGATATGAGTGTCTTCACATTCCGGGAGCTAGCTACTCCATTTGTTATTGAGGTCTCCCCTCCTATTATGTATGGTATTCCGAGGTCACCCCTCCGAGTACAATGGTTACTTATGATATGATATCATATGATATGTTCCGGGCTCGTGGTAGATTTCTGACAACCCTTACACCTTTGATATACCTATATTGTACCTTTTGTATTCCCCAACGCACCATATGCTACGTTAATTGTTCATTACTCAGTACCCTTATATGACTCACTCTACTACCAAGATATATATATTCCATTTCTTTGATCTGTCACACTCTCATTCCGTTATTTCAGACTATCGTTCCATTCACGTACCGGGTTATTATACGTTTATTGGATTTGTTTATGCTATTTATGTTTTATGTTACTACTGATTATCCTGCTATGATGTGATTAATATGCGGCTATCTGAGTTACCTATTTTTCATCTGATGATATGTGATCTCACTGTTATGTGACTCTCTGATTTGTCTGGTGACCATACTAATGTGTAAATGATAGTTCTGTCGGTTTATTATGTGTGCTTTGTTCGGTATCTCGTGGACTATGACTATTCCGATGTATTCTTATCTGTTTATTGTTGACCTGCCATGTTTACATTTCTGCCTATGCTACGGTTTGATTAGGTAAATGGGTCATCTTGTGACGTCTGGCTTGTTAATTTGTTTAGTTGCCCTGATTCGTCTTTAATTCATTTAATTATATCGTTTATATTGTATTCCTACTTATTACGTGTGACTGCCATGTGTTGACTGTTGTTAGTACTTCCGCTGTTATGATACTGGTTATGTTTTCAACTAAGGGGTTTGACCTGTGTAAATTGCCATGCTCACTTATTAATTAATTACTTCCGTTTTCCTGTAGATATCTGTTTGGCTTGTATGCCTTCTAATTTTCCTGAATTGATTGTATGATATATATGTTGTGTGGATGCGACGCCTGCTATGCTTGCTTATGTTTCAGTTCTTGTATGTCTGGTTTGTATGTGCTTGTTTATATTTCATCGATGCTTTGCTTTGTTTTGTTCTCCTTGTTATCTGTTCGTTTTGGATATCTGTATAATTGTGTTCTGCAGGATCCTCATTGACTCGTTGTTCTTAGTTCGCTGCGACTTTGTTATCAGTTTCATTATTCCATTTCGCATTTCTGATTTTATTTAGCTTTCATTTTGTTATATCTGTTCACTGGGCTTTTTAAGCTCAGCCGCATTTCTTTTCCTGCGGCAGGTTTTAGATTTGAAGATGGGCTTTGATGGGCTGAGAGTTGGATTATCTGAGTGGACCAACCCTAGTACCTTATTACTTTGGTACTTATTTTGAAGAGCTTTTGTTTTGAGTTTTCTTTTTTTATTTTGGATATTGTATTTCCTTGTCAGTCATTTGTTTATATGATTTGATACCTCATTTTTAAGGTTTCTGTTTGTGAGGATTTTATTTGTATGTTCTAATATGACACCAGAATGTGACACTTCTGCCCTTATCGGGTTGGGGTGTTACAATTATGGTATCAGAGCCAGGTTTCGTCTTGTTGACCTTAGGATTGACCTGTGAGGACTGGGTAGACATTAGGCTTTCGTCTGTTCTGATATCTTCCGATTCCTTTTGGTTGTCGTTCAGATTTGACTTCGATGATCTTTTGTCTTCACTGATTTGGCCTTCTTTTCTTCGCATTTGAGTTTGCTTATTTTGTCTTCGCACATCCGTTTGTCGATCGTTAGATGGAGATTTCTCGTAGAGCCGAAGATGATGGTGCCGACCCTGCATTGCTGCAACAAATTCTAGAGAGGTTCGTGAAGCAGAAGCCACACCCGACTGCCATGCTGCTAGAGACATCAGGATGCTGTTGGAGAAAGCTGGACGGATCAACAAAAGACGCAAAAGACGGAGACAAGATTCAACCGGTGGCTGAGAGGGTTCAATTACTTCATATGATTTGGGCGCGACTTATGTTACTCCGATTTATTTGTCATGCGTTTTAAGGCGGTTTGATATTCTGTTAAGTGATTCTGATCGGTATTGCTTTTCTTGATTTGTTCGAAACTCGGTTTGAATCGTGAAGTTTTATCATTTAGCATTTTGGTGATATCTCAGCTTTTCCTTTGAATCGTCAGTAATGAGTCATGAGGAACCGTTTCGAACTAGTTGGTGGCCTTCTTCTTTGGTGATATGGTAAGTTGCTTGATGTGGTTTATGCTCTGTGTATATGAATCTGGTCTGCTTTGGTATGTTACTTGATATCTGTATGTGATATGTTTTGTTGTGATATTGGTTATGTGGTTTGTCATGGACCCGGGACAGAATATGATGACAATAAGAACTTGTTATGTGATGCAAGTATTATGACGCCTGATCAACGTGATAATACCGAGATCATATAATTTGAAGTTATTGAAATCATACGACATCTTGGGAAATGCCTGGGGTTGGTACGTGAATGGACTAGGGCTTATATCCATTATCCTTTGATCCTCATATTCGTTTGAAATTCTGTACCTCTTCAAGAGATTCTCATCGACATCTGTTACGTGTAAGTTTTATACTCTTTGGGACCGAAATTGTTACGATTATGCGAAACTATGGATTGCTACGTCTGCCTTAAACTTGTACGTCTTCGTGTACTTCTGCGACTTCAATTTTCGAGGACGAAAATTTTTTTTAGAGGGGAAGAGTTGTAAAACCCTAAAAATCTAAAACGTGTGAAAAGACCATTTTACCCCTCATGTCAAATATTTATAAAATATGTAAAATACGTCAATCTCATTAATTACATTTCTAACCTAACTCATAATTTATAACTTATGCAAGATAAAAATATTCGACACATTCTTACGTCTAAAATTCATCGTACACGTTAATATAGTGCATAGACCGAAAAGTGCATGTAAATTATAAGAAAATGCAACTTAAATGGAGGCCCATCAAATTGAAATTTGGAAAGTATTTTTCTACTGTGATTACCCATAATTTCTGCCAAACAAACGCTCCCCCCATAACTCCCCAATTAATTCCACTTTAATATCTTTTATTCACTTACTATTTTATGTTCATAATACACTAAAAACCCTAGCTGCTAGAGGTGACGGCTAGACTCATTTTCTCTCATTCAACTCGATCAAAGGTAAAGATGCAAAGGGCCTGGTAACGTGATTCAAGGTGCGGTGGTCGTGGGCTGTTGGTCGTGGGATTTCTTGGTCCGAGTGGTGATCTTGTCGTGGTGCTGCTGATCGTGGTACGAGAAGGTGTTGGGTCGTGGGTCTTCAAGGTTCGATGGGTGGCTGTTGATGTTGGCTGTGATCGTGGAGGTTTGTTCAAAGCTGCTGGTCATGGTGTTCTTTTTGGTTTCGTTGGTCGCGTTATATTCAGCCTTGTAGGTATCATCGTCCTCCTTTGTGTTGTTATTCATACGACCTACACATAGTATATCACCAACCTGTAAACATGTTTTGATAAACACGTATATAATCATGTTAATAACTTGAGTAAACATGGTACTAGCCGCCATGGTTTATGTTTTGAATCGACCACATGTACGTAACACTAACCCCATTATAAAAACCCTAAGTGACCATTTATTTCACGCCCAAAACTGGAAACCATATGTTGTTTTAGTATGCAATCTTTATGATTTTATGTGAAGATTTCTGTGATGGGTTTGGCTCGTTAAAGACTGCTAAGAAATGGTGTTTGTGTGATTTCAAGTGGCGCATTGAACTTGGGTAATAACTAGTCATGGAAGTGAATGGGTAACATATTTTGAGTGTGTCGTTTTGTGCCTGTCAAATGGAATGGGTGTGCTTGAATTGATTGCCAAAAAGAAGGTAATATATACATGATTAATAGGGTCATGGTTAAGAACAAAAGAAACAATTTGATTGGGAGATTATACACATATTATGACAAAAGTAAATATACATAACGTAGGAAACAATTTCACGAATATGTATTTAAACATTTAAAGAGATGAAATACATTGATACCGATATGTACTCAAAGAAAGATTAAAAATTAAAGTGCTCGTGATTACATGACATCATATGTTGCATGTGTACGTCTCTGGTAGTCATTTCATAGTGATAAGTAAACAAATGACGAATATATATGCATTCATAAAAGAGTATTAACTGATATAAGTAAAAAGGATAATAATGTGCGTGAACTAAGAATTTTAACCTTTTCTAAAACGACCTTGAAGCATTAATTCAGAAAGTTTCTAAAAATGAAAAGAAACCTTAACTATAAAATATGAATGACGACGAACCCTAAAACTATGAAATAGCTTCCTAAATATTAAGTGATCATTATTCGTGTAGATCCGCGGAGGAAGGAGTAGCCTTCGTTTTTACTTGTGTGTTCTGGCGATTTGCTTTACTGTTTGAGGTACAGATATTCTATCCCTTTTCAGTAGGGATTTCTTCTGACTTTTCAATCCTTGACTTTACTTCACTTATGATATTCTTTTGCTATGATTTCCTTATGCTATGATCCTTTTGATATGATTCCGACATAATCCTTGATATGATTCTGTTTGCTATGATATTCGTTTGTTATGATTCTGAACTTCTGATTATGAACCTTATGATTATGAACCATCTGATTATGAACCTCTGATTATGAACTTATGTTATGGAAATCTGATATGAATCTTTGACTTTTGAACCTTTGATATGAACTTTGATATGAACCTTGATATGAAACCTTATGATATGATATGATTATGCTTTGACCCGTCAGTTTGATACCCGAGCCAAATATGTGTTCCTAGTCATGAAGGTAACATGACCGTGTCATTGATGCACCAATGGCATGACTCCAGTGTGTACGAGTGATGTTACACACCGTCCCCATTATGATATGATATGATTATGAGCTCACTATATGTATATGATTTGGCCACTATGATATATTCCGGGGGGCATATGGATGCATCCTAGATATGATATGTTTTAGTGGATTTAACATGATATGAGTGTCTTCACATTCCGGGAGCTAGCTACTCCATTTGTTATTGAGGTCTCCCCTCCTATTATGTATGGTATTCCGAGGTCACCCCTCCGAGTACAATGGTTACTTATGATATGATATCATATGATATGTTCCGGGCTCGTGGTAGATTTCTGACAACCCTTACACCTTTGATATACCTATATTGTACCTTTTGTATTCCCCAACGCACCATATGCTACGTTAATTGTTCATTACTCAGTACCCTTATATGACTCACTCTACTACCAAGATATATATATTCCATTTCTTTGATCTGTCACACTCTCATTCCGTTATTTCAGACTATCGTTCCATTCACGTACCGGGTTATTATACGTTTATTGGATTTGTTTATGCTATTTATGTTTTATGTTACTACTGATTATCCTGCTATGATGTGATTAATATGCGGCTATCTGAGTTACCTATTTTTCATCTGATGATATGTGATCTCACTGTTATGTGACTCTCTGATTTGTCTGGTGACCATACTAATGTGTATATGATAGTTCTGTCGGTTTATTATGTGTGCTTTGTTCGGTATCTCGTGGACTATGACTATTCCGTTGTATTCTTATCTGTTTATTGTTGACCTGCCATGTTTACATTTCTGCCTATGCTACGGTTTGATTAGGTAAATGGGTCATCTTGTGACGTCTGGCTTGTTAATTTGTTTAGTTGCCCTGATTCGTCTTTAATTCATTTAATTATATCGTTTATATTGTATTCCTACTTATTACGTGTGATGCCATGCGTTGACTGTTGTTAGTACTTTCGCTGTTATGATACTGGTTAGGTTTTCAACTAAGGGTTTGACCTGTGTGAATTGCCATGCTCACTTATTAATTAATTACTTCCGTTTTCCTGTAGATATCTGTTTGGCTTGTATGCCTTCTAATTTTCCTGAATTGATTGTATGATATATATGTTGTGTGGATGCGACGCCTGCTATGCTTGCTTATGTTTCAGTTCTTGTATGTCTGGTTTGTATGTGCTTGTTTATATGTCATTGATGCTTTGCTTTGTTTCGTTCTCCTTGTTATCTGTTCGTTTTGGATATCTGTATAATTGTGTTCTGCAGGATCCTCATTGACTCGTTGTTCTTAGTTCACTGCGACTTTGTTATCAGTTTCATTATTCCATTTCGCATTTCTGATTTTATTTAGCTTTCATTTTGTTATATCTGTTCACTGGGCTTTTAAGCTCAGCCGCATTTCTTTTCCTGCGGCAGGTTTTAGATTTGAAGATGGGCTTTGATGGGCTGAGAGTTGGATTATCTGAGTGGACCAACCCTAGTACCTTATTACTTTGGTACTTATTTTGAAGAGCTTTTGTTTTGAGTTTTCTTTTTTTATTTTGGATATTGTATTTCCTTGTCAGTCATTTGTTTATATGATTTGATACCTCATTTTTAAGGTTTCCATTTGTGAGGATTTTATTTGTATGTTCTGATATGACACCAGAATGTGACACTTCTGCCCTTATCGGGTTGGGGTGTTACAATTATGGTATCAGAGCCAGGTTTCGTCTTGTTGACCTTAGGATTGACCTGTGAGGACTGGGTAGACACTAGGCTTTCGTCGTTCGATATCTTCCGATTCCTTTTGGTTGTCGTTCAGATTTGACTTCGATGATCTTTTGTCTTCACTGATTTGGCCTTCTTTTCTTCGCATTTGAGTTTGCTTATTTTGTCTTCGCACATCCGTTTGTCGATCGTTAGATGGAGATTTCTCGTAGAGCCGAAGATGATGGTGCCGACCCTGCATTGCTGCAACAAATTCTAGAGAGGTTCGTGAAGCAGAAGCCACACCCGACTGCCATGCTGCTAGAGACATCAGGATGCTGTTGGAGAAAGCTGGACGGATCAACAAAAGACGCAAAAGACGGAGACAAGATTCAACCGGTGGCTGAGAGGGTTCAATTACTTCATATGATTTGGGCGCGACTTATGTTACTCCGATTTATTTGTCATGCGTTTTAAGGCGGTTTGATATTCTGTTAAGTGATTCTGATCGGTATTGCTTTTCTTGATTTGTTCGAAACTCGGTTTGAATCGTGAAGTTTTATCATTTAGCATTTTGGTGATATCTCAGCTTTTCCTTTGAATCGTCAGTAATGAGTCATGAGGAACCGTTTCGAACTAGTTGGTGGCCTTCTTCTTTGGTGATATGGTAAGTTTCTTGATGTGGTTTATGCTCTGTGTATATGAATCTGGTCTGCTTTGGTATGTTACTTGATATCTGTATGTGATATGTTTTGTTGTGATATTGGTTATGTGGTTTGTCATGGACCCGGGACAGAATATGATGACAATAAGAACTTGTTATGTGATGCAAGTATTATGATGCCTGATCAACGTGATAATACCGAGATCATATAATTTGAACTTATTGAAATCATACGACATCTTGGGAAATGCCTGGGGTTGGTACGTGAATGGACTAGGGCTTATATCCGTTATCCTTTGATCCTCATATTCGTTTGAAATTCTGTACATCTTCAAGAGATTCTCATCGACATCTGTTACGTGTAAGTTTTGTACGCTTTGGGACCGAAATTGTTACGATTATGCGAAACTATGGATTGCTACGTCTGCCTTAAACTTGTACGTCTCTGTGTACTTCTGCGACTTCAATTTTCGAGGACGAAAATTTTCTTTTAGAGGGGAAGAGTTGTAAAACCCTAAAAATCTAAACGTGTGAAAAGACCATTTTACCCCTCAAGTCAAATATTTATAAAATATGTAAAATACGTCAATCTCATTAATTACGTTTCTAACCTAACTCATAATTTATAACTTATGCAAGATAAAAATATTCGACACATTCTTACGTCTAAAATTCATCGTACACGTTAATATAGTGCATAGACCGAAAAGTGCATGTAAATTATAAGAAAATGCAACTTAAATGGAGGCCCATCAAATTGAAATTTGGAAAGTATTTTTCTACTGTGATTACCCATAATTTCTGCCAAACAAACGCTCCCCCCATAACTCCCCAATTAATTCCACTTTAATATCTTTTATTCACTTACTATTTTATGTTCATAATACACTAAAAACCCTAGCTGCTAGAGGTGACGGCTAGACTCATTTTCTCTCATTCAACTCGATCAAAGGTAAAGATGCAAAGGGCCTGGTAACGTGATTCAAGGTGCTGTGGTCGTGGGCTGTTGGTCGTGGGATTTCTTGGTCCGAGTGGTGATCTTGTCGTGGTGCTGCTGATCGTGGTACGAGAAGGTGTTGGGTCGTGAGTCCTCAAGGTTCGATGGGTGGCTGTTGGTGTTGGCTGTGATCGTGGAGGGTTGTTCAAAGCTGCTGGTCGTGGTGTTCTTTTTGGTTTCGTTGGTCGCGTTATATTCAGCCTTGTAGGTATCATCGTCCTCCTTTGTGTGTTATGCATACGACCTACACATATATCACCAACCTGTAAACATGTTTCGATAAACATGTATATAATCATGTTAATAACTTGAGTAAACATGGTAATAGCCGCCATAGTTTCTGTTTTGAATCGACCACATATACGTAACACTAACCCCACTATAAAAACCCTAAGTGACCATTTATTTCACGCCCAAAACTGGAAACCATATGCTGTTTTAGTATGCAATCTTTATGATTTTATGTGAAGATTCCTGTGGTGGGTTTGGCTCGTTAAAGGCTGCTAAAAAATGGTGTTTGTGTGATTTCAAGTGGCGCATTGAACTTGGGTAATAACTAGTCATGGAAGTGAATGGGTAACATATTTTGAGTGTGTCATTTTGTGGCTGTCAAATGGAATGGGTGTGCTTGAATTGATTGCCAAAAAGAAGGTAATATATACATGATTAATAGGGTCATGGTTAAGAACAAAAGAAACAATTTGATTGGGAGATTATGCACATATTATGACAAAAGTAAATATACATAACGTAGGAAACAATTTCACGAATATGTATTTAAACATTTAAAGAGATGAAATACATTGATACCGATATGTACTCAAAGCAAGATTAAAAATTAAAGTGCTCGTGATTACATGACATCATATGTTGCATGTGTACGTCTCTGGTAGTCATTTCATAGTGATAAGTAAACAAATGACGAATATATATGCATTCATAAAAGAGTATTAACTGATATAAGTAAAAAGGATAATAATGTGCGTGAACTAAGAATTTTAACCTTTTCTAAAACGACCTTGAAGCATTAATTCAGAAAGTTTCTAAAAATGAAAAGAAACCTTAACTATAAAATATGAATGACGACGAACCCTAAAACTATGAAATAGCTTTCTAAATATTAAGTGATCATTATTCGTGTAGATCCGCGGAGGAAGGAGTAGCCTTCGTTTTTACTTGTGTGTTCTGGCGATTTGCTTTACTGTTTGAGGTACAGATATTCTATCCCTTTTCAGTAGGGATTTCTTCTGACTTTTCAATCCTTGACTTTACTTCACTTATGATATTCTTTTGCTATGATTTCCTTATGCTATGATCCTTTTGATATGATTCCGACATAATCCTTGATATGATTCTGTTTGCTATGATATTCGTTTGTTATGATTCTGAACTTCTGATTATGAACCTTATGATTATGAACCATCTGATTATGAACCTCTGATTATGAACTTATGTTATGGAAATCTGATATGAATCTTTGACTTTTGAACCTTTGATATGAACTTTGATATGAACCTTGATATGAAACCTTATGATATGATATGATTATGCTTTGACCCGTCAGTTTGATACCCGAGCCAAATATGTGTTCCTAGTCATGAAGGTAACATGACCGTGTCATTGATGCACCAATGGCATGACTCAGGTTGTACGAAGTGATGTTACACACTGTCCCCATTATGATATGATATGATTATGAGCTCACTATATGTATATGATTTGGCCACTATGATTTGTTCCGGGGGGCGTATGGATGCATCCTAGATATGATATGTTTTAGTGGATTTAACATGATATGATATGATTTATATGGTGAATGATGTCGTGTGCAATACGCGTCTTCACATTCCGGGAGCTAGCTACTCCATTTGTTATTGAGGTCTCCCCTCCTAATATGTATGGTATTCCGAGGTCACCCCTCCGAATACAATGGTTACTTATGATATGATATGATATGATATGTTCCGGGCTCGTGGTAGATTTCTGACAACCCTTACACCTTTGATATACCTATATTGTACCTTTTGTATTCCCCAACGCACCATATGCTATGTTAATTGTTCATTACTCAGTACCCTTATATGACTCACTCTACTACCAAGATATATATATTCCATTTCTTTGATCTGTCACACTCTCATTCCGTTATTTCAGACTATTGTTCCATTCACGTACCGGGTTATTATACGTTTATTGGATTTGTTTATGCTATTTATGTTTTATGTTACTACTGATTATCCTGCTATGATGTGATTAATATGCGGCTATCTGAGTTACCTATTTTTCATCTGATGATATGTGATCTCAGTGTTATGTGACTCTCTGATTTGTCTGGTGACCATACTAATGTGTAAATGATAGTTCTGTCGGTTTATTATGTGTGCTTTGTTCGGTATCTCGTGGACTATGACTATTCCGTTGTATTCTTATATGTTTATTGTTGACCTGCCATGTTTACATTTCTGCCTATGCTACGGTTTGATTAGGTAAATGGGTCATCTTGTGACGTCTGGCTTGTTAATTTGTTTAGTTGCCCTGATTCGTCTTTAATTCATTTAATTATATCGTTTATATTGTATTCCTACTTATTACGTGTGACTGCCATGTGTTGACTGCTGTTAGTACTTCCGTTGTTATGATACTGGTTATGTTTTCAACTAAGGGTTTTGACCTGTGTAAATTGCCTGCTCACTTATTAATTAATTACTTCCGTTTTCCTGTAGATATCTGTTTGGCTTGTATGCCTTCTAATTTTCCTGAATTGATTGTATGATATATATGTTGTGTGGATGCGACGCCTGCTATGCTTGCTTATGTTTCAGTTCTTGTATGTCGGGTTTGTATGTGCTTGTTTATATGTCATCGATGCTTTGCTTTGTTTTGTTCTCCTTGTTATCTGTTCGTTTTGGATATCTGTATAATTGTGTTCTGCAGGATCCTCATTGACTCGTTGTTCTTAGTTCGCTGCGACTTTGTTATCAGGTTCATTATTCCATTGCATTTCGATTTTATTTAGCTTTTGTGTTGTTATATCTGTTCACTGGGCTTTTTAAGCTCAGCCGCATTTCTTTTCCTGCGGCAGGTTTTAGATTTGAAGATGGGCTTTGATGGGCTGAGAGTTGGATTATCTGAGTGGACCAACCCTAGTACCTTATTACTTTGGGACTTATTTTGAAGAGCTTTTGTTTTGAGTTTTCTTTTTTTATTTTGGATATTGTATTTCCTTGTCAGTTATTTGTTTATATGATTTGATACCTCATTTTTAAGGTTTCCGTTTGTGAGGATTTTATTTGTATGTTCTGATATGACACCAGAATGTGACACTTCTGCCCTTATCGGGTTGGGGTGTTACAATAGATTTGTATTGGGTCAAAGGATATTGATATCCTTGTTGATGTTTTCATAAGGAGTGGATCTCCTTTAGGATAGGATTTTTGTATTGTTGGGTAGTAGTTCCTCCATTGTAATGGAACTCGGTATCTAGCATAATACCGGATAAAGGGTAGGAGACATTGTGATAGGTTTGGTTCTACCTCGTGGAAGAACCCGGTATCTAGCCATGTACCAGATAAAGAGTAGGCAACGTTGTGAAGGCTTCTCCGCCATAAGGAGTTGGTGTCGTGTAGTGTTTACGAACTCTCGAGTCGGTGACTCGGGGAGTGGAGTAGGGCAAGGAAGGTGTCCTTGTAGCCGAACCACTATAAATACTCGTGTTGTGGTTTTGTGCTTCTTACTCCTTATTCTTTCATTACATATTTATATTTGCTTGTCCATCAACATCCAACACACATGTTTAAATAGATTGACATAAGTCGATCAAAATAGTTAAAAACCAAGTTTTAATTAGTAAAACTATTCAACCCCCCCTTCTAGTTTTCCACAATATTTATATTTCTCGTCTACCTAAGGTCTACCTAATGCACTAACGAGCAGTGAACCCGATCGTGTGTGATAACATCAAATAGTCCTGAATATTAAGTGCCAATTTCCCCCGATAATGCTTGTAATTTATATCATTTATATGGATTTACGCTTATTTTCCATTGTTTTCCACTTTCAGGTAAATTACAAGCATTGACGCTAAAGAGACGCGAAATTGGAGAAGTATCAAAGATTTATCATAGTATGCTGACTTTGAAGAAGTTACGGCGTAACTCCTCTCTCACATTATGCCGTAACTAAAGCGTGACTCAGAAAACCAACTCATCAGAAGATTACGGCGTAACTCTCCCCAAGGACTACGACGTAACTTATTAGGTCAAATGAGGTTCCACGCCGCTGATAACTACGCCGTAACTATTTCATCAACTACGGCGTAACCAAGTAATATTGAAGATACGGCGTAACTACTTATAAAGTTACGTCGTAACCAGCAAATCTAGAGCAAATAACGAAGGAATTGAAGATTACGGTGTAACTCTTATATTAGTTACGCCGTAACCCAGATCTGGCCTATAAATGCCCCATGATTTCCAACATTTCAAATCATCCCATTCCACACACCACAACCAAAGAAAGTGGGAAAAAGCCAAAGGCAGGTCTAGAGGAGCATACGGAGCTATCTCCAAGGTAGAAATCACTCCCCTACGATAAGCTTTAGCATTTTGTATTTTCTTTACTTTCGATTCATGTATTTCGTAACTTTAAATATTGAATTGATTTGTATAGTTAATATGAGCGGCAAAGCACCTCTTGGTGGTGGCCTAGTTATGATTCCTTAATTGTTTTGTTTGTGTTTATATTACTTTCGTATAATTATTTCTAAGTGTATGCATTCATAATTTATTGGTAGCTACCCTTGTTTCAGTAGTTTTGAATGGTGGTAGAGGCCAATTGCCTAGGAGATATGATCAACTGACCCTAGGTGAGCGGACTGAGACGGAAAGGGTAAGAAATGACCAACTGAAGACCCTTTCTACTTGTGCGATTTGACCAACTGATCACCTACCGTTTGGATGAACTTAAGAATTAGGGGGTGAGTGTTTAAGTTGCTAACGCCCGGGCACTCACTATTATAAATCTAGCATGTAGCGGTACTTAATGACTTGGCTTAGGGGACCAGGAACAACAGGACTTATGAGGGGACACCTGACTTCTCTTGTGGTGGCATCTTTGCTGATAGGTTAGGGCGAATTGACCAAATGCTGTCCTCTCGACTTTGACCCCACCTGAAGTAATTGGAAGTAAGTAGACGTAGACATTACTAGCTAGGAGGAATAACTAGGTTAGTACCACTCTCCTCTATTGATTAAACCTTTGCCTTTATTTGCTTTTATCTGCTTTAGTAGTTAATTAATTAATTCCTTATCGAAATCATTATTAAAATCTGTGACACTTATAATTAGTAATAACCCATCACACATAGCTCTTGGGACGACCTCGGTTTTTCCAAATACTACACTACACACGACCGGGTACACTACCCGTTAGTGCATTAGGGTAAACCATAGGTATAACGAGACTTTATAAATATTAAAACCTATTCAGTAAAACATGCATCAAGTTTTTGGCGCCGCTGCTGGGGAGTTATATTAGGATTGCTATTAAGTCTTTCATTTTCATTTTAAACTTTTCTATAAATTCTCACGATCTTTATTCGAGTTTTCAGGTACCATGGAAGTTGTTAACATCGATGACCTCACTCTTGAGGAATATTTAGCGTTGACAAGGGAAGAACAAGGACCGGGAATTGTTAGGCCGGCTATCGCAGAAGATGCTCAATTCGAAATCAAACCTCAATACATGAGGAAATTTCGTGCAAATCCCTTCTCTGGAAGCATCACCGATGATGCTCATGAGCATATAGACAACGTCTAGTACATTCTTAGCCTATTCAAAATTCCCAGAGTCTCACACGATGCTATCATGTTACGAGTATTCCCTATTTCTCTTACGGGAGCTGCTAAAAGATGGGTTGATCGATTACCTGCGGGAACTGTCAACACCTGGCCTATCCTAAAAAAGTGTTTCATTCAGAGATACTGTCCTCCATCAAAGACGGCTAAGCAATTAGAACAAATCCATAACTTCAAGCAAGAGGGTGATGAAACGTTATACCAAGCTTGGGAAAGGTATAACAAATTATTATACAAATGCCCTACTCATGACCTCAACAGCCAACAAAAGGTGAATGTCTTCTACAAAGGTCTGAACATCTCCTCAAGATAAATGGTCGATTCTCAGGGACCGATTCCTGGTATGACACCAACTTTAGCTTTAGAAACTATCCAAAAGATGGCAGACCACTCTCAAAAATGGCACAATGGAGGGAGAAACCGAAGTAAGAATGGAGATATGGAAGGTATTGCAGCAATAAACAACAAATTAGAAAGTCTAGGAAGAGCCATGAAGAATATCAAGGAAAATGTGCATTCCGTTCAAGTAGAGCAAAATGGAACTCCACCTACTAAAAAATGTTCCTCCAACGAAGAAGTTAAAAGAATTGGAGAAGTTAAATAAGGAAGTGAGAACCCTTTCAACAATTACAACGGGCCCCGATATCGAGAAAAATCCCCAGGATTCTACACAAGAATCAACAACAATCCTCCTAAACCAAGCCTTGAAGAAATAATGCATAGGCACATCGAAGAATCTATAAAAAAGGGAGATAAACTCAAGGAATGGATGGTCAAGGTGAAAGAAGACACCAACATGAACCTACGGAACCAAGATGCTGCAATTAAAAACCTCGAAAAACAAATTGGGCAATTAGCTAAAAACATTGAGACCAGTAATGCTAAAGCTATTGCCTGCAAAGCCGTATTTGCGCAAGATATGGCAAAGAAAGATCAATGCATATCCTCTATCACCAATGATCTGTCTGGAATTAACTACCTGAAAGAAGATGATAAATCGGAAGACGACGAGGTCTTGCCAAGCCAACTTCCTGAGAAGTAGCAATACCAGGAAAGTTTTCTTCTTCCATGCACTATTGGTAATATTAAGATTCCTGCATTAACTGATTTGGGGGCCGGGCTAAACCTTATCTCTACCACTTTATTTGATAAAATAAAACTTACCAATTTAAAAGAAACAAAAATAATGATAGAAATGGTTGATTCCTCTAAAGCTGTACCGACGGGAATTGTGAATAATGTGCTTTTAAAATTTGGAAAATTCTTTTTCCCTACTGATTTTGTGGTAATTGACATGGGGAAGCAGGAGACTTACAACTTAATTGTTGGAAGACCTTTTCTGGCCACTTGTAGGGCTTAAATTAAGGTTTTTGAAAAACAAATTTCTTTGGGGACTGAAAATGAACGAATAACTTTTAGTATGAAAGAGCATTCAAAACCAAAAACTAAAATTTCAAATAATGTTGATGTTGTTAATGTTCAATCACTAGATCCCCCTCTACATTTTGATCCTAGTACTAATAATAGTAGAGAGAATGTTGATAATTGCAAGCAGAAACAGGAAAAGATTGTCCGGGGAATTGAGGAAGCTCCCATTCCAAACAAACATTTACGCAACCCAATATTAACCAAGGATAATGAATCGGTGATAGCATGGCCCTCGTATAGTCCTTTTCAAGAATGTGAAAGAAAGGCGAATGAATGGATATACCCTCACAAGGGTGAAAGACATGATATTGAATTAGCATTTTAAGATTGGTACAAAATAAGATTTGAGGACTCACAAATCAAGAAGGGATTGGTTAAGCAGTACAAGTACAATCATCTTACTGAAATAATAACTAACGGTGAAAGATGAAGCATAAGTATAACAAGTAGTCTTATTGCTGAGGATGATGATCGGGGAAAATCATGTGATGAATGGCTTTCACAAAAATTTGGAACAGGTGGCATCAATAATACTGCAAGAAAAAAGGGATTTAACAAATGGATGAATGAGTACCAACGAGTGGTGGAAATTGGCCAAGTCCAAAGGCCCCATAGAGCCCCGCGGCTCTGAGTCTAACTTAAAGACTCCTAAATAAAGAAAAGTACTCTTTCGGGAGACAACCCGAATTATCCCTTTCTTTTATTTTGTTTCCATTTCTGTAGGGTTTTGTGTTTTCTAACAATTTTTGCAGGAAACGAGGAAATGATTGCTGCTGCAGTTTGCTGATCTGATCATAGTTACAGCGTAACTCAGCTCAGTGATTACGCCGTAACCAACCGTTTGCAGCGGTATTTTAAGATGCATTACCAATTATGGCGTAATACCATCTCAGTGGTTACGCCATAGCCTCTCGCTTTGCAGCTTAAGTCAGGTTTTGCCAGTTACGGCGTAACTCCCTCAAAAGAGTTACGACGTAACTTTCCTCTGATTTAATTATTTCATTTTAAAACACAATAACCTTGTATTAGTATTTTAAATGAACTTTGTGGGTGTGTTCTCTGTAAACCCTCACGAGACTTCAGTCGTCCACTTGGGACACCGAGTGGTTTAAAAGGCTTGTTGCATTTGCTAAATGCAACCGTGATTCCTACGATAGTGAGTTAGGTTTGTTTTTCATTTTTTATTTTTCTTTTTAGAATTATGCTTGTCAGTAGTGTGATTTCAGGGATTGAAGTTTGCTCATGGATGCTTATACGAAGGCATGTCTCTTTTTCGTGGTCCTTATTTCTTTTTGGAGTAAATTTCAGGGAAGTTCTCGCTCTAATTCTACTTTTCTCTTCACCTTTATTTAAACGCTTAGTACAAAAGGGACTTTGTACAATTCAAGTGGGGGTGGGAGTAGACTTTGTACAAAAGGGACTTAGTACAAAAGGGACATTGTTTTTCTAGTTTATTTTGAAAAATTATGCCATTTTTAAAATTTTGACATGTTTTTCTTAACCTAACTAGATTAGACCTTAGCCGAGCACATACAACCCTTGATATTATATGGTGAGATTAGCCTTATCCGTTTCCAATATTTTACCCCAAATCCACCAAATTATGAGTGTCGGTAGCTTGTAAACTTTAGAACTTGGCCTTTGCATCATTTCGAGACCATAGACGAGGTATGTTGAGTTAGCTCGATGTATTTGGACTTTTCAGTTTTAGAAGGCAATATTATAGGATTATCACCCAACTAGCCTACCATTGTGTGTCTATCGATTAGTCATCTCGACTTCTCGACCCCCATGTGAAACCCTTTTGTTGCACTCACCTTTAGTGCAAGATACCCCTAGATACACCCATCTGAGCCATTCCTTTCATTTTGTTAACCCAATATATTGTTTCGATACACCTATACACCTTAGCCTACCCTGTGGTCTTTATTTGTGATTGGGAAGTTATCATTTGCCTAAGTTCAAGGTTTAAGTAGAAAGGTTCGGAAATCACGCTTTCATCAACGACATATTCCTGAAGATCATTGAAGACCCCCCAAATTCCCATTGTTCATCTCAAGTGGGGGGATATTATGTTTAGTTATTATTGTTATGTTGAAAAAAAATTATAAAAAAAGGTTGCTATGTTATTTAGTTATTGTAAAGTGCCATGTTATAATCACTTTGATATGAGCTTTATAGATTTAGTATCGAGGAGGCTACCTCGGTCACATTCAAAGAATGAAGTTGGTAATTATGCCAACAGTTGGAGAAAAGGTAGTGTGCCCATCACGACGTCCTCTAATGACACATCTACCTAATATTTCATGATCCGGTTTCTTGACTTCAAAGCTTGAACTTTGGGCGGACGGTAAGTGGTGATGACTTGGTTATAGATTTAGACTACCTGCTTGTTTTTTATTTTACACCATTTATATATCCCATGCCTTATCCTACCGTTTAGTCATGAAGCGTGTCTAGGTGACGCAGCGAGCAATCTTTGATGTCTTGGCCATGGATTTGGTCATGTAACATTGATTTTGTCTACTTCGCCGTGACATGTTAGTAATGACGAGTCACCCCTTAACCTTTGTCGTGTCTACCCATATTGCCTTCGAGAATTGTTTAGCCCTTAACTCTAGTGGTGGAGATTTGTGTAACCGCCAAGCTTATGATATAATACATGCTATGAATGTGCGATTGAGTGATCACCCCGAAATTGACACTTAAAATAGTTGAGAGATTTGAGTGTTTTGTTCCCTTTTCGTGAGGTGTTCGGCTTTTTTTTTATTCTAGCATAAGGGATTTGTAAACTTATATTTTTCAGGTTTTGGGAGATATCTTTTTAGAAATATTTCTAATAAGGTCTACTTGAGGGCAAGTAGAGTTCAAGTGGGGGGATATTTGATAACATCAAATAGTCCTGAATATTAAGTGTCAATTTCCCCCGATAATGCTTGTAATTTATATCATTTACATAGATTTATGCTTGTTTTCCATTGTTTTCCACTTTCAGGTAAATTACGAGCATTGGAGCTAAAGAGACACGGAATTGGAGAAGTATCAAAGATTTATCATATTATGCTGACTTTGAAGAAGTTACGGCGTAACTCCTCTCTCACATTACGCTGTAACTAAAGCGTGACTCAGAAAACCAACTCATCAGAAGGTTACAGCGTAACTCTCCCCAAGGACTACGACGTAACTTATTAGGTCAAATGAGGTTCCAAGCCGCTGATAACAATGCCGTAACTATTTCATCAACTACGGCGTAACCAAGTAATATTGAAGATACAGCGTAACTACTTATAAAGTTACGCCGTAACCAGCAGATATAGTGCAAATAACGAAGGAATTGAAGATTACGGCATAACTCTTATATTAGTTACGCCGTAACCCAGATCTGGCCTATAAATACCCCACGATTTCCAGCATTCCAAATCATCCCATTCCACACACCACAACCAAAGAACGTGGTCAAAAGCCAAAGGCAGGTCTAGAGGAGCATACAGAGCTGTCTCCAAGGGAGAAATCACTCCCCTATGATAAGCTTTAGCATTTTATATTTTCTTTACTTTCGATTCATGTATTTCGTAACTTTGAATATTGAATTGATTTGTATGGTTAATATAAGCGGCTAAGCACCTCTTGGTGCTGACCTAGTTATGATTCCTTAATTTTTTTGTTTGCGTTTATATTACTTCTGTATAATTATTTCTAAGTGTATGCATGCATAGTTTATTGGTAGCTACCCTTGTTTCACTAGTTTTGAATAGCGGTAGAGGCCAATTGCCTAGGAGATATGACCAACTGACCCTAGGTGAGCGGACTGAGACGTGAAGGGTAAGATATGACCAACTGACGACCCTTTCTACTTGTGCGATTTGACCAACTGATCACCTACCGTTTGGATGAACTTAAGAATTAGGGGGTGAGTGTTTAAGTTGCTAACGCCCGGACACTCACTATTATAAATCTATCATGTAGCGGTACTTAATGACTTGGCTTAGGGGACCAGGAACAACAGGACTTATGAGGGGACACCTGACTTCTCCTGTGGTGGCATCTTTGCTGATAGCTTAGGGCGAATTGACCAAATGATGTCCTCTCGACTTTGACCCCACCTGAAGTATTTAGAAGTAAGTAGACGTAGACATTACTAGATAGGAGAAATAACTAGGTTAGCATCACTCTCCTCTATTGATTAAACCTTTGCCTTTATTTGCTTTTATCTGCTTTAGTAGTTAATTAATTAATTCCTTATCGAAATCATTATTAAAATCTGTGACACTTAGACTTAGTAATAATCCATCACACATAGCTCTTGGGACGACCTCGGTTTTACCAAATACTACATTACACGCGACCGGGTACACTTCCTGTTAGTGCATTAGGGTAGACCATAGGTATAACGAGACTCGTTAAATGTTAAAACCTAGTCAGTAAAACCTGCATCAGTGCGTAGTATAGAAGGTGGTAAATCTGAGGTCGTTCCCAAGAGCTATGTAGATAAGGATCCTATTAAGTCTAAGTGTCAATTGTTTTAAATGGGTTGAGGTTTGAAATAAACTAAGAAATGAAATAAAACGCGCAAAGAAAATAGAGGTTGTGATCAATGGAGAGAAATTGTGCTAACCTAATTAATCATCTTATCATGTAATGTCTATGTTTTCAAAATTACTTCCAATTGATTCAAGTGGGGTTTAAGTCGCTAGGACTGCATTTGGTCAATTCGTCGTTGATGCGCGTACAAGGCGCGTTCGGGGTCAAAGGAAACTTCCTTTGAATCGATCAAGTTTTTCAACACCATAGGCAGTGAACCTAATCGTTGTAGTATAGTATTGGGTAAGCCTCGGGTATTGTTATCGTTCTCTAGGGGAATAGGAATGCTAGTGATAAATTACTACGCTAAGTTTGAGGTTGAGGAAGATTATTTTTTATCTTATATATATTTTTTTAGAAACTAAAGGTAAAATCTCAGGGTTTGGATTTGTGGTTTTGGATGTGTGCTCGTATGATGATTAAAGATGTGTCTACCTAGACACTATTACTCCCTAGTTATCTTTTATTGGTGGTTGAATTGGCACGTCCTTATTCTTAACGTGTTGTGTTTTCTAAGGTCGTAGGGTGTGCTTTTATCCCTAACTCTTTGAGACTATGTTAGGAATTGGAAATTCCATAAGGAAGTGTCGGTCACCCCAATTATTGTTTAGCATATCTTAGCTCGTAGACTTTATGTTATTTAGTAGTTATTAGTTAGTTATTAGTTTAAGTAACACCGTGGCGGAAGGATGGGTCTTTACCCACTGTATGCCTGATCCACAGTCCGAAGGAGGACGTGTAGTATGTAACTATAAATACCCTCTACCTCCAAAGGTAGAGGGTTGGACCTTTCACTTAATCTAACCTTCTATGTTTTCTTTCACTTTCTCTCTCTATAAAGGCTCCCATCCTACTTTCTCTCTCTAAACTATCTCACTCATTCGATCCATACTAGTGTTTGTTATGTGTTTATGAAATCCAATATCTAACAATTGGTATCAAGAGCCATGGTTTGATCATCTCTCTTACATGTTCTTGGATTTCTAGTGGTTTTATATGGTTTTTGGGTTTGAAAAAGTTTAGTGGTATTTGCATCATTTGGCTCATTTCTAGTGTTAAAGTTTGTATTTTGATTGTACTTTTGTGTTTAGAATCACTATAAGTGCTTAGGTTTTGATTTTGAAGGCTTGAATCAGCATGGTTGGGTTTTTTTTTGATTGAAAAGTGGTGGTTTTTGAACATTTCATCCTAGCGACTTGAGTCTCGTACTTGATTTCTTCATAGCGACTTGTCTCTATGTTTTAAGCGACTTTTCTGTGTTGTGTGAAGCGACTTGTGCACTAAGCGATTTGTCTTTTGAGATAAAACGACAAGAAGGACAAAGTAGTGCACGTATTTGTTAATACAAATAAGCCGTAAAAACGTTTATTTATATTTTACGATCTTCTAATGTTTTGTCGATAACAAAAGTAAACTCATTTTAACGAAACAAATAGAGTACGTAAATAGTTTGAGTTAATAGTTTTCTAACACAATTAAGTTGTCACATAAAACACTAAAACAAGTATAAGTGATTTTATGATTTAGATACATATGTACAACAACTAGTGTTTACATATTGGGTTAAACATATACTTAAACTAAGTATACTAAAATGGGTAAAAACTAAGTGTATGCTAAAATGGGTAAATACAAGTATATACTAAATGGGTAAAATACTAGCAAATGGTTTTAACCCATAAGCCATGGTTTTATATATACCACTTAACCAAGTTCATTATATCTAGAAAGAAAACCATGGATCAACCCATAACCCATGACCCATGACCCATAACCAAAAATACCCATGGGCAAAGAGGAGCGGACCACGGATCCCTAGCTTTGTGCTAGCCGGATCCCTTGTGGTAGGGATCCGTGGGATCCGGGGAACAGAAGAGAATTTTCTCTATAAATAGAGAGCCATTTCTTTCTCTCTACACATGGTTTTTCACACATACTTCCCCAAAGTATTCTAACCCTATAACCTCAGATCTAAGTGATCTATGTAGTTTGTCTTTTGTTTTTGTGTGATCTACTAGGTTCCTCTTAAAGGAGAGATCACCACCTCTTGAAGACGTGCAAGCTCAAGTCCATGAGTTGCCATGCTTCGTCATCATCAAGACTACTAAGGTTCTCTTGTTGATAGTTCTTCCTTTCTCCATAGATGTTGGGTTGAAGGCATTAGTGAAGAATGCCGAAAGTGTCAAGATGAAAGCATTAGTGAAAGGTGCTCATCATCCGTGTCAAAGCATTGTTGAAGGATGCTAAAGGTGTCAAGATGAAGGCATTAGTGAAGGGTGACAAACGTTGTGTCAAAAGCATTAGTGAAGGGTGCTAAAGGTGTCAAGACGAAGGCATTAGTGAAGGGTGCCAAGCGTTGTGTCAAAGGCATTAGTGAAGGATGCCAAAGGATCAAATCAAGTAGCATTTGGGGAGAATGCTTAGGTCGTATAATCGATGAGGTGCATCGTTATACATATGTGTATTTGTTTATCTACAAGGATGGTGATATCCTTGATGGTGTTGTAACAAGGAGTAGATCTCCTTGAGATTAGGTGTTGTGTCGTGAAGGTGTAGTTCACCTAAGGTGTGAAAGAACTAAGGTGCTTAGCCTAGTACCTAATAAAGGGTAGGCGACGTTGTGATAGGATTAGTTCTCCTAAGGTGTGAAAGAACTCGGTGGTTAGCCTAGCACCGTATAAAGGGTAGGCGACGTTGTGTTAGGTGTGGTTCGCCTTGGTGTGAAAGAACTCGGTATTTAGCTTTGTACCGGAAACAGGTTAAGCGACGTTGTGAAGGCTTCTCCGTCACAAGGAGTTGGTGTAGTGCTTACGAACTCTCGAGTAGGTGACTCGGGGAGTGGAGTAGGGCAAGGAAGGTGTCCTTGTAGCCGAACCACTATAAATAACTTGTGTTGTGGTGATGTGCTTCTTACTCTTTATATTTCATTTCACGTTTATATATCCATCTATCAACGTCCAACATAAACAATCAAATGGATTGACATAAGTCGATCTAAATATTTAAAAGGAAGTTTTAAATTGGTAAAACTATTCAACCCCTCCCCTTCTAGTTTTCCACAGTTGGCATCAGAGCTTCGTTACCAACTTTCTTAAAGTATGTTGTACTTTAAAGACTTGATACGATCCGTGTATGTTAGAAAACTACAAAGAAGGATTTTTTTTCTTGTTGGTCATATTTTCTTTTAAATCATTTTGTTGGACATTGATAGATGATTCTAATCATTTTTGCTCTTAAGAAATCTTCGTGCTAGAATCTCTTCAAAGTCTTCATTCAAAGATTAATGAAGTCAACATTCAAGGAAGGATCTAAAAGTAATCACAACCTATGTACACCAAGTACAAAGGATTACTTTAAAAGCTCATGAAGTATTTTTGGCATTATACCAAATCAAGAAGCATAGAGGTATGTTTTACTCTTCACTAGATAGGTTACATGAGTCCCATTTATTGTCATAAGTTATCTTTGCTTAACTAATCACTAACATCATTAGAAGTCTCTTTCGTCACCTTTAGTCTTTTTCAACATAGGGGATGATATTATTTTTTTTCGTCAAACTAACGCCGTCATCACATATGAACCCTCGATATGTAATTCATCGAAAATCATCATTCAAAACCAATCCTCATCAAATACCTCCATTTTTTGGGCAAGCTAATTTATAAGCCTACTACAAAAATAATACCAAACAACTCCCTTTCTGTCCACGGTAGCCGGATCCCTCTAGTTGTACTAGCCGGATCCCAAATACAAAGGATCCGGGGGAACCGTGGAACAGAACTCAGCTATACGCTTTCAAAAAAATTCACCACTGATCTTTTTCCCTCTATTCACATAACACCAAAACGACTAAGCTACTGAATCCATCCTCATTAGCTTCCATACGCTCAAGTATTCCTTCCTAGAACATCATTGTAAGTATTTACATTAACTTGTTCTAATTTTCATCATCCTCATCCTAGGGTTCATAGTTTCTTAATTTTTAATCAATTAATTTAATTAGGGCTCTTTAAATTAATCATGAAAAGGGGCTTTTAACAAAATCACATTGTGTTCACAACATTGTTAATACAAATCAAAACCATAAACCTATCCCAACTAACTTTACCTAATTGGAAAATTTGTTTTTTTAGGACCAACCATGCCCAAAGCTACTCAACAAAATCATCATGACACTGTCCACTACCTTACTCATTACTATCGTAAAAAGGGATTGACCAAAACCGACCGTAAAATTTTCAAAAGCCTTGTAACACGACTTATCCACGAAGGTCGTGTAGTCAAGGAATGTTTCCTTGAAGATACCGACATTTTTCAAGTTTTCTCGACAATCAACTTTGATTGTCTCCTTGACATAGATGAACAAATTTGTCCGGTTTTCATTTTTGAATTTTACAAAAGCTTTAGGATCATTCGAAACGTCGATGATAGCATTTCAATCACTTTCATCATCAGTAAACAAAACTTCACTCTTCCTCTCAACATCTTTGCTTCACATTCCTTGTGAAGGAATTTGTATGTACTCTAAAGATTGGGCAATTAACGCTCAAAACCTTGCACTTGATCCTAAACCTCTCTATAACACTCCTATTGATGAACCCGAAACCATCCGAGACACTATTTTCAAAATAAGAACCGACCAATCCCGTTTCGACCGAAACAAGAAGCTCATTCACCGTAATCCCTTTCAAATGGAACTTTCCGAAATGCACCCCATGTTTAGAAAATGGGAAGAAATCCTTAGGGAAAATGTCATTAGCCTAGTTGGAAACAAAGATCATCCAAACGCATGTCTTGTACAAATGATCTATTGTCTTATCCATCAAAGGCCATTTAATCTTGCCTATTACATGGTAAGGAGAATGGCTGGGGTATTCAAAGCTTCCAACATGGTACTTCCGTATGGTATGCTCTAACACGACTTTGTAAGTATGTTGGTACATTGCAACCATCTCCTATCAACGATGATCATTATCTTTCCGACCACGTCATGGTACCTCTTACCAAATGACCCTCTAAACGGTTCATGGTCAATAGAGAGCAACCGGAAGCTCTCTTGGACTCTCGGCGATGAAGAAGAAGAAGATGAAGAAGATGTCGACCCCGTAGCCAATATCAAATTGGAATTCCTTGAATACCACAAACAACTTCCGACCATTCCAAACGAGACCGCGGAATTTAAGCAATTGAGGGGCATGATTCAAAACCTCGCATACAACCTCACTAAGCCGTCAAAAGGAAAAGAAAGGATTGACGAAAGAGACAATAGGATTGTGCTTGTTTTCTTTATCTTATGTTTAAATGATTACATTTTAGCTCTTTCGGTTTATGATTACTTGGATATTGTCTTTAACTAGTCTTTTGTGATAAACATGCTTGTTTCTCTGTTTATCAGTGGATTTACTAGTGTAGGTTCGTGTTGGTTACGATCCGCAGATGCCGGATCCCTAGGATTAGCCTAGACGGATCCTTCCCTTGAGGGAACCGTGGGATCCGTGACATCGATCACAATCTGACATTCAATACATCAAAACTTCTTTCTAGATAACATCACATTAGCTTAGCATATGATTTTAGAACCCAACTAAGTCCACTTCTAGGATGAGAAAGGCTTAGACTCACTAAAGGCTTACTTAAGATCTTAGTCTTATTTTATCAACACATCTAAACTCACCATATTTCCGTTCGACTACTTACAAACTATTTCTCACCTCTCAAAACACTTAAGAAGATAAGCTAAGCAATTTTAGGAAATTGCTTCTAGTCATTTATATCTCAAAGATAAGACAAAAATTAGTTTTTCAATTTTTGTAGTTTTTAAGAATTTTTCTTAATATCACCTCAAGCCTAAATCTGATCACTAGGATCATTTTTATGACTTGACACCTTCATAACTCTTAATGTTATCCTTAGACAACCATTGGTAGTCATCTTGTCCCATCCCCTTCCATAAAAAGCAATCATTTGCTACAACACTTATTACCTCTAATCATTCAAGTACCCTTTCATCCTAAATCTTTAGGAAAACTGAAACATTCAAAATAAGATAGGCTTTAGCTCCTAGAAACAGCATTTCAAACCTGTCATAACTGGCTGAGAGCGGATCCCTAGGATTAGCCTAGCCGGATCCCTTCAAGGAAGGAACTGTGGGATCCGTGTGACAGTTTATGTCAAACATAGCTAAAACAATCATCTCAACTCATCTTCCTAACTCAAACACTCCATCTCATCTTAAATGAGTTCCTAGATCAGTGAAACTCTGAATCTCAACCTTGTGCATGTTAATCATCACATTTCCAAGAACATTAGTGGATTAAGTCTTAAATGCAATTGCAAAACTCTTCTCCTTATAACCCATATTGCCAAGAACACTTTAGTCATCAAACACCATTACTTATAGTTAAGACTTCCAACAGCTAGAGACTTCAAACTGAGTCAAAAACCTTGAAATCCATTAATAATAATGATTTCATCTAAGTCCTGTCTGTTCGGGATCCACGGTTCTTAACCAGGCGGATTCCTCGAGAGGATCCGCGGGATCCGTAAGTACAGAAAGCAAAAATCAACTTCCATATTCAAAACACCTCTTGGTTTTCTAAACCACCTTTAGAATTCATTAATTATCCTCCTAGAACTGATCAAAACCCCAAGAGCATGCCTATTCCTCTAAGTCGTCAATAATTTAATTTTTCTCATTCAAATCATCCTTCAATAAACCAAATAATCTTAGGATTAAAACCATCACTCTAAATCACATCCAAGAAGTTCTTACTTGTACCATCATCACCATGACTAAAGCCCCTAGTGCTAACTCATCCACTCAAAGACCACCCAAGAAGATCACTAGAATCACACAAGAAGTTTCCTCAACAGGATCATCTTCGGTTAAGTCCACCAATGGTAGGATCTCTCCCACACCAAGGAAACCATTTAAGAAGAAGAGTGTTCTCACTAGGAGTTCATCACCTAATCCTACTAAACCAAACACACAACCAACATCATTAGTGCTTAGAACAACCCCACAACCATTTGAAGATCCTCAACCCACTTCACTTGAATTTTCACTTCAAGAAAATCAAAACCATGACAAGGATTGTGATCATTGTAAACATAGGGAAAGAATGATACATGAACTAGATAAATTGATACATGAACTACAAGCTCAAAATGCTGAGGAAAACTCTTCTCATCATTAAAATCATTAAGCTTTTCGTCGAATCTTAAGTTTGGGGTAAATTGTTAGCATTAGTAGCACATGTTGGGCTAGTTCATTCTCTTAAGTTTTAGAGATTTAGTTGGTTATCTCTTGTTTTATTGAATGGAAATCTATTTGCTATGTGTTGTGCGTTGTGATATGTATTGCTCATATATATATTATCCTCATAGTAGCATTACTTGACACATCTTCATTGATGAAGAAGCTGTCAACAGACGGATCCTCCATTTTGCCTAGACAGATCCCTCCAAGAAGGGAACCGTGGGATCCGTGGTACAGGAGTACAAATTTATACTAACTTGAGTCTCTTTTGCAGGAAATTATGCACTATACTCTTGTTTTTCTAACCTTTGTTTTGTAGTTATTCAAAATACACATGAAGATATTGACACCATAAAGCTAGGGGGAGGTTTGTGTCAAATGACATTGCAAAATCATTTGCAACTTAATTCATTCTTGGATTAACACTTCATGACACCCCATTGCAACATTGCAATATTCAAGGGGGAGCACATTCTCGTCACTTAGACGAACCATTTGCAAACTTAGTTGCAAACACAATTAGTTTATTTTACGTTATGTCCTTGGCGCCCTTACATAGGGATGGACTCGTCAAGGGGGAGTTAAGACGAGTACCATTCCGGTCACTTGCTCTCTTTTACATTTTTACATTTTTTTCTTATAAAAATTGTGTTAGTTTCTTTTAACACTTTTTGTTTCGACAAAAGGGGGAGAAGAAAGTAAAAACTACAAATTCAAATTTTTACAAATTTTAGCTTTTTCCTTAAAATAATTTTATGTTTTGTCATCAACAAAAGGGGCGAGATTGTTAATACAAATAAGCCGTAAAACGTTTATTTATATTTTACGATCTTCTAATGTTTTGTCGATAACAAAAGTAAAATCATTTTAACGAAACAAATAGAGTACGTAAATAGTTTGAGTTAATAGTTTTCTAACACAATTAAGTTGTCACATAAAACACTAAAACAAGTATAAGTGATTTTATGATTTAGATACATATGTACAACAACTAGTGTTTACATATTGGGTTAAACATATACTTAAACTAAGTATACTAAAATGGGTAAAAACTAAGTGTATGCTAAAATGGGTAAATACAAGTATATACTAAATGGGTAAAATACTAGCAAATGGTTTTGACCCATAACCCATGGTTTTATATATACCACTTAACCAAGTTCATTGTATCTAGAAAAAAACCATGGATCAACCCATAACCCATGACCCATGACCCATAACCCAAAATACCCATGGGCAAGAGATGGACCACGGATCCCTAGCTTTGTGCTAACCGGATCCCTTGTGGTAGGGATCCGTGGGATCCGAGGAACAGAAGAGAATTTTCTCTATAAATAGAGAGCCATTTCTTTCTTTCTACACATGGTTTTTCACACATACTTCCCGAAAGTATTCTAACCCTCTAACCTCAGATCTAAGTGATCTATGTAGTTTGTCTTTTGTTTTTGTGTGATCAACTAGGTTCCTCTTAAAGGAGAGATCACCACCTCTTGAAGACGTTCAAGCTCAAGTCCATGAGTTGCCATGCTTCGTCATCATCAAGACTACTAAGGTTCTCTTGTTGATAGTTCTTCCTTTCTCCATAGATGTTGGGTTGAAGGCATTAGTGAAGAATGCCGAAAGTGTCAAGATGAAAGCATTAGTGAAAGGTGCTCATCATCCGTGTCAAAGCATTATTGAAGGATGCTAAAGGTGTCAAGACGAAGGCATTAGTGAAGGGTGCCAAACGTTGTGTCAAAAGCATTAGTGAAGGATGCTAAAGGTGTCAAGACGAAGGCATTAGTGAAGGGTGCCAAGCGTTGTGTCAAAGGCATTAGTGAAGGATGCCAAAGGATCAAATCAAGTAGCATTTGGAAGAATGCTTAGGTCGTATAATCGATGAGGTGCATCGTTATACATATATGTATTTGTTTATCTACAAGGATGGTGATATCCTTGATGGTGTTGTAACCAGGAGTAGATCTCCTTGAGATTAGGTGTTGTGTCGTGAAGGTGTAGTCCACCTAAGGTGTTAAAGAACTAAGGTGCTTAGCCTAGTACCTAATAAAGGGTAGGCGACGTTGTGATAGGATTAGTTCTCCTAAGGTGTGTAAGAACTCGGTGGTTAGCCTAGCACCGTATAAAGGGTAGGCGACGTTGTGTTAGGTGTGGTTCGCCTTGGTGTGAAAGAACTCGGTATTTATCTTTGTACCGGAAAAAGGTTAAGCGACGTTGTGAAGGCTTCTCCGCCACAAGGAGTTGGTGTAGTGCTTACGAACTCTCGAGTAGGTGACTCGGGGATTGAAGTAGGGCAAGGAAGGTGTCCTTGTAGCCGAACCACTATAAATAACTTGTGTTGTGGTGATGTGCTTCTTACTCTTTATATTTCATTTCACGTTTATATATCCATCTATCAACGTCCAACATAAACAATCAAATGGATTGACATAAGTCGATCTAAATATTTAAAAGGAAGTTTTAAATTGGTAAAACTATTCAACCCCCCCTTCTAGTTTTCCACAGTATTGTTTTGTCTAACGATTTGTCCATCTAGCGACTTGTTACTCTAGCAACTTATGTGTCTAGCGACTTATCATTAGCGATTTGTCTTCATAGCGGCTTGTGTCACTAGCGACTTGTTCTTAGCAACTTGTTCTTTCTAGCGATTTGTCCCTCTAGTGACTTGTCTTTCCAGCAACTTGTCACTCTAGCGACTTGTCTTACTAGCGATTTGTCTCAAGCGAGTTGTCTCCAGTGCTTTTTGTTGACTTTTCCTGACAAAACTTCAAACGGCCATAACTTTTGAACCGTAACTCCGTTTTCAGCGTTCTACCCATCAAAAAGACCATGAGAACAAGGAGAATGGCACGCCAAATAAACTAAAATTCATTCGGGTCAACCTTCGAGGCCTAAATCCGCTCCGAACAGAAGTTATTGAGGTTTTTAAGTTTTTAGACCTAAATTTCTCTGTAAAATCGTGCAACAACCAACCCAAATCACAACCAAACAACATCTCTGCTAATCCTACAAACAATCATAAGACCTAACACACAATTATCTATCATTGTGTCGATCCATCAGTCATTTTAACACGTTCTATTGGTCATTGCTTAACGGTTTCTTCTTGATTTTGTAAAATCTCGTGAAAGAATCTATTTCTCAGTTTAAATCACAGACTTGTAAAATCCCGTGTACACAGCAATATCATGTGTTACACTCCTGATTCAGTGATTTTAGAAGTGCTTAAATTGTAAGATGTTGTGGACAACAATGATAATGTATGCTACACTGAACGGTTAAAGATGTTTGAATTAATCAATGAGGATGTGAGATCTTCATGTTCTGAGTACAATGAGAATGAATTGCACCTGCTAATGCTACGAGAATGCCTGCAAAGGAATGCTGCATTAAACCCTATCAACAACTTCACTCTCACCTCATGTTACTTCTACCCATAACAACAGAACGAACATGTATTGCCCTTTTCCGTCAGGACTTATCTACGTTAACAGGGACATTGCTGTTAAACTTAGAGAAATTGGAGCTACAACTTGATAAAGAAAAGGTTCAAAAGGATAGTTCTAGTGCTGCACTTCAAGTGATCTACAACCCATTTCAGTCATTCATCAGTGGGGACTTTACATCAGATTATGATCAAGACATGAATGACATGTCTTTCAAGAGACACACTGGAATGGAAATTAGCGTGTTCATAGAGACACTTATCCATCTCATGGATAATGTGGAGAAGTATATTGAGGAAGTTACTCAGAAAGATGAAAAAGTGGATGAAAGTCAGTGCAATTGAGAGATAGTTGTGATGAGTTGGGTAATGTATCGGTTGAAGAATCGGGTGTTGCTGAATGCAGAATGTCAGAGACAACAAATAATGATGTAACTAGTTGTTCAGTTACTCCTAACACACAAGAAGTAGATCAGATAATTAGAAAGGGGAATGAATGTCGGGCACAATCAAAAGATTCTAGTGTTGAGTCGGGTAAAGCACGGATGATGGATCGATTGACTGAATATAGAGGCACGAGAGATAGATAAGCTTGACACAACCGAGAGGTCGATGAATCTTGTTACACATGATGTGGATGCAGATATCAGACCAAAAATTAAACATGTGTCATGTAATGAGGTACCCTTAACTGTTCAACATAGTTCATCTGCTAAAGTACTTAAACAAACCGATCATGATGCTAAACATGACTTTGATAAATGTTCTGTAACTGAGACTGAGTCTGAGATTAAGTATTTCAAAACAAAAGATATGGTTGACAAAAACGCTTTTGATGAACTTTCAAACAAATTCTCAAATCTTGAAAAACATTGCATTTCACTTGAAATTGCGATACAGAGTAAAGAAGAAAGTTTTCAACTTAACAAATAATGTAAAAATCCGGAACTTCCTGAATTCCGTGAACTTTTTGAAATTAACACTTTGAAAGCTCAGCTTCAAGACAAAGAGTCAACTATCAACAATTTGAAGAAGCATATATCTAATATGCATGTGAAAGGTAATTTGGTTACAAGTAATTCTGATGTTAATACTATTGATGATATTCAAATGAGAAATGATGAATTAGCGGTTTGTGTGGCCAAATTACTAAAGGAAAATGAGTCTTTGAGAAAGTATCACATAGAAATAAGTGACTCTGTCAAAGAAGCTAGAACTAAGTCAATAGAGAAAACAAACTCTTTGATAGCAAAAATTGATGATCTCAAAGCTCAACTTCAGGGAAAGAGTTTCGCTATTGTTGCCTTAAAGAATGAGCTTAGAAAAACCAAAGGGAAAAGTCTGAACACTAAGTTTACAAAACCGTCAACCTTGGGGAAGCCAGTTTCTCATCCCACTAGAGACCGGTCAGTTGTTAGGCGACCTACTGCATTCATATCTAAAAGATCAAAATCTTTAAAGACTAGGCTTGCCTCCCAAGTTGATGCGATAAAAGTTTTGTCAAAACCAGTCACTTCACCTGAGTTACCTAAGAATAATGCTTCTAGCTCCGTTAACCCTCAACAAGTAGCCACTTCTACTCCTAGCACCTCTAGGATTAGTTCGAAAATAGTGTCAAAACCAAGCATTAAAACCAATAATTCATATGATATGAATGACTTGTGGAAGAACTATTATCTATAAGAAGCTAGGAAAAAGGCACAGATTCGAAAAGACAGAATTTTAGGTCCAATACCTAGGGTGATGAATTTCACAAGATTTCAAGGCACTGCTAGTAGTAGTAAACCATTACCTAGGAACACTCAAAAGACTAGGGGTTGGCTTGCATCTAAGAGTAGTTATATGAAGAAGAATGCTAAGATGTAGAAAATGAAATTAGAAATTATGAGTCTTTTCTGAATAAGAAACATTTTCCTAACTCACATGCTAAGATACAATCCACTAAGACTACTAACATGGCTAAGGTTCAATATGTCATGAAGCAAAACAAACCTAAAACTCCAGCTAGATGGATCCCAACTACTAAATCTTTGGAGTCTAGGAATACCAATAAGTCTTTCCTTTGTGCATAAGAATATCAACAATCCTAGACCTTGCCATAAGTGGATACCGATGCGGTAGAATGTTTAAGGATGCTGGACTTAGGTGGATACCTACCGGAAAGCTGTTTTCCAATGGCAAAATCAAGGTTGACCGTGAAACCCCAAAGGGTTTGGATACTAATGTTACTAACCAATATATATGCAATCAAGTTTGTAATGTTAGTGCAAATATTCCCTACTCAGTTGCAGATACTTCGATCCTTCGCTACGTGGATTGGCTTAAAGTATGGATAACAAATGGATTGATATCTCATAACTCACGGGTTCATGTAACTCAACCTTGATATTCAATCTGTTATGACGTCTATTCACATCGGCCGGGCCTCGTTCTTCAACACTATGGCGTCTATAGATAACTCTTCAGGCCCCGTTCCTCAAAGAAAAGAAAAGTGTACGCCTTAGTGCGCTTTATCTTTAGAAGAAGAGAAATCTTCATTTTATGACCATTCTCATCGACATTCTTCATCAACAAGCTTCATGTTCTTCCATGCTCATTCAATCCTCAAGTGGATCTTCGTTCATTGGTATATATTCTTATTCACTTGCTCAATCAAAAACGGCAAACTTCATTTGCAATTTTTGAGGGGGAGAAGAGTGAATATACTACATATTGATGGATGCTTGAGTTATGGTCATACGACTCTCCAACGCCTAATGTCTTCACTAACTAAGGATAACTGGGATTTACTATTTGGGATTCATTGTTTTTCAAGATATGTTTGATAATGTAACACCCCCAAAATGGCTCAGCGGAAGCATACAAGTATTGGGATGCTACTAAATTGGTATCACAACATAAGCATAGAACAACGGATTTTCAGGAAAACAAGATAACTTCTCATTTTTATTCATTAGTCCTAGTCAGAAAATATAAAATGCCATTTTCTGATATTCATAATTATTTTAAATTGTTTCAATGTGTGGGATAACTTCCCGAAACAATGGTTTAAGCTTAGGCATGTTTAAATTTAACTCGGAGAATAATAAATTCATATTTTCTATAAAGATTTTTAGTGGAAAAGTACCATGTGTGCGGTGTCTTATTTTTAAAGAAACGAGATGACCTCTCATTTTTAAATTTTAGATATCGACATCTGTCAGAAAATAATCGATTTGAATTTTCTAATGTGATAAATATTATTATAATAATCCAAAATTTTACGGGTTGTTATAGTCTACCCACTTACGGGGAGATCCGTCCCGGATCTCAGTTTACGTTACCCGATAGGGTTTCGGGAACGAGGTGATGGTATTTGGAACAAGTTTTGAATTTTTCCTAGGTCGTTCTAGGGTTTCCCTTTTGGGTATGGGTACCTTGATGTTATGCCAACAGCACATCCTCTATCTGTGGAGCCATGATTTTCAAGGGTAGGTTCATTGGGTGAAAGTTCTAATTTTTTATGTCATGAGGTTTCACTATTTTGTTAGTGTGGGAATCTCTAACTTCCCATGGTAAAACGTACCCATTTCTGGTATTTAATGATTCTAAAGTATAGTGGTTAATTCTTAAGGTTCGTTACGGGTTTGTGTGTTTTCTTCTTTAAGGGATGGGGAAACATTTGTTTTCGAATTTCTCTTTCGACTAAATGTTTATACAAGTTTGACTAAGACCAGATTTCAAAATTGATAATATGTAAAAATGACACATTTTTAAAAGATTGTAAAACAGGTTCTTAATTATGGGATGTATAAGGAAGTTTTGCGAAACTTTTAGTGTTCCAGCATTTTGTCTTATTATACGAGGGATTTGGAAAGTATTATTGTTGGATTTTAAAGGGGAATCCTTCAATTTGAAAACTATATTGTAGTAAGGATGTGTAGCGGGATATAACATTTACCCATAGCCACGGGTAGGGTTTAGTTGTCTAAATTGGGTAGGATTGGAGGTTTAATAGTTGATGAACCTCATGGTTATCTATAGTTTTAGGCAGAGGTGTAGGATACATCCTAAGGTCAGGCTTAGCTATCAAGGAGGACATTGATCATTTCTGTTTATGGGGTATTTACTTAAAACACATTTTGAGGAAATAAGTAACCAATAGAGTGGTTCTGGAATACCTTTCAAAGTATTAAGGAACACCTTATTTTGGTAAGGTATGGGTAGAATTGTAGTTTATTTTATGGTGAAATGGTAAGGTGGTAATTTGGTTTGTTGAATGATTCATGAAGTGATTCATGAAGTATTTTGATTATAATGGTTTGAGGGATAATCGGAAATAGTTTGTATGGCAACTCTTTTATTTCGTTTGTAGGAAGGTAACAAGGTAGGCATTGTTATTCTTAAGAGGTAGGTGGAGCTTCTAGGTTTTTAATTCTCAAGGTAGGGCATAAAGTTTTCAAGTTTCTGTGGGATTATCGGTCCTTTATAATGCCCCTTCTAGATTTTGCCAAAGGTTTATTGTATCTTTCTCATGGGTGCTATTAGAAGGTTGCTCCTAAAATGGTTTGATTTGTTCACGGAATGTAAGGTTTGTAGTAAGAGTGACTATAACATCACCCGATTGTGATATGGAATTATAAAGTTTATGATTAAGAAGTAGTATGACGCCAGTGAGTGGCTTATGATTAAGGAATATTGTGATGCCAGTAAGTGGCTTATGATAGGGTGATGCCAGTGAGTGGTTTATGACTAAGGAATGCCAGTGAGTGGCTTTGTGATTAAGGAATGCTAGTGAGTGGCTTTGTGATTAAGGAATGCCAGTGAGTGGCTTGTGATTAAGGAATAGTGTGACTGCAGTGTGTGGCTTTAGTGTAACCTCAATGTGTGGCTTATTAAAATGTTACATGTTTATTAAAATATTATCATTTTCTCACTGGACATAAAGCTATTATAACTATCCTAAGTACTGCAAAATTCACCTCTGAATCGGACATAGGTGATCAGGCTATGTCCCACTGTCCCTGGTTGAATATAGGTGATCAGTCTATATTCACCCGAGGTTCAATGAATTTTGAAATACTTAACTTAGTTACGCTAGTAATATGTCACCATACTTTTAAAGGTTGTCTTGATTAGAACAATTATTCTCTTTATGTGAGGGAAAAGGTGCAGTGATGTGATACGTAAGTATAAGTATAGGGAAGACAATTATAACCTATAATGAAATTAGGTGAGCAGTGATAAAACATGTATCTTATAAAGTATGATCTCAACAGGATCATAAGTGAGGCATCAGCTAGGCAGGCAGGCACGTGTCGGTCATAGGGTTAATTTTTTGTAAAAGTTGTTATAGTCTAGGTTTTAAAATACCCAGTTCTCTATAACCTAGGCTCTGATGCCAATCTGTAACACCCCCAAAATGGCTCAGCAGAAGCATACAAGTATTGGGATGCTACTAAATTGGTATCACAACATAAGCATAGAACAACGGATTTTCAGGAAAACAAGATAACTTCTCATTTTTATTCATTAATCCTAGTTAGAAAATATAAAATGCGCATTTTCTGATATTCATAATTATTTTAAATTGTTTCAATCTGTGGGATAACTTCCCGAAAAAATGGTTTAGGCTTAGGCATGTTTAAATTTAACTCGGAGAATAATAAATTCATATTTTCTATAAAGATTTTTAGTGGAAAAGTACCATGTGTGCGGTGTCTTATTTTTAAAGAAACGAGATGACCTCTCGTTTTTAAATTTTAGATATCGACATCTGTCAGAAAATAATCGATTTGAATTTTCTAATGTGATAAATATTATTATAATAATCCAAAATTTTACGGGTTGGTATAGATAAGTACTTCCAACCTCCAACGAATGTTGATCATCTAGTTTCTGAAGCTCATGCTCCGGTTCCTACTGACTCAACTCGTTCACCATCTAAGAAGTACTTCTCGGAATTCTCAAGAAACCTTATCTCCAGTTATTTCACAAGGCATTGATTATGACTATCATGATCCGCTCTTTGTTATTCCTATGCCAAATCTTTACGGATTATTGTTCATGAATAATGATCCGCTCATTGGTATTCCTTTGCCAAATCTTCACGGATTATTGTTCCTCTCATTGTGCACGCTATAAATCAACCACATGGACATTAAGGAAAATGACTACCTCATCCACTCGAAGACATTATTGGTGAATCTTCCATACCAGTCTCTACATGTATACCTTTAGGAAGAATGCATTGATGTTGAGGAATCATTTGTTCTGGTTCATTCATTGGGTCAATGTACATCCGATTGTATGTTTATTCACGTGTTTGACATTTGACACAAGTTGATTACTTCAGAGTTAATCATTTATCACTCATTTGAGATTGAAGTTGACTTTCACAAAGGCGTGTTCTTATTTGATAACTTGCTCTGGCTTAAGAATTTGAGTTGAAGACTTGGTTTATCTAGTTACCAGTAGTCGGGGTGGATGGTTGAAGACCTGGTTAACTATCACTTCAAGGAGTTACGTTGTTTTACTCAGTGACACACGCAAATGGCGTTGTGGATAATCGCAAGAGGTGTTAATGTCTTTTACTTTGGTTGAGTATTGAGTACTTAGAGATTTTCTTGGAGCATAAATTCTCGACACCGTTCTTCCAACAGTAGTGCAAGATTAAGATACAAATGCGGGGAATTCTACTTCAGTTTCAAGTTTGGTATATCGGGTTTCTTCATCAGTGGTCACTTCAAATTGTCTACATATGGGTTGGTTAAGATAGTCGGAGAGAGTTTCTGTTGCAGTTGATTCTCACAAGATACATTTGAGCAAATTGTGTTCTTCTCTATTTCAAGTATATTAGTGTATTATGTTTTGCTGATTCTGAGGTATCAAAACTAGCAAGGGGGAAGGAGACATACATCTAAACACACAATGAGTACATGTGATGAACTTAATAATTCTTCTCTATTGAAGTAAACCCGGGAAAGACAAATGTCATAACCGTAGAGAAACTCAGTGTTTAACTCGTAGCCTTTGGTGTGTTATTACAACTATTTGGGGGAAGGATGTATTATTCCAACCATTTGGGGGAAGGATATATTATTCCAACTACTTGGGAGGAAGGATGTATTATTCCAACCATTTTGGGGGAAGTGGTCTCTGGATACTTTTGGTATGTGTTAGCTCAACTATCAGTAAGAAGAAATATGAGAAAATTTTTTGGAGCGTGAGATGATATTGCTTATCGACATCTTCTATATGGTTTATGATAAAGTGCTTCCGGTTATTGCTTCATGTACACAATGCAATGATGATTCCGATGAGATCGCAACCATCAGGGGAGAGATATGTGTACATCAGGGATGTACAACATATTTACTTGATCGAGCTAATTCAGTTATTCCGGAGTTGACATCCGCAGAAATGATTAGTGACTCAACATGTTACATAGATGTCATCGTCTCTACTCTTGTTGGGTACATGTGTACATTATTGGCTGATTGGTTATATGTTATATAACTGGAATGCATTTGGTGAAATGAAGATGTTGATATATTGTTCTCCCTGATAGACAACTGCTCAAACTCGAAGAGTAATGTGTACATCGGGGATGCACAACAGGTTCACGTGATAGAGCTTAATCATGAATTCCAGGGTTGATAACCGCAAAGATGATCAGTGCTTAAACTTGTTACTTCGGTGTTCTCGTGTTCTTCGGGGTGTTGAGCTTCATTCTATAAGACTGTTTCTCTTCACATTCTACTTCTTGGGAAAATGGTCTTTATTCAAAGATTGTCGGTTTGGAGGGAAGCTACCAAAGTCTCACTTTCTGTAGGCTCAATTTTTTACGTCCATTCAAGTGTCTCGAAAGCTTTGGTGTTGAAAGTTTAAGAAATGTCTTCTGGTATCGATAACATCTACGGTCTTAGAAATGTCATTCAATAATGGCACGGGAATTTAAATGAAGTTCGAGGTGAGGTGTAAATATTTTTTCAAAACATGTCTCAAAATATGGCTTGCAGTTACTTCAGACTGTAACCCGCGCTAAAACCATGGTTTGCTATTATTTCAAATAGCAACCCGTTTTTCAAAAAAGGAAAGTGCTACGCTTAAACAATTTTTATAAATTTGTGCACTTATCCAAAAACGATTTGAGGAAAGCATGTCACCAAAAAGACTGTTGTTCCTACACAAATGTTTTTCTCTCTAAAATTCTTCAGAAAAATATTTGTTGTATTTCAAAATGGTGGAAATCGAGTTGTTTGAAAAATCAATCAGAATCATAGTTTTCATATAATTTAGAAACTCAATCAATGACTTCAGCGCTTTCAAACTTTTCATAAAATGAGTCATTGATTGAGGGGGAGAATGTTTTCAAATCTATATTATCTATCGGGCTTATCTAATTATCCTACGTGCTTAACCAAAAATGATATTTGCCTATGTCGAAGGACTAGGAATTTAGGATATGATTGTTAGGATTAGATGATTAGAGTTTGATAAACACATTATTCCCATGCTTTACATGATCTGATTGATATGTTGGAATTGACTTGTATTAGTCGATTGCTGTTTGGGTGTTGTCGACCACCATATATGTCTATCTGTGTTTACTAACGTATGCAGATAACATGGTTTAAAAGAATGTTCCCGATCCGGATCCCACAAAAGATGATTGGATGCCGAAAGTAAAAAGGGTAACTGTATCTTGGGTTGACAAATGAAGAAACGGAGCTTAATTTGACTTCTCCATGGATAGTTGGCACGATAGATGCAACTTCAGAGGTCTCGCTGCATCAGCAGATGGTTTTTTGTTAGGAATAGGAAATTCTATTGTAAAGCATCGGTCACCCCAAGTATAATCTAGCTTAAGTTAGCTAGTAGACATATCGTTTATTATGTTAGTTGTTAGTAAGTGATTAGCTTAGATTTAGACTAGTGCAACAATCGTGGGAGGAAGGACTAGCTTTACCTAATCGATATACCTCGATCCACAGTGCCGTCAGAGGTCGCTTAGTTTGTAACTATAAATACCCTCTACCTTGCAAGGTAAAGGGTTGGATGTTCACTTGGAATCTAACCTTCCATAAGTTTTCTCTTACTAGAACATCTCTCTCTCTCTCTAAAACTTATATACGCCTCTCTTGGTTGTGCTTTTATGTGATTATGAAATCCTATATTTTACAATTGGTATCAAGAGCCATGGTTTGATCACTCATCTTTCATGCTCTTTGTTTTGGTGGATTTCATAAGGTTTTTGGGGTATTAAGTGTTTAGGAGAGTTTGAATCATTTGGACAAATCCTTGTGTTAAAGTTTGAATTTTGCTTGTACTTTTGTGTTTAGGATCATCATATGTGTTTATGTTTTGAATTGGAAGGCTTAAATCATTGTGGTTTGGTTGTTTTTGATTGATAAAGTGGTTATTTGTGAACTTTGTACTATGCGACAGTCTCGACTTGAGATTCTTCAGTTTAGTTTTGTTACCGGATGACTTGGCTATTTAGCGAGTTAAGCTTTTAAGCAACTTTGTGGTAAAGCGAGTTGTGTCTGTTTGCGACTTGTTTCATTAAGCGAGTTGATTGTGTTGCGAGTTGATACTAATGTGACTTGGCTATTTAGCTTAGTTGATTCCCTAGTTTACTTGTTTCTTTGAGCGAGTTGGTTGTTTAGCAGTTGATAACTGCGAGTTGAGTGTTTAACCACTTGTCTATTGAGACTTGTCACTTCTTCTTGATACATTCTTACTGCTGTTCTTTGGTTTAGTAAAACTCCCGGAAAGAATCAATTTCGCTTAATCAAAGAATAGTAAAATACCGTAAGTCCAACATTCATGGCTCACTCCATCGACTCAAGAATCGCTAAAGTGCTTAAACTATATGACTCGTGGACTCAAGACAAAGTATGTACCATTCAGAATGCTTGACCTTAACAAGTTCAACAAATGATGATCTAAACCCGTCATACTTTGAGTCCAATCCAAATGAACTCCAGCAGAAACTACATATTGAATGCGATTGAACCCTTTCTACCGCTTCATTCTCATATATCACAATTTTATCCACATCCATGGATCGAACATGCGTTCTTTTTCCGTCAGATTTACCTTCACTAAAGAAAACATTGTTTAAATACCTTGAACAATTGAAGAATCAGCTCATCAACGGGAAAATGATAAAAAAATGATTCCATGGTCAGTACCAAATGATTCACAAACAATTTCAGACATTCATCAATGGGGAATATTCAGCAGACTTCGATCAACATGTGACTGGAATTTCTTTCAAGAAACATACCTAATGGAAATTTATGAGTTCATCAATACATTTATCCAACTTATGGATAATATGGAAAAGTACATTAAGGAAGCCGCCAAGAGGATGATATTATGAATGAGTGTCGATGCAATTAAGTGGAAGTTGTGATAAGTTGTAATGTGTCGTTGAAAGGTTCGGGTGTTGCCGACAGAATATCGAAACAACAACTAATGATGAAACCACTCTTCGCTACTCTTAACACACAAGAAGTGGATGCCGTGGATCGAAAGGTGAATGAATCGTCGGATACAATTAATAAATTGTAGTGCCGACCAAGAAGGCATTGGGTGATGGATCATTGACACTAATGAGGCTCGTGAGACAAATAAGCTTGAAACAAACCTGTTCATGATTGGATAGGAAAATATACCAAATATACGATATAATGCGAGAATCAACAAATCAACCTTTTAGGAAAGGGTTAATGTGCCAAAACTCACTTAACGTGATATAAGTGATACCGCAAGTGATTACCCGGTCGTGGTCCCCAACGAGTGTGAATTGACGGTCACGCTTGAGGTTTGTTATTAAAGTGCTTGAATTGATCTGAATTTAATATTTTGGTTATGCTATTCTACAAATTAAAGAACGGAAATGAAAATAAGGCACGGGAACAAAGTAAATAACTAAATTAACTACTACTAAGCATAAGAAACAGTAAAACTAAGATAAATTACGTACTAAGGCAATAAAACTAAAAAAAACGCGAAAACCGGGAACGCACCGAGCTTAAAAAGTGAAAACTTTGCAATTTAAAGCCTACGGGTGCAAAACCAATTTTCCTACATTCTACACGCATAAAAATAATTTTAGGAAAGCCTCCAGTATTTTCGAATTTTTAAATTATTTATTATGAATTAAAAACTAATTTAATCTAATTAAATGATTAAAAATAGTAAACCTTAATGAAAAATTATAAAATTTATTGTGAAACTACTTTAATGTAAATAGAAGCTGGGAAAATTATAAAAATAGAAAAAGCAATACTGGATAAGCAATTAATAAGCAAAACAGTGAATAAGCTATATGGCTAAATGAGGCTTAAATGGATTAATGTTGCAAAGCATAACAAGAAAGTCAAGGGCTTATGGTATACAGGTACATGACTATCACTCTCATATAAGGGGGAGGTCGCATGTTCGAACCTTGACCTCCCCTTTTGCCAATTTTTTTTTTTCTTTTTGCAAACTAATATAAAGACTAAATAAGCATTTTTCATAAAAAAACTTAACTTGAAAAAGACTGAAAATAAGCTGTAACAGCTTGAAAATGCAGCAGCTAAAGGGTTGTTTGGCTTAACGGCATATCAAAGGGACTACAAAAAGCTACACAAGCTTACATAAGTTAACAAAATTATAAATTAAGCTAAACAAGATATGAATTACATCTAATGTAAGCTAAAATACTAACGAAGGGGAAATAAGTTGGATAAAAGCTAGACTAGGATGGACTTAAGTGCTAAAAGTTAACTAAATAGCTATCAATAAGCACTATTAAAGCAAGATAATAAACAAACCTAGTCTAATCTATCTAAAAGCCTATAGGAAAACCTGAAGAAGCTAAAAATAAAGCTAATAAGCTACAATGAAATGGATTGGTCTGCTGCTGCACTTGCAGATCAGAAAGTAAAAGTGCTAGATGGGGTCTTAGAGCTTATAAAGAAGCTCTTAATAGAACTCCAAAAACAGCAACAAGCTAAACTAGGTAATCTCCAAACTATAGTGATTCTAAAAAAAAACTAATCTATAGCTAAAATAAATCTATTTAAGACTAAAAAACTGGTTAAAGGTCGCAACATAAGGTGTAGTGATTGATGGGACAATAGACAAGTGCAAAAATACTTTTCATTACCAAATCTAAAAGCTCTTTTGAAACCGAAAACCATATGAAATGATCTGTGAAACTAATCAACCAAACTACATTAAGACCAATCAAAACCGCTTTGACACGAAGTGGTTTAACTCAATCTTTAACCCGCATTCAATGTTGTTCCAAACACCCTTTGGCGTAAAATCGCTTTTATCAGTGAGCTAAAAAACAACTTTAATCTCTTAACCAAAAGCTCAAATGAGCTTAATTGAAAACTTGTAAAGTACTTTTAACATCAAAATTCAAAAGATATAATTCAAAAAGATCAAGACTGCATAACTAAAATGGAATAAAAAAAAAACTGAAATTGCATTGACTTGAAATTAAAATCACATGTATAGTTAAATGACAATAAAAAGTAAATGGGTACTAGAAAAAGAATTTCTAGACAAAGTTTCTTCACAAATCCTACAGCCTATTTATACAAAGAAGAATCTGTCTTCTCTTCTATTTCTTTGTCTGCTTCTGCTGTGTGCTTTGTATGTGAGAAGAAAGAGTCTTGGATGACATTTGTGTTTCTTTGCATCCATCCTAGCCATCCATCTTAATCTTGGAGCCCAAGGGTGAATCCTAGCCATTGCTTCTTTGTCTCCATATAAGCTTCAATTATGTGTTTGAGGATTGCCAACATGGCATCTCACCCATGTGATTCTTTCTTGTTTGCTTATGGGTTGAGAGGGACATGAGAAGAAAGGGACAGGAGTGAGAGGGGGAGGGTTTGGCGCCAAGAGATTGTGGGGTTTCTGGGTAAATGGTTTTTCTGGTTTGGGGAAAAGTGGGGTGAAGAGGGAAATGGGTAAAAACGCTTTAGTGTGGGTAAGGTTAAATAGGAGGGTTCAAAAGGGCTTAATGGTTTGTTTTGTTTATAAAAGAGTTTTATTTTTATTTTGTATTTTGTAAAAGAGGTTTAAAATAAATTGTATTTTATTTTTTTTTTTATTTTTTTTGAGAGAAAAATATTATTCATAAAAATTGGTTTTAGTGGAAATAAATGTTGTAAATAAAAAATGGTTAAAAATAAAATAATTGTTTTGGTGAAAAACGCTTAAGGGTAAAATAATAAATTGGGTTCTAAAAGGTTTGGTTACGGGTTTGTTTTCCCACTCTCACTCCAAATATAAGGCCCCTGCTCAATGCAGAAAGTCCACTTCCCGCTCTGCTTGCAAGCACGCTTTTCCATTCCAAGCTCATTTCTGTCCGCTTTTGCCTTGTTTTCATCCTTTGTACCTAAAACCCATAAAACACATTCCAAGGATATCCAAAGATAAAATGGGTATATTTCGTTGTTTTTAGACGCTGTGGGTTTTAGATGGGTAAATGATGATGAGTGAATAAGCACTCATCAAATCCCCACACTATCAATTGCTAGTCCCTAGCAATCCGATCATATGAAGTAATGAAAGGATCAAAATACCAAGAATACCCCCGCTTCGACTTTTTATTCAACTACAAGAAATTTAAAACTTGAACGTAAATAAATAACATGCTTGATTTTCAAAACATGGCATCATGGAACGGGATTCACGAAATGGGTGTCTCCTGAATTGTAATCGCCATCCTCTTTTTTATACTCTCAAACCAAGCTTAAACTTATTGTGCAAATGTTTTTGTAAAATGCTAACACTACTTATACAAATAATCTATGTAAGTCGAGACTTAACTTTTACTCCGCAATTTATAAAATTTAAGTGTGTGTGCTCATTTTCAAAAGTTTGATCATTCAAATCGACATTTGTTATGGTTGTTATCCACTTAACTAAAGTACTAACCCAACCGAAACGCATCTAAAGTCAAGGATCTAAAGGGCCTCTTCCATGTAGCGGCTTTCTTCTCGGCACATCCCAAAACATAAGTTTTAAAGTGACCGGCTTTTGACACCTCACGAGAATAGTACCTAATTAGCGGAATTCGATTCCAAAGATTTACGAGGCTACCGTTAAGTTAAAACTAAACCTAAATGGATCACAACCGACGATGATTTAGAAATTCAAGATTCAAAGGTGAGATCACTCCATGTAGCGACTTTCTTCTCAACTTGTCCTTTTGAGGAGGCTAGGTTTTCACCCTCGAGAATAGTATCTGGAGCTTTCGGGATTCTTTGAAATCAAGGATTTCCATCATTCAAACTTTAGACAACTTTGACTAATACTTAGTTCAACTTCCGATTTTAATTTAAGAAAAAGCAAGTTTCGCACATTTATTCATAAGCAACATAATGCTTTTATTCACGCAACTCATATTTTTCTTTCTTTTTTTCTTTTCATTTTTCATTTTCAATTTTTTTTTTTCACTTTTTTTTTTTTTTTTTCACTTTTGACTTTAAACTTTAAACTTGCAACTTTTTGCATCATTCAAGCAACTTTCGATACTTTCATTTTGCAACATTATTCAGATTTTAAGAAAGTATGCTTGGAATTTAAATAAAAGTTGAACTCTGGACTCTAAATCAATTTTTGCTTAAAAACTTTATTGTAACAAGATCGATTTCTTTTGAATGTTCAAAGGTTTGACAACTAAGACTTGTTAGGAATTAGAAAATTCCCAGTATTAAAGAGTCGGTCACCTCAAGTATATGTAATCGTTAGAAAGCTCGTAGTCGTAGTTATTTTAAGTTAAGTAGTATTTAGTTAAGTAACACCGGAGGACTGACGTCTTTACCCACTGTATGCCCGATCCACGCCCGATGTGTATGCTTATGTAAGACTATAATACTCTCTACCTCCCAAGGTAGAGAGTTGGAGCTCATAATAATATCTTTCACTTTCTCTCACTAAGTTCCCTAAACCTCTAACTTTCTCTCTAGAATTCCATCTATATGATACCTTGTGTTATGGTTTGATGTGTATGTGAAAAGTTATATCTTACAATTGGTATCAAGAGCCATGGTTAGATCATATCTTGCACATCTTTGGATTTCTAGTGGTTTTAGGTGGTTTTTTTGAGTTTGAAAAAGTTTAGTGGTTTTTGCATCATTTGATTGATTTCTAGTGTTAAAGTTTCGATTTTGGTTGTACTTTTGTGTTTAGAATCATCACAAGTGTTTAGGTTTTGATTTAGAAGGTTTGAATCATAGTGGTTGGGTTGTTTTTGGATTGAAAAGTGGTGTTTATGTGTTTTTCATGCTAGCGACTGAGCCACGGAAAGTTTCTTCAGAGCACTTGCTTCACATTTTTGTAGCGAAGTTGTGTTTGGAGCTAGCGACTTTACCTAGCGATTACAAGTACAAGTAGTGGACTCTCCACTACGGGTAGCTTACTTTAGCGACTTGGTTCAGTAGCGAGTTGCTCTTTAGCGACTTGTATTTTAGCGACTTGAGTAGCGAATTGTGCCAAAAATTCTCATTTAATTTGAGGTTAGCGACACTTACTACTGCATTTGTCTAGCCACTTGGGACTCTAGCTTAACTTAGTGGTGTAGCTTAATTGCGCTAGCTTAACTTAGTGCATTATCTTCTTAGCTTAATTTAGTATTATCTTCTAGCGACTTAGGCATTATCTTAGTACTTGGTTCAAGAATTCTTAGCGACTTGTTGATTTTTCCCGACAAAACTTCAAACGGCTATAACTTTTGATCCGTAACTCGCTGCTCTACCCATCAAAACGAATCGTGAGAACGAGAAGAATGTCACGTAATAAACTAAAGTTGATTCGGTAAACCTTCGAGGGCTAAATCCGCTCAACGAAGTTATTGAGGTTTTATGTTTTAGACCTAAATTTCTGAAAATCGCATAAACCAATCCAAATCTCAACCAAACAACATCTCTCGCTATCCCACAAACAATCATAAGTCCTAACACACAATTTTCTATCATTGTGTTCGATCCATCACCATCTTAACACATTCCATTGGTCATTGCTTAACGGTTTGGTCTTGATTTAAAAGTAAACGCCAAAGATTCTATTTCTGTTTAAATCATAGACTTGTAAAATCCCGCATTCTACCACATCATGTCCTCAACCCAAATCCAATTGATGCTTTTTGACAAAATGATAAAGTACACCGAATCCAAGTTAAAGATGTTTGAACTGAACAATGAGGATGTGAGATCTTCATGTTCTGAGTACAATGAGAATGCCACGCAAATGGAATGCAAGATTGAGCCATATCGCCTACTTCATCCGCACCTCATACAACTGTATCCATAGGGATCGAACATGTAGTGCTCTTTTCCGCTAGACTTACCTACATTGACAAGAAGCTTGCCGTTGAACTTAGAACTTAAAGTCTGAACTTACCAATAAAGAGGTTCAAAAGGATGGTTCCAAAGGCAGCTTCAAGTAATCTACAAACAATTTCATTCATCGCGGGAATAATCAGCAGACACGATCAACACTTGACTGGAATTTCCTTCAAACAACATATTGGAATGGAAATTGTGAATTCATTGAGACATTTATCCAACTCATGGATAATGTGAAAAAGTACATTGAAGAATCTCGCCAAAAGAATGAAGACGTAATGAGTGTCGTGCAGCTTGAAAGATTGTTGTGATAAGTTGGGTAATGTATATGTTGAAGAATCGGTGTTGTGAATGCGTAATGTGTGACAACAAAAATTGATGAGTCGGATAATGGAAAATGGAATCTTCGTGCTCAAATTCAAGAGAGAGAGGTGAACCGACACAACCTGTAAGTTAATGCAAAGGAACGCCCATGGAAGCTTCGATGTACCCAAGATAGAGATGCACCGTCACGTACTGCATGTCAATGCTCAGGTAAGGATGGAAGTTTCGCTATACCTAGTTGTGCCTCTTCTACTCAAAATGATGATTATGAACTGCATGAGTACGCTGCATTTGTGCCCGATGATTCCCTTACCACTGAGCTTAACATATATAAGGATCAAGTTGCTATTTATGAACAACGTGCTAAGTTTGAGTTAACCACCCGTGAGCAGGAAATGGATGTCCAAATACGCACAACTATTAGAAAAAGTAGGTTTAGAGAAGAAGTATTAAAACAAGAGTTAAACTCCTTACAAGAAAAGCTTTCTAAAACCGCTAAGCAAAAACACGAACTTCAAGAAAATGTTAAAATGCTTAAGCAAGAATTCAAGGCTAAGGAATCAAAACTTTGAATGATTTTTCCAATCTAAAACTTTGAAAAACAAGCTTGAAAATAAGTTGTACGTACAAGGGAATACCATTCAGATCGCCACATGATCACTAAGCATAGAGTCTTAAGCGATAAGCATAGCATTCCCCTTGTTGAGGAACCTAATCCAGAGGTAATTAAAAGGCTAGAAATGCTCATAAGGTACTGTATGATGGTAATGAGATCCTTAAGCCTAGACGAAACCTAGTTTACTGAGTGAAATCGAGGAAGATAAGAAATCGATGAAGTCACTAGGGGAAAAATGAATAAGAAGCTAGAAGATCCCGAAAGTAAAAAAGAACAAGATAAAAATAAAACCCCATGATTACACTAAGGAAAATTGGATATCCTTAAACATGTTTAAGCCTCAGACTCTATTGACCGAACAAGTGTTCGGAAAAGGATATGGACTTGCAAAAGTGAAAATCTTGTTGAAAAGAATCCCTTGTAGGAAATTCCTAAAGTTTATGTGTATCCTCCAAATTCACCAATGCATTTAGTTCCTAGAACTATTGCCACTAAGAGCAAGACCTTAATCACCCAATATGTTATTCTTCAACTATTTACCGATTTTGAGAAAACTTGTAAGAAAAGGATCACACCCACTGGGATAACCGGAAGGGAAAGGGTTTTGAGCAAATGAAAGAATGTTATTTAACCGAGGTCATGCCTTTCTTTAAACAACTAAAAGATCATTTTGAGAGTCTTAAAAAGGGGATAAAATCGGATATTAAAGAAATGGAAAAGGAATTTGATGCAATGATAGTTGAGGTTAGTGATTATGAGCGAGCACTAAAATATAATGAGATTGAGAGGAAGAACTTGCATACCTTAAATGAGACTCTTATTATCAATGTGTTGCTCAAGATATTATTTTCACTGCTTCAAATTGCTCTATTAATGCTTCCAAATTTCATGAACTATCTGTGGCCTTGAAAGTCTCCCATGATCGTGTCATTGAGCTTGAAAAACTAATTCTAAACTAAACGAGAAAATTGAACTGGATGATCACGACAATTTGTTTAAACATTTTTCTAAACTAGAAGTTGAGCATTTTAATTTACAACTCAAATATCAACATCTCAAAGAAAATGTCAAAACTTCAAATATCAAGACATCTTCAGATGCTCCAGAGTTTGATGCGCTTTTCAAATTAACAAACGTGATGAACATTCAAGCTCAGTAAACACGATCGAAAGTTGAAAGCCCAAATCTCTCAATTAAAGGGTCAAAAGAACAATATGACAGCTCCCAAATGCCTCCTCCTTTAGATTCTCTCGAATACTCAAACGCCATCTTCAAAACTTAGTCGATGCCTTACAAAAGGAAAACAAGAGTTTTCTAGAAGAAAATGAAAAGTTAAACGACACTTTAAAGAGTTATATGATTCAATGAAAGTCACCGTAACCAAAACAACGAAAAAATAACGTCTTTACAAAAGGAAATTGAGAATCTGAGAAGTCAGGAAATGGGAACGCCACTTGTTTTCAATAAGAATGTTGTCTCAAAGTCACCCTTAGATTAAAATACATCGGTGACGTTAAATATATTCCTCCTCATCTCATGAATAATGAACATGCTTTTCATGAATACTGTGCTCACCTTAAGGATAGTCTTGAATGTCTCCGTGAGATTGTCGAAGAGGATTTCATTAACAAACCTCTTGATAGTGAAATTAGGTTTGCTTGCCTCCAGGCCAAACGATCTCAAGAGTTGCTAGAATGTGTAATTGCAACATGTCCAAAACCCTTAGGTGAAAAAGGCAAAGTTGTGAAGCCTTGTTCTATGCCTAGTGCCAAACAGAAATCCGCTCTATGCCTAAAGCCAAGCATGTGACCCTTGATATGCCTTGTTCCATATCTAAATTCAAGCAAGCAACCCGTGATGTGCCTCCTAGAATTTCAAATCCCAAAGACTTCTAGACCGAATGCGAAGTAGTGAAGCCATGTAATGTTCCCATCGTTACTTCTACGATGTTAAGATTGACACTAAAGCATGGTCAAAACCTAGAAGCAATGCAAAGAAGGATAGGATTACGTAAACTAAAAGTGATCATGATAAGGAAGTGAAAGAACACCATAGGGACAAGAAGTTTGATTTGAACAAAAAGAATCGTTTTAGTTCTAGTATTAGCTCTAAGCTTACTAAAATTAATTGAGGCCTTATGCCGCCCGCAAAACATGCAAAATGTTTAATTTCTGGTAATCATGATAAATGTGATGTGTTATTTCTGAGGTCTAAGATTCATAACCCGGTTAAGAAAGTTTGGAGAGCAAAAGCAGTTAAGCAATCCACGAAACCTACGAGGGAAGGTCTTTACCATTGTAGGATTTCAGTGGAAGCCAACAGGTCGAATATTCACGAATGGCAAACCTTGCCCCTTAACTAGACCCACTATGCCTAGAGTAGTGCTGTTAAGGTTTGGAAACCAACCGTAGTAGAATAATCCCATTAAGCACAAAATGTCCCTCGACTAAGTTCGATGCTTCTACTAGTTCAGCTCCTAGTGACAATGACATTGCACCTAGGGTTTCTGATGATTCAAAGATTGTTTGTACTAACCAAAAGGACCCCATGAGCACGTGGGGATCCAATGTTTCCAATTCTCTGTCTTCGTCAGTTATCCAAAGCAGGTCGTACAAATCGTCCCTTGGTTTGGATTGGGCGTCTAAACATATAGCTGGGCTCTTAACAATGACGCTGCGTCATTCACATCGGTTGACCTCGTTCTTCATCATAATGGATGTCTGCAGATATCACTCCGGCCCGTTCTTCAAAGAAAAGAAAATTAATGCGCTCTTATGTGCGCTTTATCTTCAGCTAAAGAGAAATTCTCTCATGAATGACCATACTCATCTACATTATTCATCAACAAGCTTCATGTTTTTCCACGCTCAAATCATCAAGTGGATCTATGATCATTGGTGTATACTCTTATTTACTTGTTAAATCAAAATGGCAACCGGATGCAATTTTTGAAGGGGGAGAAGAGTGAATATACTAAATGATTATGGATGTTTGAATAATGGTTATCGACTTTATTTTGATGATGATGAGTGGATATTCTTTTTGATTATGAGTGAATATACTAAGGATAACTGGGATTCATTGTTTTGAATTTTGATGACTCTCTTCCAACGCCTAATGCTTCACTTACTAAGGATAATTGGGAATCAATGTTTGGGATTCATTGTTTTCAAAGATATGTTTGATGAGTACCTTCAACCTTCGACGAATGTTGATCATCCAGCTTATGAAGCTCATGCTCCGGTTTCTATTGACTCAACTGGTTCATCATCAAAGAAGTACAACTCAGACTACTCAAAAAGCCCTATCTCCGGTTATTCCTCAAGGCGTTGATAATGATTATCATAATATTGCAATTGCACTCATGAATAATGATCCGCTCTTTGGTATTCCTTTGCCAAATCTTCACGGATTGTTGTTCATGGATAATAATCCGCTCTGGTATTCCTTTGCCAAATCTTTACGGATTATTGTTCTCTATTGCTGCTATATAAATCAACCACATGAACATTGGAAAATGACTACCTTATTCGCCGAAGACATTTGTGGTGAATCTTCCAAATCGTCTCTACATGTATACCTTTAGGAAGGAATGCATTAATGTGCGAGAAATCATTTGTTCCGATTCAAATTGTCTACTTATGGGTTGATAAAGATAGTCAGAGAGAAGTTTCTATCGCGGTGGTCCTATGGCTCTGGACAATCCAGGTTCGGACCCGCACTTCAAAACAGTCCCATTGGTTCATCCCTTGTACCATATCTCTCTCCAGAAACTCCATATGTACCTCCATCGAGAAGATGATTTAAAGAAATTGTTTGATCCAATGTTTGATGAACACTATGAAACAAATGCTGATGAAATGTCAAATCCATCAACAGAGGATGCTCCTATCCCTATGAATGAAGTCAACCCTTCAGTCTCAATCTCATTAAGTCAAGAAGCTTGTTCTGATCACTCGTCTCATCAACAAACCATCATTCTTCAAATGTACATCATGGAACTGTTTCTAGCATCAATGATGAAGTTAATCCCTTTGCTACTCCCGAAGATGCTCCATTTGAAAACATATTTGCTCCGAATCATCGAACCATCTTCTTGAGACATCGACTCTGCTACCTTAGTCCCTCAACAACTGCCACATGAACACCTCAGAAAATGGACTCACGATCATCCATTGGACAACATCATTGGAAATCCCTCTCATCCTGTATCCACACGGAAACAACTTGCAACAGATGCCTTATGGTGCTTCTTCAACTCCGTACTCTCTAAGATCGAACCAAAAGATGTTAAAACCGCCATGAATGAAGACAACTGGTTCAATGCCATGCAAGAAGAAATTCATGAGTTTGATCGACTTGATGTATGGGAATTAGTACCTGCTCCAGATTGCGCTATGATCATTGCTCTAAAGTGGATCTTCAAAGTGAAACTTGATGAGCATGGTGATGTGTTAAAGAACAAGGCTCGATTAGTTGCTAAAGGATACCGTCAAGAGGAGGGTATAGACTTTGAAGAATCTTTTGCTCTAGTTGCTCGAATCGAGGCAATCAGAATCTTTTGGCTAATGCTGCTAGTAAGAACATGGTAGTCTATCAGATGGATGTGAAGACGGCATTCCTGAACGGAGATCTTAAAGAAGTCGATCTCGTCACGGCCAACCCGAAGGATTTGTAAATCAAGAGCATCCTACTCACGTTTATCGTTTGAAGAAGGCCTTTACGGTTTAAAGCAAGCTCCAAGGGCATGGTATGATACCTAGTCAAAGTTTCTTCTATCAACGGATTTAGCAAAGGAGCAATTGATCCTACATTGTTCACCAGAAAGTCAGGCAAACATTTAATTCATGTTCAAATTTATGTTGATGATATTATTTTTGCCTCGATGACCCCAATGGAATGTGATCGTTTTTCAAATGAAATGAGTTCCAAATTTCAAATGTCAATGATGGGACAAATGTCATTTTTCTTGGGATTACAAATTTCACAAAGTCCCGGAGGCATTTTCATAAATCAATCTAAATATGCAACAGAGATTTTAAAGAAATTTGGATTTGATTCAAGTGACCTTGTTGACACCCCATGATTGACCGAACCAAACTAGATGAGGACCACTCGGGGATCATGATTGACCAAACGAAATATCGTAGTATGATTGGATCCCGATGTACCTCAGCTAGTAGACCAGTCATCTTGTTCGCTGTTTGCATGTGTGCTAGATACCAGGCTAAGCCTACTAAAAGCACCTTGAAGCGGTTAAGCGGGTCTTTCGGTATCTCCAAGGAACCATCAATATGGGACTATGGTACCCGAAGGACACCGGTATGTCACTAACGACCTATGCAGAATCTGATCATGCGGGTTGTCAAGATACCGTCGAAGTACATCAGGAGGTGCTCAGCTTTTGGGTGATAAGCTTGTGAGCTGGTCTTCAAAGAAGCAAATGAGTACTTCTATTTCCTCTACAAAGGATGAATACATAGCCATGTCATCTTGTTGTGCTCAAATCCTTTGGATGAGATCTCAATTATCTGACTATGGCTTTGAATTCAACAAAATCCCTCTGATCTTTGTGATAATAAAAGGTCTATTGCTCTCTCATGCAACAATGTTCAACATTCAAGAGCAAAGCATATTGACATCCGACATCATTTCATCAGGGAACAAGTGGAAAAAGGTGTGGTGGAACTCTATTTTGTGAAGTCGAATATCAGTTAGCAGACATCTTCACCAAAGCTCTTCCTAGAGAATGTTTTGAGTTTATTCTTCCCGACTTGGCGAAAAGCCTTCAACCAGAAACACTCAAACGTCTTAGGAGGAAGACGAGGAGTAAAGGTCTTTCTTCATCTATCTCTTTGTATATATTTACCAAAATCAAAATACAAAATTATAAAACCCTATAAAACCAAATAGAAAAATATAAAACTTTCAAAATCCATAAAAATCGAAAAATCAAAAAATCTTCAAAAAATATTGTCAATTTGTCATGTTTTTCTCGGTTCGATAATATCTACGGTCTTTGTGTTGTCATTCAAAGAATGACACGGGACTTTAGATGTTGTTCAAATGTTTAAAAAAAAATCAAAAAAAAATCAAAAAATATTTTTGGGAGAAAGAGAAACAATGGTTTATTGTCATTTTCAGGCAATAACCCGGTTTTAAAAGAAAGAAAAGAGCCATGTTTTACCATGTTTTCAAATTCCATGCTCTGATTCTATAAACATTTATCTGGTGAAAACTAAATGCTTTGAAAAATAACTCGGTCTCTATTTTTGATAATCATCGGGACTTATTTGTCAAAATCTCTATCTCTCAATCAACAACCTATGTCATTGATTGAGGGAGAATGATTTCAATTAAATTAAAAAGTTATTTGGCATTAAATTGTTTTCAAAAGATATACATGCATGTTTATCAATGGAGTTTAAAGTCTTAAATCCGATCCTTATCAATTAAAACGCTTTCATAATCAAGTCACAATTCTCCTTAAAAGCTTTCAAAATCAATTTAAATCTATATGAGATCACAAATCTCAAATGATTTGATAATTGTGATCGGGGGAGAATGTGTGATTTAAATTGATTTAAACTGATAATTCGGTAAATGGTTTTATAAGGATGTACATGCTATCCTCTCCACATGTGCCAAACGATTTCAAATTTTCCATGCACATGTTGAGGGGAGCATCTATCTTAAACCTATGATTTGAAACGTGATCATTTATCTCAATGTCTGAGTTCCCTCTAGTATGTGTAAAACTCTTTTCAAACCTCGATGCACATATTGAGGGGGAGCAAATTCATGGAAACCTCATCCTTCCCAAAATGCTTTATCTACTTGATTCGATTAAGGAAGTGATGTTGATATTTTTTAGAAAATGGTAATCAAAGAAGTTAATTTCTTCCTCTTGCCTCCGTGTGCAAAACAATTTCAAATACTTGATGCACATGTTGAGGGGAGTTCTTATTCTAAAAATATCAAAAACAATTCAAGTACAAAATGCTTTGATAATATATCACAAGTATCCGGATTGATTTTCAAATGGTTTTCAATTGGTTCCAATGGCAGATGAACAATACCAAATAGACCGACCAACTTTACTTTATGTATGGTGATATAAGGATGATAAGGTTAGGTATGTGTTCCCATGATCCGCTTGAAGCGGAGGGATCTACCGGGGACAATCCACTAGTTAGTGTAGAGTTCTTAGGTATGATGATAAAGGAGAAAAATGAGATATGGGAAGAGTGCGGACTAAGATGAGCTAGTCTTGGAATAAACCCAACAAGGTTCTAGCTATGAAGTCTCGGTAAGCACCGAAGGGGTTGAAGAATTAAAAAGAATTGAATGAGAAAAGGGTGAAAACAAATAGCCCTCCATTTATTCAACCTTAGAGTAGAAGCGGGTTCAATTCATATGCTACTGATGGTAACATCGGTATTGAAGACAAGGCGTCATGGACCCGGTGGCATACTGCACTTCAACTTTCTAAACCACTCAAGTTCCTCTTAAAAGGACTTGTTTCATTCTCACGGGAACCGACATTATCTATCGACTTTCTCTTAGAGATTGTTGATATTGAAGAAGGAGACCCTCTCCTAGTCTCCGACATAGGAACCAAATATGCACAAATTGAGTCTAGAGCCACGAGATCATCAATAAATCTCATTAGGACACTTTCAATGAAGACTCTCAGTTTCACACAATGTGGAAAGAGATTATATCTTGAGTCCTACGCATTATCCTTGTGGTATTGCGAACATCGAGTGATGTGTTTACACATTCACAATGAAGATGGAAAGCCTTCTAGAGCCAACATCAAACAAGCTCCTGGTAGGTGGCATGTGAGATCTATTATATGGATCAACCATGTGACAAGCTGAACGAAACAATGGGGGCGATTCAATCTTTTGAATCAATCTGTTCAGTTATGGATTGACGGATACCTTTGAAAACCGGTCTTTGTGCTTAGCAAACTTTTTCTTTAGCACATCGACCGTGTACTAATTTTTCAAATCAAAAGGTGTTTTATGATTGATAATTGATTTTCATTAAAACCTTCGTTGTATTGCAAAAACAATTTCTATTGAGCAATACACGATTGTTTTTCAAATCTCTTTTCATCAATCGGTGGACTTAAAATTGGTTCACTCACTCGTGTTGTCTTCTTTGAGATGTTCGGTTTGAGAACAGCTAGAGCACTGCGAAACCTGTCAAGGAAATTCTTCGAATTATACGATCACAGAGCGGTACTTGTCTTGATCAGCGAGGAACCGTGGGCCGTGTACCTCAATTCAACGAAAGTGATCAAAGACACTTTCGTGCACTTTATTGCTAACTGTTGTATGCGAGTACACCCGACGTTTGCCGATCGAATAATGGCGGTCAATCCATAGTCGGCATGCTCACTTAACACATTCATCTCAAAAGAAATCATGATTAGTGCATCAATGACTCGGATATTTTCACTCCATGCTTCGCTACGCTCTGCCAATATCATGATTCAACAAATGCTTCCGCTACTCGATGAGAAGATATCATGATCCAGAATGTGAGCATGTCGGTCCTAAAGTCACAACATCACATAATACCAACACCACAATGGATGTACAGAGATTTTTATGGTGATGATCTCAAATGATGGCTCAAAATTATTATCACGTGGATCATTAAAAGACCTCCACTTGAAGTAACCAAACATGCAATGTGAAGAATCAATGACTACGAGCTTAGGAACAAGGACTACATCAAGATTGCAAGAACAATTGTTAATGTCATATCTGTTTGTATTCAATGTAATTTTAGTGCATGATTGAGGTGACCTCCCTTAGGGGAGATTGTTAGGAATTAGAAATTCCGGGTATTAAAGAGTCGGTCACCTCAAGTATATGTAATCGTTAGAAAGCTCGTAGTCAGAGTTATTTTATGTTAAGTAGTATTTTGTTAAGTAACACCGTGGAGGACGGACGGGTCTTTACCCACTTGTATGCACGATCCACGACCGATGTGTGGCGATTATGTAAGACTATAAATACTCTCTACCTCCCAAGGTAGAGAGTTGGAGCTCATAATAATATCTTTCACTTTCTCTCACTAAGTTCCCTAAACCTCTAACTTTCTCTCTCTAGAATTCCATCTATATGTTACTTTGTGTTATGGTTTGATGTGTATGTGAAAAGTTATATCTTACAGCACGTATTTAGGTCCCATTAGTTAGCTTCTGGTAGAAAAAGCCATAAATTACTTATATAAGCTCTAAAGAGAACCAACTACTGCTGCGGCTTGGCATTTTCATTTTGCACTGTAGCGTAAAACATAACCTAATGTTAAGAGGCACGCTGAATCAACACTCTAGCAGAATTAGGGATTCCCACTTGTTCTAGTAGAATCAAGACTAAACTTCCATTAACACCGAAGCATTAATGCATTATTTTTGTGCAAAGCACTTCTTGTAAATGTAAATATGACTTAATGATAAAATTTTAAAATTTTTTGGTGAAACGTTGGTGCTAGGGTACTAGAAGGTACATATGTGATCAAAATTCGCTAGGATTCCCCATCACAAATTGAATATTGCCCTCAATATTCAAAGTGCAAACTTGAGCGAAACTATAGAACGAAAAAAGGTAATACTACTAGCCAAGTGTGGAAGCGAAATCTTTTTTTCACAAAAAGGATTAATAAGATATCCCTAGATAATCGTTAGCAAAAAGATCGGATATTGGAAATTTGGATTGAAAACAGTAGCATCAATCATCGATCTAGAATCTGAAAACGAGAGAGCAAACACACAACAAGCAAACAACAGTGGAATTTCCCCACACTTAGTGTTAGAAAATAGAAGAAATCAGAAACATGGGTGGACACCCATGAAATGCTACTGTTTTTGTTAAAGGAGTCGCTAGCTTGACTCGAACCCGAATTCATTGGTCCATGGGGGAGCAAGTGGAAGAGAAAATCTCCATCGGACTTTCATTCAAATGGTTTGGATAAACATTGAATGTGCTGAAAGTTCCACTCCGATGAGATATATCCGACTTAAGAGAATGAGAAATCATAGGGTCAAAGATGGTATCTTCACTGCCGTAGGAGTTAAGATATGGAGAAGAGACGGGATAAGAAAGGAGAGTGTCAATTTTTTGACAACGGGTGGGTTGGGTGGGCAAAAGATTAGATTGAGGAACATTGAGCGAATGTTCAACAATCTTATCCTACTATAACAATGAGAACATCCGTGTCGGGCTTAGAAGAGATTCCATCATCCCGCGGTTTAGCGGCGGTGGATGATGGATCTAAGCCATACTCATCACTCTCAAAACCGGAGGTTTAGTCGTCCAGAAGAAAGAAAGTCGAACTCTTCTATAAGAGTGTCACTTGACGAATTATCAGAAGACCTATTGTATAAAATATTTTCCAATTGGTAAAGTGCGACTTCAAAGTCGAAGTGCACATCATCATCTCCCCGTGGAGAATGATCGAAGTAAAGAAGCGAGTTCATCGGCGAACTCCTGAAGGTCTAAAGTGAAGTGGGATTGCCACTATTCTTTTCTTCAAAGTAGAATCCTCGAGCTCGGGTAAAGGAGTAACGGGGTTTTCGAGTAAAGGTCACTATCCTCATTCTGAATGTCAAAGATTGGGTTATCTGAAACTAGGGTAAATTCAGAATCTAAGTCAAACAGAGTATTAGTGAATGCCATAGTGAAAGGTTCCTCGGACACAACAAGAATATCTTCATCGTCCGCATCAAAATCAGTGTCAATTTCGATCTTGGGCTCAAATCTCACTTCTTCTAGTGACGAGCTCGAAGGATTTTCCTCAACATACTCGATGTCTCCACCGCGATAAAGAATCATCAAACATCGTATAATCATTTTCAGATTCGGAGATCATCTCAACAGAATCATTAGGGGTGGGAGGAGAAGAATCATCATCAATAGGCTCATCACACATCATATCGGAAACACCACCGCGCACTCACTTGGGGTTTGGGACAAGGTTCTCAGCACAAGACGGTTCCGTTTCGGAATAGTTCTGGATGCTCGTCCCCCATACTAGAGAGTTTACGGGCTCTTAGTGTGGTTTTGGTGACAAACTTTCATCATCATCGTCACTATCATCATCATCATCGTCAATGTAAGTCGCGAGCCATCGAGCACGTCTTGCAAGTGCTTGTTCTTCGATTCGTATTTCTTCAAGACATTTTGAATCTTAGCATTTCGTTCCTCTTCTTCAAGTAATTCTAGCATAGATTTTTCGTTGCGAGACATTTGGTCTTCGGCAAGTTCTTCTAGCATACTTTTCTCACGAGGATGTGATTATGACGGGAAATTGTTCAATGACGGGAAATTGTGGAGGTTGAAAATTGTCAAAACAAGTGTTATAACAGGATCAGGCCTATAGTAATTCTGATTCCCTGATTGACATTGGTAATCATAATGAGGACCCCCACAATTTGCACAATAAAGAATTTGAGGAGAGAAATTATGAAATGAAGGATCATTGAAATCTTGATAGTACGGTTGTGGTTCGTATGAATTCTGTGGAGGGTAGTTGAAATCGTTTTGAGGATAATTGAAAGGATTTGGATTAGAATCATAAGCGAATGAATTCTCATTTCATCGAACAAAATCCATTTAGATAATTTCCACACCACTCGCTACATTTGAAACAACGAAAACCTTTGGTAACACGTCTCCACAACGTAGCAATAATCTTGATGAAGATATCTGGGGCTGGGAATAGGGATGAGGGCTCAACAACATCACAAGTAATATTTGTATTTCCGAAGTTGAATCTTGACAAGTTCATTTAAGAGTTCAATGTATTCACGATTTCGCTCCGAAAAAGGTTTGGAAGATTCCGGAGGTGGGACAAGTGGTGTGCTCTCAGAGCTAGCAATTTCCACCACTTCCTTGATGGTCTCCGGTTCTTGTTCTTTTCTCTTAACCGTATTAATTGCGAAGATTTTGATCAAATCTAGACGGTTTAGGCTTAGAAACAAGAGAACGAATCTCGGGTTGAGGTGGGAGGTCGGAAAAACTTGGAGAATCATCGAGAGAGTTTTATCGGATAATTGCACCAATAGCATATTTCCTTACTGGCTCTTCCACAACGCTCACATATACAATCGTGATTGGGACAAAGGCGATCCTCTATACGGCTTGCTTTACATGAAAACAACGGCGAATGTCGATCATCGTCATGAGAATTAAACTTGTAGAGGTTAAAGAAATAGAATTAAGTGATCGAGGATCGAAGAATTGAATCAAGCGGTGAAAGAGGATAAGAGAAATAGAATCAACGAATAAGGAATAGAAGAATATTTTTGGGGTTTTGATAAATAGAAAACATAAAAGGGAAAATAAATTTTGAAAAAGAAAATATTTTGGTTTGGGTTTTGGAAGAAAATAACTTCCGAGGAAGGATCTTCAAGTCACTAATCGTCAAACCCGTAACGATATTGTCGCAACACAACCTCGGCGGCGTAAAAATTGATTCGTATGGGAAAATATACCAATATACGATATACAGCGAGAATCAACAAATCAACCTTTTAGGAAAAGGGGTTAATGTGCAAAACTCACGAGCGTTGATATAAGTGATACCGGGCAAGTGATTACCCGGGTCGTGTTCCAACGAGGTGTGAATTGACGGTCACGTTTGAGGTTTGTTATTAAAGTGCTTGAATTGATCGGGAATTTACGATTTTGGTTATGCTATTCTACAAATTAAAGAACGGAAATGAAAATAAGGCACGGGAACAAAGTAAATAACTAAATTAACTACTAATAAGCATAAGAAACAGTAAAACTAAGCTAAATTACGTCCTAAGGCAATAAAACTAAAAACTGAAGCTTAGGGCATATCGAGCTTAAAAGAGGTGAAAACTTGCAATTTAAAGCCTACGGGTTGCAAAACCAATTTTCTACATTCTACACGACTAAAATAATTTTAGGAAAAAGCGGGGTATTTTTTAGACTTTTAAATTATTTATTATGAATTAAAAACTAATTTAATCTAATTAAATGATTAAAAATAGTAAACCTTAATGAAAAATTATAATTATTGTAAACTACTTTAATGTAAATAGAAGCTGGAAAATATAAAAATAGAAAAGCAATCTTTGGATAAAGCAATTAATAAGCAAAGCAGTGAATAAGCTATATGGCTAAATGAGCTTAAATGGATTAATGTTGCAAAGCATAACAAGAAAAGTCCCAAGGGCTTATGGTATACGGGTACATGACTATCACTCTCATATAAGGGGAATTCGCATGTTCGAACCTGACCTCCTTTTATAATTTTTCTTTTTGCAAACTAATATAAAGACTAAATAAGCATTTTTCATAAAAACTTAACTTGAAAAGCTGAAAATATCTTTATGCAGCTTGAAAATCACGCAGACTAAAGGGTTGTTTGGCTTACGGCATATCAAAGGGACTACAAAAGCTACACAAGCTTACATAAGTTAACAAAATTATAGGTAAGCTAAACAAGATATGAATTACATCTAATGTAAGCTAAAAATAAAAAGGGTGAACTAACTAAAGGGAAATAAGCGGTTGGATAAAAGCTAGACTAGGATGGACTTAAGTTTCTAAAAGTTAACTAAATAGCTATCAATAAGAACTATTAAAGCAAGATAATAAACAAACCTAGTCTAATCTATCTAAAAGCCTATAAGAAACACAGAAAAAGCTAAAAATAAAGCTAATAAGCTACAATGAAATGGACTGATCAACTGCTGCACTTGAATTCAGATAGAAAAGTAAAAAGTGCTAGATGGGGTCTTAGAGCTTATAAAAGAAGCTCTTAATAGAACTCAAAACAGCAACAAAACTAAACTAGGTAATCTCCAAACTATAGTGATTCTAAAAAAAACTAATCTATAGCTAAAATAAATCTATTTAAGGACTAAAAAGCGTTAAAAGGGGGCTGCAACATAAGGGTGTACTAGGGGCAGATTGGGGACATTGAACAAGTGCAAAAATACTTTTCATTACACAAATCTAAAAAGCTCTTTTTTTGGCGAAAACCATATGAAATGACTGTGAAACTAATCAACCAAACTACATTAAGACCAATCAAAACTGTTTTGACACCAAAGTGGTTGGCCGAATCTTTAACCGATTCAATCTTTGTTCCAAACACCCCTTGGTGAGAAAAATGTTTTCTTTTATTGTGAGCTAAAAACAACTTTAATCTCTCTTGACAAAAGCTCAATGAGCTTAATTGAAAACTTGTAAAGTACTTTTAACATCAAAATTCAAAAGATATAATTCAAAAAGATCAAGACTGCATAACTAAAATGGAATAAAAAAAAACTGAAATTGCATTGACTTGAAATTAAAATCACATGTAAAGTTAAATGACAATAAAAAGTAAATGGGTACTAGAAAAAGAATTTCTAGACAAAGTTTCTTCACAAATCCTACAGCCTATTTATACAAAGAAGAATCTGTCTTCTCTTCTATTTCTTTGTCTGCTTCTGCTGTGTGCTTTGTATGTGAGAAGAAAGAGTCTTGGATGACATTTGTGTTTCTTTTCATCCATCCTAGCCATCCATCTTAATCTTGGAGCCCAAGGGTGAATCCTAGCCATTGCTTCTTTGTCTCCATATAAGCTTCAATTATGTGTTTGAGGATTGCCAACATGGCATCTCACCCATGTGATTCTTTCTTGTTTGCTTATGGGTTGAGAGGGACATGAGAAGAAAGGGACAGGAGTGAGAGGGGGAGGGTTTGGCGCCAAGAGATTGTGGGGTTTTTGGGTAAATGGTTTTTCTGGTTTGGGGAAAAGTGGGGTGAAGAGGGAAATGGGTAAAAAACGTTTTTAGTGTGGGTAAGGTTAAATAGGAGGGTTCAAAAAGGGCTTAATGGTTTGTTTTGTTTATAAAAGAGTTTTATTTTATTTTTGTATTTTGTAAGAGGTTTAAAATAAAATGTATTTTATTTTATTTTTTATTTTTTGAGAGAAAAAATATTATTCATAAAAATTGGTTTTTAGTAAAATAAATGTTGTAAATAAAAATGGTTAAAAATAAAAATAATTGTTTTTGGTGAAAAACGTTTTAAGGGTAAAATAATAAATGGGTTGGGTAAAAGGTTTGGTTCTGGGTTTATTTCCCCACTCTCACTCCAAATATGATCGAGCTCGAAAATGCAGAAAGTCCACTTCGGCTCCGTTTGCAAGCGCGTTTTTCCATTCCAAGCTCATTTATGTCGGGTTTTGCTTACGTTTTCGATCCTTTGTACCTGAAACCCATAAAAACACATTCCAAGGATATCTGCAGTATCAATGGGTATATTTCAGTGTTTTTAGACGTTTTTGTGGGTTTTAGATGGGTAAAAATGATGAGTGAATAAGCACTCATCAGTTCAGTGACTCTTGTTACTCATGATGTGGATGCAAATATCAGACCTACAAATGAACATGTTTCATGTGATGAGGTACCCTTATCTATTCAACATAGTGCATCGCTAATGTACACGAACATTCGATCTTTATGATGAACATGATCGATAATGTTGATATGGTTGAGACTGAGTCTGTATGTTTTAAAACTAATGATATGGTTTCAAAAAGGGCATTTGATGAACTTTCTTACAAATATTCAATTCTTGAAAAGAACCTGCATTCCTTGGAAATTGCACTCATTAAAAGGAAGAAAATTCTCTTGTTTCAAATGCATGCACTAATCCAGAATTCCCAGAATTCCATGAATTTTTTGAAATTAATCATTTAAAACAGTTCTAGACAAAGACTCAACCATGTAACTTTGAAAAAACAAATATCAGACATTCATATGAAAATGAATACGGATATTAATTATGAAGCTTGTGATGCAATTAAGTCTATGAATGAGGAACTAGCCCTATGTGTTGCTAAGTTGCTAAGAGACAATGAATCCTTGAAGAAGAACTTTTTGAAGTGTAGGACCAAACAGATTGATAAAATCAACTCCATGACATCTGACATAGATGCCCTCAAAAACCAAATTTAGGATAAGAGTTTCACTATCGTTTGGGGGTTTTTTTTTTTTTTTTTTATAAATAGAAAACATAAAAGGAAAATAAATTTTGAAAAAGAAAATATTTTTCGGTTTTTGGGTTTTTGGAAAGAAAATAACTTCACGAGGAAGGATCTTCAAGTCACTAATCGTCAAACCATAACGATATTGTCGCAACACAACCTCCCGGCACGGCGCCAAAAATTGATTCGTATAGGAAAATATACCAATATCGAATACTCTCAAAATCAACAAAATCAAGAAAAAGTTAATGTGCCAAAACTCACGAACGTGATATAAGTGATCTTAGGGCAAGTGATTACGGTGCGTTGTCCCAACGAGGTGTGAATTGACGGTCACGTTTGAGGTTTGTTATTAAAGTGCTTGAATTGATCGGGAATTTACGATTTTGGTTATGCTATTCTACAAATTAAAGAACGGAAATGAAAATAAGGCACGGGAACAAAGTAAATAACTAAATTAACTACTAATAAGCATAAGAAACAGTAAAACTAAGCTAAATTACGTCCTAAGGCAATAAAACTAAAAAGAACGCGAAAACCGGGAACGCATCGAGCTTAAAAAGTGAAAACTTTGCAATTTAAAGCCTACGGGTGCAAAACCAATTTTCCTACATTCTACACGACTAAAAATAATTTTAGGAAAAAGCCGGGTATTTTTTCGACTTTTAAATTATTTATTATGAATTAAAAACTAATTTAATCTAATTAAATGATTAAAAATAGTAAACCTTAATGAAAAATTATAAAATTTATTGTGAAACTACTTTAATGTAAATAGAAGCTGGGAAAAATATAAAAATAGAAAAAGCAATACTGGATAAGCAATTAATAAGCAAAACAGTGAATAAGCTATATGGCTAAATGAGGCTTAAATGGATTAATGTTGCAAAGCATAACAAGAAAGTCCCAAGGGCGCTTATGGTATACAGGTACATGACTATCACTCTCATATAAGGGGGAGGTCGCATGTTCGAACCTTGACCTCCCCTTTTGCCAATTTTTTTTTCTTTTTGCAAACTAATATAAAGACTAAATAAGCATTTTTCATAAAAAAACTTAACTTGAAAAAGACTGAAAATATGCTGTAACAGCTTGAAAATGCAGCAGCTAAAGGGTTGTTTGGCTTAACGGCATATCAAAGGGACTACAAAAAGCTACACAAGCTTACATAAGTTAACAAAATTATAAATTAAGCTAAACAAGATATGAATTACATCTAATGTAAGCTAAAAATAAAAAGGGTGAACTAACTAAAAGGGGGAAATAAGCAGTTGGATAAAAGCTAGACTAGGATGGACTTAAGTGCTAAAAGTTAACTAAATAGCTATCAATAAGAACTATTAAAGCAAGATAATAAACAAACCTAGTCTAATCTATCTAAAAGCCTATAAGAAAACCTGAAGAAGCTAAAAATAAAGCTAATAAGCTACAATGAAATGGACTGGATGCAACTGCACTGCAGTCAGAAAGTAAAAGTGCTAGATCGGGTCTTAGAGCTTATAAAGAAGCTCTTAATAGAACTCCAAAAACAGCAACAAGCTAAACTAGGTAATCTCCAAACTATAGTGATTCTAAAAAAAACTAATCTATAGCTAAAATAAATCTATTTAAGGACTAAAAAAAACTGTTAAAAGGGGCTGCAACATAAGGGTGTACAGGACAGATTGGGACAGTAGACAAGTGCAAAAAATACTTTTCATTACCAAATCTAAAAGCTCTTTTGAAACTGAAAACCATATGAAATGACTATGAAACTAATCAACCAAACTACATTAAGACCAATCAAAACTGTTTTGACACCAAAGTGGTTCAGAACTGAATCTTTAACCCAGATTCAATGCTGTTCCAAACACCCCTTTTGGGGCAGAAAATCGTTTTTCTTTGACTGTGAGCTAAAAAACAACTTTAATCTCTTAACCAAAAGCTCAAATGAGCTTAATTGAAAACTTGTAAAGTACTTTTAACATCAAAATTCAAAAGACATAATTCAAAAAGATCAAGACTGCATAACTAAAATGGAATAAAAAAAAACTGAAATTGCATTGACTTGAAATTAAAATCACATGTAAAGTTAAATGACAATAAAAAGTAAATGGGTACTAGAAAAGTTTCTAGACAAGTTTCTTCACAAATCCTACAGCCTATTTATACAAAGAATAATCTGTCTTCTCTTCTATTTCTTTGTCTGCTTCTGCTGTGTGCTTTGTATGTGAGAAGAAAGAGTCTTGGATGAAATTTGTGTTTCTTTTCATCCATCCTAGCCATCCATCTTAATCTTGGAGCCCAAGGGTGAATCCTAGCCATTGCTTCTTTGCCTCCATATAAGCTCCAATGATGTGTTTGAGGATTGCCAACATGGCATCTCACCCATGTGATTCTTTCTTGTTTGCTTATGGGTTGAGAGGGACATGAGAAGAAAGGGACAGGAGTGAGAGGGGGAGGGTTTGGCGCCAAGAGATTGTGGGGTTTCTGGGTAAATGGTTTTTCTGGTTTGGGGAAAAGTGGGGTGAAGAGGAAATGGGTAAACGTTTTTAGTGGGTAAGGTTAAATAGGAGGGTTCAAAAAGGGCTTAATGGTTTGTTTTGTTTATAAAAGAGTTTTATTTTTATTTTGTATTTTGTAAAAGAGGTTTAAAATAAAATGTATTTTTATTTTATTTTTATTTTTTTTTGAGAGAAAAATATTATTCATAAAAATTGGTTTTAGTAAAAATAAATGTTGTAAATAAAAATGGTTAAAAATAAAAATAATTGTTTTTGGTGAAAAACGTTTTAAGGGTAAAATAATAAATTGGGTTCGGGTAAAAGGTTTGGTTACGGGTTTGTTTTTCCCCTCTCTCCAAATAATATGCGTCCAGGGCTCTGAAATCATGAAGAAAGTCCACTTCCAGCTCCGTTTTAAGCGTTTTCCATTCCAATCTCATTTCTGTCCGTTTTTGCCCTGTTTTCGATCCTTTGTACCTGAAACCCATAAAAACACATTCCAAGGATATCTGCAGTATCAATGGGTATATTTCAGTGTTTTTAGACGTTTTTGTGGGTTTTAGATGGGTAAAAATGATGAGTGAATAAGCACTCATCAGTTCAGTGACTCTTGTTACTCATGATGTGGATGCAAATATCAGACCTACAAATGAACATGTTTCATGTGATGAGGTACCCTTATCTATTCAACATAGTGCATCTGCTAATGTACCTGAACATTCTGATCTTTATGATGAACATGAGTTAGATAATGTTGATATGGTTTAAGACGATGCGTATGTTTTAAAACTAATGATATGGTTTCAAAAAGGGCATTTGATGAACTTTCTTACAAATATTCAATTCTTGAAGAACACTGCATTTCCTTGGAAATTGCACTACAGACAAGGAAGAAAAAATTCTCTTGTTTCAAATGCATGCACTAATCCAGAAATTCCCGAATTCCATGAATTTTTTGAAATTAATCATTTAAAAACACAGATTCTAGACAAAGACTCAACCATATGTAACCTGAAAAAACAAATATCAGACATTCATATGAAAATGAATACGGATATTAATTATGAAGCTTGTGATGCAATTAAGTCTATGAATGAGGAACTAGCCCTATGTGTTGCTAAGTTGCTAAGAGACAATGAATCCTTGAAGAAGAACTTTTTGAAGTGTAGGACCAAACAGATTGATAAAATCAACTCCATGACATCTGACATAGATGCCCTCAAAAACCAAATTTAGGATAAGATTTTCACTATCGTTGCGTTAAAAATGAGCTTAGGAAAATACGGGAACAGAGTGAATACTAAGTTCGAAAAACCATCAACTTTGGAAAAATCAACTGTTCATAATGCCACTAAACGCCCGTAACTAGGCAGCCAATGCATTTAAGACAGAAAGATTTAAAGCATATAAATCGAAGCCTTTGAGTTGAAAACTATAGCTTTGTCGAAACCATTAACTTCACTAATTCATTCCAACTTGAGGAATGACAATTCCCAACAATTTCGAGAATTCTAAGATCAGGAATTTAAAGAGTCAAATGACGATCAATCCACTAAGAAGCAAATTAAATGCAAATGGACCAATGGTCAGAATAGGAATCTAGCCTCATCTAACGTTATTAGCATTTGTTTAAGTGGATTCCTACTGGTAGACTCTTTAAGTTTACGGGTACCTAACGGACTTACTCACCTAGAAGTTGTCTTAGGTGGATCCCCACAGGAAAAACATTCAAGAATGTTGAACTTAAGAGATGTCCAGTATGATACTCTTAGACCATCTTTACTACATCAAAATTGAGAATATACTGTCACTAAACCACCTATTTACAATACTACATGTGCTAGTAGTGAGAATGTCCTCAATCTTTTGGTATATTGCTCAATTCATTCATGAACATCATGACTGGTTTCCATCGGGCGAAGAATGCTCACTCGGAATGGTGGCTTGTCGAAATTGACATACCTCGTACTCTGACTCTTGATTCCATCTTTTCAGTTCATACTTATTAAGTTTAAAAATTAAATTATATATACAAATTATATAAAATAAATATATATATATATATATATATTCAAATTTTATATTTTCTATTATTTCACTCATTTTTACTCTAGTTTTTGTCATCGATAACATCTACGGTCCTAGAAATGTCATTCAACAATGACACGGGACTTTAGATGCGATTCGAACAGAGATTATAATCTTTTATTTTATTTGTTTTTACAATCTCATACTTTAGCTGTAGTAATCTCATAATACTATATCAATCAATGATTACTCACTATCTCATATCATTGATTGAGGGGAGAATATGCACCTTTAGTTGATTTAGTACATTGCTTAATTAATCATCTGCATTCTTATTTGTGTGCTTTGGCTATTGCATGCTATGTGGTGTTAATTTATGATTCTTGGTATGATAAAAGGTGGTTTGATATGTGATGATATTTTAGTCCATCTTTATCTTATAAATTGCTCTTTATGCGTGTTGCTATGCCATGCGAGTTGCTATGTTATATTGCGAGTTTTATGTTTTGCCTGTATGCGAGTTGCTTCGCTTTATATAGGGACTAAACGTGTCAACCTACTATTCCTGTGTACCTGATATGCGAGTTGCTTTGATAAGTAGAGGGACTAGAAGTGTCATCTCGCTATAACTATTTTCCTATGTATGCGGGTTGAGTGTCATGGTCAAATCAGTTTTCTTTCTTGGTCAAAACACGCATCTCGCAAAAACGTCTCTCTCTCAACTCTCTTGTAAGCGAGTTATCTATTGGAATTGTGTGTGGTAGGTAGTTAATGCTATCTGATCATGTTTATATTAACACTTTGAAATGATTTGTACTTAAACCATCTTTATCTTAACCCCTCTTCAGATCTTGTCCTCTCGTTCTCATCTTGATCAATTATTCAGACCCTAGGTTTGTATGTTTTTGATGAATTATTGCTGATTGTAGTCTTAGATGCATTCATTTAATGATATGACATATTTAGTTAAGGTCGGATAGATCCTTTTAATTATGTGTGTTGTGGGTGTCGAATGGGTAGGGTTAGGAAATTACTATTGGATTTGAGTGTGTTGATTGGCATTGTCATTTTACATGATTGTGACCTTGGTTGAATATATATTCGTGTTTTCGAGTGTTTAAGTGGGTTGCTCATGGAGTTCTTGTTAGCGGTACGGATAGAACTCTTGGATGCGAGTTGACATGTTGATTTATTAAAGATGTGCTTATATAGAGTTGTCGTTGATTATTATTGAGTGAGTTGCTATATGCGAGTTGCACATCATATATGCGTGTTCCCTTGCTATCTTGATATGACCATATTCAACGTATCCTATGCGAGTAGACTATGCGTGTTATCTTTCATCATATGCGAGTTGCCATATGCGACTTGCTTCATGTCTATAATGCGAGTTAGCGTATATTTGTTGACCATCCATTGTTTGACCAAAGCGAGTTGATGCATGAGAGTTGCCATATGCGACTTGCTTCATACTTTGTAATGTATGCGAGTTGACTATGATATTGAAGTATGCGTTACTCGTAGCCTAAGCGAGTTGATGGATGCGGATTTGCCATATGCTATGTATCTCATATATCTTGTAGTATGCATGTTGATTACCAACTGTTACTTATGTGTAGTGTGTTATGCGAGTTGCTCAAATTGTTCCAAAGCATGTTAGGTGTGTAATTTAACATATATCTTTGTCAATAATGCTTTTGGTATTATCTATTTTGATGTCTTCTCCCAAATGGTATCCTACACTCATAAGTTTCTACATACTAATCACATTTATCACGTGTCTGCATCTTATGTCTCCATATATGTCATATCCTTCTTTCTGAAACTCAAAATGTTGGGTCATAAAGTGGTCATAATATGTATCAGTGACCTAACCTAACAATTTTCCGGATATGGTTTTGTGTTGTATGTGTAACCGGATCTCAATGGCGACATCACATCCTCGATGTTCCTATACACTGCTGTCACTCGGAGATGAAAATTACTTCCTCGTGCAGAATGGGTGTCAATTGCTAAGAGCAACTGCTTCTTAGACGTAGATAGAGGGCAACATAATCCCTGTATTGTCTGGCTTCGACATCTTGAAGGATACCAACTTCTTTAATGCCTAACCAAGCGTGCTCTATCCATCCATCTATCGTATCAATTCGGAAAACAATTACTTGGGATAAGATAACTGCGTCATACTCGTGTAAGCTCGAAGACAAATGGTATGACATCTCGGTTGAAACACTCAGGGATGCTCTTCAGATCACACCAAGAAACCCTTCCAACAAATTCATCTCTCCACCCTCCATTCATGATATCTTAAACTTCGATGAATTGGGATACCCAAAAGAATAACCAAGATTTCATCACTCATCAATAAATATATCAACCCGGAGATCAATCATCACAATCCTCAACCTATGCCTAACCGGTAAAACATCGGGAATGACGAGTTCGAGCTTCATTATGCAGATCTGTGGGGAATAGTAAAGGGAAAAATATTGACTTGCTGAACATCGGGAAGAATTCATCTTGTCATTGGACACATTTATCTCTGACATAATTAACTCTGAGAATAAAGTCAAAGGAAGGAAAAGTCTTGGTAAAAGAGTGATTCCCAGCATCAGATTCTCAAAACTCATATCCATCATCGCTACAAACTCACCGATCAATTCACGTAGCAGTCGCGGCATGAAGCCGTGTTCGATTCTTGGAAATATTAAATATAGTGCGAGGATATGACAGGGAGATTTTGGTATGCCGGTTCCTTAAGCTTTGCTTAGTGATAGGATCAAGAATGCGATTACTTCAAGAGTTATGTAAAGCCCCGTCACAACCTCTAACATCCTGAAGTCCACTTCCACACAATCTAAATCTAAACAATCAGGAACCTCATACCCAAGTCTTCCCAAGAAAAACAATAGACCGATAGCTCTATCTAATGTCTCTCCTTCACAAAAGCAAAAAGGAGAAAAATAGATACTGGTAAGGGTCTGATGAGGGATCTAAGGTTCGGAAGACAGTGAGTTGATTGATGAAGACGAAGCTGCACTCCAACAAGGAATTCAGCAAAGCCTTGACAGTCACGAACGAGTCGCAAAGACCACCAGGTGGGAGTCACGATAGAGGCCGAGTCACAACTCGACAAATCAATCCGTTGCTCAAGACAAGGTAAAGGAATTGTTGGAAGAAACAGAACAAGCTGCACACATGCTGGAATATCTCTTCTCCACTTCCCAAAACAACAACCCGATTTATCCTCAAGAAAAGAGATGTTGTATCATCCTCTACACAAAGAGCAATCGGGATGGATACTGATGTGTGAAAGATCATTGAATCCCTGTGTCGATGCACGGAAGATGATCAGGAGACTCCTTTTCTGCAGAGATCCCGTGCTTGAAACATGAAGTGATAAATTGAACCGTCTAAGACCCACAGGGAACCTTGATCGAGTCTGAAGTACCCAGGAATCTTGAAGAAACAAACATGTCTACAGGATCTCTTTCCTCACTTAAGAATCTTGATACTGACTTCACATACGGTGACCAATTCTTAAAGACGGTCCCTCGAGACTTGAATCAGACAAGCAAACAAATGAAAAAGAAGAAGTTCAGTCCATGTTCTGGTTTTCAACAAGACTCTCATGTTCCTCCGATGACGGCTCCAAAGGTCTCCACTGCGACACATCTCCATCAATCACACCCGACTCGAACATGCTTTGACTACGCACTTACACAACCCAAACCCGATGAGCCCAATACATGTTTGTCACGTCAGTGATACTGTCACTCCACCTGCTCACCACCTCGTGCCTCCTCCTCCTATTAAAACAACAGAAGGAATGCTTGAAGAGGCCATGTTACGCATTGCAACTATTGAGAAACATTTTCCTATAGCTGCCAACAATCTTGATAGTTTCAAGAACGGAGAATCTTAATCTCAATGAAGTCGTCACAAAGGCAATAGAAGCGGATATTAAAGATGCAGTTGAATGGGCAATGAAGGTCCACTACTTCAGTTCAAAAATTTGCCGATCTCCGACAGAATCACTCTCTCAGAAAAAGAATGTATGACGGGGAAGCACTTGCATAGTAAACATAAGAAATTATACGAGCTCTTGAGGAATCCATGAGAACGATGATGATTGAACAGATTTGTGATGTTCGTGAAAGGGAGGCTAAGAAGAAAAGAAAAAGTTCGATGGATTCAAAAGATATGTCGGTCCAAAGTCACCACCACCACTTTGGTGGTGCGGGCACATCAGGAGTTGGAGGATCTTCGGAACAACCCTTCCGCAATGCAAACCCACCTTCACCACCACTAACAACTCAGAAACAAACCGGTACTTCAAGTGGTCAAAGGTCCAAAAGATGACTACCGCATGGACCACCGTCGACTCCCGGTTTACACCTACCCACCCTACTATTCCAGAAGAGCAAATAATAAATGAAGAATCTTTCGTGGCTCAAGAGTCTGAATCAGAAGATGATGACGCTTCTACCAAGCACAACCCCAATGTTCAGAAAGAAGATTGGTTGAATGCTATATTGAGGAAAACGCATCAATACTTCTAGAGCTACACCTTCAAAGGATGTTTCTAAAAGTTGGCTTACCCAAGAGAGACCTCATACACCAGAACCCTCATGGTCTATCCAGAGGCGACATGATGATCCACGATAACAACGGGCTACCATAATTTCTACAAACTATGAAACCCAGATGAAGGCTCTCACTTCATGTCACACTGGAGATATGGGAGCTTCATTAAAATGATTCGAACGAAGGAATCTCGTCCATCACTCCAAAGGATCTTGAAGGACAAGCTTTTGAAATTGTCAAGGTCTTTCACTCTGATAATGGCTCAATATCAGATGGAAGAGTGCCACAAGATGCTTAGTGATCAAGTCAGTGAGGAGATTAGCCACTTCAATATGAATAAACCTCTTCCTCTCGGTGGTGAACCTGGACAAATGACCATTCAGTCTAATTTCTTCTTCAACTGAGACCTGGACTATTTGTTTTCTTCCTTACTAACGAAAGACCAACCTTATCGATTCGAAGATGAAAATTGCGGCATACCCTGATCAGGGTCTTGAATAGATGGTACTGATCAATTCTGGTTGACAAGAACATGTATATGACATGACCTCTGCATGGTATTTCTCATGATGGTTCAAAAGAAAAGAAATTCTACATTGAAGGGTATGGAGAAAAGACGAAAAGGTGTTAGATCCAAGCTCGTATTCTAAGTGTTATAGTATAGAGATCTTCCCAATCCACGGCTATGATTACCTTAAGAAGATGGTTCTTGAGCAGACCAAAAAATATTATGTGATTGAAGAGAAAGACTTCAAGCACTTGATGCCCAATGATTTTGAAGATCTCTACCTTCTGAACCTACAAGGTCGCCTTAATCATCTTCCTGGTTAAGTAGAAGAAGGCTCTCAGTGCTTTGTCAATCTTTGGATCAGAGACTTGTTATACGTAAAAGGGTTGAGGATTTTCATAGGAATGAAAAGCTACAGACTAGGGTCAACCTTACAAGGACGCAATGGGATGCCTCAGGACATGAATTCCGTCCACGAATATAGAGTTCGGACACTCCTAAAATTTGTCATCTTCACCGACACATCGGGATACGCATGCTAATGAGATTGTGCGAGCTCTACAAATTAGGTGATGGCACTCTCAAGATGGTTGAAGAAGAACTAAACTAGAGTGAAAGAAATCAAAACGTCTGTAGTGGAACAAAACTAAATTCTGTCATGAGGATTTGAAGAGGTGTGAAGATTTCATTCTTGTCAGTGACTTAAGACTCAAATGATCTTCATAACCTTGGCTTTGTGGGTGGTAGACTTCGTGAAGGTCACCCATGCTTCTTTCAAAGAACTGAATGAAGACTTAACTGGGATATTGTTTTTTTTGTAAAATGTGGTGTATGAACTATGAACAACTATAATGTGTGTAATAGTGATAGGTTATGTATTGAGGTTTCCCTTTGTGTCTAAAAGGGAACCTCACTATTATCCAACGGATCAAATAAACGGACACATTTTTCTCCAACAAATGTTTTGTCTCATACATATTTAAATCACTTGAGATTCAAAATCTCAAAGGATTTGAAATTTTTGATCGGGGGGAAAATGTGATGTAAATGAAGATGATAAAAAATAACCATTTTTGTCTCAAGTGCATCTTGCTCTCTAATATGTGCTAAACTATTTCGAATCTGAAGCATATATTAAGAGGGAGCATTTCAAAACAAATTCAAACCTTCAAGGTACAAAGTTTTCCATGCTCTTATAAGGGTACCTTGATTATGTCAAGGTCTCTTTCCTCTATGTGTCAAAATGATTTCAAATATTCACACATATTGAGGGAGAATTTACCAAAAGAAAATCAATGCTTTTCCACAATTGTGATCAAGAAATTATTTCGAAGATCTCTTGCCTCCATGTGCTAAACAATTTCAAAATCATATGCACATGTTGAGGGGGAGCATTTCTAAATGATCAAAACTATTAAGGTACACAATGTTTTGATCTCGTATCACAAGTACCTTGTGTTAGATATTAACTTTTCACATACACATCAAACCATTAACACAAGGTAACGTATAAGATGGAATTCTAGTGAGAGAAAGTTAGAGGTTTAGGGAACTTAGTGAGAGAAAGTGAAATTATTATTATGAGCTCCAACTCTCTACCTTGGGAGGTAGAGAGTATTTATAGTCTTACATAAGCATACACACATGGGCTGTGGATCAGACATACAGTGGGTAAAGACTCGTCCGTCCTCCACGGTGTTACTAAACTAAATACTACTTAACTTAAAATAACTACGACTACGAGCTTTCTAACGATTACATATACTTGAGGCGACCGACTCTTTAATACCGGGAATTTCTAATTCCTAACAATCTCCCCTAAGGGAGGTCACCTCAATCATGCACTAAAATTACATTGAATACAAACAGATATGACATTAACAATTGTTCTTGCATTCTTGATGTAGTCCTTTGTTCCTAAGCTCGTAGTCATTGATTCTTCACATTGCATGTTTGGTTAATCCAAGTGGAGGTCTTTTCCTGATCCACGTGATAATAATGTTGAGCCACATTTGAGATCATCGACTAATAAAATCTCGATACATCCATTGTGGTGGTGGTATTATGTGATGTTGTGACTTTCGGACCGACATGCTCACATACTGGATCATGATATCTTCTCATCAGAGTAGCGGAAGCATTTGTTGAATCATGATATTGGCGGCGTAGCGAGAAGCATGGAGTGATAATATCAGAGTCATTGATGCACTAATCATGATTTCTTTTGAGATGAATGTGTTAAGTGAGCATGCGGCTATGGATTGACCGCTTCATTACGATCATTTGCAAGCGTCGGGGTGTACTGCATAAGCATTAGCAATAAAGCGCACAAGAGTGTCTTTGATCACTTTCGATGAATTGAGGTACACGGCCCACGGTTCCCCGTTGATCGATACAAGTCTTGCACGTGATCGGTATAATTCGAAGAATTTCCTTGAGGGTTTCGCGGTTGCTCTAGCGTTCTCAAACGGAACATCTCAAAGAAGACAACAATGGAGTGAACCGGCGAATTTGAGTCCAGCGATTGATGAAAAGATATTTGAAAAACAATCGTGTATTGCTCAATAGAAATTGTTTTTGCAATATGACGAAGGTTTTAATGAAAATCAATTATCAATCATAAAACACCTTTTGATTTGAAAAATTAGTACCGGTCGACGTGCTAATGAAAAGAGTTTTAAAGCACATAGACGGTTTTCAAAGGTATCCGTCAATCCATAACACTGAACGGGATTGATTCAAAAGAATGAATCATTGTTTACATTCGGTTGTCACATGGTTGGTCTGTATAATAGATCTCACATGCCACCTACCAGGAGCTTGTTAGATGTTGGCTCGAGAAGGCTTTCCATCTTCATTGTGAGTATGTTTGCATATCACTTTCGGATGTTACGGCAATACCACAAGGATAATGCGTGGGACTCAAGATATAATCTCTCTTTCCACATTGTGTGAAACAGAGAGTCTTCATTGAAAGTGTCCTAATGAGATTTATTGATGATCTTGTGGCTCTAGACTCAATTTGTGCATATTTGGATCCTTATGCGGGAGACTAGGGAGAGGGTCTCCTTCTTCAATATCAACAATCTCTAAGAAAGAGTCGATAGATAATGTCGGTTCCCGGTGAGAATGAAACAAGTCCTTTTAAGAGGAACTTGAGTGGTTTGGGAAGTTGAAGTGCAGTCGTCCTTTGGGTCCATGGCGTCTTGTCTTCAATACCGATGTTACCATCAGTAGCATATGAATTGAACCGGTTTCTGCCCTAAGGTTGAATAAATGGAGGGCTATTTGTTTTCACCCTTTTCTCATTCAATTCTTTTAATTCTTCAACCCCTGTGCTTCACGAGACTTCATAGCTAGAACCTTGTTGGGTTTATTCGATTACTAGCTCGGTCTCATCTGCACTCTTCCCATTCCTCATTTTCTCCTTTTATTATCATACCTAAGAACTCTACACTAACTAGTGGATAGTTCTGGGTAGATCCCTCGATTCTGGATCTTGGGAACAAAAAAAAACCTAACCTTATCATCCTTATATCACCGTACATAAAGTAAAGTTGGTTGGTCTATTTGGTATTGTTCATCGCGTTGGAACCAATTGAAAACCATTTGAAAATCAATTGAGATACTTGTGATATATTATCAAAGCATTTTGTACCTGAATTGTTTTTGATATTTTAGAACGAGAACTCCCCCTCAACATGTGCATCAAGTATTTGAAAATGTTTTGCACACGGAGGCAAGAGAAAAAATTAACTTCTTTGATTACCATTTTCTAAAAGATATCAACATCACTTCCCAAATCGAATCAAGTAGATAAAGCATTTTGGGAAGGATGAGATTTTCATGATTTTGCTCCCCTCAATATGTGCTTCTAGGTTTGAAAGGAGTTTTACACATACTAGAGGAACACGCATTGAGATAAATGATCACGTTTCAAATTATAGATGCTCCCCTCAATGTGCATGGAAAATTTGAAATCGTTTGTCACTACGGGAGGCAAACATGCTAATCACTTAGAAACCATTTACCGAATTATCGGTTTAAATCCTATTTAAATCACAACTTCTTCCCCGATCACAATTATTAAAACATTTGAGATTTGTGATCTCTGTTGATTTAAATTGATTTTGAAAGCTTTTAAGGAGAATTGTGACTTGATTATGGCGTTTTAGCGATAAGGATCGATGTTGAGATTTTAATCTCCATTGGTTAAACATGCATGTACATCTTTTGAAAACAATTTAATGCCAAATAACTTTTTAATTTAATTGAAATCATTCTCCCCTCAATCAATGACATAGGTTGTTGATTGAGAAGAGTTACAGACAATAAGTCCGATGATTATCAAAAATAGAGACCGAGTTATTTTTCAAAGCATTTAGTTTTCAGAGATAAATGTTATAGTATCAGAGCATGGAATTTGAAAACATGGTAAAACATGGCTCTGTTCTTTCTTTTAAAACCGGTTATTGCCTGAAAATGACAATAAACCATTGTTTCTCTTTCTCTCAAACATAATTTTTGATTTTTTTTTTTTAAATTCGAACAACATCTAAAGTCCTGTGTCATTCTTTGAATGACAGCACAAGAACCGTAGATATTATGAACTGAGAAAAACATGACAAAAGACAATATTTTTTGAAGATTTTTCGATTTTTTCAAATTTTTATGGATTTTGAAAGTTTTATATTTTTTCTATTTGGTTTTATAGGGTTTTATAATTTTGTATTTTGTTTTTCGAATAAATATTTACAAGAGATAAATTAGTTTAAGAGAATGATGAAATGAGTACCAAGATAAAGATATCGTTCAGCACGTTGTAGAAGAAAGGAATCAACATCTCTTAAACTTTTAAGCCACAAAGCATTCGAGGCTTATAAGAAAATCGTCTGGACATGAGCCTTCTCAATTTGAATCTTTGGTAGCTTCCCCTCCAAACCGACAAACATCGAATAAAGACCATTTCCCTAAGAAGTATAGTTGAATACAAAGCGGTCTCATTGATTGAAGCTCAGCACCATGAAGAACACGAGAACACCGAAGTAACAAGTTGAAACATTGATCGTCTCAGTGGTTATCAAATCCAGATTAAATTAGACCGATCACATGAACCTGCTGTGCATCCCGATGTACACCTTACTCTTGAGATTGACCGAGTTGTCTATTTGGGGGAACAATATATCAACATCTTCATTTTACCAAGTGCATTCCAGTTATATAACATATAACCAATCAGCCATAATGTACTGTACCCAACAAGAGAAGAGACGATGACATCCATGTAACATGTTGAGTCACTAATCATCTCTGTGGATGTCAACTCTGAAATAATAAGCGATTAGCTCGATCAAGTGAACATGTTGTGCATATAACCGAAGCACTTTATATAAACCGCATTATATAAGATGTCGATATAAGCCATTATCATCTCACGTTCCAAATATTCTTCTCATTTTCTTCCAAGGTGAACTTGAAGTAACATAATATATCCATAAACTTGAAATCTTGTAAGAAGAACTCAAATAGCCCAAATGAATCTGTGAGAATCAAGCGCTACATAAACTCTCTCGACTATCTTTATCAACCCATATGTAGACAATTTGAAGTGACCCTTTGTTTAAGAAAAAACCAATATACCAAACTTGGCTGGTCGAATTCCCGTATTTGTGTCTTAAGCTTGCACTTAAAGATGGAAGAGCGATTATTAGAATTTATGCACCAAACAAATCTCTTAAGTACTCAATACTCAATTAAAGTATGAGACATTAACACCTCTTGCGATTATCCACAACGCGTAATATCACGCGTGACCTTTAGTAAAACAACGTAACTCCTAATAGTGATAGTTAACAGTCTTCAACCATCCACCTCGATTGCTGGTAACTAGATAACCCAAGACTTCAACTCTAATTCTTAAGCTCGAGCAAGTTATCAAATAAATCACGCCTTTGTGAACGTCAACTTCAACCTCAAATAAGTGATAAAAGAGTAACTTCTAAGTAATCAACTTGTGTCAAATGCCCAACATGTGAATAAACATACAACCGGATGTACATTCACCTTGAATGAACGGAACAAATGATGCTTCAACATCAATGTATTCTTCCTAAAAGTATTCATGTAGAGACTGATCTGGAGGATACACCAATAACCGGCGGATGAGGTAGACAATTTCCTTGAAGTTCATGTGGTTGATTTATAGCATGCACGATGTGAGGAACAATAATCCATGAAGATTTGGCAAAGGAATACCAAAAGAGTGGATCATTATTCATGAACAATAATCCGTGAAGATTTGGCAAAGGAATACCAAAAGCGGATCATTATTCATGAGTGCAACTGCAATATTATGATAATCATTATCAACGCCTTGAGGAATAGCGGAGATAGGGATTTTTTGAGTAGTCTTAGTTGTACTTCTTTGATGATCATCAAACATATCTTGAACTCATGAATCACATAGTCTTTGATGATCATCAAATATTATATGGTTGTAAATACTCATCATACATATCTTGAACCAATGAATCCCAAACAATAAATCCCATTTATCCATTAGAGTGAAACATTAGGCGTTGGAGGAGAGTCATAAAACTTTAAGTCATTATAACCATTATTCAAACATCCATCATCATTTAGTGTATTCATTCTTCTCCCCCTCAAAATTGCATCGAAGTTGCCATTTTTAATTTAGCAAGTGAATAAGAATATACATTAATGAATGTAGATCCATTTGATGGCTGAATGAGCATGGGAGAAACATGAAGCTTGTTGATGAAGAATGTCGATGAGAATGGTCACAAACATGAAGATTTCTCTTTACGAAGATAAAAGCGCCTTGAAGCATACACTTTTCTTTTCTTTGAAGCGGGGCCTGAAGTGTTATGCGGTTTTCCATAATAATGATGAAGTGCAGGGCTGGCTGATGTGACGACGTCATAATGATGAAGAACGAGGCTGAACTGTGTGAGCGACGTCATTGTTTAGAGCCGTTATATGTTTAGAGCGCCCGAATCCAAATACCAAGGGACGATTTGTACGACCGCTTTGGACAACGAGACGAAGACAATTGGAAACATTGGATCCCCCGTGCTTATGGGGTCCTTTTGGTTGCACAAACAATCTTTGAATCGGCGAGAAACCTAGGTGCAATGTCATTGTCACTAGGAGCTAAACTAGTAGAAGCATCGGACTTAGTCGAGGGACATTTTGTGCTTAATGGGATTGTTCTACCAGTTGGCTTCCAAACCTTTACAGGCACTACTCTAGGCATAGTGGATCTAGTTAAGGGGCAAGGTTTGCCATTCGTGAATATTCGACTGTTGGCTTCCGAAATCCTACATTGGTAAAACCTTCCCTGTAGGTTTCCGAGTTATATCTTTTAGCTCTCCAAATTTCTTACTGGGTTATGAATCTTAGACCTCGGAAATAACACATCACATTTATCATGATTACCAGAAATTAAACATTTTTTGCATGTTTTGCAGACGGCATAAGGCCTCGAATTAATTTTAGTAAGCTTAGAGCTAATACTAGAACTAACAGATTCTTTGTTCAAATCAAATTTCTTGTCCCTATGGTGTTCTTTCACTTCCTTATCATGAACACTTTTAGTTTGCGTAATCCTATCCTTCTTTGCATAGCTTCTAGGTTTTGACCGCTAACTTTAGTGTCAATCTTAACATCTGTAGAAGTAGCGATGGGAACATTACATGGCTTCACTACTTTCTGCATTCTGGTCTAGAAGTCTTTGGGATCAAATTCTAGGAGGCACATCACGGGTTGCTTGCTTGAATTTAGATATGGAACAAGGCATATCAAGGGTCACATGCTTGGCTTTAGGCATAGAACGGATTTCTTGTTTGGCACTAGGCATAGAACAAGGCTTCACTACTTTGCCTTTTTCACCTAAGGGTTTTGGACATGTTGCAATTACACATTCAAGCAGCTCTTGAGATCGTTTGGCACAGGCAAGCAAACCTAACTTCACTATCAAGAGGTTTGTTAATGAAATCCTCTTCGACAATCACACGGAGACATTCTAGACTATCCTTAAGGTGAGCACAGTAGTCATGAAAAGCATGTTCATTATTCCTAAGATGAGGAGGAATATATTTAAGCATCCTGATGTATTTGCAATCTAAGGGTGATTTTGAGACAACATTCTTATTGAAAACAAGTGGCGGTTTCCCATTTCCACGACTTCCAGATTCTCAATTTCCTTTTGTAAAGACGTTATTTTTCGTTGTTTTGGTCACGGGTGACGTTTATTGAATCATATAACTCTTTAAAATGTCGTTTAACCTTTTCATTTTCTTCTAGAAAACTTTCGTTTTCCTTTTGTAAAGCATTTACTAGGTTTTGAAGATGAAACGTTTGAGAATTCGAAGAATCTAAAGGAGAAGGCATTTGGGAGCCTGTCATATTGTTCTTTTGACCCTTTAATTGAGAAATTTGGGCTTTCAACTTTCGATCGTGTTCATGAGCTTGAATCTGTTCATCCGTTTGTTAATTTGAAAAACTGCATCAAACTCTGGAGCATCTGAAGATGTCTTGATATTTGAAGTTTTGACATTTTCTTTGAGATGTTGATATTTGAGTTGTAAATTAAAATGCTCAACTTCTAGTTTAGAAAAATTTTAACAAATTGTCGTGATCATCGGTTCAATTTTCTCGTTTAGTTTAGAATTAGTTTTTCAAGCTCAATGACACGATCATGGGAGACTTTCAGGGCCACAGATAGTTCATGAAATTTGGAAGCATTAATAGAGCAATTTGAAGCGGTGAAAAAGATATCTTGAGCAACACATTCAATAATAAGAGTCTCATTTAAGGTATGCAAGTTCTTCCTCTCAATCTCATTATATTTTAGTGCACGCTCATAATCACTAACTTCAACTACCATTGCATCAAATTCCTTTTCCATTTCTTTAATATCGATTTTGTCCCCTTTTTAAGACTCTCAAAATGATCTTTTAGTTGTTTATAGAAAGGCATGACCTCAGTTAAATAACATTCTTTCATTTGCTCAAAACCCTTTCCCCTTGATTATCCCGATGGGTGTGATCCTTTTATTACAAGTTTTCTCAAAATCGGTAAATAGTTGAAGAATAACATATTGACTGATTAAGGTCTTGCTCTTAGTGGCAATAGTTCTAGGAACTAAATGCATTGGTGTATTTGGAGGATACATTAAACTTTAGGGAATTTCCTACAAGGGATTCATTTCAACAAGATTTTCGACTTTTTGCAAGTCCATATCCTTTTTCGGAACACTTGAGGGTCAATAGAGTCTTACGCTTAAACATGTTTAAGGATATCCAATTTTCCTTAGTGTAATCATGGGGTTTTATCGTTATCTTGTTCTTTTTACACTCAGGATCTTCTAGCTTCTTATTCATTTCCTCCCTAGTGACTTCATCTGATTTCTTATCTTCCTCAGTGCACTCAGCGCAACTAGGTTTGTCTAGGCTTAAGGATCTCATTACCATCATACAGTACCTTATGAGCATTTCTAGCCTTTTAATTACCTCTGGATTAGGTTCCTCAACAAGGGGAATGCTATGCTTATCGCTTAAGACTCTATGCTTAGTGATCATGTGAGCAGTCTGAATGGTATTCCCTTGTACGTACAACTTATTTTCAAGCTTGTTTTTCAAAGTTTTTAGATTGGAAAAATCATTCAAAAGTTTTGATTCCTTAGCCTTGAATTCTTGCTTAAGCATTTTAACATTTTCTTGAAGTTCGTGTTTTTGCTTAGCAGTTTTAGAAAGCTTTTCTTGTAAGAGTTTAACTCTTGTTTTAATACTTCTTCTCTAAACCTACTTTTTCTAATAGTTGTATGCGTATTTGGACATCCATTTCCTGCTCACGGGTGGTCAACTCAAACTTAGCACTCTGTTCATAAATAGCAACCTGATCCTTATATATGTTAAGCTCAGTGGTAAGGGAATCATCGAACAATCATCACGTACTCATGCAGTTCATAATCATCATTTTGAGTAGAAGATGCACAACTAGGTACAATAGAAACATCCATGCAACACCTCGAGCATTGACATGCCAGTGGTGGCGGGTGCATCTCTATCTTGGGTACATCCGAAGCTTCCATGGAGCGTTCCTTTGCATTAACTTGCGGGTTGTGTGCGGTGCCTCTCTCTCTTGTGAATTTGAGCGAAGATTCCATTTTCCATTATCCGACTCATCATTTTGTTGTCATGACATTACGCATTCAGCAACACCCCGATTCTTCAACATATACATTACCCAACTTATCACAACAATCTTTCAACGCACTGACACTCATTCCGTCTTCATTCTTTTGGCGAATTCTTCAATGTACTTTTCACATTATCCATGAGTTGGATAAATGTCTCAATGATATATTCTGAATTTCCATTCCAAGTATGTTTTTGAAGGAAATTCAGTCAAGTGTTGATAAATGTCTATTTGAATATTCCCCTTGATGAATGGTGAAATTGTTTGTAGATTACTTGAAACTGCCTTTGGAACCATCCTTTTGAACCTCTTTATTGGTAAGTTGCAGCTTTAAGTGTTCTAAGTTCAACGGCAAGCTTCTTGTCAATGTAGGTAAGTCTGGCGTAGGAAAAGAGCACTACATGTTGATCCC
>OU343219.1:179110362-179171625 GCA_910596185.1 Chrysanthemum makinoi | reverse complement strand
GAGAAACATAAGGCCTAGGAGGTTGATGACTACCAGTAGGATGAGGGACTGCATGATAGGCATTATCTTTCTTAAACTCAGGAGGTGTGTCACTAACTGATCCCTCATTACTAGATGTGTCTACATAATTAATGAGTTCATCATCACTGGTGGTTATATCCTCAAAATCACATTCATCCTGATCACTAGGTGGGTTTTCTATGTTATTAAAATACATACCAAAACCTAGGCCAGTTTTAATATAAGCTCTTCTCTGTTTTTCAACATAAGTGACATGAGAAAGACCTGATTGTCCCCAAGCATTAAACTTTTCTAGTAATTCATCTCTCTCCTTAGTTAATTTCTCAATTTCAGAGATCTTATAGTTTAACTTCCATTCACTTAATTTCAATGATAACCTGTTGTTCATACTTTTATGCCCAAGCCATTTCATTATTTTCATGTGTTATAATTTTGGCTTCCATGGACTCTAAAGTTATTTGATAACCTGCTACCTCGGACCTAGCCTTTATCAGTTATCTCTTTCAGCCACATAACTATTCAGTTACTTTTTATAAAAGTCATGACAATTGGAACATACCTCAGAGATGGGGGTGAACTTGGTGAAGTAGCCATCATAGCAAGCGAAATAGATCATCTTCACTCTCCATGCTCCATCAAAACTTCCAAAACCATCTTTAGACTCCATACAGCATGTCCAGGTTCCTCATCAAAGATGTGCTCCAATCAAATTCTTCCATTGAATCCTCCCAGCTACCATCAAGAAGGTTGTTGGTTCATCATCAAATTCACACTCAGTCCAACCTCTGATAAACTCTCTTGAGCCCAAAGCTTTTGTTTCATAATAGGGATTTCTTTCAACTCTAGCTTTGGTTTTCTCACATCCATCCTGTTTGCTTGATATTTAGCAAACCTGCACTCCCTTGCAAAGTGTCCAGTCTTTTGACATTTGAAGCATTCAATTTTGGATTTGTCAAAAGTAATACCCTGTTTTGGTTTGAAGTCAAAGTTTTTCTGTTTTTCTTCATATACTTCTTGATCCTTGCAGTGATCATAGCAACTTGCCACATGATATCAATTTCTTCAAGAGCATCTTCTTCAATCTGTGAGAGATCTTCTTCATAAGTGACAGGTAGAGAAGCTTGTTGTGCAAAGAAAGAGCACACAACTTCATCTGAGTGGAGAGTATGTGTTGGTGTGGGTGCTGAGCAAAGTAGGGGTAGTATGACACGTACTTTGAGCAACAGTACTTTGAGGGGGAGAAGCAGTACTTTTAGTAGAAGTGTTGCCCCTCTTTTCAGATGACACAAAAGCAATACTATGTGACTTTAAGCTTGTTTGGCCATTCATCTCATGCTCATACACATTCAGATGATTGTAGAGATCATCAAAGTCCATAACATCCAGTCCAGGTTGTCCTCTGATCATTGTAGCTATTACATGCCATGTCGATGACAAACTCCTTAAGAACTTAAGATTAGCATCTTCAATGAGAGACATCTGCTTTGTATAGCTCCAACATCTGAGAGAAGATTTTGGAATCTGTCATAGGCACATCAAGGCTTCTTTTTCTCCAACGTAAAGGTTTCAAACTTTGCTTTAACATGATCTCTGTGCATCTTCTTGGAAGCATCATTACCTCCAAATCTAGTTTTGAGAGCAGCCCAAAGTTGCTTGGCATCTTTAGCATCATGAAATTTGAGTTGGTGTCCATCGGAATAGCGACAACAGTATGTTGAGAGCCTTCTCTGATTCCTTAGTGTTCTGCTTGTAAGACTGGTTTGGGTGGTTTAGGTTGTCCAGGAACCTCTATAGGGTCTGGAACTACTTCATTGCTATTAACAATCACATTCCATAATGCATGATCTGTGATTGCAATATACTGCCTCATCTTCATGCTCCATAGATCGTATTCGCCCTTCTTAATGATTGGAATCCTTAGTGAGGTGATGGAGGGGGTGGAGCACTTTATCGACATCTTTAGGGTTTTGTTATTTAACTAGGTTCAAACAATTTCTTCTTAGTCAGAGTTTCCACACAAGCTCGATACCACTTGTTATCGGAGCTCAACCAAACTAACTTAAATGGCTTGTTAAGGGTTTAATAACTTCGGATAAATCCTAAGCTATTAACAATGAACACTTGAGTAATCTTTATCATGTATGCGGAATTTACTTAACAAAGCTAAGAAGAATATAACTTTATTAATAACTCTAAAACACTAAATATCGAACTCTCTAAAACTCTAATATTGATCGTACTTTAGGATTCTAAAACACATATATCTAATATCAATCTAGGGGTTCTTTTATAGGCTCAAGGATAACCCTAAACGATTTACAATTCTTATCCTTGTGCGTCAAGTAAACAATACATAAAAAGTTCTAGATAAACATTACTTTTTATCTTTAATCAATTATAACCGACTTTAAATTTACAGTACTTTCATGAATAAGCAGTACTTTGACTTTTACTTACAGTACTTTGACTTCTTGCAGTACTTTGTCTTTCTGCAGTACCTTGTCAATTTTCAGCACATTAACTCTTCAGTACTTTAACTTTTTGTATCCCAACATACTTGTTTTAGTGTTTTATGTGAAAATGTGAATATGTTAGAAACTATTAGTTCAAACCATTTACGTATTTTATTTGTTTCGTTAATATGATTTTACGTTTGTTATCGACAAAACATTAGAAGATCGTAAAATAAAAATAAACGTTTTTACGGCTTATTTGTATTAACAATCTCCCCCTTTTGTTGATGACAAAACATAAAATTATTTTAAGAAAAAGCTAAAATTAGTAAAGTTTGATTTGTAGTTTTTACTTTCTTCTCCCCCTTTTTGTCGAAACAAAAAGTGTTTGAAGAAAAGCAACTCATCGTTTTTAAGAAAAACATGTGAAAGAAATAAAAATAAGAAAAAAAAGATAGAGAGCAAGTAACGAGAAATGATCTCGTCTTTACTCCCCCTTGACGAGTCCATCCCTATGTAAAGGCGTCAAGTAAGTGATACTAATCTAGTTTGTTTGCAAATAAGTTTGCAAAAGATTTCGTTGAAGAGACGAATGTGCTCCCCCTTGATGATTGCAATTTTGAAATGGGATGTCACAAAATGCAAACCTAGTATTGCAAGTAATTTGCAATATATTGCTTTGACATAAAGCTCCCCCTAGCTTTAGGATGTCAAAGTCTTCATGTTGTAAATTGAATAACTACAAAACAAAGGTTAGAAAGCAAGTATAATTCACAATTTCCTGCAAATGTGGTCCAAGTTAGTAGTAAATAGCTTTCTGTCTCACGGATCCCGCGGTTCCCTCCTAGTAGGGATCCGTCTAGGCAATTCTAAGGGATCCGTATTAGCTGTTTAATTTCAGCAAAGGTAATATAACAAGTAATGTTATCACAAAAATGAGATATGAATACAAGGTAATCATATGCTCAGAAAAATAACAAGTATCATGTCATTCCATTTAATAAAACTAGAGTTATGATATACATGACTCTAAAAACTAAGAAAAGTAGAAAATACATGACTAGTAATTTCTAAACTAACTATAGCTTGATGCTAGGACACCACTAAAATCTTCTAGCTCAAGTTTTGTTTAGGTTTGATCTCGTCGAAACGTTCGAGGAGATGATAGAACATGAAACGTTGGTCTTATCGTACTTCATGTATCAAACTTTCAACATGTTGACAATGATAGCAATCTTTGTCATGGCTAGGTAGTGGTGGTGGAAGAAATGAAATAGCTTGACGCGAAGGATCAAGTGAAGCGGCTTGTGGAGCTTTAAACGATGGAGGGATTGGTGGAGGCACATTTGAGAATGGCTCGACTAAGAATGATGGTGGTGGTAGAGAAGTGTCAGCTTCCATATGATCGAGTGGTTGACTTTGATGATTTCTCATAATCCAAATGGGATTATATGATGGAAACGGCGAAAAGGGAAGCCGAGCAAGTGTTGACTCAACACCTTGATTTTGTACCATTATTCCTCCTAATGAGGAAAATGTTGTCGGCGAAAGCGGATGAGACGGCCTAGGAGGCAAGTCCTCTAAATTGTAGAGGTGTGGTGATGATAGTGGGGATGTAAATGAAATAGCTCTAGGAACCAATGGTGATGGTTTAGTGGAGATGATATTGTTTGGCCTAGGAGGTATGGTGGTGTTTGGCATAGGTAGTTTTGTCGGTACTATCCTTTTAGGAATTGGTTTGATTGGATGATGAAGGATCCTATAATTTGTTGGCTTGACCGGAGATGATTTGGTTGAAGAGATTTCGTGTATAACACGAGCGTTTTTTATGGGTGGTTCTTTGGTGGATAGGTTACTACTCGGGGTTTTCCTCATGATGAAATGATTTCAAGAGGTTACAAGAGCTGGAAGTTAGGATGAGAGTGATGACTATGGAGGTCCTAACAAAGTGGTTTATAAACCAAGAGATTTGGCAAGTGCATTTAAGCCTTAAGCCACTAGGATTCATTGGAATGTGATGATTAACATGCACAAGAGTCAACTTCAGAGGTTGTACTAATCTAGGAACTCATTTAAGATGAGATGGAGTGTTTGAGTTAGGAAGATGAGTTGAAATGATTGTTTTAGCAAGATTTGACATAAACTGTCACCCAGATCCCACGGTTCCCTTCTCAGAGGGATCCGTCTAGGCTAATCCTAGGGATCCGGCTTTCAGCAGTTATGAAAGAGTGGAAATGATGTTTCTAAGATCTAAGACCTATAACATCTTGAGTGTTTCAGTCCTCCTAAGTGTTTTTAAATGAAGGGGTGCTTAAGTACTTGAAGGTAATGAATGATGTAGCTAATGATTGTCTTTTATGGAAGGATTTGGAACTTTCAAGAGTACCAATGGATGAGCAAGGATGACACTAAAGATTTAGAGTGTCAATTGAAGCTAAATGATCCTAGAGATCAGGTTGTGACTTAGGATAGTGTTTTGGAAAATATCTTAGAAGCTTTGAGATGGGAAAAAGTAGAGTTTGATCAACTTTGATCAATTTTGAGGTAAGGATGATTTATGGTCAATTTTGCCATAATCGAAAGATTTCTAGGGCTAAATGTGAGGGATCAAGTAAAAAATGAAGTGTGAGTTTGAGAGCGAAAGAGAGATGGATTAAAAAAAATGAAGCCGTAGATCTACAAGCGTTTTAGAGTATGATCTAGGTGAGTTATGTGTGAGTAGGAAAGATCAACCTATCTTGATAAGGACTTAATTTGCCTTAAAACACTATGTTTAGCTTAGTGTGAGGTGTTCTAAGTATTGAAATTAGAAACTAATGATCTCTACAGTAAGCATGCATGTATACAAGTAAAACATGCTAAGTACAGCATGTAGAAATAGCACATAAGCAATCAAATGAGATCCAGCTCACAAATAACACACATGTTAAACAAACTTTTAGCAAGCGCTATTCAAGAAGCTCAAAATAGATTTATGATCTAGATTAGTAAATTGTTTGTATTAACAATGGCGTGCAAGGTATATGTCAAGAAATGAAAGAGTACATGATGGTGTTCAAGACAATAGAGTTGTGAGGTGCTAGTTCAGGACAATCCTAGACTTCATTTAGAAGGTGGAGTTGTTGTTTTGGTTTAGTGAAGGTAATGAACTAAGTATAGTTATTACGAATGGTGATTAGTGTATAATGAACTTCGTCCATGAAGTCATGTAGCTCTTCTCGATCAAAGCAAGATAATCGCTTGATGAGGCAAGTGGTTGTGATTAACTAAAAGAAAGATCAATTTCACAACTTGTTTGATTAGTAATCCTATGACAATGCAAAGTATTTCCATTGTATACTTACTTTAGGAAAACATAGGAGTATAGATTTCTCAAGTGAGAGAATGAATATGAGACTATTACTAGCGGTGCTCACTTACGGCTAAACACGACCATTTTTATGGGCGATTCCACATACCCAACTTCTATCAAGGAAGCAATTCAACCGTTAGGTCAAATTGAGTTTCTAGTGCAATAAGTTCTCCAGTATTCATTCTCAAGTTAGGAAAATTTATATTCCTATAATGGCCTAACGAAGAGTAACAATGATGATACTTTGCTTCGTTTTTATTAATATTATACTTAAAACATCTATGGTGAGGAAGGTGTAATAAAAAAATTGTCCATATGGTGAAAAAAATGGTTGGATGAGCTAGTTCAACATATGTTGTTGGAAAGCTTGAGTTTGGACTTTCGGATATGAACAATTATATTTGCGTTGCAAAATAGTTTACTTGAGTATATTGGATGAAATAATCAAGTTGTTAATCCTACTATGAAGCTTGGAGAGCGATCATGAAAAGGAAGGCGGGAGAGTACATCATCAACACATGTGTAGGTTATGATCCGATGTACTTTCTTGTTGTTTTTAGAAAACGATACAAAAAAAAATATGAAATCAAGAAATCATATAAGCACACAAAACATTTATTTTGCACACATGACAAACTCAATAAGAAGCCATTTAGTATATTACATGTTTTAAACATTTTTCAACTTATATGACTTATCTAAGTTTTTAAACTAACATTTTCGACACACCTAGATGTCAAAGCACATTGATTAGGAAAATATTACTAACTCGACAAAAAAGAGAATGAATAGCAAGGTGAGGAAACCACATATGTTATTCAAAAAAACAAGCACAAAAACTATTTGAGATCTTCTAGCTCAAGTTTTGTTTAGTTTTGATCTCGTCAAAACGTTCGAGGAGATGATAGAACATGAAACGTTGGTCTTCTCGTACTTCATGTATCAAACTTTCAACATGTTGACAATGATAGAAATCTTTGTCATGGCTAGGTAGTGGTGGTGGAAGAAATGAAATAGCTGGATGCGAAGGATCAAGTGAAGCGGCTTGTGGAGCTTTAAACGATGGAGGGATTGGTGGAGGCGCATTTGAGAACAGCTCGACTAAGAATGATGGTGGTGGTAGAGAAGTGTCAACTTCCATATGGTCGGGTGGTTGACTTTGATGATTTCTCATAATCCAAATGGGATTATATGATGGAAATGGTGAAAAGGAAGCCGGAGCAAGTGTTGACTCAACACCTTGATTTTGTACCATTATTCCTCCTAATGAGGAAAATGTTGTCGGCGGAAGCGGATGAGACGGCCTAGGAGGAAAGTCCTCTAAATTGTAGAGGTGTGGCGATGATAGTGGGGATGTAATAAGCTCTAGGAACCAATAGTGATGGTTTAGTGGAGATGATATTGTTTGGCCTAGGAGGTATGGTGGTGTTTGGCATAGGTAGTTTTGTGGGTACTATCCTTTTAGGAATTGGTTTGATTGGATGATGAAGGATCCTATCATTTGTTGGCGGACCGAGATGATTCGGTTGAAGAGATTTCGTGTATAACACGATCCTTTTTCATGGGTGGTTATTTGGTGGATAGGTTACTACTTGGGGTTTCCTCATGAGATGATTTCCAAGAGGTTGCAAGAGCTTAAAGTTAGGATGAGAGTGATGACTATGGAGGTCCTAACAAAGTGGTTTATAACCCAAGAGATTTGGCAAGTGCATTTAAGCCTTAAGCCACTAGGATTCATTAGAATGTGATGATTAACATGCACAAGAGTCAACTTCAGAGTTGTACTGATCTAGGAACTCATTTAAGATGAGATGGAGTGTTTGAGTTAGGAAGATGAGTTGAAATGATTGTTTTAGCAAGATTTGACATAGACTGTCACCCGGATCCCACGGTTCCCTTCTCAGAGGGATCCGTCTAGGCTAATCCTAGGGATCCGGATTTCAGCAGTTATGAAAGAGTGGAAATGATGTTTCTAAGATCTAAGATCTATAACATCTTGAGTGTTTCAGTCCTCCTGTGTTTTTAAGGGGGTGCTTAAGTACTTAGAAGGTAATGAATGATGTAGCTAATGATTGTCTTTTATGGAAGGATTTGGAACTTTCAAGAGTACCAATGGATGAGCAAGGATGACACTAAAGATTTAGAGTGTCAATTGAAGCTAAATGATCCTAGAGATCAGGTTGTGACTTAGGATAGTGTTTTGGAAAATATCTTAGAAGCTTTGAGATGGGAAAAGTAGAGTTTGATCAACTTTGATCAATTTTGAGGTAAGGATGATTTATGGTCAATTTTTCCATAATCGAAAGATTTCTAGGGCTAAATGTGAGGGATCAAGTAAAAAATGAAGTGTGAGTTTGAGAGCGAAAGAGTGATGGATTAAAAAAAATGAAGCCGTATCTACAAGCCGTTTTAGAGTATGATCTAGGTGAGTTATGTGTGAGTAGGAAAGATCAACATATCTTGATAAGGACTTAATTTGCCTTAAAACACTATGTTTAGCTTAGTGTGAGGTGTTCTAAGTATTGAAATTAGAAACTAATGATCTCTACAGTAAGCATGCATGTATACAAGTAAAACATGCTAAGTACAACATGTAGAAATAGCACATAAGCAATCAAATGAGATCCAACTCACAAATAACACACATGTTAAACAAACTTTTAGCAAGCGCTATTCAAGAAGCTCAAAATAGATTTATGATCTAGATTAGTAAATTGTTTGTATTAACAATGGCGTGCAAGGTATATGTCAAGAATGAAAGAAGTACATGATGGTTCAAGACACTAGAGTTGTGAGGTGCTAGTTCAGGACAATCCTAGACTTCATTTAGAAGGTGGAGTTGTTGTTTTGGTTTAGTGAAGGTAATGAACTAAGTATAGTTATTACGAATGGTGATTAGTGTATAATGAACTTCGTCCATGAAGTCATGTAGCTCTTCTCGATCAAAGCAAGATAATCGCTTGATGAGGCAAGTGGTTGAGATTAACTAAAAGAAAGATCAATTTCACAACTTGTTTGATTAGTAATCCTATGACAATGCAAAGTATTTCCATTGTATACTTACTTTAGGAAAACATAGGAGTATAGATTTCTCAAGTGAGAGAATGAATATGAGACTATTACTAGCGGTGCTCACTTACGGCTAAATACAACCATTTTTATGGGCGATTCCACATACCCAACTTCTATCAAGGAAGCAATTCAACCGTTAGGTCAAATTGAGTTTCTAGTGCAATAAGTTCTCCAGTATTCATTCTCAAGTTAGGAAAATTTATATTCCTATAATGGCCTAACGAAGAGTAACAATGATGATACTTTGCTTCGTTTTTATTAATATTATACTTAAAACATCTATGGTGACGAAGGTGTAATAAAAAAATTGTCCATATGGTGAAAAAAATGGTTGGATGAGCTAGTTCAACATATGTTGTTGGAAAGCTTGAGTTTGGACTTTCGGATATGAACAATTATATTTGCGTTGCAAAATAGTTTACTTGAGTATATTGGATGAAATAATCAAGTTGTTAATCCTACTATGAAGCTTGGAGAGCGATCATGAAAAGGAAGGCGGGAGAGTACATCATCAACACATGTGTAGGTTATGATCCGATGTACTTTCTTGTTGTTTTTAGAAAATGATACAAAAAAAAATATGAAATCAAGAAATCATATAAGCACACAAAACATTTATTTTGCACACATGACAAACTCAATAAGAAGCCATTTAGTATATTACATGTTTTAAACATTTTTCAACTTATATGACTTATCTAAGTTTTAAACTAACATTTTCGACACACCTAGATGTCAAAGCACATTGATTAGGAAAATATTACTAACTCGACAAAAAAGAGAATGAATAGCAAGGTGAGGAAACCACATATGTTATTCAAAAAAACAAGCACAAAAACTATTTGAGATCTTCTAGCTCAATTTTTTGTTTAGTTTTGATCTCGTCAAAACGTTCGAGGAGATGATAGAACATGAAACGTTGGTCTTCTCGTACTTCATGTATCAAACTTTCAACATGTTGACAATGATAGCAATCTTTGTCATGGCTAGGTAGTGGTGGTGGAAGAAATGAAATAGCTGGATGCGAAGGATCAAGTGAAGCGGCTTGTGGAGCTTTACGATGGAGTATTGGTGGAGGCGCATTTGAGAACAGCTCGACTAAGAATGATGGTGGTGGTAGAGAAGTGTCAACTTCCATATGGTCGGGTGGTTGACTTTGATGATTTCTCATAATCCAAATGGGATTATATGATGGAAATGGTGAAAAGGAAGCCGGAGCAAGTGTTGACTCAACACCTTGATTTTGTACCATTATTCCTCCTAAGAGGAAATGTTGTCGCGGAAGCGGATGAGACGGCCTAGGAGAAATCCTCTAAATTGTAGAGGTTGGCGATGATAGTGGGATGTAAATGAAATAGCTCTAGGAACCAATGGTCATGGTTTTAGTGGAGAGATATTGTTTGGCCTATGAGGTATGGTGGTGTTTGGCATAGGTAGTTTTGTGGGTACTATCCTTTTAGGAATGGGTTTGATGGATGATGAAGATCCTATCATTTGTTGGCTTGACCGAGATGATTGTTTGAAGAGATTTCGTGTATAACACGAGCCTTTTTCATGGGTGGTTATTTGGTGGATAGGTTACTACTTGGGGTTTTTCTCATGATGAGATGATTTCAAGAGGTTGCAAGAGCTGAAAGTTAAGATGAGAGTGATGACTATGGAGGTCCTAACAAAGTGGTTTATAAACCAAGAGATTTGGCAAGTGAATTTAGCCTTAAGCCACAAGGATTCATTAGAATGTGATGATTAACATGCACAAGAGTCAACTTCAGAGGTTGTACTGATCTAGGAACTCATTTATGATGAGATGGAGTGTTTGAGTTAGGAAGATGAGTTGAAATGATTGTTTTAGCAAGATTTGACATAGACCTGTTCCCCTCGATCCCACGGTTCCCTTCTCAAGGGATCCGTCTAGGCTAATCCTGTGGATCCAAGCCAAAGCTAGCTATGAAAAGAGTGGAAATGATGTTTATAAGATCTAAGACCTAAATATCTTGGAGTGTTTCAGTCCTCCTAAGTGTTTTTAAATGAAGGTGCTTAAGTACTGGAAGTAATGAATGATGTAGCCAATGATTGTCTTTTATGGAAGGATTTGGAACTTTCAAGAGTACCAATGGATGAGCAAGGATGACACTAAAGATTTAGAGTGTCAATTGAAGCTAAATGATCCTAGAGATCAGTTGTGTCTTAGGATAGTGTTTTGGAAAATATCTTAGAAGCTTTGAGATGGGAAAAAGTAGAGTTTGATCAACTTTGATCAATTTTGAGGTAAGGATGATTTATGGTCAATTTTGCCATAATCGAAAGATTTCAGGATGTACGAGGGGATCAAGTAAAAATGAAGTGTGAGTTGAGAGAAAAGAGAGATGGATTAAAAAAATGAAGCGTTGATCTACAAGCGTTTTAGAGTATGATCTAGGTGAGTTATGTAAAAGATCAACCTATCTTGATAAGGACTTAATTTGCCTTAAGACACTATGTTTAGCTTAGTGGAGGTGTTCTAAGTATTGAAATTAGAAACTAATGATCTCTACAGTAAGCATGCATGTATACAAGTAAAACATGCTAAGTACAACATGTAGAAATAGCACATAAGCAATCAAATGAGATCCAACTTAAATAACACACATGTTAAACAAACTTTTAGCAAGCGCTATTCAAGAAGCTCAAAATAGATTTATGATCTAGATTAGTAAGTTGTTTGTATTAACAATGGCGTGCAAGGTATATGTCAAGAAATGAAAGAGTACATGATGGTGTTCAAGACACTAGAGTTGTGAGGTGCTAGTTCAGGACAATCCTAGACTTCATTTAGAAGGTGGAGTTGTTGTTTTGGTTTAGTGAAGGTAATGAACTAAGTATAGTTATTACGAATGGTGATTAGTGTATAATGAACTTCGTCCATGAAGTCATGTAGCTCTTCTCGATCAAAGCAAGATAATCGCTTGATGAGGCAAGTGGTTGTGATTAACTAAAAGAAAGATCAATTTCACAACTTGTTTGATTAGTAATCCTATGACAATGCAAAGTATTTCCATTGTATACTTACTTTAGGAAAACATAGGAGTATAGATTTCTCAAGTGAGAGAATGAATATGAGACTATTACTAGTGGCTCACTTACGGCTAAACACGACCATTTTTATGGGCGATTCCACATACCCAACTTCTATCAAGGAAGCAATTCAACCGTTAGGTCAAATTGAGTTTCTAGTGCAATAAGTTCTCCAGATTCATTCTCAAGTTAGGAAAATTTATATTCCTATAATGGCCTAACGAAGAGTAACAATGATGATACTTTGCTTCGTTTTTATTAATAATATACTTAAAACATCTATGGTGACGAAGGTGTAATAAAAAAATTGTCCATATGGTGAAAAAAATGGTTGGATGAGCTAGTTCAACATATGTTGTTGGAAAGCTTGAGTTTGGACTTTCGAATATGAACAATTATATTTGCGTTGCAAAATAGTTTACTTGAGTATATTGGATGAAATAATCAAGTTGTTAATCCTACTATGAAGCTTGGAGAGCGTCATGAAAGGAAGGCGAGAGTACATCATCAACACACACATGTAGGTTATGATCCGATGTACTTTCTTGTTGTTTTTAGAAAACGATACAAAAAAAAATATGAAATCAAGAAATCATATAAGCACACAAAACATTTATTTTGCACACATGACAAACTCAATAAGAAGCCATTTAGTATATTACATGTTTTAAACATTTTTCAACTTATATGACTTATCTAAGTTTTAAACTAACATTTTCGACACACCTAGATGTCAAAGCACATTGATTAGGAAAATATTACTAACTCGACAAAAAAGAGAATGAATAGCAAGGTGAGGAAACCACATATGTTATTCAAAAAAACAAGCACAAAAACTATTTGAGATCTTCTAGCTCAAGTTTTGTTTAGTTTTGATCTCGTCAAAACGTTCGAGGAGATGATAGAACATGAAACGTTGGTCTTCTCGTACTTCATGTATCAAACTTTCAACATGTTGACAATGATAGCAATCTTTGTCATGGCTAGGTAGTGGTGGTGGAAGAAATGAAATATTGGATGCAGATCAAGTGAAGCGGCTTTGTGGAGCTTTAAACGATGGAGGGATTGGTGGAGGCGCATTTGAGAACAGCTCGACTAAGAATGATGGTGGTGGTAGAGAAGTGTCAACTTCCATATGGTCGGGTGGTTGACTTTGATGATTTCTCATAATCCAAATGGGATTATATGATGGAAATGGTGAAAAGGAAGCCGGAGCAAGTGTTGACTCAACACCTTGATTTTGTACCATTATTCCTCCTAATGAGGAAAATGTTGTCGGCGGAAGCGGATGAGACGGCCTGGAGGAAAGTCCTCTAAATTGTAGAGGTGTGGCGATGATAGTGGGGATGTAAATGAAATAGCTCTAGGAACCAATGGTCATGGTTTAGTGGAGATGATATTGTTTGGCCTAGGAGGTATGGTGGTGTTTGGCATAGGTAGTTTTGTGGGTACTATCCTTTTAGGAATTGGTTTGATTGGATGATGAAGGATCCTATCATTTGTTGGCTTGACCGAGATGATTCGAAGAGATTTCGTGTATAACACGAGCCTTTTTCATGGGTGGTTATTTGGTGGATAGGTTACTACTTGGGGTTTTCCTCATGATGAGATGATTTCAAGAGGTTGCAAGAGCTGAAAGTTAAGATGAGAGTGATGACTATGGAGGTCCTAACAAAGTGGTTTATAAACCAAGAGATTTGGCAAGTGAATTTAAGCCTTAAGCCACAAGGATTCATTAGAATGTGATGATTAACATGCACAAGAGTCAACTTCAGAGGTTGTACTGATCTAGGAACTCATTTAAGATGAGATGGAGTGTTTGAGTTAGGAAGATGAGTTGAAATGATTGTTTTAGCAAGATTTGACATAGACTGTCACCCGGATCCCACGGTTCCCTTCTCAGAGGGATCCGTCTAGGCTAATCCTAGGGATCCGGATTTCAGCAGTTATGAAAGAGTGGAAATGATGTTTCTAAGATCTAAGATCTATAACATCTTGAGTGTTTCAGTCCTCCTAAGTGTTTTTAAATGAAGGGGTGCTTAAGTACTTGAAGGTAATGAATGATGTAGCTAATTATTGTCTTTTATGGAAGGATTTGGAACTTTCAAGAGTACCAATGGATGAGCAAGGATGACACTAAAGATTTAGAGTGTCAATTGAAGCTAAATGATCCTAGAGATCAGGTTGTGACTTAGGATAGTGTTTTGGAAAATATCTTAGAAGCTTTGAGATGGGAAAAAGTAGAGTTTGATCAACTTTGATCAATTTTGAGGTAAGGATGATTTATGGTCAATTTTGCCATAATCGAAAGATTTCTAGGGCTAAATGTGAGGGATCAAGTAAAAAATGAAGTGTGAGTTTGAGAGCGAAAGAGTGATGGATTAAAAAAAATGAAGCCGTAGATCTACAAGCGTTTTAGAGTATGATCTAGGTGAGTTATGTGTGAGTAGGAAAGATCAACCTATCTTGATAAGGACTTAATTTGCCTTAAAACACTATGTTTAGCTTAGTGTGAGGTGTTCTAAGTATTGAAATTAGAAACTAATGATCTCTACAGTAAGCATGCATGTATACAAGTAAAACATGCTAAGTACAACATGTAGAAATAGCACATAAGCAATCAAATGAGATCCAGCTCACAAATAACACACATGTTAAACAAACTTTTAGCAAGCGCTATTCAAGAAGCTCAAAATAGATTTAAGATCTAGATTAGTAAATTGTTTGTATTAACAATGGCGTGCAAGGTATATGTCAAGAATTGAAAAAGTACATGATGGTGTTCAAGAAACTAGAGTTGTGAGGTGCTTGTTCAGGACAATCCTAGACTTCATTTATAAGGTGGAGTTGTTGTTTTGGTTTAGTGAAGGTAATGAACTAAGTATAGTTATTACGAATGGTGATTAGCGTATAATGAACTTCGTCCATGAATTCATGTAGATCTTCTCGATCAAAGCAAGATAATCACTTGATGAGGCAAGTGGTTGAGATTAACTAAAAGAAAGATCAATTTTACAACTTGTTTGATTAGTAATCCTATGACAATGCAAAGTATTTCCATTGTATACTTACTTTAGGAAAACATAGGAGTATAGATTTCTCAAGTGAGAGAATGAATATGAGACTATTACTAGCGGTGCTCACTTACGGCTAAACACGAACATTTTTACGGGCGATTCCACATACCCAACTTCTATCAAGGAAGCAATTCAACCATTAGGTCAAATTGAGTTTCTAGTGCAATAAGTTCTCCAATATTCATTCTCAAGTTAGGAAAATTTATATTCCTATAATGGCTTAACGAAGAGTAACAATGATGATACTTTGCTTCATTTTTATTAATATTATACTTAAAACATCTATGGTGACGAAGATGTAATAAAAAAATTGTCCATATGGTGAAAAAAAATGGTTGGATGATCTAGTTCAACATATGTTGTTGGAAAGCTTGAGTTTGGACTTTCGGATATGAAAAATTATATTTGCGTTGCAAAATAATTTACTTGAGTATATCGGATGAAATAATCATGTTGTTAATCCTACTATGAAGCTTGGAGAGCGATCATGAAAAGGAAGGCGGGAGAGTACATCATCAACACAAGTGTAGGTTATGATCCGATGTACATTCTTGTTGTTTTTAGAAAACGATACAAGAAAAATATGAAATCAATAAATCATATAAGCACACAAAACATTTATCTTGCACACATGACAAACTCAATAAGAAGCCATTTAGTATATTACATGTTTTAAACATTTTTCAACTTATATGACTTATCTAAGTTTTTAAACTAACATTTTCGACACACCTAGATGTCAAAGCACATTGATTAGGAACATATTACTAACTCGACAAACAAGAGAATGAATAGCAAGGTGAGGAAACCACATATGTTATTCAAAAAAACAAGCAAAAAAACTATTTGAGATAAACAAATAATCAAGTAATGCAAGGCAAGACAATTAATCATTTAGCATAGCAAACGAAAGTTCTTTTCATCGCTTTGTGTTAAATATAAACATGTATACCAAGCTTGATTAGTTTCTTTTATAAATATGATTAAAACCTTAATTTCAAAAGAGGACACATTGTTATTCAAAGGTGAAAACATCCGTCTCCAATTAGATTAAAAGTTTATGCAAAAGTTATGACCAAAATATGACTTTCTATTATAAATCAATGATTCTGTAAATTTTTGTTTTGAATCAGTTTATGAAATCATTTTTGAATGAAAGTAGACTCAAATACCTTTAAAACGATAGGTGGCACGACTTCTAATGACTTACGGTTAATTAGCTAAGAATTTTTGAAATTCAGACAAAAACTGTCTTCTGTACCACGGATCCCACGGATCCTTGCTTGAGGATCCGTCCAGGGTAACTGAGGGATCCCAAGATCCACACAAATTCACAAAAATACATATTTTGACCCGAATTGAAAAGGTTTAACCTTTTTAGAATTTTTAGTGAGGTTATATTACCCATTCCAATCTTTATTCAAGCTTGAATGAACATATATCAAACACAAAACTTTCAAAGAAAAATTAACTAAAACACTTTTCATATTATGTTTATTAGAAGCATATTTCACCATTTTATCCACAAGCAATTTAGCACGTCTTTGACCAATAATTGTAACTAAGAGAACATACCTTTGCTATATACCCTTTTTATGGTTTTAGAAACCATAGACGCGAAATACTTCATGAACTTCTAAGATGCCCAAATCCTTTGCTATATTCCCTTTTTACGGTTTTAGAAATCATAGACGCGAAATACTTCATGAACTTCTAAGATGCCCAAATCCTTTGCTACGCAGATTTCTCAAAAGAAGACGTTAGAATGATCTATCACTATCCAACATTTAAAAAGTGGTGATTTCTAAAAACATGACTTTTTGTTTTAAGAAATTCCCTTCTTTGTAGTTTTCAAACATACACGGATCGTATCAAGTTTTTAAAGTACAACATATTCTAAGAAACTTGATAACGAAGCTCTGATACCAATTGTGGAAAACTAGAAGGGGGGATGAATAGTTTTGCCAATTAAAACTTCCTTTTAATCTATTTAGATTGACTTATGTCAATCTATTTTGATGTGTGTGTTGGGTGTTGATAAACAAGCATATAAAGGTAAGTAATGAAAAGATAAGAGTAAGAAGCACAAAACCACAACACGAGTATTTATAGTGGTTCGGCTACAAGGACACCTTCCTTTCCCTACTCCACTCCCCGAGTCACCTAATCGAGAGTTCGTAATCACTACACCAATCTCCTTATGGCGGAGAAGCCTTCACAACATCGCCTAACCTTTTTCCTGTGCTAGGCTAACCACCGGGTTCTTTCACTCCAAGGTAAACCACACCTTCACAACGTCGCCTACCCTTTATAAGGTACTAGGCTAAGTACCTAGTTCTTTCACTCCAAGGTGAACTACACCTTCACAACGTCGCCTACCCTTTATTAGGTACTAGGCTAAGCACCTAGTTCCATTGCAATGGAGGAACTACTACCACACTACACCAACGACTAATCCCAAAGGAGATCTACTCCTTTACAACATCATCAAGGATATCAATATCCTTGGATCTAATACTAGTCTATCTTGTACATCGAAACACACCATATCGAATGTACATCTAAGGCACCTTTCACTAATGCCTTTGACTAGATCTACAAGACACCTTTCACTAATGTCTTGTGTCTTTACTTCTAAGCACCTTTCACTAATGCTTCTTTGTCTTGAATTCTAAGCACCTTTCACTAATGCTTCTTTGTCATGACTTCTAAGCACCTACCACAAGTGCTTATCCTATAGACTATAGATACTCTTCACTAATATCTTCGTCTTGACACTTGAGACATCTTTCACTAATGTCTTCAACACTACACTTCTTTGAAGAAAGAAAGGAATCATCAACAAGAAGACTTCAGTAGCCTTGATGATGAGGAAGCATGGCAACTCATGGACTTGAGCTTGCTCGACTTCAAAGGTGGTGATCTTACCTTTAAGAGGAACCTAAAAGATCACACAAAAACAAAACTACAAGCATAGATCTCTTGGATCTAAGGTTAGTGAGTTTTTAACTCAGGGAGAAAGTGTGTTAGAAAGGGGTGAGAAATAATAAAGAAATGGCTCACTATTTATAGAGGAAAAATCCTACTGTTCCCCGGATCCCACGGATCCCTACCACAAGGGATCCGGCTAGCACAAAGCTAGGGATCCGTGGAACGCTCCTCTTTGCCCATGGGTATTTTGGTTATGGGTCATGGATCATGGGTTGAACCATGGATCTTTGGCTAGATACAATGTATCTTTGAGTGCGATGCACTTAGTCACTTGGGTATGGGTTGATCCATGGGTTATGGATATCATCCATGTATGATATAAGCATGATGTCATGCTATGGGTTATGGGTCAAGATGCATGGGTTATGGGCTTTGGGTTATACCCAACTACATTCAAGGTATTTGCCCAATGGGTTGTGATACTTAAGTTTCTACCCATTTATATTACCCAATATACTACATACTAGTTATGTGTATATTTTATCCAAATATGTAAACACTAGTTGTAGTACATATGTATTACTAAATCATAAAATCACTTATACTTGTTTTAGTGTTTTATGTGAAAATGTGAATATGTTAGAAACTATTAGTTCAAACCATTTACGTATTTTATTTGTTTCGTTAATATGATTTTACGTTTGTTATCGACAAAACATTAGAAAATCGTAAAATATAAATAAACGTTTTTACGGCTTATTTTTATTAACACTAAGTTATCAAAGTTTGATATTTTAGTACTTCTAATATCCAAATAATCAATTTCTACCCTTGTTTTAGTGGCTGTTTTAACACAATTTTTAGGAAGTTGAAAGTTTTAGTCCTTATGGTTAAAATGGTTTACAAAAATAGTCCAATGTGAAATATCTTTACATTTCACGTCCAAATTATTCCAAAATTACATATTTGACCCAAAAACATTTATAGATTTTATATATAGCCTCAGATTATGGATTTGACAGTTTAAACTATTATTTTCTGAAAGTTACAGTTTTAACCCTCAAGTTAAGCAAGGTTTGCATTTTTAGTCCAAAATACATACTTAGCAAGTGTTATCATTTATTTTCAATAAAAATAGTTCCAGTAGCTTATTCAAGCTTATGTGACAGCTTATTAAGGTGTTATAGCTTATTTTGATGTTAATGGGCCTATGATGAAACTGTTAAGGCCCGTTAAGGTTTTTATTAACCTAATGGACTCCAAATCACTTGGGCTTGCTTATGGGATTATATTGGATCATATTTAAGCTTAATAAACTATTAATGGTCTACTTATTCTCAAATTTCTTATTTAAGTTAAATGGGCCTTAAGGCCCAATGTGTTTAATTAGTTTTTCAGAAACTGTGCGAGTGAACTTAGCTTTTGGCTTGTGAAATACATTAAATGAGCTTGCATGAGTGACTTGTTGGTACCTCCTATTTGTTTAGTGTATGGAGAAGTGAGTTACACAGTTTGTTTGGTATTGTGCACGTTTGAACATGGTTTTACGAATCCATTTTAAAGTAAACAGTTTCTGTTGAGTGATATAACTTAGGCAGTTTTATAGACTTGTTTTCAAGTGAATAAGGAACGTGTTAAAAAGAGTGTTCTTATGTGGTTGCAAGTTAATAACAAGTGTTCTAACTCATTCTTAGCCATGTCAAGATTTATGTGATCATGTTTGTTGGGCTTTAGATTAACGCGAGCTAGGAAAAAGATATAGTGAGCTTGTATGGTCGAACATGTTTCTATGATCACTATAGTACTAAAAATTAAACTAAGTGTTGGAATATAACTTATGATACCACAAAGAGTGGGGTGAAACGTGAATGTTGGATTAGGAATTTGCGTGTGGACTTTGTGACTTGTTTAAGCACCCAACAAGACTCGAGAGCAACATCTACTCGTCCTTAACTGGCACTAAAATCTATAGAAGCTTGGCCTTTTCTATTCGACTTGTCACAGGGAGAAATTGATTTGGAGTGTTTTTTTTATGAGTTTTGTAAGGGTGTACGTGAAGTGAGGTTTGCATGGGACTTATTATAACGAGATTGGGACAAGTTGGTGAGACATAAAGAATATAAGAAGAGGATAACAAGTAGGGACTAAGGCTAGGGAGGGGTAGGGTCTTTGAGTAGTTTTTAAGTAGTTTGTACAAGTGTAGAAATGGGAAAACGTTTAGGGAAGTGAGGATGCAAGTTGAGACCGACCAAGGGATTTATTTCTAATGGTTTGGGTTGAAGCAACATATAAACGTGCCTAGAAGTGTTACAAGAGTGTGCTTGAGGTTTGGAGAGGTTTAGAGATCACTTAGGATAAAGGTTTGAGCCTAGGAAATATATCACAAGGGCTCGCTTGGTTGTAAAGCGTGTAACTTATTAACATGACCAAACAATGAGAAAAGGGCACGTTTAGGTTTAGTGAGACATAAGGGACTCTTAAAACACCGATAATACTCTTTTGAAATCATTTAGAACATGTTACAAAACTTTTAGAAGTAAATTTGATCAATTTGGGTAAATTTGAGAAATGGGTGAACTCGCTTAGCTTTAATGTTTATTTTCTGTCCAAACGATTGTATAAGATGTATATATTAGTTGATCTTGATGTTACGGTCTGTGAACGATTTGAATCAAAATTTAAAACTTTTGCGTGGAAGCGAGATGATCAAAACTGACCTGCTGTTACTCTTTTGACCATTGACAAAAATCTATAAACATTCACACATTGAAAATATTTTTAAATGAAACTAGACTCAATTACCTTCGAAACACCGGGTAGCAAGACTCGTGGCGCCTTACGGATCAAAAGATATGATTTTTTGAAAACCAACAAAATCTGCCCACAGATTCACTCCCAAACCGAAATTTGGGAGTTTCGGTTCCATACCGAAATTTAGTGTACCCCATACCGAAATTTCACCCATTTTCACAATAAACAACCCATACTACCTTATTTCCACACCAAACTCACTCAAAGCCTTTAACATTTCATAATAAATTGTTTACATAATCAATCAACCCGTTTGCTACCCAAAATGGATAAGAACACACTTAACCCAAACGCCCCTTTTTCTGCATAACCCTTTTATGCATCTTTTTGACCCATTTTACGGAAAAACAACTTCTATGACCCGAAAATTAACGAAACTTTCCAGATTTACTTATTCTATCATTGAGCTCATTTTCATATAAAAACATTTACCGTTTGACTCTCGGAATAGTACTTTACAAAATAACGGGTTTTGAGCCAAAAACCGTTTCGACCCATTTTCAGTATAAACCATTTTTATCACTTCATTTTCCCACCGAACTTAACCAACATCATTAACTTAACATATTAAACTCGTTCCATAGACACATGACCCGTTTACATCCCGAAATGGGTATTTTCACACTTATGTCAAACACCCCCTAAACTTTGACTATAAACACATCAAACATGCTTTGATACACCTTTGACCACCAAATCGTTATGACACCATTAACATACATTTTGACCCTTGACTCCACTTTACAAACCATTAAAAGACTTCTAGGGATACAACCTTGACTTGAGCTCGGTATTCTACCTAGCTCTACTTTCTTACCAATTCCTTCTACATTACGCATATCTAACCTTAATTGTTATCCAGGCCATCACATTAATACCATAGCCTGCAAAACATTGAAACATTAAACCGTAAGCACAAATGCTTAGTAAGTAAAACGGGTATAACTTAACATTATACTTCATTCACGCAATACACATTATATAACCATTAATCCAAAGCAACATTAAACATATTCACATACCTTAACTACATAAAGCCTTAACCTTCCTTATTCCTCATTCCATTCTTGACTAACACCTAACTAACCTTATACTCACTTCCATATAAACACATTTACACAAGCTATACATTAACCTTAACACATTAACCCACATAACACATAATGCATAGAAATCATTATAACTTTACGTTATAACCGGTTTACTTACCTTAGCTCCAAGCTAAGATATCATTCTTAATTTCACCATTATCATCATCATCCTTACCATCCTAGGTTAAGATCATCAAACACATAAACACTTAACACATAATCAACTAACTATAATAATGGTTTATATAACCATAAATCACCTCTTTAACATCTCTAATCAGAATATAGACATATAAGGATTATATGATAATTAAGCCATAAATTACTAACTTTAATCAATATAACTTATCTCATAATTTACAATAACATCTTAATTAGACTTTAAGCATCTTTTACCCAATTTACCAATTTAGGTTTAAAAAAACCTTAACTTTTCAATTCTTCAATTAACTCAACAATTAGGATTACTTACTTGATAAGAATCTTAGTTATGGCTTAACTTTTGGATTAGAACACTTAAACATCATCAATTTAGCACTTGGAAAATCCTTGTTCTTCCCTCTCTTTTCTCTGACAAAACCGATATCACACATACACTCCTGGATAATTATGAAATGAGATATCCTGGAGATTTCTAGTTATAACTTTCTTCACAACAAAGCTATTTCACTATTTGACACTTTTGGTCCCTCAAGTCCTTTTGCTTCTATTTTGACCACATTAAACTTTCTATAACATTTATAACTTAACAACTAAGGCCCTTTGAGTCCATGTACCTTATAAATGTGACATGACATACTTCTTATTACCATTTACGTACATTTAATACTTATAATTTGACTATCGGGTTGACTAACCAATCCCATAAGTCCTTTAAACTTATAAAAGTCGTAGTAAACTATTCAAATGGAATTCTCGCAATAAATACATAAGGCCCAGTTTCAGGGTGTTACACTTGATTCTTTGGAACACGATTAAACAAGTGGTGTGATTTGTTACATGTCTTGTGTGTTAAAATTCTAAGAAAACGATCCAAAGTGAGTGAGTGTTGAGTCGTTTTTTTATTTAGTTATGTGTGGTTTAGTTTGGTGTTAATTGGGCTTCATTAATGGGCTTAGGATTTGATTAGGCCCGTTTAGAAAATAATTAAGGGTCCGTTTAGTTATTAGTTGGGTTTAGTGATGGGCTAAGTGTTAAATGTGGCCCATTAGGTGTTATTGGATCCAAATTGGTATGTTAGGCCCATTAAGAGAAAAGTGGGAACCGGGGGGTTGTGAGTGCGTTGTGTTGTTTTGGTGATAAACGCAAAAGTTTAAATTCTTGCCTAAAAATGGGTGAGTGAACAGTAATACATAATTAATCCTTGATTAACATTTATTAATAACTATGGGTTTTTATAGGATGTTACATGATATGGACTGCATAAGGTACATAGATGATGAATATCCAGCTATCATATATAATTTGGGTGCAAATAATGAAGAACGCTTCGAATTTGATATTGTAAATCAAGAGGCGAAGGGATGGTATTTGGATGATGAAGATGATTTTTATACAAAACCTTATGATGAGTATCCTGCAATAGTATGTAATCATGAATCACCATTTGACCATTCATCTGAAGAGTGTTCAATTTTTGATTTCAAATGGTTTGATGCTATTAAGTATGATGATGTACTTGAGTTAGACTTTTATGATGAGCAGTTTGATGTGATAGAATATGGGTATTTACCTCGTTTGGATACCATACTCCTACCATGTTTACAACTACAAGACGATGAGATGAATAATTTCGGGGATGATGTGGAGGTTGTTGATGACACGGAAATCATTGATGACCTTTCTTCAAAGATTCATAAAGGAAATGGGAATTTAAATCTCACGGACTCAGAAAGGATAACACAGTTTTGGACTTATGTTATGGAAATATGGCCTAGTGCAAAACCTGTGGTTGAACCATATCACCCACTTATCCCTTTCCTTGGATAATTGAAGGTGGAAAGTGAAGAGGAACCAAGTAAGAAGCAGTTAAAGGAGATGAAAGCTAAGAGTCAATAATTGTAAAAATCAAGTTCACAAGCTCATGTGGAAGCTACTAAACAAAATGGTAACACTTTTGACTCTCTTTTTATTACTAATGATATTGCTAGTGTTCCTAAACGGGTTAAAGAGTCGGAGGATAATGTGGTGGAACCTATCACCATACAACCGATCATGAATATCGCACCACATGATGACACGCATGACACACCTGTTATCCATCAAAATTAGGTTGATCTTCTAAAGGAAATAGATGATGAGATCTTGAATAACACTTTGAATGAAGATCAAGCTAATTTAAAAGAAGAGGAGCTCAAAGATGTACTCGCTAGAGACCCTTACTACCAACAAGATCACTGTAGAAGGAAAGCTGTTCATGCATCCTCAAAATACTAGTCTGTCCAATGAGGTATTCGAGACATCAAATTCATCAACCAAATCAGGTAAGGTAATGAGTGTAGATCACTACCCACTAAGGTACCAATTTTGCTTATAGTATCTCCTTACCATAGCAAGTTTACACTCCTTTAGTGTTTATTGCTATTATCACCCACACTTGATCTCAAGTGGGGGGACGTACACCCTTTTACATGGCAAATAAGGGTAGAGTCAGGCTCGTGACTCGAACAAAAACAAGAACTTCTTGGGAGGCAACCCATGTTTATCTTTTTATATTATTTCTATCGAGTATTTCAGATCAATACAATGATATGGCGATCTATAACGTGGACGAAGTATTGACCTTAATGATCATTATCAACTTTTATTTTTTTGCACATTTATTTTACTTTAGCACTCTAAAATTTCTGCCAGATGGTTTTTGATACGGTGCATCCTGGTTTGGGATGCAGCGTATCACATCTGACTCGTTATTTATTTTAATTTTTATCCCAGGCTCGATACAGCGTATCTTAATTAATAAGGTGCGGCGTATCGACCGACCTGATGATTTTCAGTTTTATTTTTATTTTTAAGCTAACCATGAATTAACCACTAGCTATGATTTCCATGTTTATTTACACAAGGTTAAGTGGTGTAAATATGAAGGAAGTTAATCGTATACATACATTCTTTATTTTCTGTGTGTTGTAGTCTTGCTAGCATCCAGACGCTTCTACACACAAGAAAATAAAAATTTGCCCACAAACACATCATGGAGGATCATACCGAGCAAATCTCAAGAGAGTTTCCCGTTCTAATTCTTCCTATTTCATGCTTTTTATTTTATCTTACACAACGAGGATGTTGTTTATCTTAAGTGAGGGGATGTAGAATTAGAACACATTACTTGTACTTATTTTTCAAAAATATGCTTAATATGATCTTAGTATATACTAAATGTCAAAATTTTCTAGCATGTTTTTGTAAAATCAAAGATGCATGACCGCACACATAACCCTTATACAAAGTGTGAGAATTAAGCCTTATTCGTTTCCGATATTTTACCTAAATTTCACAAAAATAGGAGTGTGCCGGTGACTTGTAGTAGACTTTATAACTTGGTTTGGATACTATTCGAGACCACCATAATGATTATTATTAATTTAATTGGAGTGGCTTGTCTAAATTATTAAATTTCTAGGATTACACCCAAATGGCCATTATATGCTATGTTTTATTAACTAACTACAATGATTAGTTAACCCCAAGTTAAACTTTTTGTTACTCTCATTTTTAGAGTAAGAAACCCCTATAAAAACCTGTAAAGCTTATCCTTTAGGTTTTGATGCAGGCTTTACTGACCAGGTTTTATATTTATATTGTCTCGTTATACCTATGGTCTACCCTTATGCACTAATGAGCAGTGTACCCGGTCATGTGTAGTGTAGTATTCGATAAAACCGAGGTCGTCCCAAGAGCTATGTGTGTGGATTTAAACTAAGTCTAGGTGTCACAGATTTTAAGGTTGAAATGATTAATTAATAACTAAGACAAGAAAATAAAGAAAGCAAATAAAGGCGAGGGTTGTGATCAATAGAGGAGAAGTGTGCTAACCTAGTTACTCATCATATCAAGTTAAGTTCACGTTTAATTACTTCCAATTTCTTCAAATGGGGGTTTAAGTCGCTAGGACAGCATTTGGTCAGTTCGTCCTAACCTATCAGCAAAGGTTTCCACCGGAGATCGATAGGTGACCCCTTGAAAGTCCAGTTTTTTTTGGTCCCCTAAGCCAATTCATTAAGTTCCGCTACATGCAAGATTCATAACAATGAGTGCCCGGGCGCTAGCATCTTAAACACACATCCCTAACTTCTTAAGTTCATCCAAACGGTAGGTGATCAGTTGGTCAAATCGCACAAGCGAAGAAGGGTCGTCAGTTGGTCAATTCTTACCCTTCCCACTCAGTCTACCTACTTAGGGTCAGTTGGTCATATCTCCTAAGTAACTAGCCACTGCCGCCATTCAAAACTACCGAAACAAGGGTAGCTACCAACAAACTATACATGCATACACTAGAAACAATTATACGGAAGCAATGTAAACATAAACAAAACAATTAAGGAATCATAGCTAGGCCACTCATATTAACTAAAACAATCGATTCAATGTTTAACATATCGAAATACATGAATTGAAAGTAAAGAAATGATAAATTGCTAATGCTTATCGTAGGGGAGTGATTTCTCCTTTGGAGATGACTCGTATGCTCCTAAGATCTTCCTCAACCTTCTACCAACGTTCTATGATTTGGTGTATGGATTGAATGAATAGAAATGCTGGAATATGGGCGTATTTATAGGCGGATATGGTTACTGCAGTAACTTAAGGTGAGAGTTACGCCGTAACATCCATTTCTTCATATTTTGCTCTAGAAAAGTTGTTTACAGCGTAACAGCAGGAATGAGTTACGCCGTATCTTCAATAAATCATGGTTACCCCATAGTTGTGGAATGAGTTATGGTGTAGCTTGCAGCTGGGCGGAACATCATTTGTCCTAATTAGTTACGACGTAATCCTATGAGGGAGTTACGCTGTAATCTTCAGTTTAGTTGGTTTTCTGAGTCACACTTCTATTACGGCGTAATGTGAGAGGGGAGTTACGCCGTAACATCTTCAAAATGGGCATACTATCATATAGCATCAATAAACTCTCCAAATCCGTGTATCGTTAGCTCCAATGCTCGTAATTTACCTGAAAGTGAAATATAGAGTAAAACAAGCGTAAATCCATATAAATGATATAAAATACGAGCATTACCGGGGGAAATTGACACTTAATATTCAGGATTATTTTATGTTATCAGGTTTTAAAACTGTTTCATTACACCTGTACACCTTAGCATGCCCTGCAAATTAAGTCCGTGGTTGGTTACTTTGGTTTATTTCCTATGTCTTTGTGTATGATTCTTGTCTATGGCTAGGTCGGGAATTGCACATTGCAATGGGATGTATTTCTTGTCTAAGTAAAGGCCAGGAATTGCACAATGGAATGGGAAGTGAAAGTAGATTTTTTATTTTTGTTTTACGTGTGTTTACTACTTTCACTATTATCTGAAGTATTGAAAAGTATGGAGGAAAATTATCCAGATTGATTGTTATGGTGAAGTGGTAAAATTTTACATCACTAGTAAAAAAAATCAAAAAAAAAAGTGAGGAAGTGAGATAAGCGGTTTGTAAAAGCTTAACTGAAGTTATATTATACGATAATCGATTATTTGTTGGTACGTATTATAAACCAACGATGTAAGTTATGTATTAGTGGAGATATCGCCGCTATTTGTTGTACCTTATTTATGGATTGCAAGGGAGTTGTTTGTTATGGGAACGCCAACTAAGGGTTGTTCTTTGATTGAGTCATCATTGAGTCTAATTCATTTCTACTTAAAGCTTGAGTCTTCATGATAAAGCATGAGATAGTCGATGATTTGTGTCTTTTTCAAGGGAAGGTCAGGAAGTGATTAACCATATTGTTTCATTTGTATGGACTTAATCTATTTAGTTTGTTATTTTACTTTAACAATATTTTACCTTATCCCTACCCTTTTATAGCTTAGTAAGAATGTCAAGTGCATGAATAAGGTAGTGACCATCCAAGTTTTTGAGGAATTAAATGACGCCCGGCGATCTGAATGTGTTTTGGTGACCATCCGTTATGACAATAACACGCCAGCGATCCAAGATACACACTAGTGACCATCCGTTGTTTGAGGAATCAAGGATTTGCGTTAGCGATCTATTGAGTTTGTGTAGGAGATGTTTGAATAAAAGCTATGCATAACTTTATCATATTTAACACAATTTACCGCTTTAGACTTGTTACTCCTTAGTTTTAGTGGGGGAGATGTGTATCCTTGCCAAGCTTATGATAAAATATTCGTCACAACTGAGCAATTGAGCAAATAATTTAAATGTTACCACAATAGATTAGTTGAGTGATTTGAGTGATTTCATTTTCCTATTTCGTGAGGTGTTTGGTTATGCAATTTTGACTAACGAATGAATGCTTAGTTATAAAAAGATTCTAATCATTTAGGATACATTTTCATAAGATAATCTAAAGGTTTACTTGAGGACAAGTAAAGTTCAAGTGGGGGATATTTGATAATACTAGATAACAACAGTTTATTGGCATCATTTATCCTATATATATTGCTTGTTTTGTATTATTTTATATGAGAATTGATACTTAATCACTTACTTTTGTAAATCTCAGTTGAAAACAAGCATTTGGTAAAAGTTAGCTATTTTGGACGTAAAATGGATCAAAAAAAATCATATTGGTAAAGTCTGCTAAACTGAAGGAAGATACGTCGTATCATTCTAGATTGAAACAATGTACATCAACACTTAGAAGAATGTGAAGACCATTTCCTGACTTTGAAGAATACGCCGCATGGAATTCTTCCATGAGCTGTATATGAAAACTTGTTCAACACAGAGATCTGACTTATCTGCTCAAGATACGCTGCATAACTACTTCAACATGCGCCGTATCAACCTGAAGACTTCACCAAGAAATTCCAAGAATACAAGACATGTACACCGTATCATAAGTGAAGATCCGCCGTATCATATGACGGTTTACGGATATTCCATAATATAATAATCTTGGACCCCAAACGATTTATTTAGATACGGCGTATCAAGTACACTAGATACGCCATATCGATCTTGTTTCCGAAACTATAAATACAGGATCGCCGCCACATTTGAGGAGAACTAATTCCACACCACACTAGGCACGACCAGAAGAAGGATTCAGAGGCATAAGAAGGTCCTGTTAGTGCTTTTTAATTCATAAGTAGATTTCACTTTATTTGTATTAGTACTCTTTAATCCATCATGATTGCGTGCCTTGTCTCGAATGTTTGACTCGCATTTAATAAAAGCTTTCCCATCTATTATAAGTTTATTTGATGTTTATTTTGATGTTCATGTGTATGCTTTGATTACCTCTTGATTATCGTGTCTTGTTTACGCTGCATATGCCTCCCACAATTACTTCATTAATATCTTAGGATAGTTGATGTAAGCCCTAACAGGATAAATAATTTAACTAAGTAATAATTAAGTTTGCACTTAATACATATTCAGGATTAGCTGTGACAGAGCTTTTCGGTAATAATACTTAAAACTGAATCTAGGCTATTTAGCTAAGCTAAACGTAGGAAAGAATACGCACACATGAACAACCAACGAGAAAGACCAGAATTAGTACTCATCTTATATAGCTAAGCAATTAAGTGAATATAATCTACTTTAGTATCGGACAATCCTCTTATTTGTCATTTGTTTTCTATCTGTGTATGTGTGTGTCTATCGCCTTGTAACTTTTAGTTTTATTTAATCTAAACATCGTGCCAATCTCTCAGGCTGAAAACCCCACCTTGCATTAGATTTGGTTTAATTAGACTAACTTTAGGATTAAGATACTGATAGATATTTAAGTGTTAACATTCCACTCTTAGTGATCGACACTCTACTTACCAACTAAGCTACACTGATCGGGTATATTGCTCGTTAGTGCTTGTTATAGGTTAAGTCGGCTAAATATAAATGTAAAACTTGATAATAATAATTTACCTATACACAACGAAACACATCAGGTACACTGCCTAAGTCATTGTAAAACTTAGTGTGTTTGCAATATCCGCATCAATTTTTTGGTACTGCTGCCGGGGAATAGTCTAGGTTTCGATTTCTATCTCGTTTAGGTATACTCACTAGATTTGTATCAAGTGAGATTTTTTGTACCTTTCTTTTAGTCTATCTTTTTCTTTGTTACTTTCGTTCGTAAAAACCCTTTTCATTCGTCACCTTAGCAGATGAAGTTTCATTAGCATCATTAGACTTCTTGAATGATCGTAAATATATCAAAAATGAGACGGGATAAAGTTAGATGGGTTGGACGAATATTGTGCATGTATGACTTCTCTTAAACAATCATTTTTAGAATCTACTCCTTGTAGTGAGATCCTAAGAAAACTTTGGAGGAAAGCTACCAAACATTGAGCCGAAGTGTGAATAATATAGGTTTTTTCACATCAATACTTAAGGAAATAAGTGAGGAGGAGTTGGCCGACCATAGTCATCATGAACAAAAAGGCCTAGCTTTTAAGAACATGGACCTTGAATCCGACCAAGATTGTAAGATGGTTAGTGTTGAACTACCTAGGTGTATACTTGGGTTAGATTTCACCAATACATATAATGAGCATGAGCAATCCTTTAGGGAAATGGAACATAGTGATCAAGTTATTGAGAATGATTCTTATGAATCAAACCAAGAAATTGAAATGGCTAGAGAAGGATTTTAGATACTTAGGTGTGCGTTTGGGTTAGATTCTACCAAAACACATGACGAGCATATAGGTGATCTAAATATGATGGAGGATAAGGCGAAAAATCCAAGCCCACTAAGTACCCCGCAAGTCCGACAATCATTTGAGGCATACACACCGTCCGTGACTTACCAGGAAGAAGTAGAAGAGACTATAGGAACCCAATGGAGGTAGAAACTTTGAACCAAGCACAACTAGTGGATATAGGTTTGAATACTTATAATCATAACCTTTCTCTTAGTATAAGGATGTTCCTAATGTTGATGAACTCAACCCTTAATTTTCCATCCTTAGACATAATTCTAGGAAACAAAGATGAATTGACCTAACCATTAACCCATATAGTCCGGGTAGTTTTAGGATGAAGGTTGTAGATCCGTTAGACTCTCACACACCACCTTCACCTCACGTGGCATATTTCCATTTTTATGATGTGTATTGCTACTATCACCCGTACTTAATCCTAAATGTAGGGAAAACCTCCCTTTATCTATTAAATAAGAGTAGAGTCAGGCTAATGACTCGAACAAAACAAGCGTTCTTGGGTGGCAACCTATGTTTTTAATTTTTTGATGTTTGTATTTGTTTGTGTCATATATGCTTAATTATAATTGTTTAATTTTCATGTTTCGAGTAATTTTATGAAAATGATTTATTTTATTTTTAACTTTGTCTTAATTGCATATAAAAGTGTTTTACAAAAAAGATAAGTGTAGGGAAATTCTCATTTGGTTTAAAAGAAAGAAATTCAAAAATGAGAAATTTACAATTTAAAATTAGCATATATTCTATCTTGTTTTGTGTGTTTGTTAGAGTCATATGCTTGTATCGAGTCACAATGAATGTTTTACAAGAAATTTACAGGTTTTAAAAGTTAGAATTTTTCCAGAAAACAAAACGAAACAATCTGTTAGGTCACCGTGACGACGTCACCCTTAGAAAGCGACGACGTTAGGTACTTGATAACATCAAATTAGCCTGATCTTTTATATATCAAATTCCCGTGTTTATGGCCTCATTTGCATTAATATGATACTTAATTCGTTCATATTTGTTCATAATTTCATTTCAGGATAAATGAGGCGTTGGAGCGAAATGATGTAACAAAAGGCCAAGAAATATGTTCTGAAGATTGATTTACGAGGGCCTATGAATTATTTGTGAAGGTTACTGTTGGGAATAATCTGTTACCAAGGATAGTTGTGGTTTACACTGCTTGGTTTAACACTAGCAGTGGAAATGTATTCCCACTGCAAGTTCTTCATTACCACTGCTATCAGTTTATAATAAGGTTAAACGCGTCTAGATAAGTATAGAATAGATCTTGTGTATATTCTATTATGTTAGCTTTATACTTATCTTGTAAAGGACTCCTTGTTGTATAAAGGAGATCCTAGGTCATTGTCTTAGGTACGTATAACATTACAATATTACCTACGAAAGCTTCAAGGTGTAAACCTAGTGATAAGTTAAGATCACTCGTATTATTCATTAATAATATTGGAGCTTGAGTTTTGTGTTAACTTGTGTTTATTCTCATACATCATACAATTCGTCTTCTAAGTATTACTTAAGTAAATTCCGCTTGCTTGGTAATATCATACAAAATATCATTGACACAAGTAGAGTGTCCAAGATCCATCAAGTGGTATCAGAGCGAAGGTTCTGATATTTTGTTTTAGAAGATCCAAAGAATTAGCTTGACTCACTCACTCAATTCAATGGAGATGGAAAACAACCAATCAAACTCTTCTTCTACACCTAGACTCCCTAACCTTAAGCTTAATGAGTTTGAGATGTGGAGGATACTGATTGAGCAATACTTCCTTATACAGGACTATGCTCTATGGGAGATCATTCAACTTGGTGATTCTTTCAAGTCTATGACCACTACTTCCAAAGTAGGTGACACAGATGTTGTGAAAGTTTCTGTGCATGAATCAAATGCTGAAAAAGCTCAAAAGAAGAATGATCTTAAAGCTAGAAGTCTATTGCTGATGACTCTTCCTAGAGACCAGATTATTGCATTCAGCAAATTCAAGACTGCTAAAGAACCGTTTGAAGAGATTTGCTCAGTGTTTGGTGGTAATGATGCTACAAAGAAGACTCAGAAGACATTGTTAAAGCAAAGTTATGAAAATTTCTCTGCTTCAAACAATGACTCACTTGATAGAATTTTCTAGAAACTTTAGAAGATTGTTACACAGCTAACTGTGTTTGGCATTGAGGTAGAAAAGGAAGACCTCAATTTGAAGTTTCTAAGAAGTTTACCTTCAGAGTTTCAAACCAATGTTACTGTCTGGGAAAATAAATCAGACATACAAAATTAACGAAACTTTCCAGATTTACTTATTCTATCATTGAGCTCATTTTCATATAAAAACATTTACCGTTTGACTCTCGGAATAGTACTTTACAAAATAACGGTTTTTGAGCCAAAAACCGTTTCGACCCATTTTCAGTATAAACCATTTTTATCACTTCATTTTCCCACCGAACTTAACCAACATCATTAACTTAACATATTAAACTCGTTCCATAGACACATGACCCGTTTACATCCCGAAATGGGTATTTTCACACTTATGTCAAACACCCCCTAAACTTTGACTATAAACACATCAAACATGCTTTGACACACCTTTTGACCACCAAATCGTTATGACACCATTAACATACATTTTGACCCTTGACTCCACTTTACAAACCATTAAAAGACTTTCGGGGGTACAACCTTGACTTGAGCTCGGTATTCTACCTAGCTCTACTTTCTTACCAATTCCTTCTACATTACGCATATCTAACCTTAATCCTTATCCAAGCCATCACATTAATACCATAGCCTGCAAAACATTGAAACATTAAACCGTAAGCACAAATGCTTAGTAAGTAAAACGGGTATAACTTAACATTATACTTCATTCACGCAATACACATTATATAACCATTAATCCAAAGCAACATTAAACATATTCACATACCTTAACTACATAAAGCCTTAACCTTCCTTATTCCTCATTCCATTCTTGACTAACACCTAACTAACCTTATACTCACTTTCATATAAACACATTTACACAAGCTATATAGTAACCTTAACACATCAACCCACATAACACATAATGCATAGAAATCATTATAACTTTACTTTATAACCGGTTTACTTACCTTAGCTCTAAGCTAAGATATCACTCATAAATTCACCATTATCATCATCATCCTTACCATCCTAGGTTAAGATCATCAAACACATAAACACTTAACACATAATCAACTAACTATAATAATGGTTTATATAACCATAAATCACCTCTTTAACATCTCTAATCAGAATATAGACATATAAGGATTATATGATAATTAAGCCATAAATTACTAACTTTAATCAATATAACTTATCTCATAATTTACAATAACATCTTAATTAGACTTTAAGCATCTTTTACCCAATTTACCAATTTAGGTTTCAAAAAACCTTAACTTTTCAATTCTTCAATTAACTCAACAATTAGGATTACTTACTTGATAAGAATCTTAGTTATGGCTTAACTTTTGGATTAGAACACTTAAACATCATCAATTTAGCACTTGGAAAATCCTTGTTCTTCCCTCTCTTTTTCTCTGACAAAACTGATATCACACATACACTCCTGGATAATTATGAAATAAGATATCCTGGAGATTTCTAGTTATAACTTTCTTCACAACAAAGCTATTTCACTATTTGACACTTTTGGTCCCTCAAGTCCTTTTGCTTCTATTTTGACCACATTAAAATTTCTATAACATTTATAACTTAACAACTAAGGCCCTTTGGGTCCATGTACCTTATAAATGTGACACGTCATACTTTTTATTACCATTTACATACATTTAATACTTATAATTTGACTATCGGGTTGACTAACCAATCCCATAAGTCCTTTAAACTTATAAAAGTCGTAGTAAACTATTCAAATGGAATTCTCGCAATAAATACATAAGGCCCAGTTTCAGGGTGTTACACTTGATTCTTTGGAACACGATTAAACAAGTGGTGTGATTTGTTACATGTCTTGTGTGTTAAAATTCTAAGAAAACGATCCAAAGTGAGTGAGTGTTGAGTCGTTTTTTTATTTAGTTATGTGTGGTTTAGTTTGGTGTTAATTGGGCTTCATTAATGGGCTTAGGATTTGATTAGGCCCGTTTAGAAAATAATTAAGGGTCCGTTTAGTTATTAGTTGGGTTTAGTGATGGGCTAAGTGTTAAATGTGGCCCATTAGGTGTTATTGGATCCAAATTGGTATGTTAGGCCCAATAAGAGAAAAGTGGGAACCAGGGAGGGTTGTAAGTGTGTTGTGGTGTTTTGGTGATAAACGCAAAAGTTTAAATTCTTGCCTAAAAATGGGTGAGTGAACAGTAATACATAATTAATCCTTGATTAACATTTATTAATAACTATGGGTTTTTATAGGATGTTACATGATATGGACTGCATAAGGTACATAGATGATGAATATCCAGCTATCATATATAATTTGGGTGCAAATAATGAAGAACGCTTCGAATTTGATATTGTAAATCAAGAGGCGAAGGGATGGTATTTGGATGATGAAGATGATTTTTATACAAAACCTTATGATGAGTATCCTCCAATAGTATGTAATCATGAATCACCATTTGACCATTCATTTGAAGGGTGTTCAGTTTCTGATTTCAAAGGGTTTGATGCTATTAAGTATGATGATGTACTTGAGTTAGACTTTTATGATGAGCAGTTTGATGTGATAGAATATGGGTATTTACCTCGTTTGGATACCATACTCCTACCATGTTTACAACTACAAGACGATGAGATGAATAATTTCGGGGATGATGTGGAGGTTGTTGATGACACGGAAATCATTGATGACCTTTCTTCAAAGATTCATAAAGGAAATGGGAATTTAAATCTCACGGACTCAGAAAGGCTAACACAGTTTTGGACTTATGTTATGGAAATATGGCCTAGTGCAAAACCTGTGGTTGAACCATATCACCCACTTATCCCTTTCCTTGGATAATTGAAGGTGGCAAATGAAGAGGAACCAACTAAGAAGCAGTTAAAGAAGACGAAATCTAAGAGTCAACAGTTGGAAAAATCAAGTGCACAAGCTCATGTGGAAGTTACAAAACAAAATGGTAACACTTTTGACTCTTCTTTTATTACTAATGATATTGCTAGAGTTCCTAAATAGGTTTCAGAGCTGGAGGATGATGTGGTGGAACCTATTACCATACAACCGATCGTGAATATCACACCACATGACGACACGCATGACACACCTGTTATCCATCAAAATTAGGTTGATCTTCTAAAGGAATTAGATGATGAGATCTTGAATAACACTTTGAATGAAGATCAAGCTAATTTAAAAGAAGAGGAGCTCAAAGATGTACTCGCTAGAGACCCTTACTACCAACAAGATCACTGTAGAAGGAAAGCTGTTCATGCATCCTCAAAATACTAGTCTGTCCAATGAGGTATTCGAGACATCAAATTCATCAACCAAATCAGGTAAGGTAATGAGTGTAGATCACTACCCACTAAGGTACCAATTTTACTTATCGTATCTCCTTACTATAGGAAGTTTACACTCCTTTAGTGTTTATTGCAATTATCAGCCACACTTGATCTCAAGTGGGGGGACGTACACCCTTTTACATGGCAAATAAGGGTAGAGTCAGGCTCGTGACTCGAACAAAAACAAGAACTTCTTGGGAGGCAACCCATGTTTATCTTTTTATATTATTTCTATCGAGTATTTCAGATCAATACAATGATATGGCGTATCTATAACTGTGGACGAAGTATTGACCTTAATGATCATTATCAACTTTTATTTTTTTGCACATTTATTTTACTTTTGCACTCTAAACTTTCTGCCAGATGGTTTTTGATACGGCACATCCTAGTTTGGGATGCGGCATATCACATCTGACTCGTTATTTATTTTAATTTTTATCCCAGGCTCGATACGGCGTATCTTAATTAACAAGAGGCGGCGTATCGACCGACCTGATGATTTACAATTTTATTTTTATTTTTAAGCTAACCATGAATTAACCATCAAAGCACTAGCTGTGATTTCCATGCTTATTTACACAGGTTAAGTGGTGTAAATATGAAGGAAGTTGTGGTATACATACATTCTTTATTTTCTGTGTGTTGTAGTCATGCTAGCATCCAGACGCTTCTACACACAAGAAAATAAAAATTTGCCCACAAACACATCATGGAGGATCATACCGAGCAAATCTCAAGAGAGTTTCCCGTTCTAATTCTTCCTATTTCATGCTTTTTATTTTATCTTACACAACGAGGATGTTGTTTATCTTAAGTGAGGGGATGTAGAATTAGAACACATTACTTGTACTTATTTTTCAAAAATATGCTTAATATGATCTTAGTATATACTAAATGTCAAAATTTTCTAGCATGTTTTTGTAAAATCAAAGATGCATGACCGCACACATAACCCTTATACAAAGTGTGAGAATTAAGCCTTATTCGTTTCCGATATTTTACCTAAATTTCACAAAAATAGGAGTGTGCCGGTGACTTGTAGTAGACTTTATAACTTGGTTTGGATACTATTCGAGACCACCATAATGATTATTATTAATTTAATTGGAGTGGCTTGTCTAAATTATTAAATTTCTAGGATTACACCCAAATGGCCATTATATGCTATGTTTTATTAACTAACTACAATGATTAGTTAACCCCAAGTTAAACTTTTTGTTACTCTCATTTTTAGAGTAAGAAACCCCTATAAAAACCTGTAAAGCTTATCCTTTAGGTTTTGATGCAGGCTTTACTGACCAGGTTTTATATTTATATTGTCTCGTTATACCTATGGTCTACCCTTATGCACTAATGAGCAGTGTACCCGGTCATGTGTAGTGTAGTATTCGATAAAACCGAGGTCGTCCCAAGAGCTATGTGTGCGGATTTTAACTAAGTCTAGGTGTCACAGATTTTAAGGTTGAAATGATTAATTAATAACTAAGACAAGAAAATAAAGAAAGCAAATAAAGGCGAGGGTTGTGATCAATAGAGGAGAAGTGTGCTAACCTAGTTACTCATCATATCAAGTTAAGTTCACGTTTAATTACTTCCAATTTCTTCAAATGGGGGTTTAAGTCGCTAGGACAGCATTTGGTCAGTTCGTCCTAACCTATCAGCAAAGGTTTCCACCGGAGATCGATAGGTGACCCCTTGAAAGTCCAGTTTTTTTTGGTCCCCTAAGCCAATTCATTAAGTTCCGCTACATGCAAGATTCATAACAATGAGTGCCCGGGCGCTAGCATCTTAAACACACATCCCTAACTTCTTAAGTTCATCCAAACGGTAGGTGATCAGTTGGTCAAATCGCACAAGCGAAGAAGGGTCGTCAGTTGGTCAATTCTTACCCTTCCCACTCAGTCTACCTACTTAGGGTCAGTTGGTCATATCTCCTAAGTAACTAGCCACTGCCGCCATTCAAAACTACCGAAACAAGGGTAGCTACCAACAAACTATACATGCATACACTAGAAACAATTATACGGAAGCAATGTAAACATAAACAAAACAATTAAGGAATCATAGCTAGGCCACTCATATTAACTAAAACAATCGATTCAATGTTTAACATATCGAAATACATGAATTGAAAGTAAAGAAATGATAAATTGCTAATGCTTATCGTAGGGGAGTGATTTCTCCTTTGGAGATGACTCCGTATGCTCCCTAAGATCTTCCTCAACCTTCTACCAACGTTCTATGATTTGGTGTATGGATTGAATGAATAGAAATGCTGGAATATGGGCGGTATTTATAGGCCAGATCTGGTTACGGCGTAACTTAAGGTGAGAGTTACGCCGTAACATCCATTTCTTCATATTTTGCTCTAGAAAAGTTGTTTACGGCGTAACAGCAGGAATGAGTTACGCCGTATCTTCAATAAATCATGGTTACCCCATAGTTGTGGAATGAGATATGGTGTAGCTTGCAGCTGGGCGGAACATCATTTGTCCTAATTAGTTACGACGTAATCCTATGAGGGAGTTACGCTGTAATCTTCAGTTTAGTTGGTTTTCTGAGTCACACTTCTGTTACAGCGTAATGTGAGAGGGGAGTTACGCCGTAACATCTTCAAAATGGGCATACTATCATATAGCATCAATAAACTCTCCAAATCCGTGTCTCGTTAGCTCCAATGCTCGTAATTTACCTGAAAGTGAAATATAGAGTAAAACAAGCGTAAATCCATATAAATGATATAAAATACGAGCATTACCAGGGGAAATTGACACTTAATATTCAGGATTATTTTATGTTATCAGGTTTTAAAACTGTTTCATTACACCTATACACCTTAGCATGCCCTGCAAATTAAGTCCGTGGTTGGTTACTTTGGTTTATTTCCTATGTCTTTGTGTATGATTCTTGTCTATGGCTAGGTCGGGAATTGCACATCGCAATGGGATGTATTTCTTGTCTAAGTAAAGGCCAGGAATTGCACAATGGAATGGGAAGTGAAAGTAGATTTTGTATTTTTGTTTTCATGTGTTTACTACTTTCACTATTATCTGAAGTATTGAAAAGTATGGAGGAAAATTATCCAGATTGATTGTTATGGTGAAGTGGTAAAATTTTACATCACTAGTCAAAAAAATCAAAAAAAAAAGTGAGGAAGTGAGATAAGCGGTTTGTAAAAGCTTAACTGAAGTTATATTATACGATAATCGATTATTTGTTGGTACGTATTATAAACCAACGATGTAAGTTATGTATTAGTGGAGATGTACCTTATTTATGGATTGCAAGGGAGTTGTTTGTTATGGGAACGCCAACTAAGGGTTGTTCTTTGATTGAGTCATCATTGAGTCTAATTCATTTCTACTTAAAGCTTGAGTCTTCATGATAAAGCATGAGATAGTCGATGATTTGTGTCTTTTTCAAGGGAAGGTCAGGAAGTGATTAACCATATTGTTTCATTTGTATGGACTTAATCTATTTATTTTGTTATTTTACTTTAACAATATTTTACCTTATCCCTACCCTTTTATAGCTTAGTAAGAATGTCAAGTGCATGAATAAGGTAGTGACCATCCAAGTTTTTGAGGAATTAAATGACGCTCCGGCGATCTGGAATGTGTTTTGGTGACCATCCGTTATGATAATAACACGCCAGCGATCCAAGATACACACTAGTGACCATCCGTTGTTTTAGGAATCAAGGATTCGCGTCGGCGATCTATTGAGTTTGTGTAGGAGATGTTTGAACAAAAGCTATGCATAACCTTATCACATTTAACCCATTTTACCGTTTTAGACTTGTTACTCCTTAGCTTTTGTGGGGGAGATGTGTATCCTTGCCAAGCTTATGATAAAATATTCGTCACAACTGAGCAATTGAGCAAATAATTTAAATGTTACCACAATAGATTAGTTGAGTGATTTGAGTGATTTCATTTTCCTATTTCGTGAGGTGTTTGGTTATGCAATTTTGACTAACGAATGAATGCTTAGTTATAAAAAGATTCTAATCATTTAGGATACATTTTCATAAGATAATCTAAAGGTTTACTTGAGGACAAGTAAAGTTCAAGTGGGGGATATTTGATAATACTAGATAACAACAGTTTATTGGCATCATTTATCCTATATATATTGCTTGTTATGTATTATTTTATATGAGAATTGATACTTAATCACTTACTTTTGTAAATCTCAGTTGAAAACAAGCATTTGGTAAAAGTTAGCTATTTTGGACGTAAAATGGAGCAAAATAGAGCATATTGGTAAAGTCTGCTAAACTGAAGGAAGATACGCCGTATCATTCTAGATAGATACGCCGTACATTAACACTTAGACGAATGTGAAGACCACTTCCTGAATTTGAAGAATACGCCGCATGGAATTCTTCCATGCGCCGTATATGAAACCTTGTTCAACACAGAGATCTGACTTATTTGCTCAAGATATGCCGCATAACTACTTCAACATGCGCCGTATCAACCTGAAGACTTTACCATAAATTCCAAGAATACAAGACATGTACACCATATCATAAGTGAAGATCCGCCGTATCATATGACGGTTTACGGATATTCCATAATATAATAATCTTGGACCCCAAACGAATTTACCTAGATACGGCGTATCAAGTACACTAGATACGCCATATCGATGCTGTTTCCAGAAACTATAAATACAGGATCGCCTGCCACATTTGAGGGAGAACTAATTCCACAGACCACACTAGACACGACCAGAAGAAGGATTCAGAGGCATAAGAAGGTCCTGTTAGTGCTTTTTAATTCATAAGTAGATTTCACTTTATTTGTATTAGTACTCTTTAATCCATCATGATTGCGTGCCTTGTCTCGAATGTTTGACCCGCATTTAATAAAAGCTTTCCCATCTATTATAAGTTTATTTGATGTTTATTTTGATGTTCATGTGTATGCTTTGATTACCTCTTGATTATCGTGTCTTGTTTACGCTGCATATGCCTCCCACAATTACTTCATTAATATCTTAGGATAGTTGATGTAAGCCCTAACAGGATAAATAATTTAACTAAGTAATAATTAAGTTTGCACTTAATACATATTCAGGATTAGCTGTGACAGAGCTTTTCGGTAATAATACTTAAAACTGAATCTAGGCTATTTAGCTAAGCTAAACGTAGGAAAGAATACGCACACATGAACAACCAACGAGAAAGACCAGAATTAGTACTCATCTTATATAGCTAAGCAATTAAGTGAATATAATCTACTTTAGTATCGGACAATCCTCTTATTTGTCATTTGTTTTCTATCTGTGTATGTGTGTGTCTATCGCCTTGTAACTTTTAGTTTTATTTAATCTAAACATCGTGCCAATCTCTCAGGCTGAAAACCCCACCTTGCATTAGATTTGGTTTAATTAGAATAACTTTAGGATTAAAATACTGATAGATATTTAAGTGTTAACATTCCACTCTTAGTGATCGACACTCTACTTACCAACTAAGCTACACTGATCGGGTATATTGCTCGTTAGTGCTTGTTATAGGTTAAGTCGGCTAAATATAAATGTAAAACTTGATAATAATAATTTACCTATACACAACGAAACACATCAGGTACACTGCCTAAGTCATTGTAAAACTTAGTGTGTTTGCAATATCCGCATCAATTTTTTGGTACTGCTGCCGGGGAATAGTCTAGGTTTCGATTTCTATCTCGTTTAGGTATACTCACTAGATTTGTATCAAGTGAGATTTTTTGTACCTTTCTTTTAGTCTATCTTTTTCTTTGTTACTTTCGTTCGTAAAAACCCTTTTCATTCGTCACCTTAGCAGATGAAGTTTCATTAGCATCATTAGACTTCTTGAATGATCGTAAATATATCAAAAATGAGACGGGATAAAGTTAGATGGGTTGGACGAATATTGTGCATGTATGACTTCTCTTAAACAATCATTTTTAGAATCTACTCCTTGTAGTGAGATCCTAAGAAAACTTTGGAGGAAAGCTACCAAACATTGAGCCGAAGTGTGAATAATATAGGTTTTTTCACATCAATACTTAAGGAAATAAGTGAGGAGGAGTTGGCCGACCATAGTCATCATGAACAAAAAGGCCTAGCTTTTAAGAACATGGACCTTGAATCCGACCAAGATTGTAAGATGGTTAGTGTTGAACTACCTAGGTGTATACTTGGGTTAGATTTCACCAATACATATAATGAGCATGAGCAATCCTTTAGGGAAATGGAACATAGTGATCAAGTTATTGAGAATGATTCTTATGAATCAAACCAAGAAATTGAAATGGCTAGAGAAGGATTTTAGATACTTAGGTGTGCGTTTGGGTTAGATTCTACCAAAACACATGACGAGCATATAGGTGATCTAAATATGATGGAGGATAAGGCGAAAAATCCAAGCCCACTAAGTACCCCGCAAGTCCGACAATCATTTGAGGCATACACACCGTCCGTGACTTACCAGGAAGAAGTAGAAGAGACTATAGGAACCCAATGGAGGTAGAAACTTTGAACCAAGCACAACTAGTGGATATAGGTTTGAATACTTATAATCATAACCTTTCTCTTAGTATAAGGATGTTCCTAATGTTGATGAACTCAACCCTTAATTTTCCATCCTTAGACATAATTCTAGGAAACAAAAGATGAATTGACCCAACCATCAACCCATATAGTCCGGGTAGTTTTAGGATGAAGGTTGTAGATCCTTTAGACATTCACACACCACCTTTACTTCACGTGGCATATTTCCATTTTTATGATGTGTATTGCTACTATCACCCGTACTTAATCCTAAATGTAGGGAAAACCTCCCTTTATCTATTAAATAAGAGTAGAGTCAGGCTAATGACTCGAACAAAAACAAGCGTTTCTTGGGTGGCAACCTATGTTTTTAATTTTTTGATGTTTGTATTTGTTTGTGTCATATATGCTTAATTATAATTGTTTAATTTTCATGTTTCGAGTAATTTTATGAAAATGATTTATTTTATTTTTAACTTTGTCTTAATTGCATATAAAAGTGTTTTACAAAAAAGATAAGTGTAGGGAAATTCTCATTTGGTTTAAAAGAAAGAAATTCAAAAATGAGAAATTTACAATTTAAAATTAGCATATATTCTATCTTGTTTTGTGTGTTTGTTAGAGTCATATGCTTGTATCGAGTCACAATGAATGTTTTACAAGAAATTTACAGGTTTTAAAAGTTAGAATTTTTCCAGAAAACAAAACGAAACAATCTGTTAGGTCACCGTGACGACGTCACCCTTAGAAAGCGACGACGTTAGGTACTTGATAACATCAAATTAGCCTGATCTTTTATATATCAAATTTCCGTGTTTATGGCCTCATTTGCATTAATATGATACTTAATTCGTTCATATTTGTTCATAATTTCATTTCAGGATAAATGAGGCGTTGGAGCAGAAATGATGTAACAAAAGGCCAAGAAATATGTTCTGAAGATTGATTTACGAGGGCCTATGAATTATTTGTGAAGGTTACTGTTGGGAATAATCTGTTACCAAGGATAGTTGTGGTTTACACTGCTTGGTTTAACACTAGCAGTGGAAATGTATTCCCACTGCAAGTTCTTCATTACCACTGCTATCAGTTTATAATAAGGTTAAACGCGTCTAGATAAGTATAGAATAGATCTTGTGTATATTCTATTATGTTAGCTTTATACTTATCTTGTAAAGGACTCCTTGTTGTATAAAAGGAGATCCTAGGTCATTGTCTTAGGTACGTATAACATTACAATATTACCTACGAAAGCTTCAAGGTGTAAACCTAGTGATAAGTTAAGATCACTCGTATTATTCATTAATAATATTGGAGCTTGAGTTTTGTGTTAACTTGTGTTTATTCTCATACATCATACAATTCGTCTTCTAAGTATTACTTAAGTAAATTCCGCTTGCTTGGTAATATCATACAAAATATCATTGACACAAGTAGAGTGTCCAAGATCCATCAAGTGGTATCAGAGCGAAGGTTCTGATATTTTGTTTTAGAAGATCCAAAGAATTAGCTTGACTCACTCACTCAATTCAATGGAGATGGAAAACAACCAATCAAACTCTTCTTCTACACCTAGACTCCCTAACCTTAAGCTTAATGAGTTTGAGATGTGGAGGATACTGATTGAGCAATACTTCCTTATACAGGACTATGCTCTATGGGAGATCATTCAACTTGGTGATTCTTTCAAGTCTGTGACCACTACTTCCAAAGTAGGTGACACAGATGTTGTGAAAGTTTCTGTGCCTGAATCAAATGCTGAAAAAGCTCAAAAGAAGAATGATCTTAAAGCTAGAAGTCTGTTGCTGATGACTCTTCCTAGAGACCAGATTATTGCATTCAGCAAATTCAAGACTGCTAAAGAACTGTTTGAAGAGATTTGCTCAGTGTTTGGTGGTAATGATGCTACAAAGAAGACTCAGAAGACATTGTTAAAGCAAAGTTATGAAAATTTCTCTGCTTCAAACAATGACTCACTTGATAGAATTTTCTAGAAACTTTAGAAGATTGTTACACAGCTAACTGTGTTTGGCATTGAGGTAGAAAAGGAAGACCTCAATTTGAAGTTTCTAAGAAGTTTACCTTCAGAGTTTCAAACCAATGTTACTGTCTGGGAAAATAAATCAGACATAGAAACAATGAAGCTCAATGATCTTTACAACAACTTCAAACTTATTGAGCAAAGGTTGAAGAAGGCAGGGAAACTTGGTACAAGCTCTAGTAGCTTGGCATTGTTGTCAAATTCTGTTGACAGTGATGATTCTGAAGATGAAAGTGATGATGATATTGCCACTGTAGGTTCTAAAGTTTCCACTGGCAATGTAAATATTGCCACTGCAGGATCAAAGAAGAAGGTTGCTAGTATTGGAGATCCTACCTTTTATGCGTTTATCTCCACACAAGTTGATGAAGATGACTTGGAGGAGATGGATATTAAATGGCAGATAGCTCTTCTTAGCATAAGGGCTAAGAAATTCTACAAGAAGACTGGCAAGCATATCCACATTAATGGTGATGATACTGCAGGCTTTGATAAGAAGAAAGTGGAGTGCTTTAACTGCCACAAGTTTGGACATTTTGCTAGAGAATGTAGAAGACCAAAGACCAAGGACAACAAGTCTACTTGGTACAAGCAAAAGAAGGGACCAATTGTGGAAGAACCAAAGGCAATGCTGGCTATTGATGGTGTGACCTATGATTGGAGTTTCATGGCTGATGAACAAGAAGAAGAACATTCAGATACTGCTCTTGTTGCTACTGAATTTGCTCTCATGGCTTTCTCTGATTCTGAGGTACAAAACTTTGATAGTTGTTCTAAAACATGTAGGGATGCTAAAGAAGTTGAAAGACTTAATGATTTGTACTCTAATGAAAGGCAAGAATTATATACTGCTAATTATACTGTGCCTAATCTTAGGAGAGCTATGGCAGTATTAGAAAAGCAAATAGAGCACTATAAGGCAAATGAGTCAAATTATAATGATGATATGATTCTTCTTCGGAGAGAGGTAGAACATACAACTGCTGTGAATGAAGCATACCAAAAGGAGCTTGAAAAAATCCAAAAGAAAATTGAAAATGTCAATTTAATTGTAGACACATGTTATCATCAGTCTAAGTTAATTGATAAAATTTGGAATGCTCAAATATATAATAAATCTAAGTCTGGTATGGGTTATAATACTGCGCCTCCACCACTAAGGGCTGTTCCATCACCTCCAGGTATAGATTTAGCTCATACAGGTTTAGAAGACTTTAAGTAACTTGAAAGAGAATATGGTCCTTTAAAGGACACGATCTTTGAAGAGTGAGGAAGATAGTAAGCTTGATAATGATGTTTTTGAGAGTGCTAGTGACTCATCAGTTGTTGATGAGAATGTTAAAAAGAATGTAGAGACTACTATCCCAAAAGTTGTTAATACTGTTATAGAGGAACCTAGGAAACCAGTTAATAAACCTAGACCAACTGTAAGGTATGCTGAGATGTATAGGAACAAGCTTACAGCTCCTATGGGTAACCAGAGGAGTTGGAATCATGTTAAATCTCAACAACTAAGTAGTGATTTTGTTATGAACAAGAAGGCATGCTATATCTGTGGTAGTTTTGATCATTTACATGCTTATTGTGACTATCATGTTGGGAGAAGGGAAGTCTATGGGTATAAAAGGGTGGAGACTAACAAGTATCAACATAATGTACACCCTAATTCTCAGTGCAAAATGGTCCCAAGAGCAGTTCAACTTAGAAGTGGCCTCAAAACACTTGCCACTACGAAAACTGTTAACACTGCTCACCGTAATTCACCTGTTAAAAGTGCAAACACCAAAACAAGTTTTACAAAATCTGAACAAACAGGAAAAAGAACCTTTCAAGCTAAAAAGGTTAATAATAACCAACAGTGGGTACCTAAAAAGAAACCAGCAGTTACCACTGCTATTCAAAGGTTACCACTGCAAGGATTTTTAATAAGAAAAGGGGGGACATGGGCAATGCTGTGAAGGCCTTAGCACTTTGGGAATGGAAACCTAAAGGAAATACCTCTACAACCAATCCCAATGGTGTATCAATGACCTTTGATAGATTTAACTATATTGATACACGAGGCAGATCCAAGTCAATCATGGCTTGGGTCCCCAAAAGAAACTAACTCTTTACTCTTATGTGCAGGAACATCCAAGGTCAAAAAGGTCAGATCAAGGATATACAGATAGTGGGTGTTCAAGGCACATGACTGGCAACAAGTCCTATCTTTCTGATTTTGAGCATTATGATGGACAGTATGTCAGTTTTGATAATGAAGTTAGTAGAACAAGATGTGTGATGCAGGAACACTAAAGATAAAGGAAAACATGGATTATTATTATTATTACAACTGCACTGAGAGTGCAGTAAAACTACATCCATGAAGTACATAGTACAAACATCACTACATCAACTGATATCAACTACCAACAACCTACCCCATACACAAGTTTTCTAACCCATCCCCTTCCTAACCCATCATCAATCCTTTATGGCTTCTTGGGAAAGCCCCAGCTTGGCATCACCTTAGGAGCACCACGCATGTTAATCCAGTCATACACCCTAGGGCTTGCTAAACCCATCACCACTATACCTGTAGGTGGTAAGGATGATAAAGGAACTGTTGATGGTGGTGCTGATAGAAATGGTAGAGAAGGTGATGATTGCAGTTCTTCAGGAGGAGCTACTGCTGCAAGAGGAGGAACACTCAGGACTCTTCCAAATGTCTCATCATCTGTAACATATGGAGACACATAGGAGCTGATCTCTGAGCTATCTTCTTTGATTGTTGCATCCTGAGGCTCTGGTTGTAGTGATGAAGGTCCAGCAGAAAAAGGATTTGAAAGAGCAAGTGAATGCCTTCTCTTCCTGGATACAACCTTCTCATACTCTTCTTTTTCAACTCTCTCAGGGTTTTTCAAAACAAAGTCATCCCATGAACTATCAGATGAACTGCTAGAAGAAAGATTGATTGGACTCGATTGACTCATGGTGTTGTTGGAAAAATGATCTTTGAGAGTGAAAGTTTTGGAGTATGTGATTTGAGTGGTTTGTGTTGAATGATCTGTTTAATATATATTAAGTTGGATTCAAGAAGTTAATGAGGGGAAGGTGCAAGTAGTTGAGGAGTAAATTACAGTCCTGTATTCTTGGAAAATGTATCAATGCTTAAGTGTTGACTTTATTGAGTATAGCCACTGCTATGCTTAATTCTTTCAATATATTAACCATTGCCAACGCAATAGTGATTCCAGTGTTTGGTTTATTTTAGTGAATTGCAGTTTGAAGGATTCTTTGTTTACAATAGTTACTCTCTGGTGACTTGATGCTCAAGGTTGTTTAGATCCTATCTAAGCTATCCACTGATGATTCTGTTTTACAGTGGGAACTATATAGCAACCAGTGGTAACGTGCTTTCAGTGGAAAAAGGAAAAACAAAGGAACCTCATTACTAACACGTTATTCATTACAACCAAAAGTACTCCTAGTTAAAACACAAAAAACTGAAACCTAGTACATCCTATACCTATCTTCAGCTATTCCATTGGCCTCTTGCCCTTGCCCACATAGTCATGTTTATTCTTCTGGGCTCTCTTTCTCTTGTTCTCAAAAGTGGATTGCATTCTTGGACATGGAAGCCCAAGAATCTGTGGAGGAGGTCTTGGTAGCATTGCAGGCCTTGTTGGAACGGATATCTGCTTCATATTCGAGATAGCTGTTTCCAGTGCTATTGAAAGAGCTTTTGGCAACTCTTTAGCAATATAATAGGTTTCATCATTTGCATCATCATCACTGATGAATCGGAATAGAACTCAAGATATTTTGCAGGCTTAGCTGCAGGCTTTCGCTTTGCAGTTTCTTTGGTATATCTTTTGGATGAACAGCCAGCCCCTGGTGGGATGTATCCACACCATCCTGATGCTTCTGAAGATGATTCTGATTCAATTACATACTCTTCTTCTGAGTCAGAAGAGATGTTGATAGTATTGAAGGGATTGCTCATGCTTATGGTTTTGAGGATATTGTGTTTGAATGAAAATTGATGAAGTTTATCTTAAGCCAAGCCTCCTTATATAGACAAAGTCGGTTGAAGGGTTATTTAATGAAGATATTTACCTTTTTCGTATTTTGGTAGGTCAAGGAGTAAATATAGATATTATTGAGTTGACTTTGGAAGATATTTTGCTTGGGTAATGGTTTGGTTAAAGGTAACTTTGGTTTATATCAAGTTGGTTATTCTCATCTTTTACTAATACGTATATCAAGTTTTGATGAGAAGTTGGAGTTAAACGGTGTATATCTGAGATACACAACAAATGGTTATTGATTCACCATGTCTAATACACATAAGAATCAACTAGTCCAGAGCAAACGGCTACTGGTAAAGACTTGACAAATCCATTTATGGTTGATAGTTTAACAAAAATTATATGGTTATCAACTCACCATATTCTTTATGATAAAGAGTTGGCTAGTCCATAGCAAACGGCTCATGGTAAAGACATATCAAATCCGTTGATAGCTGATAGTTTGCTAAAAACTATAATGGGAGCAGTATTGTTTTCTAATGATTTTATTTTCCACTGCTCTTTGAAATTTTTGTGAAAAATTACCACGCTGCTATTCACAGTTTCCACTTACAGTGTTATTTTACCACTGTTGTTCTAGCCGTTACAACTGATTATGTCCGTAATTTATTTTTTACTAGCCGTTGAAAGTAACCACTGATAGTTATATATATAGGGTTAAAATTTTAAGTAAATTATCTTCTTTCTATATTATAACTACTTTCTAAAGATAATTTTACTTGCGCATCAATTCTAAACCCTAACCCTATATATCTTTTTCTCTCAATTGGCTAGTCATTACTTCAATTATTACTGACATAATAATATTTTTCATCAAAAGTTTCTATGGCTTCTTTGAAATTTGTAGATGAGCACAACCTAGTGGCCTACCTACAAAAATCTAACGAGAAGAGTGGCCCTGTTTTTCATCAGATTGTGGACTTTTTTCATACCACTCATATAAGGTATGCTTTGCTTTTAAAACCCACAATTTATATCTCTCAAATCAATTAGTTTTGGACTTCTGCTCAGTCCATAACACTTGAGAATAGAGATACACATGAAATAGTGGATGCTCTCAGAGCCACTGTAGATGGGGTAACTATTGATGTTACCGAGGCATCCTTGAGGAGAGTACTTCACTTGGATGATCTCAATGGTCTCATCACATTACCTATGTCCGAAATTCATGAGACTTTATCATCCATGGGTATGATACCACCGACAAAAGGCTACTTTCAAAAAGAGTAGTTTTTGTCCCCATGGAGATTTTTATTCATACTTTGTTACATTGCCTTAGTCCTAAGAAAACATCTTATGAGCAATTTAGTTCAACCATGGCTTATCCTTTGGTTTGTCTAGTCACTGATAAGATTTTCAACTGGTCCAACTATATTTTTACAAGTATGAAAGGCAATGTACAAAGTAAAACAAAATTTTTAATGTATCTCAGGTTTGTGCAAGCTGTGCTCAATGAATTTCAACTGCAACCTCATACTACTGTTTATCAAATCAGTTGCCTAAAGCCTAAAGTTTTTCAAAATTTGAATAAAGATGGCAATATGATTTTTACACCTCTCCTACCCCAAATGCTTGCTAAAATTTCATCTGAACAAAATTCACCCATAATCAATGTTCCCAACATTGATTATAGCCCACCAGTTTCAAGAACTTATGAGAGAAGGTCTAAACAGCCAACTCCTCTCATGACAACACAACAAGTTTCTAAACCTTTTGGTCTAGGAACAAGCAGTGGAGGGTCTAGACTTCAACCTAGTCCAACTAGGGAGGAATCTGCACCTTTGCCCCATGATTCACCTCTCCCAACAGGTAACACAGTTGGAAGTGCTGAGGGCAGTGGAAACCAATTGGAATTGATGGTTTTGTGTACCAAATTAGCAAAGCATGTTGAGTCTCTACAAAAGGACTTGGCTACTGTCAAGAAGCAGCATGCCAAGGATGTTCAATTATTAAAGACAGAGATTTTGACTTTAAAGGAAGAGATGCAGAGGTTGAAAAAGCACAAGCAGACTGCAAAGATGGTGATTTCATCTTCATCCTCACCTTCTGATGGTGATTCAGCTGATCAAGATTTGGGAAATTCTTCCAAACAGGGGAGGAAAATAGGTTCTGACACTGAGGGGAGGACAATTTATTTTGAAGATGAAGGAGATACAAGTAAAGGAGCAAAGGAAGATGAAACTCATGGAGAGCAACTTGAAGATCAAGACATTTTTCAAACTGCAACTGATTTTACCACTGATTTCCTTTCCACTGCAGAGCCAACTTTTGCCACTGCAAGTGAAGAATTTGATAAATTGAAGACAGACAAAGGTAAAGCAGTTATGGAAGATGTACAACAATCTAAAAGTAAGAAATCAAGAAAAAGGAAATTGACCTTGTTGCTGATGCATCCTTAACTGAGGAACAAAGAACTGCTCAGTTAAAGGATTTTATTCAAATGAAGAACAATCAAGCACTTGAAGATGTGATTAATTCAGTCAAAAAGGTTCAGAAGAAACCAAGACAACCAACCAAGGCACAAATACTTGCATATATGAAGTCTTATTGTTGTCATGTTGGTAACTGGAAAAAGCATCAATTTAAAGGAATGTCTGATGATCAAGTTAAAAAGGCTTACTACAGAACTGTAAAACAAGATAAATCTTTTATTCTATTGGGTTCTGAAGAAGAAGAAAGAAGAATTCCTAGATTGAATAGAAAGGCCAAAGTAAGTGATTCTCAAACTATTAAGAAGACTAAGGTTGATGAAGATCATACAAAGTCTACTGAGAAGGAGATTCCTACTGAGAAGTTCACTGAAGAACAAATGACTGTAATGATTGTGATTGAAGACAGAGATTTTTATCCAGAACCACTGCAAATTCGACATCCTATTATTGATTGGGAAGTTTACACTGCTAGCAATCTTGCTCCAACATGGAAGATCACAAGGCTGGGAGGAGAAACTTCATCATTCATGACATTTGAAGATCTTATTAAAGCTTTTGATAGAGATGACCTTAATACACTATGTAAATTAGTTCAAGAAAGGTTTAATGCTCAAGATCTCAAAGATGCAAAGGAGATGCAGTTATGGGTAAATCTTAGAAGGCTTTTTGAACCAAATGCTGATGATGACTACTGGAAAACCTTGTTCACATGTTTTGGTACTAAATGCTTTTACTATGATTCATGTGAAGTTCATCATGTCTCTACAGCTAATGGAGAAGACTTTTTCATGCTTGCTGAGAAAGAATATCCACTTAGAGCTGGAGCTCTTACAGTAATGTTAAGCTTACACATAAGAGTCAATGAAGACAATGAGAAGGTCAGAGCATTGTTACAAAGGCTTCAAGATCAGTGTTCAAGAGCTATACAAAACTTAAGAGAAAAGAAGTGAAGTGTTTAATTGAATTCCCCAAATCCTTGAAGTTAATGCATATTGAAGGAACTTATTGATTTGCATAGAAATCATAAGTTTAGGGGAGGATTGTTGGGAATAATCTGTTACCACGGATAGTTGTGGTTTACACTGCTTGGTTTAACACTAGCAGTGGAAACGTATTCCCACTGCAAGTTCTTCATTACCACTGCTATCAGTTTATGATAAGGTTTAACGCGTCTAGATAAGTATAGAATAGATCTTGTGTATATTCTATTATGTTAGCTTTATACTTATCTTGTAAAGGACTCCTTGTTGTATAAAAGGAGATCCTAGGTCATTGTCTTAGGTACGTATAACATTACAATATTACCTATGAAAGCTTCAAGGTGTAACCCTAGTGATAAGTTAAGATCACTCGTATTATTCATTAATAATATTGGAGCTCGAGTTTTGTGTTAACTTGTGTTTATTCTCATACATCATACAATTCATCTTCTAAGTATTACTTAAGTAAATTCCGCTTGCTTGATAATATCATACAAAATATCATTGACACAAGTAGAGTGTCCAAGATCCATCAGTTACGCCGTAACTGCTTAATAATGTTACGGCGTTAATATGAGCTTTGAAGGATACGACGTAACCAACTCTTATGGTTACGTCGTAATTATTTTTGTGAAAGTTACGGCGTAACTTGGAATTAGTTACACCGTAGAGTTAATGTCGGAGTGGATAATCATGAGCGTACAAAGGATTACGGCGTGTAGGATATTGGATTTCACAAACACATCATATCATAACTCTAAGTGGGCGTATAAAGGTGAGTTCTAGAGAGAGAAAGTTAGAGGTTTAGGGAACTTAGTGAGAGAAAGTGAAAGATATTATTATGAGCCCCCAACTCTCTACCTTGGGAGGTAGAGAGTATTTATAGTCTTACATAAACGCCACACAATGCGGTGGATCGCATAGTGGGTAAAGACCTGTCCGTCCTCCACGGTGTTACTTAACTAAATACTACTTAACTAAATATAACTATGACTACGAGCTTTCTAACGATTACATATACTTGAGGTGACCGACCCTTTAATACCGGGAATTTCTAATTCCTAACAATCTCTCCCTAAGGGGGTCACTCAACCATATACTATGATGACATTGAATACAATCAGATATTACATTAACAATTGATCTTGCATTCTTGATGTAGTACTTTGCTCAAAAGCTCGTAGTCATTGATTCCACTCATTGCATGTTTGGTTAATCCAAGTGGAGGTCTTTATGATCCACGGATAATAATGTTGAGCCAGCTTTTGAGATCATCAGCTAATAGAAAATCTCTGATCCATCCATTGTGGTGTTGGTATTATGTGATGTTGTGACTTTCGGACCGACATGCTCACATTCGGGATCATGATATCTTCTCATCGATAAGCGGGCTTTAGTTGATTCATGATATTGGCAGCAGCGTAGCGAAGCATGGAGTGAAAATATCAGAGTCATTGATGCACTAATCATGATTTCTTTTAAGATGCATGTGTTAGGTGAGCATGCGGCTATGGATGACCGCTTCATTCGATCACTGCAAACATCGGGGTGTACCTGCATAAGACAGTTAGCAATAAAGCGCACGAAAGTGTCTTTGATCACTTTTCGAATTGAGGTACACGCCCACGGTTCCCGTTGATCGCACAAGTACGCTCGCGGATCGTATAATTCGGAATTTCCTTGACAGGGTTTTCGCATTTAGCCGTTTCTCAAACCGAACGTCTCAAAGAAGACAACACGAGTGAGTGAACCAAATAATTTACGTCCACTGATTGATGAAAAGAGATTTGAAAAACAATCATGTATTGCTCAATAGAAATTGTTTTTGCAATATAACGAAGGTTTTAATGAAAATCAATTATCAATCATAAAACACCTTTTGATTTGAAAATTAGTACACCGGTCGACGCTAATGAAAAGAGTTTTTAAAGCACAAAGACCAGTTTTTCAAAGGTATCCGTCAATCCATAACCTGAACCGGATTGATTCAAAAGATTGAATCGCCCCATTGTTTCGTTCAGGTTGTCACATGGTTGATCTGTATAATAGATCTCACATGCCACCTACCAGAGCTTGTTAGATGTTGGCTCCGAAGGCTTTCCATCTTCACAGTGAATATGTAAACACATCACTCAGATGTTCTGGCAATACCACAAGGATAATGCGTAGGACTCAAGATATAATCTCTCTTTCCACATTGTGTGAAACAGAGAGTCTTCATTGAAAGTGTCCTAATGAGATTTATTGATGATCTCGTGGCACTAGACTTAATTTGTGCATATTTGGATCCTATATCGGAGACTAGGGAGAGGGTCTCCTCCTTCAATATCAACAATCTCTAAGAGAAAGTCGATAGATAATGTCGGTTCCCCGTGAGAATGAAACAAGTCCTTTTAAGAGGAACTTGAGTGGTTTGGAAAGTTGAAGTGCACAAGGCCATGGGTCCATGACGTCTTGTCTTCAATACCGATGTTACCATCAGTAGCATATGAATTGAACCCTTTTTCTGCCCTAAGGTTGAATAAATGGAGGGCTATTTGTTTTCACCCTTTTCTCATTCAATTTTTTTTTAATTCTTCAACCCCTTCAGTGCTTACCGAGACTTCATAGCAAGAACCTTGTTGGGTTTATTCCAGATTCAGCTCGTCTTAGTCCGCACTCTTACCATATCTCATTTTTCTCCTTTTATCATCATACCTAAGAACTCTACACTAACTAGTGGATAGTCCCTGGGTAGATCCCTCCGCTCGGGCGGATCATGGGAACTCATACCTAACCTTATCGTCCTTATATCACCATACATAATGTAAAGTTGGTCGTCTTTTTGGTATTGTTCATCTGCCATAGGAACCAATTGAAAACCATTTGAAAATCAATCCGTATACTTATGATATTTTATCAAAGCATTTTGTACCTGAATTGTTTTTGATATTTTTAGAAGAAGAACTCCCCTCAACATGTGAATCAAGTATTTGAAATAGTTTTCCACACGGAGGCAGAAAGAATTAACTTCTTTGATTACCATTTTCAAAAATATCAACATCACTTCCCTAATCGAATCAAGTAGATAAAGCATTTTGGGGAAGGATGAGGTTTTCATGATTTTGCTCCCCCTCAATATGTGCCTCGAGATTTGAAAAGAGTTTTGCACATACTAGAGGGAACCTGCACCTTGAGATAAGTTATCACGTTTCAAATCATAGGTTTAAGATAGATGCTCCCCCTCAACATGTGCATGGAAAATTTGAAATCGTTTGTCACATGTGGTAAGGAGAGCTTGTACATCCTTATAAAACCATTTACCGAATTATCAGTTTAAATCCAATTTAAATCACACATTCTCCCCGATCACAATTATCAAATCATTTGAGATTTGTGATCTCTTATAGATTTAAATTGATTTTGAAAGCTTTTAGGAAGAATTGTGACTTGATTATGAAAGCGTTTAATCGATAATGATCGGATTTAAAGACTTTAAACTCCATTGATAAAACATGCCTGAATATCTTTTGAAAACAATTGAATGCCAAATAACTTTTTAATTTAATTGAAATCATTCTCCCTCAATCAATGACATAGGTTGTTGATTGAGAGATTGATCTTTTGACAAATAAGTCCAGATGATTATCAAAAATAGAGGCTGAGTTATTTTTCAAAGCGCTTAGTTTTCAGATAAATGTTTAAAGAATCAGAGCATGGAATTTGAAAACATGATAAAGTATGGCTCTGTTCTTTCTTTGAAAAGCTACATGCCTGAAAATGACAATAAACCATTTTTTTCTCTTTCTCCCAAAAATAATTTTTGATTTTTTGATTTTTATTTTGATTTTATTTTTATTTTTAAATTCAACAACATCTAAAGTCCGTGTCATTCTTTGAATGACGCATCAAAGACCGTAGATATAAGCGAACTGAGAAAAACATGACAAATTGACAATATTTTTTGAAGATTTTTCAATTTTTTTTTTTTTTTTTAACATTCGAACAACATCTAAAGTCCCGTGTCATTCTTTGAATGACAACATCAAAACCGTAGATATTATCGAATTGAGAGAAACATGACAAAAAGACAAAAATTTTTTGAAGATTTTTCGAATTTTTCAAATTTTTATGGATTTTGAAAGTTTTATATTTTTCTATTTGATTTTTTTGAAGGTTTTATAATTTTGTATTTTGTTTTTCGAATAAATATTTACAAGAGATAAATTAGTTTAAGAGAATGATGAAATGAGTACCGAGATAAAGATATCGTTCAGACGTTGTAAGAAAGGAATCAACATCACTTAAACTTTCGCCACCAAAGCATTCGAGGCTTCTAAGAAAATCGTCTGGACATGAGCCTTCTCAATTTGAATCTTTGGTAGCTTCCCCTCCAAACCGACAAACATCGAATAAAGACCATTTCCCTAAGAAGTAGAGTTGAATACAAAGAGGTCTCATTGATTGAAGCTCAGCACCCTGAAGAACACGAGAACACCGAAGTAACAAGTTGAAACATTGATCGCCTCAGTGGTTATCAAATCCGATTAACCGACATACCGATCACATGAACTCGTTGCATCCCCGATGTACACCTTACTCTTCGAGATTGACCAGTTGTCTATTTAAAGGAACAATATATCAACATCTTCATTTTACCAAGTGCATTCCAGTTATATAACATATAACCAATCAGCACATAATGTACACATGTACCCAACAAGAGTAGAGACGATGACATCCATGTAACATGTTGAGTCACTAATCATCTCTGTGGATGTCAACTCAGAAATAACTGAATTAGCTCGATCAAGTGAACATGTTGTGCATATAACCGAAGGCACTTTATCATAAACCGTATATAAGATGTCGATAGGCATATCATCTCACGCCCAAATATTCTTTCACATTTCTTCCAACCTGAACACCAAGTAACATAAACCAAAGGTCTCCAGAGACCACTTTCCCCAAATAGATGGAATAATATATCCTTCCCCCAAATGGTTTTGATACCTCGAATCAGAAAACATAATATATCCATAAACTTGAAATCTTGTGAGAAGAACTCAAATAGCCCAAATGAATCCGGTGAGAATCAACTGCTACATAAACTCTCTCTGACTATCTTTATCAACCCATATGTAGACAATTTGAAGTGACCACTGTTGAAGAAAACCCAATATACCAAACTTGAAACTAAGTCGACCGCATTTGTGTCTTAAACTTGCACTTAAAGATGGAAGAACGGTGTCGAGAATCTATGCTTCAAGCAAATCTCTAAGTACTCACACTCAAACAAGGTATGACACATTAACACCTCTTGATATTATCCACATCACATCTGCATGTGACACCGAGTAAAACAACGTAACTCCTAATAGTGATAGTTAACGTGTCTTCAACCATCCACCCGACCGGTAACTAGATAAACAAAAGCCTTCAACTCAAATTCTTAAGCCCGAGCAAGTTATCAAATAAGAACACGCCTTTGTGAAGGTCAACTTCAATCTCAAATAAGTGATAAATGATTAACTCCTAAGTAATCAACTTGTGTCAAATGCCCAACACGTGAATAAACATACAACCGGATGTACATTCACCCACTGAATGAACCGGAACAAATGATGCCTCAACATCAATGTATTCTTCCTAAAAGTATTCATGTAGAGACTGATTTGGAGGATACACCAATAACTTCGAGCGGATGAGGTAGACATTTTCCTTGAAGTTCATGTGGTTGATTTATAGCATGCACGATGTGAGGAACAATAATCCATGAAGATTTGGCAAAGGAATACCAAAGAGTGGATCATTATTCATGAACAATAATCCGTGAAGATTTGGCAAAGGAATACCAAAGACCGGATCATTATTCATGAGTGCAACTGCAATATTATGATAATCATTATCAACGCCAGGAATAACGGAGATAGGGCTTTTGAGTAGTCTCGAGTTGTATTTTGATGATCATCAAAAATATCTTGAACTCATGAATCACATATTCTTTGATGATCATCAAATATTCGCTAGCGTTTGTAAATACTCATCAAACATATCTTGAACCAATGAATCCCAAACAATAAATCCCATTTATCCTTGGTGAGTGAAACATTAGGCGTTGGAGGAGAGTCATCAAACTTTAAGTCGTATAACCATTATTCAAACATCCATCATCATTTAGTATATTCACTCTTTCATAAATCCCATTTATCCTTAGTGAGTGAGAGTCATCAAACTTTAAGTCGATAACCATTATTCAAACATCCATCATCATTTAGTATATTCACTTTTTCCCCTCAAAAATTGCATCAGAAGTTGCCATTTTTGATTTAGCAAGTGAATAAGAATATACATTAATGAATGTAGATCCACTTGATGACTGAATGAGCATGGGAGAAACATGAAGCTTGTTGATGAAGAATGTCGATGAGAATGGTCATAAACATGAAGATTTCTCTTCAAGATAAAGCGCAATGAAGCGCTACACTTTTCTTTTCTTTGAAGAACAGGGCCTGAAGTGTTATCTGCAGACGCCATAATGATGAAGAACGAGGCCCGAATCGATGTGAACAGACGTCATTGTTTAGAGCCCGCTTATATGTTTAGAGTCAATCCAAATACCAAGGGACGATTTGTACGACTCCGCTGGACAAATGCACGAGACAGAGAATTGGAAACATTGGATCCCCACGCGCTCATGGGGTCCTTTTGGTTAGCACAAACAATCTTTGAATCAGCAGAAACCCTAGGTGCAATGTCATTGTCACTAGGAGCTAAACTAGTAGAAGCATCACTTAGTCAAGGACATTTTGTGCTTAATGGGATTATTCTACCAGTTGGCTTCCAAACCTTAATGTGCACTACTCTAGGCATAGTGGATCTAGTTAAGGGGCAAGGTTTGCCATTCGTGAATATTCGAATTGCTGCTTCCATCGAAATCCTACATTGGTAAAACCTTCCCTGTAGGTTTCCTGATTGCTTAACTGCTTCGCTCTCCAAACTTTATTAACTGGGTTATGAATCTTAGACCTCGAAATAACACATCACATTTATCATGATTACCGTAAATTAAACATTTTTGCATGTTTTGCGAGAAAGATAAGGCCTCGAATTAATTTTAGTAAGCTTGGAGCTAATACTAGAACTAACACGATTCTTTTGTTCAAATCAAACTTCTTGTCCCTATGGTGTTCTTTCACTTCCTTATCATGATCACTTTTAGTTTGCGTAATCCTATCCTTCTTGCATAGCTTCTGTTTTCGCTAACTTTAGTGTCAATCTTAACATTTGTAGAAGTAACGATGGGAACATTACATGGCTTCACTACTTTCTGCATTCCTGGTCTAGAAGTGCGGGGATCTGAAATTCTAGGAGGCACATCACAAGTTGTTTGCTTGAATTTTGACATGGAACAAGGCATATCAAGGGTCACATGCTTGGCTTTAGGCATAGAACAAGGCACCACTATTCTATCTCGCCTATTGCTAGATGTCAGACTTGTGACAATTACATACTCTAAGAGTTCCTGAGATCGTTTGGCATCCATGCAAGCATAGGCTATAGTACTATCAAAAGGTTTTTCTAATCTTTCATCTTCAACCATCTCACGGAGACCCTTCAAACTTTCCTTAAGGTATGAGAGATATGCTTTATGTGCATGTTCATTATTCCTAATGGGAGGGGGAATATATAACATATCGATAGCATACTTATCACAATCGTAAACCTTAGAACGAATATTTGCAATTGGGATGGCAACTTTCCTTTCACCTCACGCTCGATTCTCAATCTCGTTAGGTAAAGAAGTTATCTTTTCAATTTGTTTATCATGATTAACTTTAAATGAATCACATAACTCTTTTGTGTTGATCATTAACTTTGAATTTCAGCTTTAAAATAATTATTTTCTTTTTGCAAGTTATCAATAATGTTTTGAAGTTGGAAATTTTGAGAATCTAAAGGAGGAGGCATATGGGAACCAGTCACATCCTTCTTTTCACCTTCTTGAGAGACTTGGGTTCTCAATCTTCCGATCGTGTTACAATGAGCTCGAATATGCTCATCACGCTTGCTAATTTCAAAAATTCATCAAATTCAGGTGCATCCAAGGATGTCTTGATATTTGAGGTTTTAACATTTTCTTTTAGATGTTGATATTTTAATTGCAAAGCAAGATGCTCAACTTCCATTTTAGAAAACTGTTTCACCAGGTTATCATGATCATCCTGTTCAACTTTCTCATGCAATTTAGAATTAGTTTTTTCAAGCTCAATGACACGATCATGGGAGACTTTCAGAGAAACAGATAATTCATGAAATTGAGAAGCATTAATGGAACAATTGTAGCAAGTGTAAAACACATCATGAGCAATACATTCAGAAATAAGATTCTCATTCAAGGTATGCAAGTTCTTCCTCTCAATCTCATTATATTTTAATTCTGGCTCATAGTCACTAACCTCAACTATCATTGCATCAAATTCCTTTTCCATTTCTTTAATATCTGATTTTATCCCCTTTTAAGACTCTCAAAATGATCTTTTAGTTGTTTAAAGAAAGGCATGACCTCGTTAGATAGCATTCTTTAGTTTGCTCAAAACCCCTTTCCCCTTCAGTTATCCCAGTGTGTGTGATCCTTTTCTTACACGTTTTCTCAAAATCGACAAATAGTTGAAGAATAACATATTGACTGATTAAGGTCTTGCTCTTAGTGGCAATAGTTCTAGGAACTAAATGCATTGGTGTATTTGAGGATACATGTCGCTTTAGGAATTTCCTACAAGAGGGATTCTTTTCAATAAGATTTTCAGCTTTTTGCAAGTCCATATCCTTTTTCCGCAACACTTGTTCAGTGGGTCAATAGAGTCTAAGGCTTAAACATGTTTAAGGATATCCAATTTTCCTTAGTGTAATCATGGGGTTTTATCGTTATCTTGTTCTTTTACACTCAGATCTTCTAGCTTATTCATTTTCTCCCTAGTGATTTCATCTCATTTCTATCTTCCTC